>VMYD01000386.1:5425000-6025000 GCA_007663325.1 Eucalyptus pauciflora
ATAAAAGATATATTTTCCTAACACAGCATAAGATAAAAGATATATTTTCCACTATAGTAGAACCTCAATAATCTCAAATCTAGTACATAATGTAGGTGCAATATAAAAAATGATTTATACCTTTTTTAATAGAGATTACATACGTATATTGACATAACAAACTGTAAAATACATGTAAAGTCAATTTGTAATCACAAATCAAACATCAATGGTCAAACCAGTAGATGATTCAAACCAAATATGAATGGTCTATTCAATTGACTAGTCTCGTATGCTCAATATCTAACCTAAGGCTCTAAAGGTTGTCCTTATAAGATTCACGTCATTATGTAGAAGTTTGTCCTTGAGAATTACATATCAATAGTCTAGGGACTCGTATCATCGTGTAGCACTTCATCCTTGATCACAAAGTTCTAGAGGTGACTCCCAAGAAATTCACATCACCATATAGCCCTTAGTTCTTAATCAACACAATAATAGGACAAGGTTCTAGAGATAGTTTCCATGAAATTTACGTTACCATGCAGCACTTAATCCTTTGATAATATGTATACCCAAAAATCAAACCACTCACTGGGTTCACAACCATAATAGACATCAAACTATCATCCTCCAACAATTCACGAAACTAATCCATAATCCATATCGTAAATCAAAATACATTTCACAAACCAAAATATATATCTTTTCACAACAAAATGCCTTTCATAAACTAGTATCACAAATCAGTACATATACCCTTGTGCCAATCTCTTTCATAAGACATTTTCCCAACCAATTCACAACCACTTCTAAAGATACTTTACCATGCCATCAAAAGGGTAATAAATGCCCAATTTATATTTATAAAACAATTATGCTCTACGCATCACTTTTTCCCTTTTCATAAATATCATGTCTGCCCTGCCTTCCATACTTATAAACATAACTCCTATCACTTTCAAATGCGGGTTTACATATTTAGAGAAGACATAAGATCACTTATCTGGGAAAGTCTAAACTAAATCACGAAAATTGTATCAAGCAGGAATTCACAATCCTATTAATTAAATGAGAAATAATATCAAAATCAAGTAAAATGCTACCTCATTTATGAATTGACCAAACTAAGCTTAATGGCTAATAAAACAACTCTTACATGCCAACAAAACGTGCTGGTATTCAAAGCCGTCTGAAAGCAATCATTCAAAGCTTTGTATTAGCTTGAAAATTTAAAAATTTGTTCTGACTAAACCATGACTACATATTAATTTTTTTCAAACCTTGCAACTCCACAACACCCTAAACTACTATCTTCATATACTTTTACAACTTAACAACTTCAAAATTGGACCCCGCCATTCAAAATTCACATAACTTCAAATTTATGCCCTAACTCCAAAAATTATTCTGATTAGATGAATAAATGACTTAACTCCTTCCTAGGCTTGCGAAACTAAGTTAATTTGACCTGGCAGGTTTTGGAGGCGTGCACTCGAATTTGACCAAGTCGAAAGAGCCAACCATTACAAGTATGACCCACAATTTTGGTCTTTAGTCCTTTTAATTTCATGAGATGTGTATACAGCCATTTTGGGGCGGATTTAAGGCCGCCCTTTGCAACGTGAAATAAGAAAATAAACTAGTCATTTCATGGGAAAGAGCAGAGCATGTTTTCTTTTGGCCAGGGAAAGAACAGGCCTGGTTCACTATGGAAGAGATATTATTTTGTCGTAGTTCGCACAATAGAGTAAAGTTTGCATGATAGAGTAATTATTGACAAAGTCGCGCGAGAGACGGTAACTACTAACTATTTAGAATTTTAAAACCATATTCGAATATTGATTAAAATTTGCGAAGTCATTTATCAATTAATTTGGCACGCCAATCTTTATCTCTATGTCCCTAACATGTTTCTTGTCCAATAAAAAATTCCGCTCTTCTATTATTTTGCGTCAAGCTGAAAGACTAAGATAACTTACAAAATTGAAATATCAAGTAATAGTACAAGTTGTAGGTACGTAACTCAACAAGTGCTCCATATTAAACACCTACCCAAAAATTTATCAATTGTTTAGTATACAAAATATAATAGTCAATCTTGAGTCAATAGGTGTGTTTTCCGAAAAAATTACTAAAAAAATCCTAGACCTATTGTAATTGTGCCAATTCAGTCATAAACTTATTTTTTGGCCAACTAAGTCCTAAGTCTTTTGCAATTGTGCAAGTTTAGTATATCCCGCCAAAATTGGTCAGTCGGCGCCAACGTGGCCGACACCAACGTGGCTTGACGATAATTTTTTTTAATAATATATTATTTTTTTTGAATTATTTTATCAATTTTTCTCCTTTTTTTTTCTCCTCCCTCCTCCTCCCTCATTCTTCCTTTGGCTCTAGCGATTGGCTAGAGGGGAGGCTCGTCCCTCTATGCAAGCTTGCCCAGCTGCCTCAATCCGGTGACTAGCTAGTCCTCTCCTCTGGCCGATCGTCGAAGCCAAAAGAAGAATAAGGGAGGAGGAAGAAGGAAAAGAGAGAGAGAGAAAAGGAAACAATTTTTTAAAAAATCAATAAAATAATTCAAAAAATAAAATATTATTAAAAAGTAGTCGACGGGCGGCTATGTTAGTACCGCCGACTAATTTTGGTCGGATGGACTAAATTGACATAATTGTAAAAGGTTCAGAACTCAATTAATTAAAAAAATAAATTTATTACTGAATTGATACAATTATAATAAATTTAAAATTTTTTCATATATAATTTTCCCTGTCGAAATGAATTTACCTAGTACTATGATTTTGTCCTCATGTTGAGTCACACCACCAGTTGAAATTGAGACGGGATTTTAATTATTATTATTATTTTTTTTTGGTTGGTAGACGGGATTTTGATTCGACTGTCTATAAATAATCCTGCGAAATTTCCTCGCACCTTCCTCGATGTACCGAGACCAGAAACGACCCGATGTGACGTAAAATTTAGGGCACGACCTCCATCAAGAGGTCAAATCTTCCCTCTTTCAGATCGTGAATTTGAAGTCTGACATAGAGAGCATCAACAAAAATGGTTTTCAATCTGTCCAGCGGTGATCTCTCCGAGGATGACACCGTTTCCACTCAGCTTTCGCGGCCTGCTTCGCCGTCGCCCGCCCGTTGCGTGCCCCTCGGCAGGAGCTTCGCTCGAGCTATCACAGCCCCAGGCAGAGTCGCTGAAGGCTCTTCTCTTGGGTTCCTTGCCCCTGCCATCGGGGGTTCTTTTCGGAGGCAGGAGGAATCCTCAGACGACTTTCATCACCGATTACTTCCGTCTCAGGTAAAGCTTCGAAAATTCACTCACCATGAACTGAAAGTCGCGACAGGCAATTTCAGCGAAGTGAATGTTCTGGGCCCATGTGGTTCTGGTAAGGTCTACAAAGGAGAGTTGCCTGATGGATCTCTGGTGGCAATAAAAAGATGTGCTCGCACATTTGGCCATGCCGAAGTGCAGGTTGGGTCTACGGCCAGGCACTCGAATCTGATCCAAATGCTCGGCTTTTGCGATTCAAAGGCAACAACAGAACTAGGAGAATTCTTGCTGGTATATCGATTGGCCGTCAATGGAAACTTGGCTTCCCATTTGGGGGAGCGCTCTGCGTCGCCTCTCGAGTGGCCCACCCGGATGAGCATCGCCTTAGGAATAGCGACAGGGCTTTTGTATCTTCACGAGGCTTGCAATCCTCAGATAATTCACCGCGACATAAACTCTTCAAACATTTTGTTGGATGAGAACTTCGAACCTCTCATCGGGGACTTCGGCTCTGCGAAATTCATGAATCCCAAAGGTTGGAACCATCAGCTCCAGAAGTCGAAAAGCGCCATGGCACCGTACCAAACGGTTGAAACTGAAGCAGTGAACAATTACGAGAGGCCCCTTTCGGCTTTGGAAAGATCAAAGGAGTTATGCAGTACCTTTCGACTATGTGGTACATATGGATACATGCCTCCGGAGTATGTGACACGAGGGGAACTCTCAGCAAAGAATGATGTCTTCGCATTCGGGATGGTGCTCCTCGAGCTAGTCTCTGGTTTCAAGCCTTTTGATCTTTTGTTGGATCGAGCCAAAAAAGGAATCAATGAATTTGCGTGGGTGAAATATCTTCTGGAACATGACGAGTTTGGAAGTCTAGTTGATCCGAGCTTGAGGGGAGACTATGATGAGTATGAGGCTAAGAAATTAGTCAAACTGGCTCTCTCGTGCATCCAATCTTCACCAACAGAACGACCCGCGATGTGGGAGGTAGTCAGAACTCTCAAATGAAGCTGCTTAGATGAAAGACGGGTAAGCGGAAAAAGAAGAGTCAGTTGATATCTGGCGAACTAGTTCTCAATCTCGGGGCACCTTCACTGCCTTTGCATCTCATCTTGATCCAGTGGAGTTATCAGGACCAAGCAGCTTTAGCGTTATAAATATGTAATAGTCAGGCACTAGTCGAGAAACTCGCGTTTCCGTTATCTCTATAGCTTTTTCTGTGTTTTCGTCACTGTCATCAATTGAGAATGTATTACATCACCAGTAATTTCAATGACTCTGAACCACTTGGTATAATTTCTTTGTAACCAAAAACACACCAAAAGTTACAAGAAAGTTCTGAATACTTAAAATCGGAGCTATCATGATTCATGACTGAAGTCTTTAGGAGCTCGAGCAGCTTACAGTCATCCAACGACATAAGCAGGTGTTAGAAAAGGCTTGGATATCATGTTCAGCTCATAATCGATAGGGCAACAATTTTTCGAGTCCATCACCTCTCCATTGTCTGAACTCATCAATCTTTCATCGGAAGAAACCGACAATTTAGTCAGAAAAAAGTTGGATTCACAGACTGATGTAAGAAGCACAACAGTCTACGAGTCAGATATCGATTTTCAATTGGGTCTAGAAGCAAAGTTTCACCCAGAGAAGATGTTGAATCCATGTTGTTGTGTAAGTTCTAAATGGTATCGAATCAAATAGTCAACTTAGAGTAGGTGCAAAGCAAAATTTGTTGATTTTGAAAAGTTCATGTCAACCGATCCAACACAGGAGCGATCCCATTCGTGACTGACCCTGCATCAGTGATCACAGGTATTTAAGCAACGTTTCTAGGAGACTGATTGAAAGCCAATTTCATCAATTCGCTTTCAAAACAAAGGGGCTCTGGTTTGCGGTTGGATTTTTCCTTAGATATCCACTATTTGGTGAACGCTTTGCTCTGGACTTCCACTACTCAGGCATTTGGTTTGGGTGTATGCAATGAACCTCGGTGTAATTCTACTTCAAGTCAACTACAATTGTACCGACCAAAAAAAAAAAAAAAAACTACAAATGTAAAATGTAGACGTTGACTGAGTCAAAAAGTGGTGGGACCGAAAAAAAAAGAGAGAATAAGTGGACGTTCAGCTCAATTATAAAAGGTAAAAGTGGGCACGCACGAAAAGAAAAGGGAGAGAGAAAGAAGAACGGAAAGAAAGGAGAAAGAAACGAAAGGGAAAGGAAAAAGGGAGGGAGCGCTTCTATGCCACCTTCCACGGGGCCTCACCAAGTTATATTTGCTTCATTTTGCAAAGCTTGGTTAGTGTTCGCATCCTACGTCCATCAAACATTGAAACTTTAGGTTCTCATTAGAAGGTGAACTCCACATGAGAATAAAAATAATAATGTCTTGATGTAGTGACTACATTGGTAGTAATGTTAATAGTTCATAATGGTTAGTTGGAGTTGAAAGACCGAACAGAGTTGTACTAAGTGTAAAGATTGATACTCAAAGTTATATGACAATCTAAAAGTGGAACATATGTAAACACTCAATAGAAATCTAAATCATTTTTTAAATCAACGTCAAGAAATAATATGTGTTCTCTAATACTTTACTTGAGAAAGAACTTTTTAAGATATCAAAACTTTGAGGTAAATGGAATCTCTCTCTATGTGGGAAGCTACTAAATGGTTGAAATGCTATGATAGCCCCACCATTTTCACATAATTGCCCTCAATTCGCTTTTTTTCCCCCTCATTTCATTCAGATGAGCCAAATTTTGAGCCTAGTTGTGATAAAAGAGGCCATTTACTTTGAAGTTACCTTGACTCCAATTAGGGGTGAGCATGGTCCGAGTTGGTCCGAGCCACCCCCTAACACTAGAACTAACCCATACAGTGTCGGTCCTCAATTTTTAGGATCGAGGACCGACCCTATTGAGCCTGGGACCAAGGACCGTACTGACCCAATGGGTTCGGTTCAATTCCAAGGTCAACCCGGGATTGATCGATAATTTTTTTCGTCTTATTTTTTATACTCCCTAAAAAATTGATGAACAATAGAAAAAGGCAACATCAAATATCTATTTATATGTTGGGTGGTTGAGAATCATGACCGCCACTGGTCTTGACAAGGAAAAGGTTGAGGGGGGAAAAGAAATTTTACCAGGAAAGAATGTAGAAGTTAAGTGATAAAGAAAAAGGGATCTTTAGAATGATTTCCCTGAAGAGCAGGAAAATTGAAAACTTGGGATCTACGAAAAGTTATTCATGTTAGGTAAGGTTGTACCACTTTTCAAGGGTGTGATTCATTAAAATTAGTAGTAGAATATCGCATCATAACCTTGTGATAGGCACTTCACTAGATCCGAATATTTGCCAACAAGAGGCATCGGGCAGAATTTATGAAGGCCTAAACATAGTAAGAGGAGCTGAAGTAATTGACAAAATCATAAATTGAGGTCAAAAGAGCAAAAGGACACAAAGCCCAGAAAGAAAAAGTGGGCACTTCGTTCTGAAATTTAATTATTATTAAGATTAAACTATAGCTACGTAGCATCCACATTTACTCAATAATGATGATTTCACAAAAGTTTAGAGAGTTTGCCGGTGCATATCTATAATAAAGTGATTTTTACCTTGCCACACGACTCCTAAGTCAAGTGAATTTGGCCTGATTCTTGTGCCAAATTAAGTCGATTCTCTGGGAAGGTCATTAGCACTATAATGATGGAGCCCGCAACCAATAAAAAAGCCAGTTTCTCAGAAAATCTACAGGACAATTTGAACCCATACTTGTAGGAAATTCTTATATCATCCCAAAATGTTGCAATTCTTTTTTAGCATTACCAACTATATGCTCATTGTCACATTGATATCCTCAGCAGGAATCCATCCAGAAATAAAGAAGAACTAGTCATTAGAAACCCATTCAAGAGAAACTCACGTACAAATCATTCATCAATAATGAGCAGGATGAATAGCTGCTTGAGTATTTTCTTTACTATACGCAAGCACACTTGTATCTTGAGAACCTCTAGTCTTAAAGTCGGTCTTTTGCTCATATGCACCTCCTAAAGTCATTATATGACTATACCCACTGAATTTTGAATTAACAAGCATATTGCAATCAACAAAAGTGACATTTTACCATCTTATCTCACCTTTATTGTGTGATCTAGCCAGTGAACACAACATTAGTAATATCAGGGGACTTCTCTTTGATTGCTGCTTTGATCCCAGACCCAATGGACTCAGGTCCCACATACTTTACAAGGAAGTCTCTAGTCTCAACAAACAACACCTCGACGCTTCCACCATAATTTGCAATAGCTAGTCTTAAATTAAAAGACGACATATTCAAAGCGACAGCAACTAGAAGTGGGGGACATCACCAAAATTTCCTTTCTTTTCCCAACAAAACTTTGGCATTTTTTACCTATTTTCAGCTCATAAATTACAAGCTCGTGGCTTTATCGAGCTTGTTGTTCCAACATGCAACGATCTAGATTTTAAAAACATGACATCAATACGGTTCGATTGCTACTTCAGTTAAAATCACGATGGATGATGAGAACGATTCGGTTCTCCAATCAAAGCTAAAACCCATCTCCAAAAAAGGAAAGAAAAGCCCAGAAAGAACACATCGGATGCAATCGCCCCCGTCAATCGAGGGTCCAAAAGAGGAGGTCATGGGGACTAATACCTAGCCAAACTGATCACGTACGCGAAGCAAACGTGGAAAAATAAAAATTCAACACAAATCAAGAGCATTGAAGATCTCAAATGAAGCACAAAGTAGAACTCACTAGCCAAGTTGTGTTCGGAAAGCAAGGGTGAGCCGAGCGTTAGGGTTTCTAATTAGGGAATTTTTTTTTTTTCCTTCTGATTTACTCGGCGATAAGCGAGGCGACCAGCGCAAGCTGCAAGCAACAAGCGTTGAGCGTCAAGTGGGGCGAGCGTCAACTAGTGAGAGGCAAGCATTGAGCGAGGCCAATAGCAAGCGACGAGCGTTGAGCGAGGCTAGCTGTGAGTGAGGCCAACAACGATAGCAAAGGGCGAGTGGCGAGCAAGGAGTGGCGAGCGGCGCGAGTGGCGCACACGGTCAGAGGTGAGCAGCGTGGGCAACCAGAGGCGAGTGGGGATGTTGCTACTTTTGATTTTGACAAATTGAAGAACAAAGAAGATAGAATGTAAGAGAATGTACTTTGGGGAAGGAAGCCATGAGGAGATTTACGGCGTAAACTTCGTGCCGTTTTGGATGTCGCGAGTCCGTGACTGTGGAGGAGGACGCCGTGAAGACCTTTACGACGTGAGCTTCACACCTTTTGAATGTCGTATGTCCGTGACTGTGAGCCTGAGGAGTCAATAGCTTTAACGTCATTTTACTTAGGTTTTTCTTTTTTAACAGACATTTTACTTAGGTTTGAATAGATAAAAGAATTATAAATAATATAATATACAAAGTTGGTCCGGGTTAAACCAACCCAAAACTCTTAGGACCAAGGACTAACCCACATAGTGTTGGTCCTAGAATTTCAGGACCAAGGACCGACCTAGTCCCCTTGGGAACCGGACCGGGACCAGCGTTGGGCCGGTCCAGGGCCGGTTCAGGGTCGACCCTAGATCGCTGCTCATCCCTAACTCTAATAGGCAGAGAGTGGAGACTCTTGTATGCATAAGCAAAAGTCTAGCTCTTTAGATAATGAAATGAAAATGTACCTTGGAATCAATTAGTACTAAGAAGAAAATCATCAATCTTGCACGATCCATTATCTTATATGTCACCTCAACACCAACAAAGAATTTGAGATGATGTGGTCGTCCTTCAACCTTAAGGACGTGGTCTCAAACGCAAATCAACAATCTGTTATCAAAATATATATCTCCAATATATATATTTTGATAAACCAGCAAATTGGTTATAATAAAAGTTTCTATAATTCATCAATAAGAATATGCACATCACTAAACTAACAACTATCTAGCAAACTCATCTCGATCACATATAGCTCAAACAAAAAATTCTTGAAACCAAAAGTTCCTCGCTGATAGCGCTCTTGCTTTACTTGCCGCTAATGGAATAACCTGGAAAACAATAGACAAATGATATAAGCAACCACCGTCTATTGAGTAGTATGAATATGTTCTAAGTAGATTATGCATCCACTAAGCACATATATAAAATAATACCAGAAACTCATCATCCAAACCTAACACATAATATACTTTTCAAATCAAATATTGTTAACTTTATTTCAATAGAGTTTTTATACATATTAAAAATACTCATTTAATTTACCATCAAAAATAAAAAAATTAATGGTCAATTCCATTAATTGATATATGTAATAGTCGCATATCAATGGTCTATTCTATCAATCAATCTATTGCTTAATATCTAATCATATTCACAACATAATACTTAGCAACAAAGTGATCAAGATTCCTCCTTGACAAAATTTCCACCTATTATTAGTTGGTGAGTTGGCCCAAAATGATATCACAAAACCAGTATGCAAATTTTGCCTTAATTGGATTCATAATGATAATGAGCATCAAATCTCATCCTTCAATATGAGAAATCAAATTCAGAATCCATCTTATGAACCAAAATATAAATCTTTTCACAACTTAGCTCATAAGTGATAATACATTTTGTAAAGTATTTCTTAAATTATTTAAGAATTCATTTCACAAACCGAATTTGCAAAATAATGCATTTAACCTTTTCAATATGTCTTTCATAACACGTTGTCAAAACATTCACAAATAGCCAAAGACTATTTAGGTACACGGTCCAAATTTCATCCAACATAATTTATCATTTCATAACTCATGGAGATATGTTCACTGAAAGTCCTAAAATTTATCACGAAAGTACAATTGTGTCATAAAACTTATAAAAATTGCAATCAAATCCTAAAACCTGTTAAATTAATGTGATCGAGCCATTATGTTAATTTTGTCTAATTTAACTAACAGAAAATGTTAACGTGACTTTCTTTTAATATTTTATCTTCCCTAGTGGTGGTTATATGGTTAAAATGATGTTGCTTTGGTACAAATCTAATTTTAATCTAAATTTTTATTTAAGTTAATAGAAAGATAAGCTATTTTTTTTTTTTGAAAAAAAAGAAACAAAAGAAGAAGAAGAAGAAGAAGGCGGCAAGGGCACCTCTTGTTGCCGCCGTTGCCCTGCCATTGCTAACCACCTTTGAGGGTCATCGGCCCTTGCCCAATCTAAGGGAGGGCCATAACCCTCGCTTAGATCTAGGCAAGGGCCTACATGTCCTTGCTTGCCATTGGTGAGGGATGCCAACCCCAAACCATTCCCCAAGGGCTACAAAGCCCTCATCTCCCGGTTCTTCTTCCTCATTTTCTTTTCTTTTTTAAATTTAAGCTTTTCTAAATTTAATTGAAATAAAATTTGTATCAAAAATCATATTTAGACCAAAAAAATATCGTTTTAGCCTCACATTTTGTCTTTTCGCCACATCATTGTCACATAGGAGAGAGAAAATATTTTAAATAAAAGTCACTTCACTATTTTTTCGTTAACCATATTAGACATAATTAACAGAATGACTAGATTGCAACAATCTGACAAAATTTTATACTTGATCGTATTCTTTGCAAGTTTTAGGACTTACTTATACTTTCATAATAAGTTTTAAGATTTTTGTTGCACATATCCCTAACTTATAATATATCATTTCAAAATATGAGTTTACAAACTTGAAGAGATAAACAACTCACATAGGAAGCCTAAAGCTAAACAAAAAAGATTACTCGAGTTGGCGAACTCGCAATCCTATCTAATAAGCGAGAAACAACATCAAGATCAAGTAAAATGTTACCTTAACTATGAATCAATTAAACTAAGCTTAATTATGACCTAAACAAGCCCCATGCACCATCAAAACACTTGCTTAAAGCAAATAGTTATCTGTTATTTGTAGCTCAAACACAAATCTTTAAAAAGTTTGTTCTGATCAAAGCGTTGCTCAAAATCGATTTTTTTTTCGATTTTTTTTATACTCCATGACTTTACATCACCTTAAACTACTTTATTTTTAATATAATTCTACAACTTAATTAATCTTACGTTGAACCCCATAGCTTAAGATTCACATTATTCTGAATTTATGTCCTAACTCCCACTTAGATAAACCAAGGGTTCGAATCCTTACCGAGCTTTGAAAAAACAAATTCATTCGGCTTGCAAGTTTCTTTTTCCTTTCTCTGTCCCGTCCACTCCTCCCCCACTTCTCCCCGCCTTTTTTTTTTTCCTCTGTTGCCTTCTTTTCTTTTGAGTTCAGCCGGCTTCTTTTCTTGTTTTGCCCACCTTCTGACTGGTCGATGGCCGCTTCCACCCTTTGTTTTTTTTCTTATCCAACCATTACATTATAGTGGAATCGACTCCAATCTCCGTGGTAGACGATCCAACACTCCCCCAAAATTTCCCTCTGCCAAAACTTCAAGTCGCGACACAATGATCAATATCTTGTACGATCAATGTTGGCAAAACTCTGAGAACAGGCCGGAAGCTTCGAGGACTTAGCAACTAGGGTGGATCTGTTCAATGACTTCGGATCGGAGGATGATCTGCCCAGGACCAACACAGATTTGGGGGCTCATGGTTGGCCGTGGCGGGGTTTGAAGTCGAGCGGTGGGGAGGGAGACGCAGGGCGTAGCAGTGGCGGTGGAGAAGGCAATAATGGTGGATGAACAGTACCTGACGAACTGAGGAAGATGATGAACAGTAAAAGTAAAAAGGTAAAAAGGAAAAATCTAAAATATAAAAAGAGTTCTCAATATGACATTGTTTTGAATGGAGTTGTACATATTAGATCGCCGGCACATTAGAATTTTTCAACCTAAATTAACCTGATTGATTACATTGAAAAATCAATTTAAAAGTACATTAAACAAATTCAAAAGTTAGAAATCAAAATTTTTGGGTAATGTTCCCAGCTTCCAGCTTCTAAACTTTTTATGGAATTAAAAGGTGGAAAGGGCAACGCAACAACCATGGGGGACCCAACCAAAAAAAAAAAAAAAAACTCTCTCGACCTCATAGAAGATTGGTCAAATAAGCCAGTGCTACTTCTGTGAAATTCATTATAAGTCAATACATAAACTCAAGTGGAACCGACCTAGCCAATACTTAAGATATGTC
The DNA here is from genome assembly GCA_007663325.1 of Eucalyptus pauciflora. Lineage (NCBI taxonomy): Eukaryota > Viridiplantae > Streptophyta > Magnoliopsida > Myrtales > Myrtaceae > Eucalyptus > Eucalyptus pauciflora. Next base: position 5,437,434 of record VMYD01000386.1, read on the forward strand.
CCGGTCATCTTCACTGTTTCCGTCGTCTTTCTTTTCTCACTAAAACTAAAAGCAAGACGAGCCCACCATCAATTATTAACAAAGTCAAGACAGCAAGTCGTCTGGCAGAAACAACAAATACTGACGCCAATTTCCTGGAAATTTCCGGCATCGCATATCTTCATTCTTTACAATTACGAAAAGTACTACAAAAATTCAGACCTTCTTCGCGGTGTGAATCGCAGAAAAATCTTCAGCAAACACCAATGCCCGGAGAGTCAGATTCTCGCGGCAACCGAAACGCCAGGAGTGGTAGTAGTTCTTCCCATCATGCGGTCGATGTTGGGTCGTCCGATGGTAGGAGCCGAGGATCAGCAGACGAGATAAGTTTCTGCATCTTTAGAGTGCCTCAAAGTCTGTCCGATTTTAATCAGATGGCGTACCGGCCTAGCACGGTCCCGATTGGGCCCTACCACCACCAAAACCCAGAGTTTGAAAAGATTCAAGAGCATAAGCGGCGATTCTTCATCGATCTGCTCAATCGAAGCCACCAGAGGACGGAGACGCTACAGATGGAGAAGCTACAACAGTTCGCTGAGGCTTTGAAGCCAATGGAGGAGAAGATAAGAAAGTGTTATCCTGAGGCCTTAGCTTTCAACAGCGATGAGCTCATCCAGATGATGGTACTTGATGCTTGCTTCATCATTGAGCTGTTTTGCAAGTACTCCCGCAGATGGAAAGGGGATCCCATAAGGCATGACCCCTTGTTGACAGAGCCCTGGGTTTTGCCTTTCCTTATGCGGGATCTCGCCAAACTCGAGAACCAAATTCCATGGTTCGTTCTTAAACGTCTGTTCGATCTGACACTGGGATCCTCAAATGAGAGCGATCTTTCTCTATTCGATCTCGCCTTGAGTTTCTTCAACCGGATGCTTCAAAGACCGAAGGAAGTCTTGAAGAAGTACTTTAATAGGGAAGGAGAACATCTGCAACATCTGCTTAATTTCCTCCGTTTGACTTACATCCCTGACTCTCCAGGAACAAACTCTCCAGAAAAGCGAGAACAAAATAAATTCCTTCGCCTGATCCAGCCCGCGAACAAGCTCCACCAAGCGGGCATTAAGTTCAAGCCCACCCATTGTGAAAGCTTCATGGACATCAAATTCAGCAATGGTGTCTTGGAAATTCCGGTACTAAAATTCGATGACTTCTTGAGTTCTCTGTTCCTTAATTTTATTGCATTTGAGCAATGCCACAGGGACTCCTCCAAGCATGTCACAACTTATGCCACTTTCATGGGTTGCCTCCTTAACACACCGGCAGATGCCGAGTACCTATGCAACCGCAAGATCATTGAGAGATATTTTGGGACGGATGAGAAAATTGCCCATTTCTTTAGCAACATTGGGAAAGATGTTGTGTTTGACATCCGCAAGAACCATTTATGCCAGGTGTTCCAGGATGTGAACACGTATTGTGAGAAGGACTTCCGAGTGCATTGGGCCAGCTTCAAGAGCATCTACTTCAAATCGCGGTGGTATCTCATATCAACTATAGCGGCATTCATACTTCTGGTTCTGTCGGCAATTCAGTCTTCATATGCTGTGATTGCTTATTACCGACCTCCTTCTAAGTGACGTTTGATGTATGATTTACATCTGCTACTCGTTGTTGTAGGTCATTAGTGCATGTTTCTGATTACCTTCATGATTTCAATATCATTAGCAATGTTAGTCCACTATATTCATATGGAACATGATGATTATGGTTGAAATTGAATTATGCCTTCCAATGAATGGTGTACCACCTCTAATTTTTTGAGTTCATAAGACTAGAATGACTTGCAGTTCATTAACTTTCGTTACATTGCCAAGCAAAGTAAACATGGGGAGTTTCTGGAATGAACAACATAATTTGAGTAATTACTACAATGTATTGGTATAAACTACACGTTAGCTTTCTATAATCCTTTGTTAATCAAATAAGGTTTGAACTTAGTGGACCAAAAGCCCTTTCATTTTTGAAGCAGAAGGAAATCTGAAAGTGACAAGGTGACAGAGGTAAAAGAAGAATTCACCGAAACATCCGGTATAGATATAAACGTACAATTCTAATAAAACAAAAATTACATAATTCTTCATTTAATTGCAAAATGTACCAACGTTTAGCGCTTGTCTTCTAGTGAAGTTAATCCATTGATGGGGACAAGAAGAAATTTTTGTCAACTATATACATAGATTCTTTTATATTTTCATGAATGTTGTTGAGAACTTTTTACCATCTAAAAAAGGGGATGAAGACACTAGTAGTCGTTGTATTTTACAATATATTCACCCTAATTCCTAATTTTTTTAGCCATTTAATTCCTTAGACTATACCTTTTTGTTCGCCTCATTTATTTCATATATACAATGCTCCTTCGACTCATTGTATATTTGAGATAAATAAATAGAGTGAAAAAAGAGAAATAAAATTAGAAACAGGAACTGAGAGAGGGTGTGCACATGGGAAGGGACAGAGGCAGGAGATTGTGGCTGGGAGTCCAGCCACCGGCGCGAATGTCTCGGGGTCCCCCACCGCAACTGCCACCTTGTTCCCAAGAGAGAGAAGCAAAGAGAAACATGGGAAGGTCTGAGAGCTATTAAAATTAAATTAGATTCAGACATTAAGGATCCTATTACTAATAAGCATTTCAGGAGAGTAGACTATAATATTTTATTACTTCATCGCCTCATTTACAAGCTTGACTCATGCCATTGACAGTGGTTTATACCGTTGAACTTCAAAAAAGAAGCCTTCCACATGCTCCAATTCTATAGTGGCTTCATATTATTATAAAAAAAAAAAGAGGCAACGATGTGCTGTAAGCTCAGATTCCATTTGCGAGGCCTCTTCCAGTGTTCATGTACCATATGCCATGGTGATAAATTACCCCTAGGTAAAGCCACGATAGCAATTTAAATATATTCCCTTTTTTCCAAATTGGCTCTGAAAAAATTATATTCTATTTAAGAACGATGAATGGAATCCACGTGCATCACCTGGATAGCACGGGTTTCTAGGCTAGTGCAGGGATAAATTAGTGACGTGAACTTTCTCGACAAGAGTGGCTGTGGAGGTAGTTTACGAGGAAGTTGAACTCAGATCAAGTTCTTTTGTCTCTTCCAATATTTGGTCAACGCTAACTCCAGAAAGAAATATCGAAAATAGATCCTGATTTTTTTATTGTTTTTGTATCGATTAACTATATGTTGTATCTCTTTACTACATCATTGTAAAGATTTTTACTTACTGTCAATGCATTTGATTCTTATTCCAAGGATTGACTATTGGAACATAGAGAAATAAATAATATTAGAATTATTACTCATATTTCCATTCATATAAAAAAAATTATATTGAAATCGTAATGTGATCAATTCACATTTAACGCGCATGTTGCTATTTACAATTTATTTCTTGGAATTTCTAACATTTTTGGAAAATGCTTCCCAAGAAGTCATTTATAGAAAAATGACTATTTTTCGATGTTTGACCGAAGTTTGAAAATCATTCCATCGTTTGAAAAGGAAAACATACTTTATTTTCTGAAATAGACATAATTGGGCATAAATGATTTGGTTATGAGTAGTTCAGGAATCGAACATGGGCATTAGATCCTAGGCCTAGCCTCTATGGACCCGAGCCAAAGCATAGGTGACCTGAGCATGGCCACTGAGGTCCTAGGTATGGTCTTGATGGACCTAGGCTTTGGCCCCGGGGATTTGAGCATGAGCGCTGGGTCTTTGGACCAAGCTTTGTGGACCTAGGCCCAAGTGTTGAGGAGCTGGGTCAGGGTATCAAGCTTTGAGGCTTAAGTGTCAAGGAACTTGGTCTAGGCATCAATCCAGTCTTTGGACACAAACTTGGTTGGTCTCTACACCAAGGGCTGCTGCTAAGGACTCGAGAACGGGTGTTCCGGATTCCATGCTCAAGCATAAATTCTCTAGTGCAAATGCCGATGTTTAATCATGTTTGGAAAAATGATTTTTGATTTTTGAAAGAGGAAATCATTTTCTCAGTTTAAGCAAAGGTTTTTAGTTTACGAGGAATATGATTTTCTATTGACCCATTATCTTTAGTGATCAAACGCCAGGAAATGAGGAAAATGTTTTATAACAAAAAAAAAAAAAAAATCTCTCGAAACAAACAGAACCTAGGCAAATTTATGCACAAAAGAGGGTTTTTTCATGAAATGCAGAGAGTCCCCAACAAATCCTTCAAGACAGAGCAGATATGATGGGTTCAAGAGTCATCAAAATTAAATTAGATCGCCTCGGTAAGGATCTAATGATTAATAAGCATTTTGGAAGAGTGGTTGCAGGCAATTATTTTTCCTGTAGGCATACTATATCACCTCATTAACGAGCTTAACTCATGCCATTGACAGCGCGGTTCATACCATTGACCTTCTAAAACGGGGCCTTCAACAACTCAGATTCCATTTGTAAGGCCTCTTCCTGGAGTTTCTATAATCACTAAAACTTGCAGGGGCTGCAATCACAAGTTGCGGCTCAAAGTAGGCATGCCTGTTTTGTTACCATGAATCATTAATCCAACTTTAGATTTAGGTAATGTAGTACTCAAAGTGCTGATTCCATGCACAATTATGTCCCCCACCGAATCTCACTGGCCATTTATTTGTAAGAGAAAGCAGCTCCCCTTTCTCTGTGACAATAAACAAAATTTGAGGCCAAACTTTAAGCCATGTTGGTTTGTTACTCCCTTGGCTGGTTTTTATAGCCGTGGACAATTTTAGGTTGCAAGTTCCAAAGTAAAAATGAGAGACGGACTTGTGACATATTGAACATGTCGTGTACAGAGAAATTTTTGACAAATGGCTCTGAATATTTTGTACTCTATTTAAAGAACAATGGGATGGAATCCATGTGTCTCCCGGCCCCCCGGCATAGCACGGGCTGCTTGGCTAGTACAATGATAAATTAGCGACGCAAACTTTCTAAGTTCCTTCTGAAAATAATTTTTTTAACACATGTACAAGATCATTATTTGTCTTAAAAGGAAAAATGGACTCAGTTGCAAAATTTGCTTTATATCTGTTGCCCTTTTAGTCAAATTGCCTTTTAACAAAACATTTGGACGCTTCGAGGTAATGAAACCTCTCTCTCTCTCTCTACGAAACTTGCTCACAGGAGGGCCCTGGAGTGAGACAGCCCCACACTTTGACATCAACCTACAAATGCACTTCAATGACTTTTCCTTCCATTTCATTTATACACGCCAACTAGGATGAGAGAAGATTAGTTGGGGCTGTTTTATTAAATTATCATTGCACAGATAGAGCATTACTGTCACGCTTATCATCAGAGGAAGCAAAGAAGAAAGAAAGATCCATCATAAAAGGCGATCACTTTCGGTTTTGTCAAATTGGCTTTTGGCTTGTCACTCTCTCCAATTGAAATCGGCTCTTTCTCAAAAGGTGATCACTTTCGGCAAGTGAATAGAAGAATAAGATTGTGAATAAATTGCCATGCCATTCCATTAATTGTGGTTTTTCTTAGTACTAAGCAGGACATAATTAATTGAGATGGCATATGGGGTTTCGAAAGATTTGAATTCAGAATGTCATGCTATAATACCATCTTGGATTTTGTAAAATCACTATCAATTATTCTAAAAATTTAAGTTTTTGAGATGAAATCTTCTAATGTAGTATAAAAGTTAGTACTATCCCTTACATGAATGTGCGTCCACCTCTCATTAGTCAAATTCCTTATGCCATGGTCAAAGTTCCATAGATTAGATAAACAAATAGCTTGAATCCTTATGAGGCAATGTGAAATGAAATTAATTTGGCCTGTCGGGACGTTTGACGCGAGCTCTTGCGAGTTTCCCTCTTTTTCTTTTCCCTTTCTACTTTCCTTTTTTCTTCTCCCCTTCTCTCTGTGTTTTATTATAAAGCCACCAAGTCTGACCAAGTCCACCAAGTCTGACCAAGTCGAACTTTTTCTTTTATCCAATTATTCCATTCCATACTTCATCTCTTTCAATTGAGGCAGTGTTTCTCTGTGTTTTATTATAAAGCCACCAAGTCTGACTAAGTCAAACTTTTCCTTTTATCCAATTATTCCATTCTATACTTCTTGAAAGAAATTTAGATATACCTCAATGGAAAATTTCATTCTATTTTGACTTGATTTTATTAATTAAGGTTGGTTGTACTAAGAGATTAGCTAAAAGAGCACCAAACTGATAAACAAATACCTCTAGATTCAACTTTCTTATATCCTTAGGGATAAATTCCTGAGTAATAGATAATGTTGACATGTCATAGCAGACTTACAGCCTAAGGCATTTGGTACATCGTTTCTCTTAAGACAGATTGTAGCTTTCAAGAGCCCTAACTATCTCCTTTGTTTCTTTTGTCTCATGTTCAATTATTTTTGAATAAAATAGAAATATCATTAAGATTTTGGAATCTATAAAGAGATTACATTTTTTCACCGTACAAATAATTCCGCAATATTTTTAATGCAAAACTCAATCACTGCTAGCTCTAGATCATGAGTGGAGTAACTCTTTGCATGTGATTTTACTTGTTTAGAGGTATAGGCCTCAACTTTGTCATTTTGCATTAGTAGAATTCTAATTTTTTATTTTTTATTTTTTTATTTTTATTTTTATTTTTTTTTTATGTCCATTCACTAAATGCTTATTAATTTTGAATCTATTACTTAGTTTCCCAATTCGGCATTACCATCCTTAAACGAATTCACCAAGAATAATTGTTAGAATATGCCATACCTAAAAATTCACATCAGCAGTCTACCATTCAACATTCTTTTTCCCTTTTCTCTTTCTAATTCTATAAAAAATTGATTCTTAAATGGACTCGCTAGTGTCATCAGCTAATATAATACCTCGCGACAATCTTTCCAATAGCATAAAATTCATTATCACTCGTTGACTCTTGAAATCTAATCCGAAGGATATCTATAAAACTAAGATATTGCATCATCTTCTATAGTCATCACAACTCAAGTATCTCACTAACAATTAATTCTACTTTCAACATTTCCGTCATTTCAATTATGTACATCGCCTAATCATATCACATTATCCACTTGAAAACTTATATAAATCAACTCTTATTTATTGTATCTAAATCTTCAAATACTTTTCATGTTCTTCCTAACACCTCAAGTAGAGATCATTGATAACCTTATTTCAAAATCAAGCATGAGCTATAACTACATAATATGTGCAATCATTATTTCTCTATTGACAATTTTGCTAATTGCTTTCTCTCTTAAATAAAATGCATAGACAATCTCCATTAACTCCATCATGGTAATAATTTTTTTCCTTAATTCTCTCGAAAATATATGCATTTCTTCTATGCCCAGATAGATTGACCCTTATTCTATTTTAATTAACCAATATAACATACAGAAACGGCCTTTTGGGGTGCTCCTTGCTAATTGCTAATACTCTAATTCGAATGCACTCTTCCCGGTCACCAATTCATCTTCATGTCACCAAAATCAATTGAAATGACAGTCCATCTCAAAGGATACCATTTTTCTAAACAGATAGTTCAAGAACTTAAGCTAACACACGCATGCGCCACGCAAGACAAAATTAATAATTTCGCTATCATAATTAATTAACCGTGTACTTCTAATCGTAACACTAAGATAAGGTACACTTCTTCACATTTCAATCTCAACCATCTTCCAGGGCAATTTGCTATAGTTTTCTCTAGGATGGTAGATTTTCAAAAGAATAACTTATCTCTAATCGCAAATCTTAATACAAAATATAACCACTTAAGTACTCGTGTTGCTTCGACAAAGAAAAAAAGAGTACTCGTCTTGCATCACCAAGCCTCTCTCTCTCTCATTATTTATCTCTTTTACTTGAGGCAGTTTCTCTATGTATTTTATTAGAAGAGAGCCACCAAGTTTGACCGAGTCAAACTTTTTTTTTTTTTCTAACTATTACAACATGATCCTATCTATAGATTATGTGAGATTACCATCTAACATAATAAAATATTATGACATCAAATATACTCAATGAGGCATATGCATAATCAAAGCAGATATATACAATTATGAGAATCTCCTAAATTGTACATATAGTTTGTATGATTTTTTAAGCATGGACACATGAGTACATTTGTTGATTTTTTATCTCATAATCCCCTCGTCGTGTATGAACATTGTCTTTATTATGGCTAAAACTTTCTATGCTAATTAAAATTGCTTTTTCAATTTAAGTCAAATGAGTAACTGAATGCGAATATTATCAGTCTTGTAACAAAATAACATCATTTAGCTCAAACTAAGCACTCACAACCTCTATTTTTTTCTTGGGCCACACTTATTGGTACCTTAGTTTGATAAAACTCTTGGCTTTGAAAATTTTGTACTCCATTAAAATACCAATGAATGGAATCCATGTATATCCTGGGCATAGCACAGACTACTAGGATGGTACATTGATTAATTAGTGACACAAACTTTCCAAGTTCCTTCACAAAATATTTTTCAAGAATGTAGAGGAAATAATAAATTTTTAAGTCACAAGATTTGAAAAATCAGTTATGATAATCGCAGTACGCCAAGAGTAGTTGTGGAGGGAGTTTACAAGGAAGATGAACTCATATCTAGTACTTTTGTCTCTTCCAATATTTGGTCAAACCCTAACTTCAGATAGATCTAACATAAAAAATTCCTGACATTCATTTATTTGTTGTATCAACTAAATATAAATTTTATGTCTTTAATATATCATAGTAAAGATTTCTACTTAGTGTTAATGCGTTTGTTTCTTGTTTCCGAGGATTACTCGTCAAAATGAAACATAGAGAAATAGAATAATGATCTAAAATTAATACTAGTATTTCCACTGATATAGGAAATTTTCCACTGAAATTGCAATATGATCAATCCAAGTAAGCATGTATTCCAAATACTAGTAATTAGAAGTATGGATCTTCGGGAAAATGTAAAAGTTAAAGAGCTTTTTCATGTAATGTACAGCTAGTATAGTGATAAGGACTAGCGCTGTTCACATTTGGACTTTCAATGCGCAGGAATCCAAGAATACTATGCAAATTTGGCTTTCTATGAGTTGCACGTTTTGTCAAATTTGGAAGCTTCGCGGCAATGAATCCTCTCTCTCTCTCTCTCTCTCTCTCTCTTCCTATAGCAGCTGCTCACAGGAAGGCTTTGGAGAGACATAGCCCCACATTTGACAGCAGCCTACAATTTAATGTCTTTTCCTTCCAATTCTTTCATTCACACCAGCCAGAAGCAGTCGTGCGAGAGACGGGCATAATCCGAACTGGAGTTATGAAAACTTTGTGTACAAGCAAGTCTCTTCCGGTACGCAAAAGGTTTTTTCTCGAATCAACCACTATCTATCGAGAGAAACCATCTAGCTTATACGATCCATTTGTATATGAGACGAATCTATCTTTCCCCCCTCGAAGATGGTGTTCAATCTCCAAACCTACAGTGATACCGAGTCCGTTCAAGGTGATCCAACACCTAAAACACCTCCTAGAAGCCTCTCCCTAAGGGAGATCCGAGTCGCCACAGACAATTTTAGCTGCGACAACTTCTTGGCAGAAGCTAGATTCGGGAAGCTTTACCGGGGGCACTTGGCTGATGGTTCGTTAGTGGCAGTTAAGAGAGCGACTGTTGTCGATCGATGGAGGGAAGAGCAGTTTAAAGCAGAAGTGCAACTGGGAAGCTCGACACACCCAAACTTGCTATGTGCAATCGGCTTTTGTAGGACCAAGAAAGAACTTTTACTGGTCTATCCCTCGATGATCAACTGCAGCCTCGCTTATCATCTCAGACATAAACGGGATCGGTCCATCCGACCCCTCAATTGGATGGCTCGCAAGCATATAGCCTTGGGAGTGGCAAGAGGTCTTGCGCACCTACATAATCAATGCAACACTAAGATCATGTACCGTGATGTTTCCTCGTCGACTATATATCTGAATGCCCAATCTGAGGCCGTGATAGGTGGTTTTTGTTTTAAGGGAAGGACTATTCCTATTCTCAACCCTCCTGTGAGTGTCACATCCTCATCCCAAGGAAAAGATTCGCCTGATTCTGATTCCTCTCCTCAAACTCATCATCTCTATAAAGATGCTTGTGTTGACTCCACCAATGCCTTCAGCAGAGTCAAGTTAAATGACCCAGAGGGCTGGCTCACAGGAAAGCGCGTACTGGAGAAGAGTGTTCACGCCTATGGGAAAATGCTTCTTGAGCTCATCTCTGGACAGCCATATTTGAAACTTGATGTGTCCGCGTATAATAAAAATCTAAGTTTGGAGCAATGGGTTGATCGATTTATGAACAAGAACGAGTTGGGAAGAGTGGTCGATCCCAATTTGCATGGGAATTATGTGGAAAGAGAAGCAGAGCAACTAGTCCGGCTAGCATTATTGTGTGCTGATGGCGATCCATCTGTTCAACCTGAGATGTCTAAAGTGGTTACGATGATTGAAAGCCAGATGCTTGGGCAGGACCCTAGCAGCAGGAGCAATTGGAGTGGAAGTGAGCATGATTCAACTCCTTACTGTTCCTGCCCTCCTTCTCCTTCCCCCTCACTGGAGATATGCTAAATCGTGATCACCGTCGTCCTCTACAAGCTCAGCTTTTGGGTTTTCCTTTTCCTATATTATTCCCACTTTTGTTTGTATAATCTTTGTTTTGTAACATATATTACATGATTTACCTTTCATCGTTTTTTTATTAGTAATAAGTATGAAATGAAGTCTCGGCTCTAAGTTGTTCAAGAACACTTTAATGGCGACGTTGAGTTTCTAAACCCTTTATCCTAGCATCAGTCGGTAATGACCACTGTCTTCTGACATTTTAGAGGTATTGAAAACAACAGAAAAAGTTATTCAAATTGTCGCCGTTTAATCTTGTGAAGGAATGCCAATGCGTTATGAATCCTGTTTTCTTAGATTAGATGCCACCATCAAAGTCACAAAGCATTCCGATGGTGGACTTTCACATAACTCAGTTGAGTACGCATCTCAACCCTCGAATTAGGCTCGAATTCTAGAGCTTAGACATCTCAGTGCATATGCACCCAATACAATCCATACTACTACATCTGAAAGCGGTAAGGAGTGTAAATAGATATTCTGGTCATACAGCGCCACCTGCAATCTTCACTTGTTTGAGTATTTTTTGCAGTTCTTTAATCTGCTGGCTGTGCGTTTTATGGCTTTGTTCAAGGAGGTACATTTCAACAATCCGTTTCCTTACAATGCTAATTTATCCTGTATAATTGAGCAGCATTTAGATGTGCATGCGCGCCGAAGTTGTAAGACTTTTTGTGGTCGACAGTGTTTTTCCAGGATGCCAAGCAGAAACTAAGGTGGCATTACCTAGTCATGCTTTACTTACTGATTAAGCAAATTCCATGTTGTTGTCACTCTCATCCTCTGCCTGCATTTTCAAAATTTGTGTCTCTGCTGGAAGAGGATAAGGTTGGCCTAGTTGGTTGACTTTCTTCGCTACGAGGAAACTGATATGAAGCTTCCAAGAAATTCTCAGCGATGGGACGGCCAAAAGTTGGGACTAGTAAAATTAGGGAATACAAGGGATGTGCCAAGTCCATATCTTGTGCGCAATGGCTTGATCCGAAGGATCTCCTCTTGCAAAGCCAATTCCATCTCTGAATTGACAGTCTCCCCTCTATATTTAAGATAATCACTTCTTGTTCTCGAGAAATTAATCATTTCAAAAAACATGATATTTCGATCTCTCTATGAAGTAGAGTTGTAGTTTGCATGCTCAACCCCTTTCGATGACTTGTACGATCCACCTGGACATCGGATTGCGATGTCATCTTATTGGAACCAGCACAGAAAATAACACAACTTATGAATCTTTTATAATTTTGGAAACATTCGAATTTGTTAATTTTCCAGAAGTTATGGAAAATGGTTTTCTAGACATCCAAAAATTCAATAATTAATAAGATCTGTTCAAATAAATATTGATGGTTTGAAAGTCTAATACATAATCTTTGAAAGGTTCGATATGATTCTTCAAGAAAATAGACTAGCACACCCAAAATGCGGAAAAATAGTTTTTTCATTTGCTATCCAAAAATAATTATTTTCTACAAAAATTGAAGTTCAGATGTTATAAGACGTTAAGTAAGTTAGAGGCGCGGGTGCGTCTTGGGCCATAGACCCAAAATCCGGGTCTTAGAAGGCAATTTTGAGTTTTGGACCGAACGGACTTTTGGGCCCAAGTGAGTGTTTGGCCTTTACTTGTTTTTATTTTTTTTTATTTCTTTTGGTCGGTAGGCCTTTACTTCTAAGAAGTGCAATTTCTAATGAGGAACGTAAATCATCGTGGCACGTACTTTGTCGTATAGAAAGGTATAGCATTTTGTGACATAGTATTGAATAGTTTTAGCTTTATGTGAATGTTGTCTGCGAACATTTTAGAAATGAAATGTCATTTACATTGGTGATATATGTGCCGGCATGTGGTATTATGATAGTGATTTGATGCTCATGTTGACTTACGTATTGAGACATGATATGATATACTATGTCTAGACAGGTTCTATTTTGAGGCTTAATTATAACCAATGTAATTATCGAGTCTTAACCATAGTCGATATGGTTTTTGGTCTTGTCATGTGGTGAAATCATAACCATAAGATTTTCTTGACACTAAAGAGTGAATGAATTTGACATATGATGGTTATATTATATTTTATAATTTATGATAGGGTGCATACCCCATGATTTGTTGAAAAATATTCATTATACTTGTTACATGGGAAGTGTGATGAATGCGACAGTCTTGATAAATATGGATGCATACTTCTAGAATTGCATCGTGCTTTGTTTGGTGTCATAGGAGTGGTGACTATCACTTACTAAACCATGGTTTTGCTTATCCTCTTTTATTATCGTTTTAGGTCCGAACATAAGGACTTTAGTCGAATACATGGGAGAGCTAATCAAGTCTCCATAGCACTTTACTTTAGACTATTTGAATAAATATTATTAAGTTGGAATTTAAAAATTTCTAATTTTTGCTTAATTCATAATACAATGGACTTTGTTAATTTATCTTCATTTTGGTTAAAAGTTTCTTCTGTTATTTTATATAACATGGCGAATCATTTCCTTAAATTCATGGATTTGGGGTTGAGACGCTATAATCGTGAGATGAGTCGAGTTTTCCATAATATACACTTCTAATTTGCGGGCTAACCATGTGTACAAAGTTGAATTGAAATGACTAAGAAGTTTTCGGCTCATATATCAACGAAATTTTTTTCTTTCCTTAGGCCGATGTGGAGAAGTTCCACCTTTAATATGCTTAGGGATATAAACAAGTCAAAGTATGCAAAAGCTGACCCATCACCCGATTGCTAAATTAAAAGAAAAAGATAATAGACATGTATAAAGCTGATCAAGAAAGAAAATCAAATTCAGTGTTAACTCTAGAAAATAAGTGAATAGTTATTTTGTGAGCGGAGAAAATGGACGATGCATGCAAGCTGCTTGTTTGTTAGCTTTACTAAAGGGGATGACTTATTTATTGCATTTTTCTCAGTTTCAGGAAAAATAAGACGTGAGAGAAAATAGTGCTTTGGCTTAATAGTGCAAAAGATAAAAGAGAGAGAGAGAGAGACAACGGACAAGAAGTATGATATTATAAAAAAGCTCCATTTCATATTTTACTTGCGCAATTATTCTGTTTAATCTAATAAAACATGAATAAATCTTACGCCATGTTTTTCGAGTGGGAAATTAGATTGGCCTAGCCAGTTTGGACCTGTTTTTAGGATGGATTGCCTCGAGTCTGCCTAAAGTTTTCTTGGGGAGCGTCTGTATAGAATTTTGCTTTTTGCTTTTTGCTTAAATATGAATCTTGGGGCAAACGCATTTACCTTAAACTAAATATTGACACATGAATTCATAATTTTCAGCAATTTTTTTTTTTTGGGAATTTGGAGTATACTTTAAAATTTGGCTGTAAAAAAAGTTGATTATTACTTTTTAAATTCGTTACAACATTGGTAATCAACTCATCATACCTGAAATAATTTTTGCATAATACTATAATTTGTTATTTAATGGGACATTGACAAATTCCTTATAGTGACTTGTTGAAATTTTGAAAGAAGATGGTAAATTACCAATTTATTGGGGTGTTTGGTAATTTTTGCGAGGATTATATTTTCTGACTGCACGTAAATTTTTTTAGGAAATCAATAAGTTGCTTATTTATAATGGTATTGGTAAGTAAAGATATTTGTGCTATTTCAGAGGTGTTTGTAACTTATCGAATTTATTCGGACATTGGTAAAATCTTTATGGTGTTAATTACTTACTAAAGGGCAAAAAAATTTCTTCTAAAAAATATTAAAAAAAAAATCACCAACTTAAAAATGCCAACAACATAGTAAACTTAAAAAGGTGGAATCTCAAATAAGCACCAGGGATTGGTGGTGCACTGAAATCTTGAAGTAAACCACGTAATAATCTGCTTGGACGGGGAGCAGAATGTAAACATATGACCTGTGCTTCTCCGGTTACTTAATTCTGAATCAGAGTGTAATCAAAAGAGGATATCGTTTCACGGTCTTCTGGTTACTCTAGAGATCTGTTTTGCCGACAATTTTTTACCACTTTATAGGAATAATCATGGCACGAGACACAGACATTTTTAGGATGTGGGTAAGTTTCGAAGAAAGGAATCGTCCATCTATTATTTACTCAACCACTCGATGTGAGATTCATCTTGATCAAGGTCGGGTAGGAGTCCATCAATTTCCCTTGAACCTCCTTTTTGTTGCTTGTGGTCGGTTATGAGCGGCATTTTCCCATGTATGCATCAATCTTGCAATCTCTTTATGAACCACACTTTGATTACAAATGTAGTGATTGTGTACTAGATAGTAGATGTATCGCAATAATTTTTTCACTGGTCCATATGCTCTTATCCAAAATTCAAAATTATCCCCAACTTTTATTTTGTTTGAAAATGATTTGTGTACTTTTTTAAAATGCCTCCCGTTGGCCCTTCTATAAATTTCGTCGGCCAAAATGTCAAGTTGGAAAAAAAAGTAAGAAAGAAAAGTAAAAGGCACAAATTTGTTTTTCCCAAAAAATAAAATAAAATCACAGAGCCTCTCGAGGTCATCGTCCTACGTAATAATCAACTTGTTTTATCCCTTTAACAATGGATAATTGAGTAGCATTTAGATGTCGATGCACGCTGAGGTTGTAGATATTTTGTTGTAGACAGTGGTTTTCCCTCTACTTTTCAGGATGTCATCCCTCAGCTAAGGTACCATCGTGTAATCATGATTTACTTACTAGTTAATCAAACCAAGTTGTCGTCACTCCCATCCTCCGCCAGCATTTTCAAACCTGGCTCTGCTTTCAGAGGAGGACAAGGTTGAACTAGTCTGTTTTGACTTTCTTTGCTGTGAGGAAACTCATATGAAGCTTCCAAGAAATTTCTCCACGATGGGATGGCCAAAGGTTGGGACAAGTAAAATTAAGAAATACAAGGGACGCAGCACCTTCCTCCTTGCATTCCTGAGCCAATCCTTTCCTTGTACGCAGTTGCTCAAGCCGGAGACTCTCCTCTTGTATAGCCAATTCCGTGTCTGAATCAAAGGGCGACTCCTTGATTTGGTATGTAGTCTTCTAATCCTCGAGGAATTAATCATTTCAAAAGACGGAATGTCCTGATCTTTGTAGTGACGCAGAGCTGCAGTCTGTTCCTTCGTACAAGCACAAGCCCGAAACAGATCTGATTCATTTGCTGGGAAGGAATCAACAGGGTAGCGTAGATATGGTGTTCAATTTACGCACCTTCAGTTTCTCCAGTTCTGATGGAGAAGTTGAGAATACCGGCAATAAACTCAGAAGGTTCTCTTTCAAAGAGCTTCAGGTTGCGACAAGAAACTTCGACCACAAGAAAAGGTTGGGAGAAGGAGGATTTGGACCGGTCTACAGAGGACAATTAGCCGATGGTTCTCTCGTCGCTGTAAAACGATCGCGAGAGCTTTCCGAAGATTCGGAAAAACAGTTTCAGACAGAAGTGGAAGTGGCAGGTATTGTTCACCACCCCAACTTGTTAATCCTGATTGGATATTGCGATGTAGAGAAAGAGCGGCTGTTAGTCTACCCCTTCATGGTCAACCGCAGTCTCAACTTCCTCTTGACACAGAAAGCCGTCCGACAGCTCGATTGGCCAATCCGGATGCGGATAGCATTGGGAGTCGCTAGGGGGATGGCTCACATGCACGATCAATGCCATCCGAGCATCATACACCGCGATGTGAGTTGTTCAAACATATTGCTGAATGCGGAATTCGAGCCAGTGTTGGGGGACTTTGGCTTGGCCAGGATCATGCATGAGCGGGACGTTGTGGTGGGGAACGCCGAAGGGTCCATTGGCTTAGGCTCGGTTTCTGCAGCTGAAGTGGGTGAATATCCGCCTTCGTTGCCCATATCCCGTCAGTGTTACCAAGATGCTTATGTCGACACCACCGTGCGTACACATATAGGGTACACTGCTCCCGAGTACATGGCAACGGGCAAGTGCACTCTGAAGGTTGACGTCTACTTATATGGGAACATGCTTCTCGAGCTCATCTCAGGACAGCCATTTTTCAACTTCAACTTCGGTCCGCAACGGAACGACTGGATTAGCAGGTGTATGAACGAGAACAAGTTGGAAAGGGTGGTTGATCCTAATTTGCAGGGGAACTATCCGGCGGAAGAAGCAAAACGACTCGTCCGCTTGGCATTCTTATGTGCGGATGGAGATCCATCTGTCCGACCCAAAATGTCTGAAGTGGTCATGATGCTCGAAAACCGATTGCATGAACTGGATCCTAGCAATAGGAGTAGTTGGAGCCGAAGCGAGGGTGATTCGACTCCTTACTACTCCTTTCCTCCTTCTCCCTCGTTGGAAATGGCTTTGTAAGTGGCCCGCCCGATACTACTACATCTTGATCAACGTCTGTTCTATTCCCTTCAACATGAAGTTCATCTTCTACCTATTGCCGTTTTACTGAAGTTCCTATATGTTCATTTCCCATTTTATTTGTTAGATCCTTCTCTAATATAATCTCCATTCAGTTAATACTGAATATTCTTGGAGTAATTTTTTCGGTCCATCCATTTTAGAAAAAGGTAATATTATAGCTCATCAGGACCTACACAAAATCTGAGAGAGGGGATTTTCCCATTTAGGAAGAACGATGTTAGTCATTTTAATTCGGATACGCAATAATCTAATTTTCTTAATAAACTCTTAATGTGATCAATAAAATTAATCAATTCAATAACCCTTTCTTGTGGGATTCATCTAACTATAGGTTCATGCGCACATGAAAGCCCCAGTTTGATTCGTCGTGAGAAAATCATTGGAATGTTGTCGTCAATTCCTTGGTTCATAAACGAGTAGGAGGAGTTCTTTCTAGATGGAGAAAGATATCGGTGGTCCTTTTGTCGCTCTAGAGACACATTTGTGTTTTCCAGGTCAACAATGTCAATTACGGGATGAGTTGAATTCTTTTATTCTCTTTTGATAATTCAGTACGCGGTAGACTTTGTTGTATCTTCACAGGAGGCACCATTTTCTATGGAGGTAAGTTTCCAAGAAACCGTCCATCATCTCCTTCTTCTTCAATCACGCCATGGGGAATTGTTCTTGGCGATGGACTCCTTCAAATCCATATTTTTCCTCCGTCTTCCCTTCTGTTATTCGTCCTTAATATTAGCAGAAGACCCCTATCGTGGCCTTTTATGTATGAATCTTTGTGTCCGGAACCTCCTATCGAGTCAACTTAATTTGCAGGATCATTATGTCATAAGTTCGTCTCATAATGCAATTTGTTGTGAATTAATGAAGAATCTAATGGATCTTACAATTCAATACGTAAAATAAGAGGCTGAAAGATGAGAAATTAAAAGTAATGTTGTTATTGAGTATGCGGTCCGTTTCAATCAGCTAGCATATTTGCAGACAACATTGTTGAGGAAGACAAGGCCGATCACTTTGAGCAAGAGCTCCAATCACAGATTCGCTCAAGCCTGTCTTCTCACTTGCTGACTACCTGCAAAAATGTTCTTGAGAGAGCACTCAAAGTTAACCAGGACATTGAATGCAGTGCACGGAGTAGGCAACGGTAGAAGAAAGTGGGTGACATAATCTAACTCTTTCACGTGACGGCAATAGTCTTGAGGCAATAGCCAGATCCGCGTACCCCGATCTTGAAAGGAAGTTTTTGGATTCTAATTGCTTGGAGGAAAGAGATATCCTTGCTCCAAGGGATAAGACAATGGATGAAATAAATCCATACATAATCCTCGTCGTGTGACCGAAACATTAATCCAGACTTGGGTTTTGTGCAACAACACTAGAGATTGTCACTGTAATGATTGGGCCAAAGCCCATGGGCCCAAGCTCAGCCCACCTAATGAGCTCTCAAATTCTGCGGGAGCTGTGAAGAAGAAGAGAAAAAGATAAAAAAGACAGTCACAACCGGGAGATAAGAAGAAAAGAGAGAAGACAGAAAGCTCCTTCCTCAAAGTGCCATGCCTCGCATGGTTACGTCACCCACTGAGTCTCACCGGCCATTTATTCTTAAAAGAAAGCATTCCTCCCTTCTTAATGGCCAGACTTGAAGCTGTGTTGGCTTATTTCTCCTAAGCTACTTTTTAGCCATGGACAACTTTACGTTGCAATTTCCACACCAACAACGACGGAGATGGATTTGAGATACTTCTGTTAAATGAAGATGGGGGAATGATGCACATACCAATAATTTTCTGTGCAAAGAAATTTTTGACAAACACCCCTTAGATAAAGCGATGGTAGCTATTTTTAATACTTTTTTACAAATTATCTTTTGGTACCTTACTATCGAAACATTTTTGGCTCTGAATATTTTATACTCTATTTAAAGAACAATGAATGGAATCCGCGTGGATTCCTTGCATAGCACGGGACACTGGATTAGTACTTGTATATACTAGTGACATGAACTTTCTAAGCTCCTTCACAAAATATTTTTTAAAGGATGTACGGGAACATTATTATTTTTCAAGTCACACGATTTAACAAAATCAATTATGACAATCGCAAGTCCGCAACATGCCAAGAGAAGCTGTGCAGGGAGTTTACAAGGAAGATGAACTCATATAAAATACTTTTGTCTCTTTCAATATTGGTTCAACACTAACTTCAGGAGATCTGATGGAACTAATCCCAAATATATATATATATGTATTATATTTTATAGTATCGACTGACTATATATCTTATGTCTGTACTATATCATAGTAAATATTTCTTGTTATTGTTAATGCATTTGTTTCTTTTTTCTAAGGATTATCTATTAAAAATGGAACCTAGAAACAAAATAATAATCTAACATTAATACTAGTATTTCCACGAATATAGGAAATTTTCCATCGAAACATTTTTGGCTCCGAATATTTTATACTCTATTTAAAGAACAATGGATGGAATCCGCGCGGATCCCTTGCATGGCACGGGAGATTGGATTAGTATTTGTATAGATTAGTGACACGAACTTTCTAAGCTACTTCACAAAATATTTTTTAAAGGATGTCGGGAACATTATTATTTTTTAAGTCACACGATTTGACAAAATCAATTATGACAACCGCAAGTTCGCAACATGCCAAGAGAAGCTGTGCGGGGAGTTTACAAGAAAGACGAAACTCGTATAGAGTACTTTTGTCTCTTCCAATATTGGGTCAATACTAACTTCAGGAGATATAATGGAAATAATCCCAATTTTTTTTTTTTTGCACTATCGACTGATTATATTCTTTATGTATGTACTATATCATAGTCAAGGTTTATTGTTATTGTTAATGCATTTGTTTCTTGTTTTCAAGGATTATCTAGGAAAAATTAGCCAAAAAGTCCTAAACCTATTAATTCAGTCATAAACCTTTCAATTTTGCTAATTGAGTCTTCAATTTTTTCACTTCTTGCCAATTGGGTCCATCCGACTAATTTTCATCAAAAATCTCTAACGTGGATGTCGGTGATACCACATAGGACAATTGGCACTGCCGTTGACAATTTTTAATGATATTTTAATATTTTGAATATTTTGAATTATTTTTTCTGATTTTTTTCTGATTTTTTTCCCTTGTCTTTTTTACTTGTTTTTTTTCGCCAGTGGCCGGCTACTGACCATGTCAAGCTAACTAGCCTCACTTGCTACAAGTGAGGGTGAGAGGCTTGGTCTCGCCCAATGGTCTCGCCTGGGCCAAATCTAGCGAGGGCCCTTTGCCTAGGTAGGCGAGTCCCAAGCCAAAGCGGCTTCACTGGGCTTTGCTTGTGCTCGGAGAATGACTAGCAAGGCCACCCCACCCGGTGGGGCTGCCCTGGTCTAGGTGAGAGCTGACGTCACCTAGCATGGGTAGGGTTGACCCTCACCGAGCCGAGCCTAGGTGAGGGCTCCTCTCATTGGGGCTTGCTCAGCCACCCCTCACCTATGGCGGGCGAGGCCAGTTGACCCAGCATGGCCGGTGGCCACCACTAGTAAAAGGAAGAAGAATAAGCAAAAAAATTCAAAAAAAAAAAGGGAGAAAAAATTCAAAAAATATAAAAAATTCAAAAATTATAAAAAATTCAAAAATTATTAAAATATTATTAAAATTTGTTTACATCAACACTGGAAGTCCAACATAGAACCAACGGCTTTCACGTCAATGATTTCCAGCTAAAATTGAGTGAATGAACTCAATTGGGAAAAAGTGAAAATGTATAGAATAATTTGCAAAATTTAAAGGTTCATGACCAAATTGGTAAAAGTATATTAGGTTTAAGATTTTTTGGACAATTTTCCCAATTATCTATTTATTGAACATAGAGAAACATAATATTTTTCTAAAATTAATACTAATATTTCCACGAATATAGGAAATTTTCCACCGAAACATTTTTGGCTCTAAATATTTTATACTCCATTTAAAGAACAATGAATCGAATCCGCATAGAGCCCTTGCATAGCATGGGACACTGGATTAGTACTTGGATATATTATTGATACGAATTTTCTAAACTCCTTAACAAAATATTTTTTAAAGGATGTACAGGAACATTATTATTTTTTAGGTCACGCGATTCGACAAAATCAATTATGACAATTGCAAGTTCGCAACATGCCAAGAGAAGCTGTGCGGGGAGTTTACAAGGAAGATGAACTCATATGAAGTACTTTTGTCTCTTCCAATATTGGGTCAACACTAACTTCCGGAGATCTAATAAAAATAATCCCAATTTTTTTTTTGTATGTTTTATGTCTGTACTATATCCTAGTAAAGATTTATTGTTATTGTTAATGCATTTGTTTCTAGTTTCCAAGGATTATCTATTAAAAATGGAACATAGAGAAATAGAATAATGATCCAAAATTAATTCAAGAATTTCCACGGATATAGGAAATTTTCCATTGAAATTGCAGTGTGATCAATCAAAATATAACGAACAACTTCCAAATACGAGTAATTAGAAGTATGGATCTTCAATGATACGTAAAAGTTAAAGAGCTTTTCCATGTAATATACAGCCCATGTAGTACAGAAAAAAGACTAGTGCTCTTCACATTTGGATTTTTAAATGCGTGGGAATCCAAGAAGACTAAGGGTCTGTTTGTTAAAAAGTGTTTCTGTTCTCTGGAACAAAAAATTATGTTCTTTTGTTATGGGGAAGAAAAAAAGAACAAAAACATGTTTGGTAAAACTTTTGTTCTCGGGAACAAAAAAAAATCTATTTTTTTGTTCATGGGAATAGGTTTGGAATATAAACAAGAAGTAGAAAAAAAGTTGCTTCTTGTTCTCGGAGGAAAGAAAAAAGAAGAAGAAAAAAGAGAAGAGAAAAGAAGAGAGAGAAAAATAGTTTCTCAAAATAGTTTCTTCTTCCTTTTAGCCGGTCACCGCCCTCAGCCATGGCTAGCGACCGACCGACGAGGGCTGGCGACACCGAGCCTCGGCAAGGCTCGGCCTCGCCAAATTTGGGCGAGCTCGAGCTCGCCTAGCCAAGGTGAGGCTGAGCCTCGCTAGGCCAAGGCGAGGCCAACCTCGTGCTGCTTGGGCGAGGTCGAGCCTCGCCAGTGGCCTGGCGAGGGTGGCCTGGCCACCGAGGCCATTGACGAGGCTTGGCCTCATCTAGATCTGGCGAGGCTCCAACGAGCTCGCCGGCCTTCGTGGTGGCCTGGTGAGGGTTCGACGAGCTCGCCGAACCTCGACTAACCAGTTGCCGGCCGCCACCATGGCCGGCGACCGGCCACAAAGGAGAAAGAAAGAAAAAAAAAAAGAAAAAAAAAAGAAAGAAGAAAAAAAAAGGAAAAATATAATAAAAATATTGAAAAATTAAAAGAAACAACAAAATTATACAAGTTTACCAAACACATTTATATTCCTTGAACACAATTTTTTTGCAGTTACCAAGCGCGTTCTTGTGCTAAGAAATTGTTTTCGGAAACAAAAATAGAAAAAACTATTTCTGTTCAAAAAAATTTTCCCGGAACAGAAACGTTACCAAACGCGTCCTAAAAGAACCATGCGAAATTTGCTTTATATGAGGAGCGCCTTTTGTCAAATTTGGAAACTGCGAGGCAATGAAACCTTTCTCGCTCTCTCTTTCCACAAAGCTTCTCACAGGAAGGCTTTGGAGTGAGATGGTTTTACACTTTGACAATCCAACGACTTTTTCCAACCATTTTATTCATTCACACCGACCAAAAGCAGTCGTGGGTGAGACTCTCTCAATCCCAAGTGAAGTTATAAAAACGGTGTGGACAAGCAAGTCTCTTTAGATGGGCAGAAGGTACTCCCAAACCAATCACTACCAATCAAGAAAAACCATCAAGCTCATACGATCCATTTGCACTTGAGGAGAATCTACTTTTTACCCGCTTAAAGATGGTGTTCAATCTCTGAACCTTCAGTTTTGTTGAGTCCGTTGAAGACGATCCAATACCTCCTAAAGATTCTACCTGAAGGAGCTCCAATGCGCGATGGACAACTTTAGTAGCAAGAACATCGTGGTGGTCTTTTGTTCCGGCAAGGTTTACAAGGAGCACTTGGCTGATGGTTCGCTAGTGACAGTATACAGAGCAAGCTATGTCAATCCGTTAAGAGAAGACGAGTTCGAAGTAGAAGTGAAAGTGGTAAGCATGGTTTCGAAGCGCGCCCAAGTCTTTATGATTCTAATACTTATCTTAAGAACAAATTTCCTTTAAAGTTGTTTTTGAGGAATTATCGAAGACATTTGCCAAAGTCTGTTTATCCCTAGAAGCACTTCCCATTTTGACGAAGTTCAGAACAAGGTTGTGTCCAGAACGAAGAAGAGTCTGGAATCAGTGTTATCGTTCTTGCAACATAGATCCAGAATGAACTTATTAAGAAATTCTTCATCGTCTAGCTTTCTAGCAAAGGATTTTTCTTACCTTATATAAATGTGTTGATGGAATCGATTACAAATTAATGAAATCAATATTGAAGATAAGTTCCTTTTTGAGAAGTATTTACTTATGGAAACCAAGATTCTGATTGTATGGGCGACCGGAATCAAGTGGAAATTCTATTCCTGACTTCTACGGTCATAAGATCATTTTGATTGATTCTATCCAACGGTTTGATTAGAAGAAAGTTCCTTTAGAGATTGCCAACAACTAGTTGGCATGGAGGAGTATTTAAAGGAGGTCATTCGGTTTAGAAGAGAATGGAAAAAGAATTTGAGATTCCAAAGTCTGAGGCTACTCTAATTTTACTTGTCTTCGTCTATGAGCATTAAAAAATGTGATCAAGAGAGAAAACACAAAAAAGTATATTAGTGAGATAGAAAATTCTACCACTGAGTATTTGGTTACATATTTGTAATCTCTTGTTTAATTATATAGTGGAATCCCCAGTGAGCTGTCAGTTTGGGAGAGTGGACATATGCTTGATTTAAGTCGAATCACTATGAAATTCGTATGCATTTCTCTCTTTTCTTAACTCCTTCATTTAAAGTTTGTTGCACTATTTCTGGTTATCATAAAAGTCTGGAGTTTCATGTTTCTGATCCTCATCCAGATTTTACGAGCAATTTATTTTATTTCACTATTATTTGTCAAGATTTCTTTTAAACATTTATTCACCCACTCTCTAGGTGTGAGTACTAGATTTATCAATTGGTATAAGAACCCGAGTGCTCGTTTTGTTGAAGTATTTTTACTTCTAAGTTAAAGATCTTCTATGGTTAGTATCTTGGCACCGGGGCTCGTGGAAGGACAGAACAACACTAGGCCACCATAATTTGATAAAAAAGAATACAATGTGTGGAAAAACAAAATGAAGGCGTTCCTTAGATTCAAAGATCCTCTAGAATGGGAGTTGTGGAAAAAGAGATCAATCCAAAGGCTACTTTTGTTACAAATAAAGGCAAAGAAGTCATAGACAATGATGCTGAGCTATTTGATCAACCAAAAATTATCAAGAGACAGACTTTTGATGCAAATGCTATTTATTCCCTATATTGTGCTCTGTCTCCTATTGAGTATAATAGAATCTTTTCTTATGAAATAGTTAAAGAAGTCTAGGATAGATTTTATGTTACTTATGAAGAGACTGATCATGCAAAAGAGACAAAAATGAACATTCTGCTTGGCCAATACGAGTCCTTCAAGATGAAGTTAGGAGAGTCAATTGAAGATATGTTCGGTCATTTTACAGAGATTGTGAATGATCTGGGTTATCAAAGACAACCAATATTTGCTCTAATGAAATTTAACAAACTTCTTCGAGGACTGTCAAAGGACTGGAATCATTTCAAGACCTCCATATGAGAGACATAGAGAATTATGCTACTCTCCGTTGATGAACTCATTGGCACTCTCCAATCCTATGAAGGGAAACAGATCAATGATGAAGTCGACTCAAAAGGTAGGAAGCCCATTGCACTTGAATCTAATGCTGATTCTGATGATACAGATTCAAAAGATGACTTGGATGACGAAGAACTTACTCTCTTGATAAAAAAATTTCAGAAAGCTGAATAAGAAGGGAAAGAAGTACAATTGGAAGAAACAAAACAAATGAAATTCCCAGAGAAGGTCGATAGAAGAAGATGAATCAAATAAGAATGTGATATGGTTTGAGTGCAAGGAAAAAAAGGCATATCAAGTCAAATTGTCCTTTGCTAAAAAAAAAGAAAGGAAAATATGAGAAGTACAATAAGGCACTAAAAGCATAAACATGGAGTGACATAGAATGTGAAGAAAGTGACGAGGAGTATGCAAACATCTATCTAATGGCTAAATCTTTTTCAGACTCAGAATTAGAATTTGACTCTGACTCAAACTTTGAACTAGGCAAGGAGATTGAGGTAAGACATTCTAAAGTTCCAATTAAAGTTTCTAAGTTCATTGATGAGCTTTGTTTGAACCTTAAATCCTCTCTTAAAAGAATCTTTGAACTAAAGAGAAAAAATTCTAAACTTGGTTAATAGGAAATTTCTCGAAAAAAAAAAGTTTGAGAATTTGAAAAATAATTTTAATGATTCGAAGGAAAGTCATGATTCACTTTCCAAAGAAAATGAATTTTTGAAAATTGAATTTTTAGATATCACTACAAAACCTTAGAACACATTCTTTCCGTTCAAATTCCTTATTACAACAAATCTAGTTTGGGTTTTGATAAAAAAAAATAACGTTTTGATTGATTTTCCAAAAGTCAAGGAGAGTCTCAGATAGAGATTCCCAGACTTGCTTAGAAAAATCATTTTCAATTTTTTTTTACAAAACCTGTTGGTTGAAGTGCTTTTAAATGTTTCAAGTGTGGAGACTCAAAACTTTTTGAAAATGAATATCCTAAAGTCTGAAGGCCTATTAAGAAGGATTGGACAAACACAGTTTTTATTACTAACTCTTCAGGAAACAAGAAAATTTGGGTATAAAAAAATGTTTGACATCTTCTTTTAATTGCAAGTTACTATTAAGAGAAAGAGCAAATGGTATTTGGATAGTGGATGTTCCAGGCATATGACATTAGACAGTAACTTTATCAAATTAGAAAAACAAAAAGAAGATAGTGTTTCCTTTGGTGGAAATAGCAAGGGAAAAACTGTTGGGCAAGGAATAATGAAAATTGATAGGTTGATCATCAATAATGTTTCCTTCATGAGAGGTCTCAATTACAACCTTCTAAGTATTAGCCAACTGTGCGACACAGGGTTCAGAATCAACTTCCAGGAGAATGTTTGTTTTAGAGTCAGTCAAGACTTCTCTCAGACTTTCATCGAATGAAAGCATGGCAATATATACCTTTTGGACATAAATCCATAAAATTCTTAATACTTTATTTCAATTCAAGATGAGGCAAATTTGTGACATCGCAAGTTTGGACATGTGATCATGAAGCAAATGGCCAAACTATCTACCAAGAATTTGGTTCGTGGTCTTCCAAGGATAGCTTACCAGAAGTCTGGGCTGTGCACTATATGTATTTTAGGAAAACAAGTTAAAAGTTCTTTTAAATCCATAAACCATGTCTCTACTAACCATATTTTGCGGCTTCTACACATGGATCCTTTTGGACCAACGATAACACAAAGTATTGGAGGTAAAAAAAAAACTATTTGGTAATCGTGGACGATTACTCATGATTTACTTGATTTTTCATTTTGGCAAATAAAGCAGAAGCCTTCTCCTATTTTTCAAAATTTGCTAAAAATTTTCAAAATGAGAAGGGCTTTGCTATTTCTAGCATAAAAACAAACCATGGGGGAGAATTTGAAAATTAAGATTTTATAGGTTTTTATGATGAAAATGGTTTTCAACATATATTTTCTTCTTCCTACACTCCAAAATAAAATGGAGTGGTAAAAAGAAAAATTTGATCTTCACTGGAAATGGTCAGAACTCTATTAATTGAAAGTAAAGTATCTTTTTGCTTCTGGACAGAAGCAGTCTCCACCGTTTACTATATAATTAATAGAGTGTTTTTGAGGTCCATCCTAAAGAAAACCCCTTATGAGATTTACAAAGGTAGAAAGCCAAATATTTCTTATTTTCACATATTTGGTTGCAAGTGTTTTATCTTGAAAATGCAAATGACCTTCTGGGTAAGTTTGAAGAGAAGTCAGATGAAAGAATTTTTCTTGATTACTCCACCATAAGCAAGGCATACAAAGTCTTCAACAAAAGTACCCTTACTGTGGAAGAATTTATGAATGTTAAATTTCAAGAAGTCTTCCAAAATCAACAAGATCATACTCAACTTGAAGAATTTGAGTTAGTCTCAAACTTAACTAAGTTTAAACCTCCTAAACAGATCAGCTTCCTATTGAATTTGTCCAAGTTGAAGAAAAGTCAGAAGAACCTTCTCAAACTCAAGAGACTCTTGAAGGAAAGGACAAATACATCAAAAATTGGAAACACAAGTCAAGTCATCCTCAAGATCTTATTATTAAAAATATGGAAGAAAGAATTTGTACTAGATCCAAGGGTAAATAGGATTCATAATCATTGACACTTATCTCAAAAGTAGAATTGAATGGAGTGGAAGAAGCTTTATTTGATGAAAGTTGGATAGAGGCTATGCAATAAGAATTTTGGCAATTTTATAATCAATGATATTTGGAAGTTGGTTCCCAAATCAAAAGGAAATTTTGTGATTGGAACTAAGTGGGTGTTCAGAAACAAAATGAATAAAAAGGGCGAGGGGGCCAGAAACGAAGTAAGACTAGTGGCAAAAGGTTACATGCAAGAAGAAGTGATAGACTATGATGAGATATATGTACCGATAGCTAGGTTGGAAGCCATAAGGCTATTGCTTGTTTATGCATGCTTTTATAACTTTAAGTTTTTTTATATGGACGTCAAAAGTGCTTTCTTCAATGGTTTCATCTAAGAAAAAGTCTATGTAGAACAACCATAAGGATTTGAAGATTTTAAAAAATCAAACTTTATTTACATACTGAAGAAAACCTTATACAGTCTGAAACAAGTACCTCAAGCCTAGTATGAGAGACTTAGTAAGTTTCTGCTAAGTAATGGTTTCAAGAAAGGTATGGTTGACACCACTTTGTTTATCAGGAAAGAAGGTAAAAACTTCCTAATTATTCAAATATATGTAGACAATATCATCTTTGATTCTTCTAATGAACTTTTGTACAAAAAATATTCTAAGTTTATGCAGAAAGAGTTTGAGATGAGCATGATGGGAGAATTGACATTCTTTCTAAATCTACAGGTCAAACAATGTAAAGGAGGAACCTTCATCTATCAAGGGAAATATGCCAAAGATGTCATTAAGAAGTTTGGAATGGAGAACTGTAAGAAGAACGAAAAATTCCTATGTGAAGCTCTTCCAAACTCGATAAGAATGAAAATGGGAAGAAAGTGGACTAAAAGACTTACATAAACATGATCGGTTTTTTTTTTTCTCTATCTTACTACTTCCCCTCTTGACATTTTATTTAGTGCGTGCATGTGTGCTAGGTTCCAAGCTAATCTTAAAGAATCACATCTTAGTGCTGTTAAACGACCACTAATCCAAAATTAGGTCTATGGTATCCAAACGGATGGGACTTTACTCTATTTAAATACTCAGACATTGATCTAGCTGGTTGTAGAGTCAACAGGAAAAGTACTGTTGGGTCTTGCCAACTTCTGGGAGATATGCTAGCATCCCAGTTCTCTAAGAAGCAAAAAACCGTGACTCTCTCAACCGCAGAAGTAGAATATGTTACTCTTGGTAGTTGTTCTCAAGTTCTATGGTTCATGCAACAACTGAGAGACTTTGAAATAGAAGAATCTTGTATTGAAATTAGATGCGACAACACCAACGCAATCAATCTTATTGAGAACCCTATTCTTCATTCAAGAGCAAAACATATTGAAATCCGACATCATTTCATAAAAGATCATTTGCAAAGTAGCGTAATTAATATTCAGTTTGTTGATTCAAAGAATCAACTAGCAGATATTTTCACCAAGCCACTGGAGAAAGGTTCATTCGAATTTATTCGTGATAAATTGCACATCTTTTACCAGTTTGATTAAAGTCTACGCAAGACAGGCAATCTTCTAGAAGGAACATTCTTCTGGAATCTCATTCAGACCCAAGTAGTTAATCTTCAAATTTTGGTGTGCATGTTCTTTCCTTTTCAATAGATACGAATATTTTATTTTTATTCGAATTTTTAGTTGCCTATTATAGTTTTTGGAAATTGCTTATATATATCTTTTTCCTAATTTTCTCGAAATCAATTTTTCCCAAATTTATTTTCCAATCCTTTTCAATTTTTTTTTTCCAAATCGGCAGTTAATCTCCTTTACAACTCTTTGTTTGTCTCGATTCAATCACTTTAAAATCTTTTTTCTTTACTTCTCTCGAACCCACTCCTCTACAAACCCTAATTCCTCTCTTGCGATTAATTTCTCCTATGTGAACCATAGCCTTGATCACTACTCCATCATGTCTTTGAAATTTTCCAAGTCAATCTTGGTCTCTTCTCAGCGGAAGTCATTCCGCATAGCCAGTCAAGGGCATTGGCTTGTGAAGGATACTTAAATACACTTCAATCTTACTGGAGACGAGTCTCTGCAGAGCACCAATCGACCTTCCATGTAACAGGAAGTCACTCAAGAAGTAACTCCTATTTTGATAAGGAAACCCGATGTTCTTAAGCACAATGAGTTTTTGAAGAAAGGAGGAAGTCCTATGGATTTTATTACTAATTTCCGGAAAGAAAATAGGTATACAAATGAGACATTGTTCTTGAGAGTCACGGAAAAACTAGGGTTAGTGAAATCTGACAAAGTGTAGGAAGAATTAACGATATTTCATGTTGATCCTCATTTTGGAATCGAAAGTCTAATTGAAGGAAAGAAGGAAGACGGCGATGAGAGGATGTTTAAAAATTTTCAGTCTAAACTTGGTGTTGCTACTGGAATTACAGGCTTCAAAGGGAAATTATTTAGGTTTAAAGAGCATAAAGAGGCTTATGCTCAATTTCTGCATAGGGGTATGATTAATCCCCGCATTGTGAATTTTGATTTTCTAGATTGAATCTGAGGGAACAATTCGCCAAACTTCAAATGGAGAACTTCTATTTGGAAACATCTTATACTTATCCAGAACTAACAGCTTATTTCTATTCAAATTTGTTTGTTTTGTCTTCCACACATAATCAATTCACTATATCTGAAAAAGCTTTTGACGTGGATGTTAATTTGCTAGTTGACATCCTGGGAGTTGAAAGAAGTGACTTTATGCCTATTAATGCCTCAACTGAGGAAGTGCTTAAGTTTCTAGTGAAGGATAAGTTCCAAGGGGTAGCATAACCTACTCTAGATCATCTACTTCACAAAATCATCATAAACTGCATCAACCTAAGTCTGCTTCAAAAATTGATGTTTATAATTTTGGGGCTAGTAACTTTCTCTTTGCCACACACCATTCTGCTGCATATGTACATAACGATGATGAAAGAAAAAAGGTCAACTTTCTTATGGCGCATTGGTAACCAAACTCTTCAAACATTTTCAAATTGCACTTCCTTTAAGCTTTTGCTCCAAAATTCTGCCTCTCATGCGAATTGGTTTTAAGATGATTTCCAAAATGAGATTAAAGGGAATTTCTGAAGTATGGGAGCACGTGAAGAAAGGGTTTGCTAGTTCGATTAAGACTGGGTTTGCAGTTGAGAAGAAGAGGAAAGGCAAAAGTGTAGTCTCTAGGATCTCCAAAAGAAAAATGTGACATCTCGGAACGTCACCCGACATGTGTTTCTCATTTTGTTCTTTCTTTTAATGTGCAGAAGCAAAAACAAATATTTACGAATATTATTTTATTGATTAAAGCTTTATAATTATAACGAACATACTTTTGCTTCTTTTATTCATATCACATTGAGTTCACAACTTTATTACATTTTGAGCAAAAGACAAAAGTCTGAGTAGGGGTAGGGAGACTTATCTTTAGACTATACTATACTTTCAAAAATCTACCTATACAAATGCTCTAGACTAAGTCACCGGTTGATAACTTCTCCTTCTGCCACATCTCCAACATCCAGATTAAAGCTACTCAATAGACCAATTAACTATCCATCAAGATTCTGGTACCAAGCAACGAACCGGAAAAGAACCCACTCCGCGAAACCTCTTATATCAACCCATATCATAGAACTACACTTGGTATATATTATTCAAAACTTGAGTTCAAGCATACTTTTATAAAAAAAAGCTTCATTATACATAGGGATTCCATAGTGTAAGGGTTAAGGGGTATCCATCTTACACGTTTGAAAAAGAAAAAGAAAAAAGGATGAGCCGAAACCCTATAAATGAAATCTCTAGTTTTAAATTAGAAAAATTATCTTACCACTTCACCTAGTATACACAAAATGAATGCATAACCATCCGATAAGTATGACACAAGTATAAACAGACTTTATCTTTCATTTTCATCTACCATAGAAATTGTCAACCAATAAAATGTCCATCCAGACTTATGCATGTGCACTCCATGTTACACACAATGATTTTGTTCTACACATAACAATGTATTTTATTCATCAATGCTTCATCCTCCCAAACACTCCCGGGGCATCCCAATGCATAGGGCATTCTAACGCATGGGGCATCACATCTCCGAGGCATCCTGTAAACTTCCTCCACAGGGCATTCTCACCGTAGGGGCATCTTGACTTCTGAGGCCTCTCGAAACACTCCCCGGGGCATCCTGACACACGGGACATCCCGCAAACTTCCACCACGGGGTATCATCACTCATCGCTATATAGGTGACGGATTCATATTAATCTTATTCATGCCATAATATATGCATACTCATAAACATAACACACATATTTCAACTCAATGTAATGTATTAATCAAATAACCACATATCTAATAACATGTAATCATATTCTAGTGGTCAAAGTATAAACATTTAATGGGTATAATATGAGTTTGGACGTTGAGAAGGTTCTGGGCATCAATAATCAAGTAAATCAAATGGGTATATTCTAAGTTAAACATTGAGTAAGTTCTGAACATTAAAATATGATAAGTCAAATGGGAATATTCTAAGTATGGGTGAACAAGTACATTCTAGTCATAAAGTCTTCTAGCTTGATAATGGTTCATAGAACAAAAGAACAAATTCAATAATGAACAGACTTACAAATAGACTGATTTAACAATGGACAGAATCAACAAATGAGCGGATTTAGTAAGAATTAGATTCAAATTTAGTAAAGTCTGAATTCATAAGTTGGCATATTCAGCATGTGAACAGACTTATCAATGAATAAATTCAAGCAGACTTAGAAATGAACAAATTCTGTCTTAAGAAATTTCAATAGAAACAAGTGAAACCAACAAATTCTAACTAGTAAAATTCTAGCAGAACGAAGTATAAGAAACATGCAATGGGTCATTAAGATAACTACGACAGAACTACCAGATTCTAGCTACTCAGAATAAAGCAGAAAGAAGCATAACAAACATGCAATGGGTGATCAAGACAAAGATGGCAGAATGACCAGATTCTAACTATCCAGAACGAGGCAAAAAGAAGCAGAACGAACATGTAATAAGTCATCAAGACAAAGATAGTGGAGTGGTCAGATTCTAATTGCCCAAAGCAAAAAGAAGCGGAACGAATATATAATAAGTCATCAAGACAAAAATGACATAATGGCCAGATTCTAACTACCCAGAACGAGACAAAAAGAAGTAGAAAGAACATGTAATAAATTATCAAAACAAAAATGACAGAATGACCATATTCTAACTATCCAAAATGAGGCAGAACGAACATGCAATAAATTATCAAGACAAATACAGCATAATGACCATATTCTAACTACCTATAATGAGATAGAAAAAAGTAGAACAAACATGAAATAAGTCATCAAGGCAAAGAGGGCAAATCGCCATATTCTAACTATCCAGAATGAGGTAGAAAGAGGCAGAACAAACATGCAATGGATTATCAAAACAAATACAGCATAATGACCATATTCTAACTACCCCGAATGAGGCAAAAAGAAGTAGAACGAACATGAAATAAGTCATCAAGGTAAAGATGGCAGAATCGCCATATTCTAACTATCCAAAATGAGACAAAAAGAGGCAAAACGAACATGTAATAAATTATCAAGACAAATACAACATAATGACTAGATTCTAAATATCTAGAATGAGACAGAAAGAAGTAGAACAAACATGATAAAAGTCATCAAGGCAAAGAGGGTAGAATTGTCAAAATCTAACTACCAAGAATGAGGCGGAATGAACATATAATGGATTATCAAGACAGATACAACATAATGACCGTATTCCAATTACTCAAAATAAGACAGAGAGAAGCAGAATGAACATGTAATGAATTATTAAGACAAATATAGTAAAATGAGTACATTCTAACTACCCAGAATAATACAAAATGAATCAGAACCAATCAAAGCGAAGTAGAATGAACTTGCAAGATATTATCAAGCCACTTAATAACTACCATTCCCACATCAAGACTTCACCTCTCACCTAATCAACCAAGATAGAAGTAATTAAATA
Source organism: Eucalyptus pauciflora (assembly GCA_007663325.1). Taxonomy (NCBI): domain Eukaryota; kingdom Viridiplantae; phylum Streptophyta; class Magnoliopsida; order Myrtales; family Myrtaceae; genus Eucalyptus; species Eucalyptus pauciflora. The sequence goes on from VMYD01000386.1 coordinate 5,471,064, forward strand.
GATTTAAACTAACTTAATACTAGAAATTTCACTTACCTCGAACAAACGCAAACTTCAAATCACTAATTGTCCTCACCACCCCAGTCGCTCTTGAATATGATGCTTTGCTCTCCAAATTCTTAGATTGAAAAATGGATATAACACTAGTAGCTTCTGTTTGAGTTTTGGAGGAACAAAAATGGGTTAATTGGCAATGTAAAATGAGTTTTGTTAAAATTAATCAAGATAATTTGATTTCCTTCACTGTTAAGTGTAAAACTGCATGTAAATTTTCAGCTTGATGCAACATAAATGCAAGGCAAGCCCTTGAACGTGGCCAAGGAAAATGCAAGGCAAAAATGAGTCGTCTTAAATTAATAATTACTTAGTTTAAATGTAAAAGAAATTAACCACAAAATATTATGTTGTAAGAACACATGGCCATGAAATACATAATATGAGGACAAGTGGCACTTAAATGTTTGATTAATAAACCTTGCAAAGGAAATGTAATGGGTAGAATGAAATCATCCTCTCCTAGCATAATTAACACAAGTTATTCACTATTATTATTAATTGACAAAACTTACATAATTAATAACAGTCGTTAACTAGTAAGATGATAGTAATTTAATTAATACCATTATATTATTAGTGCACACATAATACGATTCACATGTCGAACCCGAAACAACTTACATTCACGAAAATTACCGACTGCGTCTCACGAAATCTACGAATTCGATTAAAGTCTCCATGTGCTTGTCCAAATATTAAGACAAATAATACTTAACTCAAAATCTAAGTATCATTATCATAACACAAATTTCTAAATATTACATAATTATAAATACGGAAATTCCACATGTCACAAAAAAGATCTATTCTACTATTACAAGAGGAGAACGAAGAAAAAGATGAAGAGAAAACTCCCTTTGATATTGTTGCAAGCATTGCTATAAGAGATCCTATCACAAATGTGGTAGGATCTAAAGAAGAAGATGAAGAGAGTGAGAAGCACCAAGAAGAGGAAAGTGATGAGGAAGAAGCAGGTGAAAAAGGTGAGGATGAGGAAGACAAAGAAGAAGAAGAAGAAGAAAATGGTGATTAGGATAAAAAAGAATCTGCAAGGGAGGAGATGATGAATGGGACAATGCTGATGATTCTGCAGGAGATGATCATAGGAGATGGGATCAACAACAAGTTGTTGAAGACCAGTAATAGAAGGAAACTGAAAAGGATCGTGATACAATAGGAGAAACCTTGGTCGCTTAGACTGATGGTACATAAATATGAGAAATTGCTAAGAAAACTCCTTAGGAGTAGCACACAAAACTAACTTTCAGTGATGGCATCAATCATCCTCCACTAGACGTAGAAGACATCTATGCCTCTAATTTCCTTAAGGAACATGAGGTTGACGTTTAAGGGGATAAAAATACTTCCAAGGTACAAACTGATCTCCCTTCAAGTTTGGATATTCATCTAGTTTACTTTGTGGAGGGTAGTGCTCATATCGAACCAAATCTAAACTATCCTCACTAGGGGTGATTGGTTCCCAATTCGGTCTGGTTCTAAGGTGGAATCAGGAACTGGACAGGGAGAACCGATTCCGAATTTTGGGAACCAAGAATCGGACCGAGAAGTCCTAAGATTGGGAATCAGACCGAACTGTCGGTTTTGGTTCGGTTCGGTCTGGTCCAATAAAACTTGGCACTATTTTTTTTCTAATAACGAGTGGCCATGTTCCAGACTTATCATTCAAATTTGGTTCTTGGGCAGTCCATTTAATACTAATCGCACATGTTTCCATGTGCAAAAAATTCAAACTTCACTTGCATAAATTTCAATCACATTTCATGTCTTTCACATTTAATCTTAACCATGAAGGCCATGAACATTATGGCTGGAGGTTGTGCTTGGCTTAGGTTTTATAGAAAATCTCTATTTTGCTTTTTAAGTACTTAGTCAATGTGGGACTCTTGAAGGCTTGAAGTGCCCTTTTTTTTGCAAGTGAACAGAGCAAGAGAGAGTGCATGTGAGCATGAGGAATGAGGGTCTCTTGGAGCTTTAGTCTCACATCAGGTAAAAAAGAAACTAACAAGTAGGTTTTCTCTATAAATAAATAGTCACGAGAAGAGTTTTGTTGGTCTTTTGACCACATGAGAGGTTGCTACCTCAATTGCAATTCCAGTTGTAATAAGTTTTTTATATAATATTTATATAAAAAATTGGTCTAGTCCAATCTCGTCGGTCCAATTCCTACCTTAGAACCGGGAACCAGACCAACAGGCTAGCGGTTCCAAGAATAGGAACCATTAACCGGACTGCCGACCATGGGAACCACCCAAAACCGGCCAGTTCGGGTGGTTCCCAGTTCAGGCGGTTCCCAGTGCACACCCCTAATCCTCACATAGTTGAACTTCTTATGGATATCAAAGTAAAGCAGTATGGAATGGAGGTCTAAATACAAAAATTGCATGCTTCTCTTGCTTCCATAGCACAATCTCTTAGTGGACAGGTACAATCTCTTATAAAAGATGTTCAAAACAACAAACAACAGGCTATCTAGAATTTGGCTAAGATCGAAAATGCTTTTAATTAATGCATGACGAAGCTTGAGGAGACTGTGCAGAACTTAGAAGATTTCCATCTTGTCCGACTTCCCAAAAACCCTTGATTTATGAACCATCTTCATTTCTTTCTATTTTTTGAAGTGTTCTAATCATTTTAGCATGTTTGTTAGTTTGAACTGTTTTCTAGATCTGCAAACTTTTTGGACCCTCTTGCTATTGACAAAAAATGGGAGATTTTGTGTAGATTTAAGTGTTTTGGGTGTGCTAGTGTGATTGTGAGTTTTTGCAATTTCTTTAAGTGGATGGTTGTTTTTTAAGAAATATTATATCTATCTTGTTTGCTTGTTCTCTAACAACTGGTTATTCCATAAGTTGTGTTGCTTAAGTGTTGATTTACATGATAATATAGATATTCTATCAAATCTGCATGAAAATTTTGTCATCATAAAAAATGGGGAGATTATTGAGAAAACTCCTACCAAATTTTGAAGCTAACAAAACTTTCTAGTTCTAACACTTATCTTAAGAATAGATTTCCGTTAAAGTTGTTTCTAAGGAACCATCAAAGACTTTTACCAAGGTTTGTTTATCCCCAAAAGCACTTCCCATTATGAGGAAGTCCAGAACGAGGAAGAGTCTAGAATTAGTCTTATTGTTCTTGCGAGACAAATCTATAATGACCTTATTAGGAAATTATTCTACACCATTTAGCTCTTTGGCAAAGGAATTCTCTTACCTTATATAAATGCATTGATGGAATCAATCACAAATTGATGAAATCAATCTTGAATATAAGTTCTTTTTTGGGAAGTATCTATTTATGGAAACTAAGATTCTTATTGTATGGACAACCAAAATCAAGTGGAAATTATATTCCTAACTTTAATGGGCATAAGATCCCTTTAATTGATTCTGTCCAACAGCTTGATCGGAATAAAATTCCTCTAGAGGTTGCCAACGACTAGTATGGCGTGAAGGAGTATTTAAAGGGGGCATTCGGTCTAAAAGAGAGTTGAATGTGAATTTGAGATTCCAAAGTCCGAGGCTACTCTAATTTTACTTGTTTTCATCTATGAGCATTAAAAAGTGTGATCAAGAGAGAAAACACAAAAGAGTGTCTTACTGAAATAGAGAATTCTACCGCTGAGTATTTGGTTACATAGTTGTAATCTCATGTTTAATTATATAGTAGAATCCAACCAATGAGTTGTTAGCGTAGGAGAGTGGACGTAGATTTGATCTAAACCGAACCACTATAAAATTCATGTGCACTTCTATCTTTCCTTAACTCCTTTATTTAAAGTTTATTGCACTATTTCTAGTTATCATAGAAGTCTAGAGTTTCATGTTTCTAATCCTCATCCAAACTTTGCAAGCAATTTATTTGTCAAGATTTGTTTTAAACACCTATTCATTATGCCCCCTTTCTCTAGGTGTGAGTACTAGATTTATCATTTTGCAGGACCAAGAAAGAGCTTTTATTGGTGTATCCCTTGATGATCAACAATAACCTATGTTATTATCTTATAGGGAGACTGGATCGTTCCACACAACCTCTAGATAGGCTGATCATAAGCATATAGCCTTAGGAGCAACAAGAAGCCTTGGGCACCTACATGATCAAGTCAATGTTAAGATCATTCAATGTTACATTTGCCCGTCAAGTATATTGTTGAATACCCAATTTGAGGCCATGATAGGAGGTCATCAGTATGCCATCGTCATGCACGATGGAAATGTAGAGAAAGGGACTATTTGATGGCGTGGACTCACGTCCCCGGGAGATTCTTATTGTAACATCTTCGATTCCAGGCCATAAGAATAAGGTATGAGGGTTGATCATGGGAATCAATGACATAAATCTTGGATAGACCAAGGTATGTCATGTTTGGCCATGGACCCGGTCCACCTGACCGAGACCCGGTTACGGAAAATAACCAAGACCAACCACGAGGTTTATTTTTAAAACATCCAATGGACCAATTCTAATTGAAAATGGTCATGGACAAGTTTAAGAAGGCTGCTGATTTAGTCGTACTTAGTGAATTTTTAGCACGAACCTTAGTTCTCATAGAACCGTGGATCGTGTATAAATATGAATGACTTCTCCGATTAGGCAACACCCTATGTTAGTTTTATAAATGCCTTGGATGAATTTGGACATGAATTAATTAATGCGGGGATGAATCATTGGACAAGTGTCAAGAGGTGATTGGGGTTCTAGAATCTTCCATAATCTTTTGACTTAGTCCATCCTTATCTATTATGTGCCACATGTCATTTGCAAGAAGAAGGAGAAAACTTGCATGCCAAGTAGTTGGCAAAAATATCTAAACCTTATTTAATGATTATGGATTTTAGTTCATTAATGGCATTAATGAATCACCTACTTAGCTGTCCTCTAGAATCTTAGGTAAATCTTAGGGTATGATGGCCCTAGATTATAGTTTTGGTGAACAAGTCAAGAACTAGCCAATCAGAAGAGGACATGATGTAGGTAGGCCAACTCATCATGGCGCCAACTCGAGAAGATAGGTAGGCCAACTCATCATTTAGGCGTAATAATGAGTTTGCATAAAAATCTAAGAGGAAGAGGCCTATAAATAGGAGAATGCATCATCACATTTTAAGGATTAGCCAGTCTCTTCTTTCCTTTCCCTTTCTCTCATGTCTTTCATGTCTTCCTCACCAAGCCACCTTAGGAGTTGTCCAGTCACCAAAGGAGCATCTTAAAGCTAGGTCCAAAAAGGAATAAGTAGACTCTCCTAACTCTTAGATAGGGTGATATGCTACACGTATCGATTTAGGATCTTGTCATTGCTTGCTTGTGTGTTGCTTGTATGTTGTGCTTGTTGCGTGTTTTCAATTACTTGTCTTTGCATCAAGTAAATCATGGTCTCGCGTAGGTGTCAAGCACACCCAAACGGCGAGGAAAGGTATCGGAAAATTCAACGTGTGCTGAGGTGGGTGCACGGCCCACACTTGATCTTGGGACAACATTGAAGTGTCTTGTTACTTAGGACAAACATCGGGTCGATGCCTAAGCCAAGGCAAACGATTCCAAGTTAAGACCACGAGCTCAAATCGCATCTAGCTTGAGTCTAGTAATAGGGCACAAAAGTCATTGATTCACTTTGTATGGCATGCCTTTGGGCCTTTCATTCAGCTAATAATTCTAGATAAAAATGGATTGATTGATGTTTGAATGCATAGATACACGATGGAATTTTATTGCCGACGTTGGGTATACTGAGTTGCTGCCTAGGGTAAAGCCTTGGATGCCATCTTGATATTGAGATCGTGGACGATGTCGGCCCAAGTGAGGCCGATCCTTAGGGGTCGCCCCAGATGCCGTCCTGATAATAAGATCGGGATGATGCCGGTTGCCAAGGAGGGGACCAATGCCCGGTTGATACCGGAAAAGTCGATGGATTCGACTAACTGAACTGATTGAAATAAACTAGAATTCCACATGTGGTCCATGATTGATTCACATGTAATGCTTGAATTGATGCTTGCACCGATATTGGAATTAAGGCTTGCAAAAGCTGGGTTTGTTTGATAAGTATTGTTGAGTCCTTTCATCAATTTGAGCATATGTTTGCATCGGATCACTTAGTGCTTGCATGAGTTTTATGTAATGCATGCATCCTTTTTAGTGACTAGAATGATCGTAAGCCACGCATCTTTGGAGGGCTTGTTTTTATACACTAACCCCTTATCTTTAATGCTTGAAAGCACATAGCTGATTGAGAGCCCTTCATATGCATAAGCAAGGCAAGGCATGACCATTGTTATTGATTTGCTATCGACAGGTGGGTGATGATCTTGTATCCGAGGATCGAAGGCGAGACATCCTCCTATAGGAGAATAAGAGATTTATACTTATTGAATCATCGACTCACCTTTGTTGTTTTCACCATTTCAGGTGTGGGATGAATGAACCAACCTTACTGCTCGTCCGTCCCAGTCTTTCAATTGATATAGTTACTACCATGACGGATGTAACATCCTTGATTCTAGGAAGGTATGAGGGTCGATCATGGGAATCAATTACATAAACATTGGATGGACCAAGGCATGGCATGTTTGGGCATTGACCCGATCCACCCGACCGAGACCCGGTTAGGCAAATAACTAAGACTAACCACGAAATTTATTTTAAGACATTTGATGGACCAATTCTAATTGAAAATGGTCATGGAAAAAATGAAGAAGGCTACTGACTTAGTCATACTCATTTTGTTAAAATTTAGTAACTATTGGCATGAACCTCATTTCTCATAGAACCATCGATCATGTACAAATATGAATGACTTCCCTAATTAGGCGACAACCTATGTTAGTCTCATGATTGCCTTGGATGAGATTTTAACACAAATCAATTAATGCAGGGATGAATCATTGGACAAGTGTCAAGAGGTAATTGGAGTTTTATAATCTTCCATAACCTTTTGACCTAGTCCATCCTTATCCATTTAAATGCCATATGTCCACTTCAAGAGAGAAGGAGAAAACTTACTTCTTAAGTAGCTCGGCAAAAATATCTAGGCCTCATTTAATGATTTTGGACATTAGTTCATTAATGATCATGATGAATCATCAACTTAGGTGTCCTTTATAATCCTAGGTAAATCTTAGGGTATGATGGCCCTAGATTATAGCCTTGGTGAGCAAGTAAAAAACTAGCCAATTAGAAGAGGACATGATGCATCAAAAGGCTTATGTGTCTCCTTAGGCACTATAGGTAATAACGAACCTAAAATGAGCCTTGGAGAACAAGTCAATATGTGAACCAATCACAAGTGAACACCAAGGGAATCAGGCACTAACTCAAGAGGATAACTATGCCAACTTGCCTCTTAGGTGTAATCATGAGCTTGCAATACAAATCTAAAAGGAGGAGGCCTCTAAATAGGATGAGCCATCCTCACATTTTAAGGCTTGGCCTCTCTCTTTTCCTCTCCCTTCCTCTCCTATTTTTTACGCCTTCCTCACCAATTCGCCTTAGGAGCCGTCCGGTCACCAAAGGAACATCTTGGAGCTAGGTTCAAAAGTTGTAAGTAGACTTTCCTAACTCTTCGATAGGGCGAGGTGCTACGCGTATCGATTTAGGATCTTGTCATCGCTTGCTTGTATGTTGTGCTTGTTGCGTGTTTTCAATTACTTGTCTTTGCATCAAATAAATCATGGTCTCGTGTGGGTGTCGAGAACACCCGGATGGAGAGGAAAGGTCTCGGCAAATTCGACGTGTGCTGAGGTGAGTGCACGGCCTACAATTGATCTTGGGACAACATTGAAGCGTGTTGTTACTTGGGACAAGCATCGGGTCAATGCCGAAGCCAAGGCAAACAATTCCAAGTCAAGACCACAAGCTCGAATCGCATCCAGCATGAGTCTAGTAATAGGGCACAAAAGTTATTGATTCACTTTGTATGGCACACCTTTGGGCCTTTTATTCGGTTAATGATTCATGATAACAAAATGGATTGATTTATGCTTGAATGCATGGACACACAATGGACTTTACTATCGATGCCGGGGTATGTCTGGTCGTTGCTTGGGGTATAGCCTCGGATGTTGTCCCGATATGGAGATCGTGGACGATGCCAACCTAGGTGAGGCCGATGCCTGGGGTTCACCTTGGATGTCGTCCTCGTAATGAGATTGGGACGCTGCCAATTGTCAAGGGGGGGACCGATGCCCGATTGATACCGGAAGAGGTGATGGATTTCAACTAACTGAACTAATTGAAATAAATTGGAAGTCCACATGTGGTCCATGACTGATGCATGTGTGATGCTTGAATTGATTGAGACCTTGCATCAATTTGAGCATATGTTTGCATTGGGTCACTTAGTGCTTGAATGAGTTTTATGTGATGCACGTATCTCTCTTAGTGACTGGAATGATCGTAGCCCACGGTCTTTGGAGGACTTGTTTTTATGCACTAACTCCTTGTTTTTTATGCTTAAAAGCACATAGCTGATTGAGAGCCCTTCATATGCATAAGTAAGGCAAGACACGGACCTTGTTATTGATTTGCCATCGACAAGTGGTTGGTGATCTTGTATCGAAGGACTGATGGCGAGACGTCCTCCTATAGGAAAATTAGGGGTTTCTACTATGAAAAAAAATAATCGATTTTTTTAATAAAATTAAAAATTTATAAAAAGGGGTGCATGTAAGGAAAAAAACAAATACAGAAGTAAAAATTGAACCAAACCGAATCGGGATTTCTGTTTGGTTCGGTTTTGGTTTTTATTAAAAATTTATAAAAAGGGGTGTATGTAAGGAAAAAAACAAATACAAAAGTAAAAATTGAACCAAACCGAATCGGGATTTCTGTTTGGTTCGGTTTTGGTTCAAATCGGATTTCGAATCGATTCAATAATTTTCCTTATAAAAATCGAATCAAACTGAACCATTTACACCTCCAACCTCTGTGGGCATTATTGCCCCTGAGTGCAAATATTCATTTAAGTGCACACTGAAGAATGATGTCTTCACATACGGGATTTTGCTTCTTGAGCTCATCTCTGGACAGCCAATCATTAAAATTTGTAAGTCAGGAAGAGTGATCCATCCCAATTCGGAGGAATAGATAGGTGGATTTATGAACAAGAACAAGCTAGGAACAACGATCAATCCCAATTTCCTGGGGAACTGTGGAAGAAGAAGTAGAGCAGCTATTCCGATTGGTGTTCTTGTGCACAGATTTCAATCCATCTATCTAACCCAAGATGTCAGAAGTAGTTACGATGATCGAAAGCCAAATGCTTGGGCATCATCCTAGCAGCAGAGCAATTCGAGTGGAAGCGAATATGATTCAAATCCTTCCACTCCTCACTACTCCTTCCCTTCTTCTCCCTCTCCTTCTTTTCCTTGGAGATATGTTAAATCTTGATCACCATTGTCTTCTACAAGCTCAGCTTTTGTGTTTTCCTTTTCCTTAAGTATTGCCATTTTGTTTATAAGATCTTTTTTCTGTGACATACAATATGTGTTTTACCCTCCTAGATTTTCATATTTGTAATAGCGCAAAATGAAGCCTCAGTTCTAAGTTGTTCAAGAGCACTGGAGCAATGCCATCGACTTCCTGAACCATTTGGCTTATTATTGTCGCGACCCAAATTTTTTTGAGGGTGAATCACCTAAAACTAGGTTAATGGATTACTAAGTCCGAAGACTTGGCACGGACTCTCCCAAGCCCTACCAATCGCGACTTGATACTAAGAAAATGACCCATTAAAACATGCAATTATATTTCAAATTGGAGCCGCCATTAACCAATTAGGGCTGATTAGAAACCCAGGTAAAGTATGGGAGAATACTTTACCTTTTACGAACCAGAGATTTAATGGATTCGGGGACATGGTTACGCTAGATTAATCTAACGCCCTTTCGGTACCTTAAAATTTTTTTTTTGCAGGCAGTCTTGATTAATTTTAACCTAAGATACTAACATGCAAATGGTGGTCATGCGGGTGCACAATCAATGAAATAACATTCAATAAATCAAAGTGCTAAGAAATTATAAACAACAACTTTATTAAAGTTCACTCTCTAAGAAAACATTTAAAAAATGCTAATAAAAATGCATGCCCTAAACATGATTTCTAAGTGACATGACACCTAACTTTTATTATTATGCAATCTTAATCTAAAATTAATATGCATGAATTTTACTTTAATGATGTATGAAATGCAATTTATATGGCCTAATTTGAACTATATGTATGCAATCTAATTTATGCAACCCTAAATGTGCATATACTACATGACATGAAATGCATGACATAACAATTCTATATGCATATTCTTTTTGTGATTTTTTTAATGATTGTTTTCTTTTAATGTATGCACCCTACACTAAACAATGATGATGTGAAATGAGATTAATTATGAACTAATTTATTAATTAACCAAATAAATGACTTTTGTGTTTTCTCTTTTTTATTTTTTATTTTTTTAAAAAGACCGAATAATTTTTATTAAAAAAAAATGTAATGATGCAATGCTAACTTTTTGTTTTTTGTTTCTTCTTTTTTTATATAATTTTATTTTATATTTTAAAAAAAAACTACATGATGGGAATACTTGAAAAAAAATTAAACTATGACCCACTAATGCAATATGTAACGTGCACATTATGAACTCTATATAACCTAAATAACATTTTTTTATTTTTATTTTTTTTAAAGAAAATTAACCTAATCCTATATGAATAAAATATGTTGCTTAAAATGTAAAATGCATATGGGCCTAAATATCTAAGTTCTACGTATAATGCATGATATGTGATAAAAAATAACCATAATGCACCAAAATACGTATCATACTTAAAAAAAACATCAATATAACTTGATAACATATGGGCATCACTAATGCAAAGTAATTCACGAAATTTGCCATAAAAAGTCAAAAATGATCAAAAATCTAACCCGACGTCTCGCGGCTCAAAATTTTGATTATCATGACTTAATATGACCAATTTCCTAATCAAATACTAATAAAAATATAACAAATCAAGTCAATTCAGCAGCTAAAAATCCAATTAACAGCTGATTTTAACCTAAAAAAAAAATCTACCTAGCTTGGAAAATTACCTCCAAGATAAAGCGATTCCAAGCTTACCTTTTTTAACTATTGTTTGTCTTGAGGGGTGACACCGGCACAGTGGTCCAAGCAATAAATGGACCTGCAACAGAAACAAAGGAGGCAGCAAATGGTGGAGCTCGGGGCGGCGTGGACCGGTGATGGACGGGTCACCGGGTTGCTGGGCGCGAGCTGCTAGCTGCTGGGCGGCGACCGGCGGATCACAGAGGCACGATGTCCAGCAAAGGTGGTGCTGGCGCGGCAGGGCGGTGGGGCGTCGGGCGTCGAAGCTCCGGTGAGGGGCCGGACCACCGGTTTGATGGACGCCGGTGCTCGGGCGGAGGGAGTGGTGGACAGCGTCGAAGCTCTGGTGTTGCGGTGGCTTCTTGCGTGAGCTTCGGAGCTGGTCACGTCGGGAAGGCGAGGAAGAGTGCTGCACGTCGGGGTGGCGCGAGCAGCGCCGATGCTCGCGGATGAGCGTCGCGAGCGCAGCAGCGGACTCCTGCACAGAGACCCGCGACTGGGGGCGTCTGCAAAGGGTGCGGATCTGGTTCGAGCTGGCGGAGTGGCGTCGGGGTTCCAGCAGGGCTGGGCGGCGCCGGGGCTACTGGTGTCGCGGAGGGCAGAGGCGGAGCTGCTGACTTCGGGCGTGAATGGGCAAGCGCGGACGAGGCGTCGTGGCTGCCACAGGACGGAAGGCTCAGCAGCAGGGCAGGAACGGCTCCGGCGTCGGGCTTCACAGCTAGATTGCAAATGAAGTGGAGGCGCGGTGGTCTCGGACGTGGGGCGAAGCAGGGCTGGACGCGTTGCCGGCGGTCGCCGCTGGCTCCACGGGGCGAGGAGTAGTGGCGGACCGCCTGGTTGCTAGGCGCGAGTGATGCAGCAGTTCTCGGTCCGGCGGCGATGTGGGGCGGCGAGGAGCGTCGGTGCGAGATCGTGTCGGCACGGCAGCTCGGGGGCGAGGAACGCCGGAAGGAGGAACGGTGGATTGCTGTGGCTTCTCCGCAGGTGAGGCGGGGAACCCCGGCGTGGACTGGCGGAGGCGGCGCGGTGGTGGCTCCGAGCACTCCGGTGGCGTCGGGTGGAGGCGAGCAGCAAGTTGTGGGGGACTAGTGAGGAAGAAGAACAATGTTTCTTCTTCCCCCCTTTTCTTTCTTTTCACCTCAGCTGCACGTCTCCTCTACTTTTGACTTATTTTCCTCTGCCCTTTGTCAGAAGAGAAAGGAAAAGCTGCGAGGGTTTCCTTCCTTCTTCTTTTTTTGATTTCGGAAAACCCACCAAGCAAAAGCTACCCCTACACTTTTCTAATTCTTTTCTTCCCTGAAAAATCCAGAGAAGCCCCCCCTTTTTTTTTACGAAGCGTGCCTTCTTTTATAGAGGAAAGACTCGGGATTGTTGAAGATTGAGCGATATTCGCTCAACCATCCAACAATAGAAGGCTCCAAAATCAGGCGATCGTTTAATTTTCAAATTCAAAATTTTGTTTCAAAATTTCCCTCTAATCAAAGATTATCCCCTATTTCTAATTCCTAAAATAAAAATAAAAAAAAAAACTGAATTTTTTTTATTTGAATTTTGAAATGGAAATATATTTTCAACAATAAAGATTTTTGAAACCAAATTAAAAAATATTAGGTGTCAACAGCTGCCCCTCTTTGAAGGGAGGCTCGTAGAGGTTTCCTTCAAAGATATATGACACCTAAATTTAAACCATGCAAGATGAAATATGCATATGCAAAGAAGAACACACACCTATCATACCTGTTTGGGGATTTAGGTGTGAAATGATTCCGATGAGACCCGTCAATCATCTAGAACTCCCTTTTGATAATTGAAAGGCTCAAAGTCTTCAGGGATCTGGAATTCTCATCAGATTCTAAGCACCTAGAAATTGCATCAAGTACTTGAAATTTCAAAAAATCTGATTCTTATATCAGACATTTGAAAACATTTACCAAACATCTAGAAATCACATCAGATGTTTGAAAAGACAAACACTTGGAAATCGCATCAAGCATTTAAAGGTTCAAATATCTGAAATTCACACTAGATATTTGGAAACATTTTATAAATAGGTACTTGGAATTCTCATCAAGTACAAAGATGACTGAACAAATTCAGGGTTTCAAAGACAATTCTTTTTGGTCTTTGAAGAAAAATTCAATAAAAGTCCATGCATGATGGCTTTATCAAACTTTTATCAGGAAAATTATCACTAGGACAATTTTCAGTTATAGTGTGAATCTCTTGAACATGCTAAATGAGACACTTTTGGTGTGAAAAGGCTTTTTCACTCGCTCTCATTTAAGAAGGGTTATTTGTCCCGACCATTGATACGGGAATATATCACTCGCTCTTATCATCATCTTGTCGACAAGAGTTCGAATTTTCTTGCAATCAGTACGACCTTACCAATCTGAGAGGTCTTTGTCAAGGACTGTAATGCAGGCTTGGTCAATGGCTTAACAAAGGGACTCTTTGAGTCAAAGCAAATGAAAGAATGATTCTGTAATCATCTCCGGGTTTACAAGTCAAGAACCCTGCAAAATGATAAAGAAATAATCTTGCTCGCACTTCTTCGAGCAATGCTTAAAACATGTGAATTCCTATGTTAATTCAAGTGCCCTAATCTGAAGAGACTTTGTAAGGGACGTAACATAGGCTGGGTTCATGGGTTGAGAAACGAAAGGATCGTTAGGCTCAAAGATGTGTATATGGGTCAAAGTTGGTGATCATCTTGACATTGCCACCAGTTTTCTTTGCCATGGATTGTCTTCTTGACAGATTTCTTTATTGGCTCAAAAGTTTATCACCTGATGCCAATGATTATTCAACTGGAGATCTTTTCTCAACATTTTTTTTTAAAGTCATTTTCTTTGATGATAGACATTGGTCAAGCACATTGCTTTTTTTATGCCTCCAATTCATCAGTCATTTCTCTCTTTTTCACGGGCATTGGCATTACTTTTACCAGGCACACTGTTTTTTCATGCCCCTTAGTTCTATTTTAATTTCAGTTCTTGCACACAATGCGTGTGTCAAGTATACTTTAAATGACACCCGAACCTTCAAGGGTCTTCATCTGTCTCTTGCCTTGCCCTAGTGTGGGGGATGATCACCAACTGGGTTTAAAAGAAATGAAATAGCAGGCTCAAGTGGGCTATTCAAAGGATATAAGTGTGTAGGATAGTGAAAGAAATGCTCTTCGTCATCCTAAGGCACTTAAATTAGCACATGAATTCAATGCAATAGCACGACTTGAAGATTGATGCAAGTGAGAGCAAGAAAATTTCAATTCATTTTCCTCACTTCATGATGTCATTTTTATCTCCCAGTTGCCCCGATGTGGGGTGGTTCTTGACAGGGGTAATTTGAAAAGAATATCCACAAGTGTATTGGCTCAAAAATGGTTAAGCAATGGAACACTTGTAGTGTTTGGGATAGAGAAATGAACTGCCTCTCGTCATTTCAGCTGTCGTACATTTCGCAAGAAAATTCTTCACCTTGAAATACAAAATGTTTCTATACTCACCTCACAATATATATATATATATATATATATATAGGGGACGGTGTATGGAATTAGGCTTGCCTTTCATACCTCATTTAGCATGCTCAAGTAACTCGACATCTTTCACTGAATTATCCATTTTGATAAATTTCAAGTGGAATTGACGAATTGCACAATATCATGTGAAAGCACTCTATAAAGACAAAGAGGGCATGCTCATAAAGTCAAAACTGTTATGTGTCCATGTCTTGCCATTCCTTTGTAAAGAAACTCATAGATATTCCTTACAAAAATAAAACACCGTCGTTCACATCAATTCTTTGCCCCTGCAAAAATAAAATGCAACATTATACACTAAAGATTTGACCAACTTTGAGCGAGGAAAAGGTTTTTTCAAGTCCTTTTATTCATGGATAGTATTTCTTTACAGCATCAGAATTTACAGGATTTGTGAATTCCCGCCCATCCATTTCTGCCAAAATTAAAGCACCTCCAGGAAGTACTTTCTTCACAATGTATGGCCCACTGTAACTCGGAGTGAATTTGCCGCGAGGATCAAAGTTAATTGGTAGCATCTTGCGTAGCACCAAATCATGGACCTTAAAATGCCTTGGGCGAACCTTCCGATTAAAGGACTTGGCCACCCGCTGTTGATAACATTGACCATGACATACGGCCTTCAATCGTTTTTCTTCAATCAAATTGAGTTGGTCATACCTCTGTTGTGCCCATTCAGCTTCTGTTAGCTTAGACTGAGACAATACTCTTAGAGAAGGGATTTCTACTTCAACTGGCAGGACTGCTTCCATGCCGTACACCAGAGAAAAAGGAGTTGCCCCAGTAGAAGTGCGAACTGAAGTCCTATACGCCATCAGAGCGTAAGGAAGCCTCTCATGCCAGTCACGATAATTATCAGCTGTTTTTGCCAGAATCTTCTTGATGTTCTTATTCGCTTCTTCAACCGCACCATTCATCTGAGGGCGATAGGGCGATGAATTCAAATGACGAATTTTGAACTCCTTGAACAAATCATTAACAAGCTTGTTGTTTAGGTTTGTCCCGTTATCTGTGATGATGGCTTCAGGCACGCCATAACGAGCAATAATATCTCGTCGCACAAACTTCACGACATTCTTTGCGGTAACAACTACATAGGATGCTGCCTCTATCCATTTTGTGAAATAATCAATAGCGACCAAGATGAAACGATGGCCATTCGAGGCTTTCGGATTAATTGGGCCAATTACATCGATGCCCCACATTGAAAAAGGCCATGACTCTGACAGTTGATGCAGCTCATTTGGAGGAACATTTATTTTGTCTTCATAAATTTGACAACGGTGACAACTTCTGACATGTTGAATGCAATCAGTCTCCAAGGTCAGCCAAAAGTATCCTAGTCTCATAATCTTCTTTGCTAACATGTGGCCGCTCATGTGAGGACCACACACCCCTTCATGTATTTCTTCCATCAACTGAGTGGCTTCCTTAGCATTGACACATCTAAGTAGGACGGTGTCGAAAGACCGTTTGTATAATGTATCACCACTAATAAAGAATTTGGAGGCAAGTTTCATGAGATGCTTTCGGTCTGCTAGATTGCTACCTTCTGGGAACTCTTGCTTTTGAATATAGGTCATGATGTCATGGTACCATGGTTTTCCATCCGGTTCCTCTATCACCACCATGCAATAAGCTGGCCTCGGCAAAACCTCTATTTTCAGAGGCTCAACCTCTAACCCATCAGTGACCTGTAGCATAGAAGACAACGTCGCGAGTGCGTCTACAAATTGATTGTGAGACCTTGACAAGTATTCAAATGAAACTTCCTCGAACTTTTTTATCAGATCTTCTAAATACTTGTGGTATGGGAGCAATTTGGCCTCCTTGGTCTTCCATTCACCTATGGTCTGCATTATGATTAATGTGGAATCCTCGATTACTTTTAACTTGGCACACCTATCTCAATTGCAGCCTGAAGCCCGAGGATGCAAGCTTCATACTCAGCCACGTTATTAGTGCATGGGAACACCAATTTTGCAGCCACTGGATGGTGCTGTCCATCTGGAGATATCAGAACTGCCCCAGTACCAGAACTAGACAAGTTTACAGCTCCATCAAAGAACATCTTCCACGAGTCTTCATTTATACTCAAGACGCGGTCATCAAGGAAACTGTCATTGTCATTAGAGACTCCTGAATTCTCGGCCAATAGGTCAGCGATCACTTGACCCTTAACCGACTTTTGTGGCATGAATTGTACATCAAATTCTGAAATTAAAATTTGCCATTTGGCCAACTTACCCACCAAAGCTGGTCGCTCAAGTAAGTACTTGATGGGGTCGCTCTCAGTCACGAGGAATGTATGATAATGCAGTGTGTATTGTCGCAATCTATGCAATACCCATACCAAAGCCACACAGGTCTTTTCTACATCAGGATACTTCAGCTCTGATACAGTGAACTTCTTGCTTAAGTAATAAATGGCTCGTTCTTTTCTGTCAACGGGATTTTCTTGAGCTAACATTGCACCTAGTGACTCACTATGAATAGTGAGGTAGAGAATTAAAGGATGACCCGGCGATGGTGGGACAAGCATCGGTGGATTCATTAAGTAACTCTTCAACTTGTCGAACGCTTCTCGACATTCATCATCCCAATTGACTCGTGCATTCTTCTTTAGGAGCTTGAAGAATGGCTTGGCAGTTTCAGAAAGTTGGGAAATGAATCGAGCAATGTAATTCAACCTCCCCAAAAGGCTCCGGACTTCTTTCACCGTTGATGGAGGTCGCAGCTCACAAATGGCTTTAGCTTTGGCTGGGTCAATCTCAATCCCTTTACTGCTCACAATGAATCCGAGCAATTTACCGGATGTTGCTCCAAACACGCACTTAGCGGGATTTAGTCGAAGCTTGAACTCACGGAGTCGATCAAATAGCTTCTTCAAGGTTTCAGTGTGGCTTTTTCCAGGTCGAGTCTTTGTAATCATATCATCAACATAGACCTCAATCTCTTGATGCATCATGTCATGAAACAATGCTATCATGGCTCGCTGGTAAGTTGCCCCTACATTTTTGAGTCCGAATGGCATAACCTTATAATGAAAGGTTCCCCACGGGGTGATAAATGCAGTCTTCTCCTTGTCTTCCTCCTTCATCCTTATCTGGTTGTACCCGGAAAAACCAACCATAAATGAGAATAGTTCAAAACCAGCGGTACTATCCACAAGGACATCTATGTGCGGCAATGGAAAATCATCTTTTGGACTGGCCTTGTTCAGATCCCGATAATCAACACATACTCGAACCCGACCGTCTTTCTTCATTACTGGTACAATGTTGGCCACCCATTCGGGGTACTGTGAGACTTCAATGAATCCCACATTCAAGAGTTTCATCACTTCCTCCTCTATCTTCTTTGAGAGTTCGGGCTTGGTTCTCCGTAGCCTCTGCTTCTTAGGTGGCACATCCAAATTAGTAGGTAGGCAATGCTCCACAATTGACGGGTCTAAACCAGGCATATCAGCATATGTCTATGCAAAGATATCCTGATATTCTTTCAGTAACTGAGTTAGGCGCTCGGCCTCATCTTTGGGAAGACTCGCCCCAATTTTCACTTCTTTGGCTTCTTCAGTATCACTTAAACTAATAGTGACAGTCTGCTCGGACGTGGGAGCTTTAGCCTTTTCATGTTGTTCCCAGCTACGCTGCACTTCAGTGGAGTCCTCTTCGGGATCATCATTATTAGCATTTGCCATATTAAATTGGACCATTCTCACGTCCTTGCAAGTCACAATATTGTTCCTGAAAATAGAAGTAAGAAAGACAAACAGGGTAGCCTAGATTTTTTGAAATTTTTTTTAGCAAAAATCACTTTTTAAATAGTTTAACACGAGGAAGCATGATGAAGCCCAGGCCTCAGAATTCTCCTTGGATTTTTCTTTTCTTTTATCGGCTGGATATCATCACCGGGCTAGTTTGGTGTACTTCATCATACCCTCAAAACATGAAAACTTTCATGTATTTTATTGGATGAAAAACAAATTACATTATTGGAATGATAGAAATCCTAGGAATGGAAATGCAAATGCGGAAAGCAATAAAAACTCCTGCGCAGAGGAGTATGCAAATAATTAAAATTCTCCTACTCTCGAACTTCGTCGATGGCCAACACGAAATTCTCTTCAAACAATTCGGCCGTTCCTTCGAGTGCGTCGTCTTTTCCAGCGGATCGAGTGGTGTCTGTAACCGGCTGGTCTACCACTACCCATTCGGCAGGAATTAAATCGATGTCAGCAACTGGAGGCTTGGAGTACTGGACACAGGTATTGATTGCACCTTCTTCCTCATGCATCATCCTTGCAGGCCCAGGGAATGTAGACCTAATGTGGGGTCTAATGACGCCAGTTCGTCCTTGTCCTCTTCCTCTTCCTCTACAGGATCGTCCACCTCTATCATGATAGCCCAACCCAGTAGTGTATGAATTCCGTCCGGCCTCAATTGGTTGGCGAGTGCCCTGACCATGTCGGCCTAAACCATTACCCGGAACAAAGCCACTCCCGACCATGATCTTGCCTACCATGATCGCCGACTTGGATAACTTTGGAATGGGCAGGGTAGTACCTTGAGAAACATGAATGGTCGAAACCAATTCAAATGCTTGAAAACTGGATTCTTCTTTACAATCTGTTTCAATGTAAGGGATAGCCGTCTCGTGATAAATCTTGAACTCATCCTCTCCTTGAACTGTAATAAGCTTCCCTTTCGTCACAAACTTCACTTTCTGGTGAAGACTTGAAGAAACTGCTCCGCTCGCATGAAGCCATGGACGACCTAACAAAAAGTTGAAGGCTGTAGGTATGTCCAAGACTCGAAAAACTACATTAAATAACACTGGCCCTATCTGCAAGTCTAAATCAACTTCCCCAACTGCTTCTTTCTTGGTTCCGTCAAATGCTCGAACAGAACTTTTAGCTGCATGAATTTTCCCTAAATCATACCCAAGATGCTTTAAAGTCGCGAGGGGGCATATGTTTAAAGCCGATCCATTATCAATGAGGACACGGGATACCAAGGTATTTCGACACTTGGCTGAGATATAAAGGGCTTTACCGTGTCCCCTTCCTTCATCCGGGATTTCATCATCTGAGAAAGTGATCTGGTCATTTAGCAAAGTGACCCCCACGAATTCCCCCAACTTCTCAGGCTCAATGGACTCTGGGACATGTACTTCATTAAGGACTTTCATCAAAGCCTTTTGATGTTTCTCCGATGTCAAAAGCAACTCTAATATGGAGACTTGTGCTGGCA
This sequence comes from Eucalyptus pauciflora, assembly GCA_007663325.1. Taxonomy (NCBI): domain Eukaryota; kingdom Viridiplantae; phylum Streptophyta; class Magnoliopsida; order Myrtales; family Myrtaceae; genus Eucalyptus; species Eucalyptus pauciflora. The sequence continues at coordinate 5,491,037 of VMYD01000386.1, forward strand.
GTTTTCGAAGTTGGTCCACTACACTATACTCACTTGCCTTAATCACAGCTAAAAATTCTTTAGCCTCTTCATCAGTCGCTGGCTTGACAGGTTGTGAGTTGGCCTGAGCGTAAGTGCGTCCCGATCGAGTGACCACATCTATCTCCGGATCATAACACCATGGGACCGCCTTATCATTCGTGTATGCATAGGGTTGTGTAACATCAAGAATCAATTCTTCATCATCTGATGGCGGCACATCATTGATGATTAATCCTTCTTCATCCGAAGCATCCTCCAACGGTGGCATGTCAAAAACTAAGGGATCGCCAGCTCCAATGTTCAAGTCAGTAAATTCATTTTCAAAATCAGAAAGCTCCTCCTCCAGATCAATAATGATTGGAGTGATAGTTGAAACTGTGTCGGCAGGATCTACGCAAACAATCATCCCCTTCTTGGACATTATCTTAACTCTCTGCGCCTTCTGAGACATGGTAGGTTCTTCTACATCTGAGTAGTATCCAGCTCGAACTAAACCATTATAAACATCGTCCAGATGTACCCTCAAGCTCTTCTTTCGACTAGCATCAAAACTGAAAATGGCATTCACAGTTTCTGGATGGTCAGGGAGTGGATTATTCTGGATGTTTGGCTGTACTTCGCGGAATGAGACCACTTTAGCAATCATCAACAGAATGCCCTACCTCCCCCATATGGTAAGCACATGTCTTAGAAGGATCATAGTTGGGGAAGCGCTCGGGATTAGGTCGCTTAGGCTCCTTAGCGAGTAATCCTTTCTTCTGAAGGGTCGGCAAGATCTTGGACAATGTTTTAGGAAGAGGCGTAAATTGACGCCTGGAAGAGTTCCTCTGCTGGCTAAAGAAAGGACGTGCTACTCCCTGTTGAGTGTTCGAGACAGGGCGAGGGGGTTGAACATAGGCTGTATTGACTTCCGCTACGGGCTCTTTGTTCTTCTTGGCCGAAAATTTCTTATATGAGCTGGTTTGATCAGACTTCCATCCATCACGCAGGGCTATTTCAATTCGCTCGCCAACAGGGACTAGCTGATTGAACGACTCGGCAGTTGATCCTAACATCCGATTTCGATATTCAGGCGGGAGTGTCTTCATGAACAAATCCATCAGCTCCTTTTCAGTCGGCTCGGGAGTAATTTGAGCAGCTATAGTCCTCCATCTCGTGACATATGCCTTGAAAGATTCTGCCTTCCTCTTCTCAGTGCGAAGCAAATCCTCTCGAGATGGAGTGACATCAATATTATACTTGTACTGCTTGAAGAAGGCATCAGTCAAATCCTCCCAAGTCTCAAGGAGATTAATCTTCTTCATAATATACCACTGGAGTGCCGGTCCTGTCAGGCTTGCTTGAAATTGCTGAATCATCAGGGGTATGTTATCAACATATGGGGTCATCCTAACCACATAAGTCTGCAAATGGATCTTTGGGCAAAAAGTGCCATTATACTTTTCAAAGTCTGGCATTTTGAACTTCTTTGGTATCTTGATCTTTGCATAATGGGACAGATCAGTTAGGTCTTGGCTAAATGCACCCTGCAGCTGCTTGAGTTTCTCCTCGATTTTCACCAAGCGTTTTTCTTGCTCAGTCTTCGGTGCAGCCGGCTGTATCACTTGTATCTCTTCATCAACAATGATTTGATGCGTGTCAGTACTTTTCTCCCTGAAGACATCATTAGAGCTTGATGGGCCACTTGTGGATACATTCTTGCCTTTATCTTTCGGATCAGCCATAGAAGCATGTTGTGGTAACACCACTTCGACTTGCGGAGCTGATGGGACAGTATTTGCTTGGAGAGAATCTATTTGTTTAGAGAGCTGCTCAAGGACATTCATGACTTGCTTCATTTCTGTTTCAAGGGCAACGACACGAGCTTGTTCAGCACCATGCATTTGTTCGGCGTCATCAGCCATTGTTACTCTGGAACGAGTGCGGATTGGTGATCTTGGGTGAGCCGTGTTGTTACCTGTCAATGTAAAATAATACAGTAAGCATCATAACAAATGAGATTGGTCCATGACAACGGTCGATCGCTTATTTTATTAAGTGAAATCAAATTCCAAAGACATCAACTTAAAACATTAAAATAACTTTCTAGAAATTAAATTCCTAAAACATCAATCTAAGAAATTGAAATAACATTCTAAAGCCAGAATTAAACTCATAAATCTAGCGACTCTTTTCTATATACAATTGGGAGATCACGGTCTTTCGAAGCTTCTTATTCTGTCGAACCAACTCGGAAATACAAGCTTCCTTCTTTTCCAACGTTTCTTCAAGATTTTCAATTTGTGCTTTACGAGTGGGCTTCATGGTCACTTCAGGTATCACGGGAAGTAGAGCTTGAGGGATCTCGTGATGGTGGATATAATAATCCGAGGCATGAAAAATCTTCTCATTTCCTTTCAATCTTCTAGGCACCATTATCTTTTCCGGATGGCATTCCTTCCATGCATTTTCAAGGCGTTCGATCTCATCGAGATACTTGTGATCCTTGCGCACAAAGCGAGCTTGAAACAGGTCCATTTGGAGAGGAGGCGGGATATCTTGGAGCACTCGATACTGGCGGGCCACTCTATGAGGATAGTAAGATGTTGCACCAGTGATTCCCATAAGTGGAATTGGATTATCTGTCTTGTGAGAAAAACGAGCCACACTAACATGGAACCATTTAGCATACCATAGGAAGCCCTTGAGATCTGGATCTTTTAGAAAAATTACCCAATCGGAAAATGACCTTCCGGTATACTTTTTCTCTAAGATTGAAAATATCTTTATCGGGTGATTAGAATCATCAATTTCACCTCGACGCATGAAACGACCAAACGCCTTCATGTGAGAAAGAAACCAAATTTGTAAAAGTTCAGGAGAGGCATTTATGATTTTTCCTCCATTTTGTTTAAAACAGTTGAGGGACAAAAATGTCTCGGCCAAAATCATGTTTATAAAGTTCATACCGGCGCATGCTTGTCTAACCACCCATGCAATTGAAGGATTAATGGCATTTTGTCGATGAGGAAAGATTATAAATCCAAAAAATGCTAAGATGAATATCCTACCTTTTTGGCGCATTGAAGATTGATTTAAAAAATGATCGGCCAAAAAGGAGAATGGGCATGCATTACAGTTAGCTTTCAAAACTTTCTTAACCTCATCGGCTTTAATTCTTAGAAATTGAGATAAAATCGATGTGGGCTCCATACCAAGAGGTGGCCTAACTAGTTCAATCTCAAGAGGCATTCCTATGATAATGCTATACTCTTCCAGTGTCGGAGTTAGCTCATTCTTACCAAAAATAAAGGTAGCCGTCTCGGGACACCAAAATTGCGAGATAGCTTGCAAAACACCACTATGGACTCCAATATCCAAAAGGGGGATGAGCCGTCCCAATATTGACTCCACATAGTCTTGGCCTTCCTTACTTAATTTATTCCACCACCCTTTGAGCTCGATCTTAGAAGTTGGAACGAATTGAACATCGGATCTCCCCATTGTATATAGATTAAGGCTTACGATCAACCTAGTGTCATGGACCAAAAGAAAGTGCAATAAAGTAAATATATTGCATAGTATAAGATAAGAATACTTACTTCACAAAGAAAAATAGCAACCACATAGACAGGCGCATGGGATGTGAGGCTTAACACCTAAACTACAAGGCTTAGCAAGTTAGAACTAAAAGGATGGACCGACTTGTCGCAGTCTCGCGTACAAATGTCGGGTCCTCTTAGCTCTGGTTCAGTCAAAAGAAAATCCCATGGTCACGCAGTTTCGTGAGCAAGGATAAGCATTTTGACATCAAGAAAAAATTTCGGGGTTGAGAAAGACAACCTCTACATCGCGGTCTAGCGTTCGAGGTTGGTTCATTTCTCAACACCATCCTAGAATCCTTAAATGCGGTCCAGATCCGACGGCAGGTTGTGTGTGCAATGTGTAGTGCTAAAGTAATTTGAAGATCATGCACAACAATTTATAATACAAACAACACTTCAATGATAAGGAAAAATAAATCATTCATCTTTACACCCTCCTGCAACACAAGGATTAGCAAAGACTACTCCCCTTATACCTCCCATCTGCAAGAACATTTAACACCTTAGAAATATTAGTGACATACCTGGTGTCCTTACTGCCAAACAAATTTTTTTTTTTTTAGAAACAGGCCTATGTCCACTATGAGTTTTAACTCTAAGTCCCCAGTGGAGTCGCCAAGCTGTCGCGACCCAAATTTTTTTGAGGGTGAATCACCTAAAACTAGGTTAATGGATTACTAAGTCCGAAGACTTGGCATGGACTCTCCTAAGCCCTACCAATCGCGACTTGATACTAAGAAAATGACCCATTAAAACATGCAATTATATTTCAAATTGGAGCCGCCACTAACCAATTAGGGCTGATTAGAAACCCAGGTAAAGTATGGGAGAATACTTTACCTTTTACGAACCAGAGATTTAATGGATTCGGGGACATGGTTACGCTAGATTAATCTAACGCCCTTTCGGTACCTTAAAAAAAAAATTTGCAGGCAGTCTTGATTAATTTTAACCTAAGATACTAACATGCAAATGGTAGTCATGCGGGTGCACAATTAATGAAATAACATTCAATAAATCAAAGTGCTAAGAAATTATAAACAGCAACTTTATTAAAGTTCACTCTCTAAGAAAACATTTAAAAAATGCTAATAAAAATGCATGCCCTAAACATGATTTCTAAGTGACATGACACCTAACTTTTATTATTATGCAATCTTAATCTAAAATTAATATGCATGAATTTTACTTTAATGATGTATGAAATGCAATTTATATGGCCTAATTTGAACTATATGTATGCAATCTAATTTATGCAACCCTAAATATGCATATACTACATGACATGAAATGCATGACATAACAATTCTATATGCATATTCTTTTTGTGATTTTTTTAATGATTGTTTTCTTTTAATGTATGCAACCTACACTAAACAATGATGATGTGAAATGAGATTAATTATGAACTAATTCATTAATTAACCAAATAAATGACTTTTGTGTTTTCTCTTTTTTATTTTTTATTTTTTTAAAAAGACCGAATAATTTTTATTAAAAAAAAAACGTAATGATGCAATGCTAACTTTTTGTTTTTTGTTTCTTCTTTTTTTATATATTTTATTTTATATTTAAAAAAAAAAGACTACATGATGGGAATACTTGAAAAAAAATTAAACTATGACCCACTAATGCAATATGTAACGTGCACATTATGAACTCTATATAACCTAAATAACATTTTTTTTTATTTTTTTTAAAGAAAATTAACCTAATCCTATATGAATAAAATATGTTGCTTAAAATGTAAAATGCATATGGGCCTAAATATCTAAGTTCTAAGTATAATGCATGATATGTGATAAAAAATAACCATAATGCACCAAAATACGTATCACACTTAAAAAAAAAACATCAATATAACTTGATAACATATGGGCATCACTAATGCAAAGTAATTCACGAAATTTGCCATAAAAAGTCAAAAATGATCAAAAATCTAACCCGACGTCTCGCGGCTCAAAATTTTGATTATTATGACTTAATATGACCAATTTCCTAATCAGATACTAATAAAAATATAACAAATCAAGTCAATTCAGCAGCTAAAAATCCAATTAACAGCTGATTTTAACCTAAAAAAAAATCTACCTAGCTTGGAAAATTACCTCCAAGATAAAGCGATTCCAAGCTTACCTTTTTTTAACTATTGTTTGTCTTGAGGGGTGACACCGGCACAGTGGTCCAAGCGATAAAAGGACCTGCAACAGAAACAAAGGAGGCAGCAAATGGTGGAGCTCGGGGCGGTGTGGACCGGTGATGGACGGGTCGCCGGGTTGCTGGGCGCGAGCTGCTAGCTGCTGGGCGGCGACCGGCGGATCACAGAGGCACGGCGTCCAGCAAAGGTGGTGCTGGCGTGGCAGGGCGGTGGGGCGTCGGGCGTCGAAGCTCCGGTGAGGGGCCGGACCACCGGTTTGATGGACGCCGGTGCTCGGGCGGAGGGAGTGGTGGACAGCGTCGAAGCTCCGGTGTTGCGGTGGCTTCTTGCGTGAGCTTCGGAGCTGGTCACGTCGGGAAGGCGAGGAAGAGTGCTGCACGTCGGGGTGGCGCGAGCAGCGCCGATGCTCACGGATGAGCGTCGTGAGCGCAGCAGCAGACTGCTGCCCATAGACCCGCGACTGGGGGCGTCTGCAAAGGGTGCGGATCTGGTTCGAGCTGGCGGAGTGGCGTCGGGGTTCCAGTAGGGCTGGGCGGCGCCGGGGCTACTGGTGTCGCGGAGGGCAGAGGCGGAGCTGCTGACTTCGGGCGTGAATGGGCAGGCGTGGACGAGGAGTCGTGGCTGCCACAGGACGGAAGGCTCAGCAGCAGGGCAGGAACGGCTCCGGCGTCGGGCTTCACAGCTAGATTGCAAATGAAGTGGAGGCGCGGTGGTCGCGGACGTGGGGCGAAGCAGGGCTGGACGCGTTGCCGGCGGTCGCGGCTGGCTCCATGGGGCGAGGAGCAGTGGCGGACCGCCTGGTTGCTGGGCGCGAGTGATGCAGCAGTTCTCGGTTTGGCGGCGATGTGGGGCGGCGAGGAGCGTCGGTGCGAGATCGTGTCGGCACAGCAGCTCGGGGGCGAGGAACGCCGAAAGGAGGAACGGTGGATTGCTGTGGCTTCTCCGCAGGTGAGGCGGGGAACCCCGGCGTGGACTGGCGAAGGCGGCGCGGTGGTGTCTCCGAGCACTCCGGTGGCGTCGGGTGGAGGCGAGCAGCAAGTTGTGGGGGACTAGTGAGGAAGAAGAACAATGTTTCTTCTTCCCCCCTTTTCTTTCTTTTCACCTCAGCTGCACATCTCCTCTACTTTTGACTTCTTTTCCTTTGCCCTTTGTCAGAAGAGAAAGGAAAAGCTGCGAGGGTTTCCTTCCTTCTTCTTTTTTTGATTTCGGAAAACCCACCAAGCAAAAGCTACCCCTACACTTTTCTAATTCTTTTCTTCCCTGAAAAATCCAGAGAAGCCCCCCCTTTTTTTTTACGAAGCGTGCCTTCTTTTATAGAGGAAAGACTCAGGATTGTTGAAGATCGAGCGATATTCGCTCAACCATCCAATAATAAAAGGCTCCAAAATCAGGCGATCGTTTAATTTTCGAATTCTAAATTTTTTTTCAAAATTTCCCTCTAATCAAAGATTATCCCCTATTTCTAATTCCTAAAATAAAAATAAAAAAAAAAACTGAATTTTTTTTATTTGAATTTTGAAATGGAAATATATTTTCAACAATAAAGATTTTTGAAACCAAATTAAAAAATATTAGGTGTCAACAATTATTAATCAGTAATTGACCCTTCTCTTCTAAAATTTCCGAGGAATTGAAAGCAACTAGAAGAGTTTTGCAATGTGTTGCCTTCTAATCTATCGCAATTTTTGCAAAATGGCAAAAGAAACTTATGAAGAAATGCTTATTTAATATGTCACACCCAATTCACAAGAATAAGGACATGACACGACCGTCCCTTCACCAAAGGATGCAGCCTTAATGTAACAAAAATTCAGTCTAATATCAATATATATACATATATATAACAAAAATGGCATTTGGTTACAATATCAGAGTTTTTTATAAACAACCAAACTAATATATATACTTCCACCGAAACTAACTCATGACCTTATCAACCATTTACAATTCATACCAAAAGTTCCCACCACAAAATGGCCTCCCCGAAACGGACGTTCACGCCTACTTGTGGCTTGCTGAAGGACTTGAAAAACAAGTAGATGAGAGGAGTGAGCTATGACAGCTTAGTGAGTAACACATTTCTTCTGAGCAGATTGAGAAATCACTATACACAATTAAAACACAATCATAACTCACTTTAACATAATATATAATCATAACTCAAATACCGAAGATACCAATGGTCTAGTCCATCGATCAATCTCATAAAACATGTATCAATGGTCTATTCCATTGATTAATCTCATCAGACCACACATCGATGGTCCATTCCATTGGCCAAACTCAAATTACATGTCAATGGTTCACTCCATTGACTAACTCATGCTCAAATGTCTAGCCATGGTCACGCGTAACACCCGTGACAAGACGACCGGGATTTTCTCCTTGGCAAAGTCTCCACCTATTATTAGCCTATGGCTTGGCCTACCATAAGGATATTCTAGATTAGTATGCGCATACCCACACACCCATAAGAGTTCACAAAGACATCGAGCATCAACCATCAATCAAAATATCTAGTAATTCAACATTAGAATGAAAGTCATATCACAACTCAAACATTTGATATATAAATATCAAAGCGTTCTTCAAAACGTCTTAGGATTCTTTCATAAAGAATTTCACAAGCCATTTTTAAACAGCCATTTAAATTGAATTTGAAATAGAACTCATTCTTTCAAACAACAAAATGGCAGTAATAGCTCGATCCTATTTTATGCAAAAAAAAAGATTTTTTTTTATCAACTCATAGAATATATAATCCACAATGTTTCTCAAAATATGAGTTTAAAATACAAAGAAGAAATAGTGTCACTCAACTGGAAAAGCCAAAAATCAATTACAGTGGTAACTTGAGTTGACGCACTTGAATTCCTAACAAATAACCGAAAAACAATATTAAAAGGCCAAGTAAAACGATATTATAATGAATGACTCGACTATAGTAGGCTTATTTGTCAATAAAATGATACCTACACGCCACGAAAGGCCCGCCTCTAGCGGCAACCTATTGTTGTCCACTAGGCGCAGTCCGCCCAAACTTCGTCGCGCCATAACTTCCTCCACAAAATTCCATTTTGAGCCATTTTATAGTCCTTAGAAAGCCCTCTTGACGTACTATAACAACCCCAACTCAGCTGCCCCAAAACATCTCCAAAAAAACGGCTAAAAATCAGGCTCAAAACTACTGTTCACTACAGTTATAGTTAGCGCCCCCAACTTGAAAATTTCGTTCCAGACAAACCATAAGCTCAAATCATGATCCGTAAAATGCTATAACTTCATAACACCCTAAAATACCATTCATACAAAAATATGCAGCTCAATGACTCAAAAATCGGACTTTGCTGCACAAATATCCAAGAAATCCGAATTTCGAGCCCTAATTGTGACGATTGCTTCAAATAAATGATTAAAGGCTTCGATTACTTACTGGCATTGCAAAGAAAACTTGAGTTAGCTAGATGAGCCGTCCAGATCACAAGCGCGGTAAAATTTTCTCTATTTCTTCCTTTTTCTTTGCTCTCCTTTCTCTCCTCTTTCCCTGTTTCGATTCTGCCCAAGCTTTCCCTCTCTCTTCTCTTTAGAAACAGCCGAAGCTTCCATTGTTCTCCTTCATCTTCTTTTGTTAACTTTTCAAACCCTCTTCTTTTCCTTTTTTTTCACAGCTCATATATTACATGATATGAATCCTATATTCCCATGGCAATTGAAGGCCATTGTTAGAGTAACGAAGCGTTTGGAAGGAAGGACTTTCACACATCTCAGTTGCCTATGCATCTTAATCACTGATTAGGTCTCGAAATTCTAGAGTTGAGGCATCTCAATGCATATGAACCTAGGGGTGTCAGGAACCTAACCGAAAATCGAACCGAATTGAACCGAAAAATTCGATTTTTTTGGTTCGGTTTTCATTTAGTTCGGTTCTCATTAAAAACCGATTTTTTTTTTATCGGTTTGGTTTTTATCAGTTAACCAAACTGAATTGAACCAACAAATCGATAAAATAAAACCATTAACCAAACCGGCAAACCCTATTTCTAATTCTCTCCCTTCTCCTCCCGTCTTGGTCAGCTTGAAGGTGCGATGGCGACGATGACGACGACTGTGACTGCGACAGTGATAGGGACGGCGACGGTGGCAGGTACGACGACCAATTGAGGGACGTGCCCGAGCATGTCCTGCTCCCCTCGACGCCCTCCTCCCTACCATCGACCGTGTCTGGTTCAACCCTCACCTCATCCTCAAGGTGGGTCGATTCGCGGTGCTATAGCTCCTGCTGTTGTTGTTTCCTAAAGAATCGAGCATTTGTGTTCTTCTTTGGGTGGGGAATGCTGGCTGACCTTGATCGTGTTGTGTCGTCGTGAATGCGAGGGGGTGCAAATTCTCATTCCAACCATGATTCTGCCTCGAGCTCGTGTGGGGTGAGGGAGGGAGACGTCTCCAGCTCGAGTCGTCATCTGGGTCTGCGTCTTCTCTTCCCTTCTTCGAATGGTTTGATCCTAGGACAGAGAGAGAGAGATACAAAGAGAGATATACAGAGAGAGGGAGGGAGAGGGAGAGGGAGGGAGACTCATGGTGCTGTTTGGAGCTTCCTAGCTTCCGGAGGAGGAGGGCTGGTGTTGAGCAAAATTAAGTATGGAATAAAAACTGTTCGGGTTTCCGAGGTAGTTTGGTTTCTCTGTTTCTTGTGTCTCGAAAGAAGTGTTGTTGTTTCGTGAAGGATGATGGAATCGCAGGTTTAAGTGAATATAGTGTTAGACAAAATAATTCATATGCGGAAGCCAGGATCGATTATAGACAAACCTCCAGCCATTGTTCTTGTAATCACGTTCGTCTGAAAAACTTGAAATCAAATAAAAATTGGGGACTCGCACTACTAACGCAATTTACTCTCGTACTGATGGTGTATTCTGAATGAGAGAATTTGTGTTAGACCTTGTCATCACCCGTCAGAAATGAATGTACGTTCCTATTTATACATCGTCTTCCATCAAGACGATTAACGAATGAACGGTTGTCACGAAAGGGTACGAAGTATGGAAACACTTCATGTTGAACAGTCGTGACTTTAAGAGAAAATTTGGGTCTAAAATGTGGGATCACCAAAAAATAAATAACATTCTCCCACTTGATCCCAACATTTTCATCACACAGATTATCCAACTAATTCCACGAAAACTTTATGCTTAAAGAAAAGAAACAAAACACATGGATCATGGCGACATGTCCTCTAAGGGTGAGTAATATCTTCCATGTATCACAATGCATCTCATTTCTTTAATGTCAGCCTATATGTGACAACATATCTTAATGAATAAACCCCATGTTTATTCCAGAACCAAGGATAAATGTTATTCTCATAAACAACAAAATTTGTACACCAAAATTGAGAATCAACATTACAACTGAATAAGAGTTTCATACAACAAAAATCGTTCATACAACGACAAATCACATGATGGGACCTATTCCCATACTAGTTACATGATCCTTATACTTCATTGGTGGCATGCCTTTAGTTAAATGATCGGCTATCATCAATTCAGTGCTAACGTGTTCAATGACCACTTTATTCTCCTTAACACGTTCCCTTATGGCTAAATACTTAATGTCGATATGCTTACTTCGACTGCCACTTTTGGCATTTTTAGCCATAAAAACTGCAGCTGAATTGTCACAATATATTTTTAATGGCCTAGAAATAGAATCAACAATTCTAAGCCCAGCAATGAAACTCTTCAACCATACACCATGCGAGGTAACCTCAAAACAAGAAACGAACTCAGCCTCCATAGTGGAAGTAGCAGTCAAAGTCTGCTTGGCACTTCTCCATGACACGGCTCCGCCAGCTAACATAAAAATGTATCCAGATGTTGATTTTCGTGAATCAACGCAGCCCGCGAAGTCCGCATCCGAATAACCGACCACTTCCAGTTTGTCAGTCCGTCTATACATAAGCATGTAGTCTTTGGTACCTTGAAGGTATCTCATGACTTTCTTTGCAGCTCTCCAGTGGTCTAAACCTGGATTACTCTGATATCTTCCCAACATTCCCACAGCAAAAGCGATGTCAGGTCGAGTGCAAACCTGAGCATACATCAAACTTCCGACAGCAGAAGCATATGGGATGTTGTACATTTGTTCCCTTTCTAAATCGTTCTTCGGGCATTGGTTCAAACTGAACCTGTCACCCTTCACAATGGGTGCTATACTTCGTGAACAATCTTTCATCCGGAATCTTTCTAAGACCTTATTGATATAGGTTTCTTGAGATAGTCCTAAAATTCCTCGAGTTCTATCTCTATGGATCTTAATGCCAATGACATAAGATGCCTCACCCATATCCTTCATATCAAGACTCTTGGAGAGAAATTGTTTCACCTCATGTAGCAACCCCTTATCATTGGTTGCAAGTAGAATATCATCCACATATAGCACAAGGAAACAAATTTTGCTCCCACTGACCTTCTGGTATATACATTGATCCATGACATTCTCTACAAAACCGAATGAAGAAATGACATCATGGAACCTTAAGTACCATTGGCGAGAGGCTTGTTTCAGGCCATATATAGATTTCTTAAGCTTGCACACCAAATGCTCACCTTTACTAGAGGGGAATCCTTCAGGTTGTTTCATGTAAACCTCCTCCTCTAGTTCTCCATTGAGGAATGCCGTTTTCACATCCATCTGATGTAATTCCATATCAAAATGGGCAACCAATGCCAAAACAATACGAAGAGAATCTTTCTTAGATACAGGAGAAAAAGTCTCTGTGTAATCGATTCCTTCCTTTTGAGTGAATCCTTTGGCAACGAGTCTAGCTTTATATCTTTCAATGTTACCTAATGAATCCTTCTTAGTTTTGAAGACCCATTTACAACCAATGGCCTTCACACCATCAGGTAACTCAACCAAATCCCAGACTTCGTTAGATGCCATAGAACTCATCTCTTCCTTCATGGCATTGTACCACAAATTGGATTTATCACTATCCATGGCTTGTGAAAACGTTTCAGGATCATTCTCAGCTCCAATATTGTAGTCAGACTCTTGTAAATACACAATATATTCACTAGGAATAGCCGATTTCTTTATTCTAGCAGATCTTCTCAATGGTGCATCAACATTCTCTTGAGGAGAGTGTTGCTCAACTGGTTGTTCAGTAGTTTCTGGTAATTGCTGAACAACTGGATCTATTAGATCAATATCAGCAGGTTGTGGAACTTCAACGATTGGTTGTTCAATAGCCGGCTGAACTAAAGGGGCATTATGAGCAATAACCAACCTTAAACTTGAGGTGGAAGGTTGAGTATCTGTATGATTTTTCTTAGGATCAAGGTCCTTCGATTGATCGCTCCCACTAATCAAGTCATTTTCAAGAAATTTAGCGTTTCTTGATTCCACAATCCTAGTGGTATGAGATGGACAATAAAACCTGTATCCCTTAGACCTTTCAGCATATCCAATGAAATACCCACTTATGGTCCTTGGGTCCAACTTCTTTTCTTGTGGATTGTAAACTCTCACTTCAGACGGGCATCCCCAAACGCGCACATGATGCAAACTCGGTTTCCAACCCTTAAATAACTCAAAAGGTGTCTTTGGGACAGCCTTGGTCGGAACTCGGTTTAATATGTACACTACCGTCTTAAGTGCTTCAGTCCATAAGGATTTAGGAAGTTTGGAGCTGCTAAGCATACTACGCACCATGTCCAATAAAGTCCGGTTTCTTCTTTCCGCTACGCCGTTTTGGTCCGGAGAACCAGGCATAGTATATTGGGCAACTATCCCGTGCTCTTGAAGAAACCTTGCAAATGGACCAGGTGCTTGTCCATCTTCAGTGTATCTACCATAGAATTCTCCACCTCTATCTGATCTCACGATCTTAATTTGCTTACCACATTGTTTCTCTACTTCGGCCTTAAATACCTTAAAGGTATCTAATGCTTCATACTTATTATGAATCAAATAGAGATACATGTAAAGTGAGTAATCATCTATGAAAGAGATGAAGTATTTCTGACCACATGAGTCCATATCTGGACTACAAATATCCATATGTATGATTTCTAATATTTATGTACTCCTCTTGGCACCTTTCTTAGACTTGTTGGTCCGCTTTCCCTTTATGCAATCCACACAAGTATCACAATCAGTAAAATCTAAAGTATCGAGTACTCCATCATTTACTAATCGCTTAATTCTTTCTATGGAGATATGTCCCAATCTCCGATGCCATAACATAGAAGAATGTTCTTTCACAACACATCGTTTCATACCAGCTTTATCATGAACATGCATTGCATCATAATAGGTATTGTCTTGTAAATTAATTTGAAAAAGACCATCAGACAAAGTACCACTCCCAACAATTTCAGATTCAAATGATAAACAGAAGTTTGAATCTGAAAAGTTAAAAGAGTATCCCAAAGGTACAAGTCTTGAAACTGAAATTAAATTTCTAGAAAAACTAGGAACATAAAAGGTCTTTTCCAAATTCAAAACAAAGCCACTATTGAGAACTAGTCTACATGTCCAAATAGCTTCCACATGCGAACGCATCTTGTTTCCTGAATAGATGCTTTGTTCACTTCCCACTGGCTTCCTGTGGTTTTGAAAACCCTGCAAGGAATTTGAAATGTGGATTGTAGATCCAGAATCAATCCACCAAGTGTTGTGACTTACATCAGTCATATTAGATTCATAACAAACACAAGAGATTGGATTACCTTTCTTCTCGAGCCAGGCCTTAAATTTGACACAATCCTTCTTCATATGCCCCTTCTGTTTACAGAAGAAACATTTGGATTCTTTCTTAATGTCAGCTTCGGGAGGTATTTTACCTTTTCCCTTATGCTTGCCATGGCCTTTATTCTTTCCTTGTGTTGCCAAATGAACACTTTCTCCCAATTCCATAATCAGTCTTTCCTCCTCTTGAACACACATGGTCATGAGTTCATTAATTGACCATTTATTCTTATGTGTGTTGTAAGAGATCTTGAAAGGTGCATACTGTTGTGGGAGAGTGTTCAGAATATAATATACAAGAAAAGAATTAGATATCTCAACCTCAAGGTTCTTAAGTTGAGCTGCTATGTTCCTCATTTGCATGATGTGCTCACGCACACCTCTAATGCTAGTGAGCTTCAATGATGAAAACTTCATAATTAGGGTCATGGCATGCGCCTTCTCAGAACTCTCAAATTGCGCATCAATGGCCTCCAATAAGGCCTTAGCATTGCTATGCTGAGCAATCGAACCACGAATACTAGGAGATATCTTAGCTCTTATAAACATGGCACAAACGCGGTTGAACCGCTCCCATTGGTTATAAAGAGCTATCTCAGCTGAAGTGCTCGAATCAGTAGGAGCAGGTGGTTCGTCTTTCCTTATAGCATAGTCAATGTCCATCCACCCCAATTGAAGAAGAACTGACTCCTTCCAAACTTTATAGTTTTCACCATTCAGTATGGGAACATCAAACTTTAATTCAGAGAAATTCACAGGTTACAAAACTGCATATCAAATAATCATGCTTATGTCACAAAATTTGAGGCAAATATACATAAATCATGTTTTACCAATGTAAACATGTCACAATATGAATCACATAACATAAAAACTACCTGTGGGCTAAGTTTTTAATTTAAATAGATTCATAATTACATCATGAAGAAACTACCATATTATATACATTTTCTTAATCCCTGTGGGTAAATTAAGAAAAATAATATGATATTTCATCCTAATTAATCATATTAATACAATGAAAATTCCTGTGGGATAAAATTCATCATATTAATATAATTAATTACAATAAATGTCCATTTCTAAATATGATCCGGAAGCTCTTAATATATAATTTAATTAATTAAAGATGCTGTGGCTACTCTCTCATTAATTAAATATATGAATCATTGGACATTTAATTTCATGCATAAATTTTTCATAAAAATGCATGAAATGACATAATAAATAAATACATCAAGGGCAAAACAGTAAATAAATAAATCGGCCACGGGCAAAATTGCAAAAACACGAAAAATTTGAGGCAAAATCACAAAAGGAGCCGCGGGTGGGAGACGACAGGCGCGTGCTGAGCACGCGCCAAAATCCGCGCGGGTGTGTGCCGTGCACGTGCGCGGTTCACCGCGCCTGCAACTGCCGCGGGCTGTCCGGGCTCGTGGGCTCCACGCGCCTTCTTCCTCACGCCCAGAACGAATTTCTTCGTCCCTTTTCGCCGTTCCATCGCGGTTTCGCCGGCCGTTTCTTCTCCGGCAGCCCATCCCAGACACAAATAAATAATGGGTTTTGAGGAGCATGCCGGTACGACCACATGGGTTCAAATTTCGGCGAAAATGATGAACAAATTAGCCCCAAATCAAACGAAAACTCCAAAAACGCAAATCTTCAACCACCGCGAGTTCCGCCGCCTGATTAGCCTCCGGCGAACATCAATATGCCGAAATAACTCATGGCTAATATCCCTTACGGCGGTGCGACCGTACTGGTCCGAAATCAAGGGGTGGGTCGCCGGAATTTGCCCGGAATCGGCAAGTTTCTCCTTTGGCCTCAAAAACCGAAGTTACTGTTCATGTTCTAAAATGCCCGAAAAATTCACCAAAAATCCAAGAAAAACAAGACAGAGGCACAAAAACGCTCTGATACCAAAGGTTAGACAAAATAATTGATATGCGGAAGCCAAGATCGATTATAGACAAACCTCCAGCCATTGTTCTTGTAATGACGTTCGTCTGAAAAAACTTGAAATCAAATAAAAATTCGGGACTCGCACTACTAACGCAATTTACTCTCGTAATGATGGTGTATTCTGAATGAGAGAATTTGTGTTAGACCTTGTCATCACCCATCAGAAATGAACGTACGTTCCTATTTATACATCGTCTTCCATCAAGACGATTAACGAATGAACGGTTGTCACGAAAGGGTACGAAGTATGGAAACACTTCATGTTGAACAGTCGCGACTTTAAGAGAAAATGTGGGTCTAAAATGTGGGATCACCAAAAAATAAATAACATATAGATCATTCAAAAGTTCGTTAGTTGGTTGGTGATGTTCTATGGTTTATTGCAAGTCTGCTCTTTGATTCTGTCTCGATACTTGTTTGAGCTCTGTGCGTGCGGGCCTACGTGTGTCAGGTTTGCGCTGTTTGCTCTTTGCAAGGAAGCCTTGCTCTGATGTTGCCTGCTCAAGTGCAGGGTACATATTCTTGTTTAGATATTGCCTCCTATCCAACTGCAAGGTTCTTGGTGTACCTTAGGAACTGGTATAACTCCTGCCATCGATGATTAACGTGTATGCATTTCGCATTCACACTGGTCATTTCATCTCCTTCGATATGTCCCTCTTGTTCTCATGTGGTGGCATGTTTTCCTAGAAAATATTCTAAAGTGTATGAATAGGGTTAGCAAGTCCTTCATGTCTCCTTGTCTTTTCTCCTTTCTGTTCAGTAGCTCAGCATAAAAAGACATGGCATGCAAGACGTGATAATCTAATGATCTTTCGCAAAAAAGCCAGGAGATCTCTACATTTGCTTGTGTATTCTTTCATTGTAAGTGCATGCAGTCTTTATCTGATTTCAGAATTGTAATTTGGTTCTCTTTTTGTGCATAGTACAAGGACCCGAAGCGCTTCTTTTTGTCAGCATTTTACCATGTAAATGAGTCTCACCTGGTATACAACATGCTATCATTATTATGGAAGGGAATCCAGTTGGAAAGTTCGATGGGAAGTGCTGAATTTGAGGGAGACCGTGAATTGGGAACTGGAACTGAGAGACCATGAGAGGCTGCTAGTGGAGACTCAGGAGTTGAGGGGCTGTGAAGTCTTGAAGAGTTTGATTTTTGAGGTTGGGTTAACTTGGCGGATATTTACGCCCTAAAGCTTTTCTACGCTCCATATTTTCTCGATTAATATTCTAGATGAAGCTCTTTCTCTTTTAACTGTGTTTTATTGTCCTTCGTGTTTAGGTGGCTGCTGCTGTGCGTAACAGATCCGTTGACATGGTTAAGGCTCTCTACAACATGAACATAGTAAGAACCTTTGTTTCAGTTGGAGTGCATGATGTTAAAGGCTTTTTTGACATTGTTTGCAACCGAAGAAAAAAACTGTCTTCACCAATAACAAGCCTTTTCAGATTGATCTTGTTCTTAACTTCTGTACATCAAGACTCATGTCATATTTTTCTTTAGATTTCTGAAAGCAAGACATATGTGGGCCAAAATGTATCAATGGAGGAAGGACTTTGGCACTGACACAATTTTGGAGGTACTTCAATATTTCTCTCGCATATTGAGACTCTAGATGCATATTGGACACCCAGGGAGGTGTCGTTTCTCTCTTGACTGTTGATCATCGGCTTGAAGAGAATGCAGAAGAGAGGGAACGAGTCACTGCAAGTGGAGGTGAAGTGGGAAGACTGAATGTGTTCGGTGGAAATGACGTACAAGGTTGCTTGTGCTTTGATCCATCAAACCCATGTATAATATTTATTCACATAAACAACTAATCAATCAAGAAACACGGATCCATATATGACTGTAAAACACCAAGAATCGATAAACACAGCGGAATTAAAGCGTACCTATTTGAGCCATTGCTTTACTTGAAGAAAAATAGATCACTCTAATAATCAGGGATCTATCAGAATGCTAGATCTTCCTCTCTATGACCTATTTCAGTATAGCAGCTTTCAATGGGATTAAAGCAACTGATAGGTATAACCTACCCTTTTATAGGCTAGAGAGGGGACCTAGCAAACCCTAATCAACAACGTGTTAACTAGGCCCTTCCCATTACGGGCTTCAGTTAAACACAATTGCCTACACTTTGCTGCTAAACTAGGCCCGTTATGAATAGATGCCAATACCCAATTTAATCAGATCACTTTTGGGTTCAACAAATATTGTAATATCCATTAACCCGATTATTTAAAATAGAAAATCAATTAATTAATGTAAGCCCATATTATAGGAAATTTCCAACATTCTCCCACTTGGGCTACATTAATTAACTTATTTTATTTTGCAAAAGATTTGAAAACGACACTATCGGGTTAATAACTGAAAATTTTGTTTTATGTGGCCACAACTTTAAAAAATAATATTCCAATAACGGCATCTCAATACCAATCCAATCCTATATAACCTCAATATAGGACTATGGAGATCAATGTGTTAAGAAAATGCTACAACAAAAGACCTTCCATAATCACATATAATAAGTATTATATTTTCATGGATCATGGGCCTAGTAGTGTAGTAAGAAATAGTGCCAACATGTGATCAAAATATACACTATTTCTTATCGGTCCTCAATGCAATTTCTCAACGACATGAAACTGCATTAACGCAATTTCTAAACAACATGAAATTGCACAACTATGTCACAATCCAACATGAGATCTCATAATTGGTGACATCCAGTCATCTTTAAACTAAAATTTGTTTAAAGATACTGTTTTATACTTCCATTTCTCAGTCAACAGGAGAAAGGATAATAACGTAATCAATAACAATAGTTATTAAAATAAATGCTTTAATAAACATCATAAAAGCATTATCAGTCTGCATATAACTAAAATATCTAGAAATATAATTTGTATAACTCCCACTAACAAAAGAAATCAAAAGAATCTAAGACACCCATATTCTTTACATGTTCTTTAAACAAAATGGGTCGTAAGCCTTTTGTTAGAGGATCAGCCAACATTGACTCAGTTATGATATTTTCAATCACAATATCTCCTTTTTTGACTAAGTCCTTAACAGTATAATATTTGATCTCCATGTGTTTGGACGCATTGCTTATCTTGTCATGCTTGGAATAAAACACAGCTGCAGTGTTGTCACAGTAGATCACCATAGGTCTAGCTATAGAGTCCACAATTCGCAATTCTGAGATTAAATTTCTGAGCCAAACTGCTTGAATTGACGCGCCATAGCACGCTACAAACTCAGCATACATCGTAGAGTTCGTAATCAAGGTTTGCTTTGTGCTTTTCCAAGAAATAGCACCTCCAGCCATCATAAAAATATATCCAGAAGTTGATTTTCTATCATCTGAACAACTAACAAAATCAGCATCTGAATATCCAATCACCTTTAGGTCCTCAACTCTGCTATACACGAGCATGAAGTCCTTTGTTCGTTGTAGATATCTCATCACCTTCTTAGCTGCAACCCAATGTTCTTGACCTGGATTCGACAGATATCTTCCAAGAGTATTCACATCAAAAGCAATATCAGGTCTAGTACATACTTGTGCATACATAAGACTGCCAACTGCACTAGCATATGGAACATTCTTCATGACTTCTTTTTCAACATCATTCTTGGGGCATTGTTCTATACTCAATTTATCTCCTTTCACAACAGGAGCATCACCTGACTTGCAGGTCTGCATATTGAATCTTTTCAAAACACGATCTGCGTAATTTTTCTAAGATAACCCCAGAACCTTCTTAGATCTGTCACGATAAATCTCAATGCCTAGAACAAAAGAGGCTTCCCCAAGATCTTTCATATCAAACTTTGTAGATAGAAAATTTTTTGTGTCATTCAATAGATCAACATCACTACTAGCAAGTAAAATGTCATCTACATAAAGTACTAAGAAAATATTTTTACTTCCACTTACTTTCATGTAGATGCATTGATCATACTTGTTTTCTTCAAAGCCAAACGATCTCACAACTTTGTGAAATTTTAACTACCACTGACGTGATGCTTGTTTGAGACCATAGATGGACCTTTGAAGTTTGCACACCATATGCTCTTTTCCGGCTTCTTTAAACCCTTCAGGTTGCTGCATATATACTTCTTCATCCAGATCTCCATTTAGAAAAGCTGTCTTGACATCCATTTGGTGAAGCTCTAAATCAAAATGAGCCACCAATGCCATGATTATCCGAAAAGAGTCTTTAGTAGATACTGGGGAAAAGACTTCAGTATAATCAATGCCTTCTCTCTGTGTGTACCCTTTTGTGACTAACCTTGCCTTGAATCTCTCTATGTTGCCTTTATTGTCTTTCTTGGTTTTGAATACCCATTTGCAGCCGATCAGTTTATGCCCATCAGGTAAATCAACAAGTTTCCATACTTGATTAGTTGACATGGAAATCATCTCATCATTCATCGCTCCTAACCATTTATCTGCCTGATCACTATTAAGAGCTTCTTTGAAAGTCGTCGGATCAATTATACTTCCAATGTCAAAATCAACTTCTCCAAGATAGACATGATAATCATTTAGAGATGTTGGTCTTCTTTGTCGCCGTGATCTTCGCATTGGCATTTCTAGAGCTGCATCATTCATCTTGGGAATTTCATTTGTAATCGGAGGATCTACCGTCATATTTTCGGTATTTGCTTCTTGCTGAATTTCCACTCTGCTGGGATCTCGCATAGAATCATCATGCAAAATGGGCATTGGAATAAAGATCGTTTTGTTTGGTTCTTCCCTTTCAAAACATTGAGAAGAACTCTTTTCAGCAACATCTAATTCCAAGAATTTGGCAGTTTGAGATTCAACGATTCTAGTGCCTCGAGTAGGACAATAGAATCTATACCCTTTAGAATGATCAGGATATCCAATAAAGTAACATCTAGTAGTCCTGGATTAGGTCTTCTTCTGAGAAGGATCATAAATTTTCACCTCTACGGGACAACCCCAAACTCGTAAATGATTCAAGCTTGGTTTCCTCCTTGTCCACAATTCAAAAGGTGTTTTCGGCACCGATTTACTAGGTACACGATTCAAAATATAAGTTGATGTTTTAATCGCATCACCCCATAAGTATTCAGGCAAATTAGAACTGCCCATCATACTTCGTTTCATCTCCATGAGTGTACGATTTCGCCGTTCAGCTACACCATTCTGTTCAGGACTCCCAGGCATTGTATATTGAGCGACAATACCATGGTCCTGCAAATACTTTGCAAACGGTCCCTTTTGCTGTCCAGCCTCAGTATATCGCCCATAATACTCACCACCACGGTCAGACCTGACAATCTTGATAATTTTTCCCAATTGTTTCTCAACTTCAATACGAAACACTTTGAACATTTCAAGAGCATCAGTCTTCTCCTTAATTAGATAAACATAACAATAACGGGAGAAATCATCAATGAACGTGATGAAGTACTTATTTCCACACAAGGTGGTTGAGTATGGTCCACTAACATCAGTATGCATTATCTCCAATAGATTTTGACTGCGAGTATCGCCTTTCTTTCTGATTTTAGTTAATTTTCTCCTCACACAATCAATACAAGTCTCAGTATCATCTGAATCAAGAGGAGGAAGAATATCAGCCTTGATAAGTCGCTTTACCCTTTATTTTGAGATATGCCCTAATCGTTTATGCCATAGCAATGAAGATCTATCTTTGATTAAAGATCTCTTAGCAACAACATTCTCGACATTGAAAGAGCAATATGGTCTATCGGGAGATAAGGAAAATCGATATAATCCATTAGACAAAACACAATTCCCAACAATTTTGGAATCATAACTCAAATCCACTATTTTATTCGCAAAATGAAGACAATATCTAGCTTTGTCAAGCGAAGAAAGAGATACTAAGTTTCTCCTAAAATTAGGAACATAAAAGACATTGTTCAAGACAAGCTGAAAATCAGAATCTAAATTCAAAACAATTGTCCCTATGCACTCCACATCAACTCCAGTATTATTTCCAACTTTAAGCTTTGACTCCCTTAGACTTGGATTCCTTAGATTTGTGAGACCCTGTAAGGCAGTAGTCACATGAACAGTAGCACCAGAATCAAGCCACCAAGAATCCAAAGGAACATCAACCAAATTTGATTCAAAGCAAACCAACAACTCACCTTGGTGACTTTCTGTTCTTGTTTTTAGCCAAGCTTGGAATTTGTAGCAATTGGCTCTCTTGTGACCCTGCTTCTTACAGTGAAAACATTTTAAATCCCTATCTCCATTTCTCCCATAATTCCCATTTTTCTTGAAGTCTTGCCATTTCTTTGGACCATGAGCATTTGACCCTTCAGGCTTCCACTTGCCTCTAGACGAACTCAACTTGGCATTGGTAGTTAAGTGGGCAGACTCATACTTTTCCTTCTTTAACTTCTCTTCCTCAGTCACACACTTAGTAATCAAGGCATTAACGCTCCATGTCTCATTCTGAGCACTATAAGCAGTCTTAATCTGGCTAAATTCAGCTGGCAAAACATTTAAGGCGTGATGCACAATATAATTCTCAGAAAGGACAATTTCATGAGCCTTAAGTTTGGACTGAATGTGGACAATTTTCAATATAAATTCTCTAACACCCATAGCAGCATCATACCTCATGTTCGTTAACTCACTCAGCAAGTTCTTAGCTTCAGCCTTATCTGAGACTCTATATCTTTCTTCCACTGCTTCAAGGAACTGTCCGGCACTCGTATCTTCTGGCAAACCACTAATGAGATGCTCAGCAATCGACCTCTTCATAGCAATAAGGCTCAGTTAGTTAGATTTTTCCCATCTAGCATAATGGGCCTTTTGGTCTGCAGTACTTTGATCATTGGGCCTGGCAGGTTCATCCTCACGTAGAGCCAAGTCCATATTAACGATGCCCAAAGCAAACTCTATATCTTGCTTCAATCTCTTAAAGTTTGATCCAGTTAACATTTCAACCGTGGCATTGTTGTTATTTACAGCAAATGTAACTGTTTAACACACATGTTGACACCTAAATTTTGGCGGCTCATTTAGTCATTAGGGGTTAATTTTATTTTATAATTTAATTGCATAGCATATAGATTTAGGTTGCATTTATTTTGTTATTTGCATTATTTGCATTTTATTGGACCGGTGGCGGATGGGTTGAAATTAGATGGGCTAAGCCCACAAAGCGAGCAAGTTGGCCCAAGCCCATGATTTTTAATGATTGAAAGATTATCTCGTGGAAAATAAGAAATTCGAATTTTTTGTTCGAGATATGATGAATTGTTTTCGAATAGAGCAAGTGATATTGTGTTCAACGAAACGAATATTGCGGATATCGATTCGAAAAAATTGAAAACCTAATCTGTGGCCTATAAATAGGTTTGTTCGCTTAGGGTTTCAGGGGGGCCAAACATTGACACATACGGCCATTGAGAGAAAAACGTGAGTGAGGCCACACAATAGAAAATGCATGGCCACGAAGAGTTTCTCTGATTTTTAGGTCAAGAAAATTCAACGCGAAGAAAAGCTTGGGGGCTTCTTCGATTTTTGGTTCTTAGGGAGAAAATCAAAGGAAGAAAAGAAAACTTTTCTTTTTGTTTCCTTCGGTAAACAAGCTCAAAAAGGTCAAAGAAAAGTCAGCAAAAGGGGACAGAAATTCTGAAGACAGCAGAGGTGAGAGGACATGCGCAGGTGAAAGAAAAAAAAAAGAGAAAAGAAAACAAAAAAGAAAAACCCAAAAGTTTATGTTCATCTTCCACGAAGTGTTGCTGTGACCGTATCTAGTGCTGCGGATATCCTCGCAGATGCATGCCACAGCCAAGCTTGAGTGACTCCGAGCGTTGAGGCTGCGACGCCCTTGTTCCTTCGCCGCGACGCACGTGGCCCCGACGATAACAGGTGCAGATCCCGCAAGCATCGCAGACCGCCTTCGCCACCGCCTGTTCTGTTTCGCTACTGTGGCTGACCCCCTCCACCGCGCACTGCTGCGACCCACTCGACCCACTCCGCCTGCTGCGATCCGAAGCTCTGCCGCGCCAGTTGCCGTCCGCGAAGCCCCCTCACGGCCTGCCGTGACTTGAATCAGTCGCGTGCGACAACTCCTGCTTTGTTCTTCCCTCGGTATACTCTGTTTCTGCAGGTTTTCTGATGCTCGGCCAGCGAACCATCACAATCAAGATCTCTCGGTTTTCACCGTGACCCAGCCTCCACAGTCACCGATTCCGCGCCGGCTACTCGCGCCGATCCGTGACGATCCGACAACCTCCGATCGCCCAAGACGCCTGCACTTGGAGCCTCAGCCCACTCGTCGCCTCCGCCTCCGTGTTGCTGGACCCCGAGCCGCACCACCGTTCGAGCCCAATTCATCGCGCCGGAGCTCCTTTTGCCGGACATAACCCAGCTATCCTTGGAGACCCATGGTCACATGTGGAAGGGAGAAACAATAAAAAACAAAAAAAAAAAAAAGCAAAAAGAAAAGGGAATTAGGTAGGTTTTTTTATTATCTTTTTACTTTTACTTTTACTTACTTTCTTTATAGTTTTGTTTATTTTATTCTTTCTATTTGTTAGGTTATGTTTTTGGTTATGTTATTTGATAGTTTTTTATTTTCTTTTTCTTTTTAGTCTAGGAATTTAAATTGTGATAATGGATGCAATATTCGTAAAATCTTTTAGGCATTATCTTTAAGGTGTTGTCCAAAATTATGTAATTATTAATTTGGTCCGTAAGACGTCGGATCATTTTTTTGATTATATTAATTTTTGGGCATTTTGATGATATTTAAATTGCTAAATCATTATAGTTATTAATTTGATCCGTAAGATTTCGGATTAGATTTTTAATTATTTTGATTTCTTGTCATGATGTTCAGAGTTAAAAAATATTCGTTAATTTGACCCGTGAGATAACGGGTTATTTTTTCGTTTATTTTAATCATTTATTTTGTTGAATATATTGCTTGTTAGATTTAATCTTTGTTTTATATTATCACTAAGAAAAATCAAAAAGATGTTTGAATTAGGATTTCATTTAGGTTGTTAGTTTTTTTTATTATTCGAATTGCACGTTTAATTATGTGTTAGTTTTAATTTCGAATTTCATAAAGAAAAGCAAAAAAAATCATTGTGCATGTTAGGTTAGAATTACATGTTTCATCTTTAATTTAAATCATCTTTTTAGATAAGTTGCATTTTAGATTAGGATAATGTCTCAATTTAAATTAGGATTTAATATGATCTAATCCTTAGTTTAAATTAGATAGAATTTTAATCTAGCTAAATCATTTTTGCATTCAAATTTCATGAAAGAAAATACAAAATTTGTCTTTGCATAAGTTAATTTCAATTTTTAGGATAGATTGCATTTTTTTAAAAAGTAGGAACATCAAATGCACGTCATTTAGTTTATTTAAGTTAATTTAATTAGAACTTTCTTGTCATTAGATTAAGTCATTTAATAAATGTCACGTAACATATAGCTTGCATATTAAATTGCATGAAGCATGTCATTTTAGTTTAAATAATTTGGTATGTCATTGCATTGCATTGCATGTCATTATAATTAGATCATTTAGATTGCATTTAATTATTGCATTTCTTTATGTCATATAGTTTAGGTCATGTCGTCATGTCATTTTAGATTATTTGCATAAGTCATGATTTTCATTAAATAAAGTGAAAAAAAAATTGAAATTGCGCGTTAATTAGAAATCATATCTAGGATTATCTATATGAATTCTGATTTAACATTGCAGATGCTTTCGTTTCTTTAAGGTATGCTTTTTGCATTATTTAAATTGCTTTCTTGATGTGTTAAATTGGTGGTATGGGCACATGTATGATCACCTCACATGTTAGGAAGCTCAAATAAAATCAAAACAAGCTGCCTGCAAAACATTTTTTTTAGAAATGGTACCGAAAGGGCACTAGGATAGTCTAGTGTAACCAAGTCCCCGTACCCAAAATCTCTGGTTCGTAGAAGTAAGATAATCCTCCCGTTATTTTACTTAGGTGTCTAATCGACCTACCCTAAACTGATTAGTGGCGACTCCTAGATAATGATCTTTTGCATGTTAAATCCTTAAGTCGCAATTTGGTATGGGCTTGGGAGAGCCCGAGCCAAGTTTAAAGGCTTAGCAATCCATTAGCCTAATTTTAGGTGGCACACCCGAAAATTTGGTCGCGACAACTTGGCGACTCCGCTGGGGACTTGTGTTAAAACACTTAGTGGACTTAAGCCAATTTTTCTTTAAAAATGTTTTTGTTTGGCAGCAAGGATCCCAGGTACGTCCATAACATTTTTAAGGTATTAAATGTTTTTGCATATGGGAGGTATAAGTGGAGTAATCTTTGCTAACCTTTGTCATGTAGGTTGGAGTGTGGGATGAATGCTTTATTTTTCCCAATTAGAAGTGTTGTTTGCATTTAAACTGTTGTGCATGCTTTATTGCTTTAGCACCACACTATTTGCTCACACAACCTGCGGTCCAACCTGGGCTGCGATAGGATTTCTAGGATGGTGTTGAGAAGTATTCTTCCTCCAAAGCGAGACTGCTATGTAGAGGTTGACATTCTCTTCCCCGAAAGTTTTTCATGGTGTCGAAATGTGTTTTGTCCATATCCGTGAGACTGCGTGACTATTGGATATTCCATTCAACTGAGCCCGAAGTTAAGGGGACCTGAAGTTAATGCGAGACTGCAACGATCAGATCACCCTCTTAGCTCCACTTTGTTAAACCTTTTAGATAGAAATCGAGCCTCACGTCTCATGCGATGTGTCTATGTGATTGCCATTGATTTTTATTGGTAAAGTAAGTCTTCTATCCCTATACCATGCAATTTATTTTGTTGTATTTTTGGGTCGGTTCATGACAATTTTGGTCAGTTATTAATTTAATTCCTTTGTCAATTAAAAATGAAATGGGGAAATTGCCATGCAACAAACCATTTGGAAAATAAAAAACTGGAAATTTGTTTTCAATTCATGTCTTGGCTCTTCCTAGTTCATGTTAAAAAAAATTCGTCCCTACTGGGGCATCACATGTCTTTGTTTTCCTAGTCCATTTTTAGAAAATCCTTTTCATATGTGGACTTTTCTTGACTAAAAAAATTTATTGTTGTCATGGATTGGTTTTCTCATTACACCTCGTACTTACATATTTTCACCTATTTTTCTTAGGTGATCAAGAGCTAGAATGGCCGACCAAACTGAAATCTGTGATCGTATCTTCGCTATGGAAGACGAACTCCGACAATTGCTCGCCTCTATGCAATTCATGACAGCTCAAATCCAATCCCTCCGAGCGGATTTGACTCCCGCACCTGTTCTCCCTGAGACAGTAGTTCTAAAGCAATCAGGCAAGACCCAAATGAGTAATGGCGATATGCCTGACCTGGAAGATGACCCGCTGTTGGTCATTGCCGAAAAAACTAAGCCTGACAAGGTCCCTAAGATGAGGCAAGATGAAGTGGAAGTGATGGACACTCTGGGGCAGCCTAGTGGTAAGTTTGATTACCTTGTGAAGTATTCGGCTCCTCCCAGCTTTTACTTTGACTCCCGCAACATAATTCCAAGTGGATGGGATGACATGGACTATCTGACACCTCCAAAGACAGAGAACTCTGATGACGCCTGGGAAGGAATCACAGGTCTATTCGATGACCTCGTCATAGGAGCCAATGACGAAGAACCTCTGGAAGAAATGGACCATGAAGAGTGACCTAGCACATTCTCCTGCATGAGAATTTTCTATCGCTTTTTAGGAATCTTTTTCACTTTCTAGGAATCATTTTTGTTTTTTTTTCTCTTTCTAGGGGTTTAGGAATCATCATTTTCATTCCAATAATGTAATTCGTTTGATTCTACTCAATGAAATTACAATTTTATTTCCAATTTTGAGGACATGATGGGGTATACCAAACCAGTCCAATGACGATATCCAACCATGAAAAGAAAATATCATCCACGGAGAAATCCTGAGGGCTGGACTTTCTCATGCTTCCTCCTAAAAAAATTTTCAAAAACAAAAAGCATTTCATTGTTAAGAAAAAAAAATCATTTTTCAAGCCATTTCCAAAAGCATGCATTAGGTTATCCTTGTTTTTTTTTTCTTTTTTTTTTTCTAACTCATTTACTTCATGTCTCAGAGCATAACAGAGAGGCATTTGAAAATAATGCGTCAATTTCCAGTGATAGTTCGCTCGTTGATTTTGGAACATACATCCGAAGGAAAATAGACATGAAGGCAAATGATCATTTCCTAGCCGATTGTGATGACATCTCCCAAGAGTGAAGAAAATCATCTTGATTCCAAAGTGTGATATGTGACACCTCTCATAATAATCGGTGTCAGATGTCATTTTCGAAGGCCAAATGAAGTTTCTCATTTCCATGAGAAAATGATGAAACAAGTCAAAAGAAGATCATCCGTCTTGGATGAAATGGATACATTGTGTTCATGAATATAATTAATTTCGGAATTGACACTCTTGTTCTTTTTCTTGCAGATGAAGAATTGGGGCACTATAGATTCTAGTAATGACATGACTGAGACAAAATCTCGATCCGAGCCAAAATGGTTGTGCAATTTGAATTTACTCTGATGCTGCATAGTATCCTATTCATGCACGTTCTCTTGTGCAGGGGCAAAAGCGGGTCTCCACTTTTGATGGATAGAGACGATCCAAGGACATCCATTGCTGAGGCAATTCTTTTGTGGAGCAATTCCCCTAAATGAGTGCTTAAAACCATGTTTTGAGTGCAATAAATTGTTTGTTTTGAAGTAACAAACTATTTTCATGCTTAAAGTTGGTAGACTCTTTTGAAAAGGAATTTTCATATTGATTTAGCTCACCAATTTCATGTGGAGATTTGTCAAGATAGACAATTCAATAGAGTGACATCAGTAATTAAGCATACTAAATGAGACGAGTCGGGATGATGAAAGGCAAACCTTGTCCTATACACAGTCCCATATTCATACACTTGTGAGATGAGTGTAGGAAGGTTCATATCCATAAAGTAAAGAGTTCTCTCGCAAAAGGGTACGGCAACTGAAATGATGAGAGGCAATTTATTTCTCTATCCCAAACACTACAAGTGATCCATTGTTTAACCCTTTTGAGCCCATACACTTATAGATGTTCTTTTCAAATAACCCCTGTCAAGAATCACCCCACATCGGGGCAACTAAGAGATCAAATGGCATCATGAGGTGAGGAAAATGAATTGAAATTTTCTTGCTCTCACTTGCATCAATCTTCAAGTTATGCTATTACATTGAATTCATGAGTTAATTTAAGTGCCTTAGGATGACGAAGAGCATCTTTTTCTCTATCCTATACACTTATATCATTTGCATAGCCCACTTGAGCCTGCAATTTCATTTCTTTTAAACCCAGTTGATGATCAACCCCCACACTAGGGCAAGGCAAAAGGCAGATGAAGACTCTTGAAAAGTTCTAGTGTCATTTAAAGTGTAATTGCTTGACGCATGCATTATGCGCAAGAATTGAATTCAAAATAGAACTCAGGGGCATGAAAAAGCAGTGTGCCTGGTAAAAGTAAGGCCAATGCCCATAGATAAAAAAAGAAAGTCAAGATAGGTGACTGTCAATTACAAGAATTGAATCCCAATGGAGCAATACTCAAAGAACTCAAATGTCGAGTTTCTACAATCAAGGGGACACTTCATGAAGACAATCCCCGATGGTAAAAAAGAAAAGTGGTGGTAATGCCAAGATGATCATCAACTCTCACCCTTTACACACTTTTTGAGCCTAATGATCCTTTCATTTCTCAACCCATGAACCCACCTACGTTACGTCCCTTACAAAATCTCTTCAAATTAGGGCACTTGAATTAACGTAGGAGTTCATATGTTTATAAGCATCGCTCGAAGAAGTGCGAGCAAGATTATTTCTTTCTCATTTTTGCAGGGTTCTTGACTTATAAACCCGGAAATGATTACAAGACTGTTCATTCAATATCCTTGACTCAAAGAGTCCATTTGTTAAGCCGTTGGCTAAGCCCACATTATGGTCCCTGTTAAAGACCTCTCAGATTGGTAAGGTCGTACCGCTTGCGAGAATACTCAGACCCATGTCGATATGATGAAATTGAGTGATTCTCAAAAAATAGCCATTCTAAATGAGAGTGAGTTGAAAGTCTTTTCTAACCGAAAGTCTTTCATTTAGTATTCTTAAGAAATCCATGTCATGAGTGAAAATTGTCTTGAATGATAATTCTCTCTAGTGGAAATTCGGATGATGCAAAAGTCATTATGCATGAATCTTGATTGAATTGATAAAAGCTTCAGTAGATTTTGAAGTTTGCATTCCAGAATAGCTTTAATTGCTTATTTCTTTAGTGAATGCATTTTTGCTCTAATCATGTCTGACGGATAATGTTTTCTCAACGACCCAAGAGCTCCTAACATTCAGGTTCTTTTCAAGATGCCTCATGATATGAGGAGATGAGAAATCATCATGAGCATTCAAGGTGCATCCTTAATGTTCCAAAATTTATTTTTACCAGGAGGTGAGAGGCCTTCACAGGATATCCAAGTTCCAAAAGACATATCCTAAAGAATCAGAGATATCATCAGGTAAGTATATCTCTACCCATTCTCGACACTTGACTCGGTCAAGCTGTTCTTTTTAAATTGACCTGTCGTGCTTTCGTAGCCCAGAGTTCTTTTATATTATCCTGGCGTGCTTTCATAGCCCAAGGCCCATCTTTACAGGAGACATATCCCTAATGAGCAGAGATGTCACCAGGTAAGTTTATCTCTATCTATACCTTAAATACTTGTCGTTGTACAGGTATTTTCACTTTTGAGTACTTTGACACTCGATGGAGTTGTCCCTAAAGATTTTTTCCAGATTGCGTTCAGGCGACCGTAGAGTAATGGTACGGGTCCTGGAAGGTAAATCCCCGTTTAGGCGACCGTAGAATGGTACGGGTCCTACACAAAACTTTATTTCCCTATTCAGGCGACCGTAGAGTAATGGTACGGGTCCTGGAAGGTAAATCCCCATTTAGGCGATCGTAGAATGGTACGGGTCCTAGAAAAAAACTTTATTTCCCTATTCATGCGACCGTAGAGTAATGTACGGGTCCTGGAAGGTAAACCCCCGTTTAGGCGACCGTAGAATGGTATGGGTCCTAGACAAAACTTTATTTCCTTATTCAGGCGACTGTAGAGTAATGGTACGGGTCCTGGAAGGTAAATCCCCGTTTAGGCGACCATAGAATGGTACGGGTCCTAGACACAACAAAACACTGTCATACTGGGCGACCGTAGAATGGTACGGGTCCTGAACGTATAACACCAATCTATCTCGAATCATTTTACCCTCCTTGAAGGTAAGATATTTCAGGTAGGTTCTTTTGACATCTCAGTCTGGATCTGGATGTCTTAATTCTTGTCGTTGAACATTTCACTTTGGATGTGAATGTTCTTCTCGATCTCAATGTTTCAATCTGTTACATATTTGACTCTTCAAGGAACCTGAGTGAGAGTTGGGTACTTGTGAAGTAAATAGGGATTTATCATGTACCTCAAGATGCTTTACCGCACTGACTGGTAAGTAATTGCAGGTATGTTCCTTCCTTTCGCATCATGCATTTGCATTAGCATTTCCATGCATCATATAAATTGCATTTTAAAATGTGATTCATTTTCCGACAAAAAATCAAAAATCAAATCATTCAATGTATGTGCATGGTCAAAATTTAGGTCTCAATTTATCTTTGAAGGCAACCTCTTCGAGCTCACCGTCAAAGAGGGGCAGTTGTTGACACCTAAATTTTGGCGGCTCATTTAGTCATTAGGGGTTAATTTATTTTATAATTTAATTGCATAGCATATAGATTTAAGTTGCATTTATTTTGTTATTTGCATTATTTGCATTTTATTGGACCGGTGGCGGATGGGTTGAAATTAGATGGGCTAAGCCCACAAAGCGAGCAAGTTGGCCCAAGCCCATGTTTTTTAATGATTGAAAGATTATCTCGTGGAAAATAAGAAATTCGAATTTTTTGTTCGAGATATGATGAATTGTTTTCGGATAGAGCAAGTGATATTGTGTTCAACAAAACGAATATTGCGGATATCGATTCGAAAAAATTGAAAACCTAATCGGTGGCCTATAAATAGGTTTGTTCGCTTAGGGTTTCAGGGGGGCCAAACTTTGACACATACGGCCATTGAGAGAAAAACGTGAGTGAGGCCACACAATAGAAAATACACGGCCACGAAGAGTTTCTCTGATTTTTAGGTCAAGAAAATTCAACGCGAAGAAAAGCTTGGGGGCTTCTTCGATTTTTGGTTCTTAGGGAGAAAATCAAAGGACGAAAAGAAAACTTTTCTTTTTGTTTCCTTCGGTAAAGAAGCTCAAAAAGGTCAAAGAAAAGCCAGCAAAAGGGGACAGAAATTCTGAAGACAGCAAAGGTGAGAGGACATGCGCAGGTGAAAGAAAAAAAAGAGAAAACAAAACAAAAAAGAAAAACTGTTCATCTTCCATGAAGTGTTGCTGTGACCGTATCTAGTGCTGCGGATCTCCTCGCCGGTGCATGCCACAGCCAAGCTTGAGTGACTCCGAGCGTTGAGGCTGCGACGCCCTTGTTCCTTCGCCACGACGCACGTGGCCCCGACGATAACAGGTGCAGATCCCGCAAGCATCGCAGACCGCCTTCGCCACCGCCTGTTCTGTTTCGCTACTGTGGCTGACCCCCTCCACCGCGCACTGCTGCGACCCACTCGACCCACTCCGCCTGCTGCGATCCGAAGCTCTGCCGCGCCAGTTGCCGTCCGCGAAGCCCCCTCACGGCCTGCCGTGACTTGAATCAGTCGCGTGCGACAACTCCTGCTTTGTTCTTCCCTCGGTATACTCTGTTTCTGCAGGTTTTCTGATGCTCGGCCAGCGAACCATCACAATCAAGATCTCCCGGTTTTCACCGTGACCCAGCCTCCACAGTCACCGATTCCGCGCCGGCTACTCGCGCCGATCCGTGACGATCCGACAACCTCCGATCGCCCAAGACGCCTGCACTTGGAGCCTCAGCCCACTCGTCGCCTCCGCCTCCGTGTTGCTGGACCCCGAGCCGCACCACCGTTCGAGCCCAATTCATCGCACCGGAGCTCCTTTTGCCGGACATAACCCAGCTATCCATGGAGACCCATGGTCACATGTGGAAGGGAGAAACAATAAAAAAAAAAAAAAAGCAAAAAGAAAAGGGAATTAGGTAGTTTTTTTTTATTATCTTTTTACTTTTACTTTTACTTACTTTCTTTATAGTTTTGTTTATTTTTTTCTTTCTATTTGTTAGGTTATGTTTTTGGTTATGTTATTTGATAGTTTTTTATTTTATTTTTCTTTTTAGTCTAGGAATTTAAATTGTGATAATGGATGCAATATTCGTAAAATCTTTTAGGCATTATCTTTAAGGTGTTGTCCAAAATTATGTAATTATTAATTTGGTCCGTAAGACGTCGGATCATTTTTTTGATTATATTTATTTTTGGGCATTTTGATGATATTTAAATTGCTAAGTCATTATAGTTATTAATTTGATCCGTAAGATTTCGGATTAGATTTTTAATTATTTTGATTTCTTGTCATGATGTTCAGAGTTAAAAAATATTCGTTAATTTGACCCGTGAGATAACGGGTTATTTTTTCGTTTATTTTAATCATTTATTTTGTTGAATATATTGCTTGTTAGATTTAATCTTTGTTTTAGATTATCACTAAGAAAAATCAAAAAGATGTTTGAATTAGGATTTCATTTAGGTTGTTAGTTTTTTTTATTATTCGAATTGCACGTTTAATTATGTGTTAGTTTTAATTTCGAATTTCATAAAGAAAAGCAAAAAAAGATCATTGTGCATATTAGGTTAGAATTACACGTTTCATCTTTAATTTAAATCATCTTTTTAGATAAGTTGCATTTGAGATTAGGATAATGTCTGAATTTAAATTAGGATTTAATATGATCTAATCCTTAGTTTAAATTAGATAGAATTTTAATCTAGCTAAATCATTTTTGCATTCGAATTTCATGAAAGAAAATACAAAATTTGTCTTTGCATAAGTTAATTTCAATTTTTAGGATAGATTGCATTTTTTTTAAAAGTAGGAACATCAAATGCACGTCATTTAGTTTATTTAAGTTCATTTAATTAGAAATTTCTTGTCATTAGTTTAAGTCATTTAATAAATGTCACGTAACATATAGCTTGCATATTAAATTGCATGAAGCATGTCATTTTAGTTTAAATAATTTGGTATGTCATTGCATCGCATTGCATGTCATTATAATTAGATCATTTAGATTGCATTTAATTATTGCATTTATTTATGTCATATAGTTTAGGTCATGTCGTCATGTCATTTTAGATTATTTGCATAAGTCAAGATTTTCATTAAATAAAGTGAAAAAAAAAATTGAAATTGCACGTTAATTAGAAATCATATCTAGGATTATCTATATGAATTCTGATTTAACATTGCAGATGCTTTCGTTTCTTTAAGGTATGCTTTTTGCATTATTTAAATTGCTTTCTTGATGTGTTAAATTGGTGGTATGCGCACATGTATGATCACCTCACATGTTAGGAAGCTCAAATAAAATCAAAACAAGCTGCCTGCAAAACATTTTTTTAGAAATGGTACCGAAATGGCACTAGGATAGTCTAGTGTAACCAAATTCCCGTACCCAAAATCTCTGGTTCGTAGAAGTAAGATAATCCTCCCGTTATTTTACTTAGGTGTCTAATCGACCTACCCTAAACTGATTAGTGGCGACTCCTAGATAATGATCTTTTGCATGTTAAATCCTTAAGTGGCGATTTGGTATGGGCTTGGGAGAGCCCGAGCCAAGCTTAAAGGCTTAGCAATCCATTAGCCTAATTTTAGGTGGCACACCCGAAAATTTGATCGCGACAACACATAATGCAATAAGATCAATTATGGGCAATAAGCAATTCAACAAAAATAATAAGTACATCAAAAACTCCCCTTTGGGCAGAGTGTATAATGCACCATTATTTTTCCTAGCATGAAATTTATAAAGCAACAAGGAGAATTACATATAATTGTCAAGGATCCATCCTCTTTGGGCAGACAAATCCTTTAAATCATACATCTCCATAATATCAACATAGAGGGGAATTATCTATAATTTTCAAAACATTTATCCCCTTTGAGCAGATAAATATTTTTCAATTATACATCACCATCTTTTAAATATGGGAATTAAACTTCATGCTATTTTCCAAATTAATATACACAATAACTCCCTTTGGGCAAGTAATTGTATATATTAATCTTTTAATAGGGAACTCCAAAATTTATGCCCATAATTCATCAAACGATATACACTTCACAACATGTGTTTCCAAAGATCATATTGCATTCTTTCAAACAACAATTTTTGCCACAAATTTTTTTTAATTTTTTTTTAATAATATTATTTAATAATACGGACCCAACCCGCGGGCCTCATTACCTGCACCCGGCCCGCACACAAGCCACTCGGATGGGCCACGAATAAAATGGCCCACTAATTTAAAACAAAAAAAAAATGGGCCAAACCCATTTATATTGGTTCTGGGCTCACGCCCAGAACCTCTCTACTTTGGTTCATGGGCGTGAGCCCAGAACCTTTTAATTTGTTTATGGTTCTTGCATATAACATCAATATAATTAACTATAATTAATTAAACGAAGAAAAACCAAGTAAATCTACTACATACAAGCTTCAAAGTTTCGGACTAAAGCTCCCATGGCCGAATTTCGAATTTCTTAAATTTAAACCCTAAAAACTCAATTTAATACAACAAAAGATACTAAAACAAATATATATAACAATACACATGCAACGGTTTACATCATACATCAATCGATTGCAAGTAATTTGCAAATTCTAGAACTTTTTCATGTATAAACCCTAGAATTTTAAATCTAAAAATCTCTCTCAATTCTCAACGAAATTATGCAAATTATATATGGTTGGAAATATCTCAACATGTAGAACAAAAACCCTATGGTTTCAGAATCAATCAAGCAAAAAATCCATATGAAAAAATAATGCCCATATTCGGCTCAAAGAGGAGGATTTCAAATTTTCCCATTAAAAAAAAATTTGGGTTCTACAATCATATATGATCTGCTCTGATACCACATGTATAATATTTATTCACATAAACAACTAACCAATCAAGAAACACGGATCCATATATGACTGTAAAACACCAACAATCGATAAACACAGCGGAATTAAAGCGTACCTATTTGAGCCATTGCTTTACTTGAAGAAAAATAGATCACTCTAATAATCAGGGATCTATCAGAATGCCAGATCTTCCTCTCTATGACCTATTTCAGTATAGTAGCTTTCAATGGGATTAAAGCAACTAATAGGTATAACCTACCATTTTATAGGCTAGAGAGGGGACCTAGCAAACCCTAATCAACAGCGTGTTAACTGGGCCCTTCCCATTACGGGCTTCAGTTAAACACAATTGCCTATACTTTGCTGCTCAACTAGGCCCGTTATGAATAGATGCCAATACCCAATTCAATCAGATCACTTTTGGGTTTAACAAATATTGGAATATCCATTAACCCGATTATTTAAAATAGAAAATCAATTAATTAATGTAAGCCCATATTATAGGAAATTTCCAACAACCCAAACAAAAGAGAATCCATGTCCTTACCTACTATATCATGGTTCGCAGGTTGGCCCCCTCCGTTGTTGACCTGGTGGATTATGCCTTTCAAGGTCGATAGGTGACACAGATGTAGGCGAATTTATTGTGCCAATACCACATGTTAAGCAAGTAAAGGTGAGATGATCTTGTCGAATTGGCTTGTTCTTTTTGAAATTTTAAGCATGATGAAGTTGAAAAAACACATTCCTGGTTACAGGTTTCAAATGCTGGGGGAAGACTCATAATT
This sequence comes from Eucalyptus pauciflora, assembly GCA_007663325.1. Lineage (NCBI taxonomy): Eukaryota > Viridiplantae > Streptophyta > Magnoliopsida > Myrtales > Myrtaceae > Eucalyptus > Eucalyptus pauciflora. Next base: position 5,528,484 of record VMYD01000386.1, read on the forward strand.
GCTTTTGATGGTATTTGGGATGCTTTATCTTCTTATGTTGCTGCCAAGTCTTGTCGAGGTTTACCGGCGGAACTAGCTACAAAGTTAGTGATTAAGGTAATTCCCCATGCGATCTCTAAAATATGTGGAATGTTTATGACTTTTCTCCACGTTTGTTATCATGCTTGTTCTACTGTTCAGGAGGCAATACAACCAGCGAAATTGTTATCGGTAGAAGGACTGAAAAGGGCTTTAAGGTACATATGAGCATACTTGAATTGAGAATTATAAATGTAGAGCAATCTTTCACCATCTAATGTTTTTAATCTCTTATGCTTATATAAGGTTATTTGTCCTACCTTTTTTCTGTAGTTCTTATTTGTTTTGGTATATTACTTCTCGAACATGGTTGCTTAATGTCTTATATTTATTCTCATGGCTTTTTTTAATCTAATTTATTGATGACTTTAGACAACTTTTCAAATTTGTGAATCTAAAAATGGTTTCTTTCTACTCAGGATAAGCCATTTGTAGATCTCCCTGTTAAGGCAATAACATGATTTGCAAAGCCAAATATACAATGAGCGAATCTTTAATTAGTGAATCCTAGCGGTACAAATAGAAGGAGACTGAGATATGTTGCATGGGAACACTTTAAAAGTATAGAAAATAGCCAAGATAAAGCCGAATGTCTATATTGTGGTTCTATTATTGGTTGTTCCAGTAGTCAAGGGACTAGTGGGATGCATAATTATTTAGGTAATGTAAGAATTATCCATATGCAAACATGGAGAAAAGGCAAAAAAGTGCATCAAATGAACTTGGTGGGGTTGGTAGTTCTATTTCAATTGGTCCTTGGAAATTTGATCAAGATGTTAGTTGAAAAGATTTAGCAACGATATTTATTATTGGTGAACTACCTTTCAAGTTTGTGGAACTTGAGGCATTTCGGAAATTCGTGAGTAGAATCCAGCCAAAGTTTTTCATCCCTTCAAGAAACACATTAAGGGAGGACTGTTATAAGTTATATCTGAAGAAAAGAAGCAAATTGAAAAAATATTTTTCCGATACTTCTCCAAGGGTTTGTCTTACGACTGACATGTGGACTTCATGTCAAAATCTAAGTTACATGTGTCTTACTACTCACTTTGTAGATGCTGATTGGAAGTTATAAAAGAAAATTTTGAATTTTTGTCAAATCCCAGGACATTCAGCTGAGATTATAGGGAAATGGGTTAAGAAATGCTTAACTAGTTGGGGGATCAAAGGCATTTTTTCTATCACTGTTGATAATGCTAGCTCTAATGACTCGGGAGTTCAATACTTGAAGAAAAGACCTAACTCTTGGAATGTTATGATATTATCAAGTGAGTTACTCCATGTGAGATGTTGTGCTCATATTTTCGGTTTGATTGTCAGAGAAGGTTTGAAAGATACAGATGATTCCATTGTTAGAATATGCTCAGCTCTACGTTATGTGAGATCTTCTCCTTCGACATTGCAACGGTTTAAGGAGCGCATTCTGCTGAAAAATTTTGATTCCAATAATCTTGTATATTTGGATGTGGAGACTTGATGGAATTCAACATACCTGATGTTGGAAGTGGCCTTGAAGTTTCGAAATGCTTTTATCTCATTAGATATTCAGGATAGAAGATTTGCTGAAGAGCTTTCCAAGGTGAGAGGGTTGCCTATTGATAATGATTGGGATTATGCCTGTCGATTTCTTCCTTTCTTGAAATTGTTCTATGATGCGACTTTAAAAGTATTAGGCTCTTCTTATGTCATTGCAATGATATGGCAAAAGATGTCTATGGGATTTATATAATGATCGATAGATATTGTAGGGATGAGGATATGAGTTTGCAAGAAATAGCTAAGAGAATGAAGATCAAGTTCATTAAGTATTTTGGCAATGTGAATAACATAAATCCCACATGGTTCATTGCATGTATACTTGACCCTCGACATAAGATGGAATATGTGAAATGGATGATTAATCAAGTGTATGAAGGCAATCGGGTAGAAACTTTGTGAGATAGAGTGACAAAATCTCTGACATTATTGTTTGAGCAATATCGCATCGGTACATGCCCCCAAAGCAACGTGAGATTAAAGTGGACAAGGATAGTGAACATTTCAATGTCTCATATGGTTGGTGTGGACATTATGATTGCAATGCATCTTAGCCAAACGAGACAAGAATATGTGGAAGAAAAATTTGAATTAGATAAGTATTTGGAAGAAGGATGTGAACGGTATAGCTCCACCTTTGATATATTAAATTGGTGGAAAGTCAATTCTTCCAGATATCCTATCTTATCTTCCATTGCTCGAGATATTTTGGCCATGCCCATCTCCACTGTAGCATCAGAGTCTGCATTTAGCATCGGAGGTCAAGTACTTGATGTATTTCGTAGCTCCTTGACCCCAATGATGGTAGAGGCTCTTATATGTACTCAAGATTGGCTAGATCCGCACCACTTTCACAGTTGATCGATGAGGACTTAGAAGAACTTGAAAATTTCGAGTCAAGTGAGAAAAAAATAACCATGGAATATTTATATCTTTCAATATTACAATTGATATTTCAATTCTCATTTTCATTGTGAATTTAATGTAGAGTTGTCATCTACGATCATGGACCTGAATTCAATAGCAATTTCTCTTGATGATTGACGAACTTAGATGTAAGAATTATCCATATTTATATCTTTCAACATTACAATTGATATTTCAATTCTCATTTTCATTGTGAATTAATGCAGAGTTGTCATCTACGACCATGGACCTGAATTCAATAGCAATTTCTCTTGATGATTGACATGTAAGAATTATCCATATTTATATCTGTCAATATTACAATTGATACTTCAATTCTCATATTCATTGTGAATTGAATGTAGAGTTGTACCCGGCTTAGGAATTTGGTCAATTTTCCAGTTTTGCTGTTCTCTCTTTAAAAGTTTGGAGGGTCATTTTGCAATTTCATCTTGTTGATAGAGCTCCTGGAGATTGGGAGATAAAAGTTACCTGGGCTTGTTATGTTTTTAGAGGAATGACATTCCCCCAATTTTATAATGTAGAAACAAGACTGAACGTTTTAGCTATTGGTTGATTGTGAGCTTAAGCTTTTATTTTTGTCAAATGATAATTTAAGGTTTCAAAAAAGCCTCAATCAAGTCTCAAGCTCATCTTTGATGGAATTACACGATTGGAAATGGCACGTGGCAAGTAGCCAAATATTCCACATGGAAGCCACGTTGGATTTCCTACGCTTCAATTTTATTGGTGGTGAGCACACGATTTGATTGGGACTTCTTAAACAAGTCTTCTGTTGACCAAACTAAAACTTTCAAGTCTAGAATGGACTAAAACCGGAAACTCTAAGATTTGTTTTAGCACTTACCAATATGTTATTTGGGGATGGGATAAAGTAAATACTTTTTGCCAATAGTTTTTTTGACACTTATAAACTCTTTTAGTAATTTATTAGTACGGAAAAAATTCTTTCTTATTTTCAATTGAACAATAGAATTGTCTCTTAGAGAATCATCAAGAGATTATGTTAAGCAATTGTTTAAATTGGATATCATTACTTGGCCAATGCTTAAAAAAGGAAATGAAGTATGTGATCTAAATTGCAAAATCCTCTAAGCTTGAAGTGAAGTAACATATTGAATTTAGATTATTTTGAGTTGAACAGAAAAAAAAAAAAAAAAACCGAAAACCGAAAACCAAAAAACCGAACCGAACTGAAAATTTCGGTTCGGTTCGGAAGATTTTTCTAACTGTTCGATGCACCCAATGCAAACCATATTACTAAATTTGCGACTGGAATAGGGTGTGAACAAATTATCTTGGTCGTACAGAGCCATCTACAAGCTTCACTTATTCGATTATTTGTTGCAATTCCTTAATTAACTAGCTTGTTGCCGTGGCATGTAGGGGTGTGCAAAAGAACCGGGACTTGCCTGGACCGCCTAAAACCGGACCGGAACCGGTGGTTCTTGAGGGAACCGGTTCGGTTCCCGGTTCCATGGGCAGATCCACCCACCCGGACCGGACCGATTAATTAAGATAATATCTTAATTTTTAATATTAAAAAATTGAAATTACTAATTAATAAACCCAAATCAAATAACTAAAAAAATTAAGTCAATATCACAAAGAAGCAAGGCTGGGTAATCTCCAGTCAAACCAAATGGAGAGATCCATAAGCTAAAAAGTCCAAAGCGCATCTTGAGTCCTTGACAAAACGCTAGCAATGAGTGGGCAAAAAGCAACCATGAGAAGAAGCGGGGCTACATGAGGAGGAGAAGAAGAATGGGTTGGGCGAAGAACTAGCAATTTCGATCGAAAACCAAAATTGTTTCGCGTCAATATTGGTTCCATGGATCCACCCGGCAACCGGACCGGACCGGCGGTCTGGTTCCCAGGTGGATCCATGCAACTAACGGGTGGATCCCGGTTTCAATTTTTCAGAACCGGGTTTTAGCAGGCGGTTCCCGGTTTTAGGTCAGGAACCGCCTGCCCGGACCATGCACACCCCTCGTGGCATGGTTTTGTTTATGGAATCACATTTCAACAAACTGTTTCCTTACCATGTTTATTCGGCCTGTATAATTGAATAGCATTTAGACGTGCATGCACGCTGAGGTTGTAGAAACTTTGCGGTAGATGGTGTTCTTCCCTCTAATTTTCAGGATGTCAGGCAGAAACTAAGGTTGCATCATGTAATCACGCTTTACTTCTTGGTTAATGGAATTCCAAGTCGTTGTCACTCTCATCCTTTGCCTGCATTTCCAAATTTGTGTCTCTTCTTTTAGTGGGGGAAATGGTTGGACTAGTTGGTTTCCACTTTCTTCGCTACGAGGAATCTCATATTCATTTTTACTTGGTATATGGATAGGCCAACTATTTGCATCGTAATACTTTGTTCGAAAGATTGTCAGAGCTAGCGATGAAACTGTCAAGATATTCTCAATATCAACATCATACAGATTATAATAAATAGCTTGGGCCTTAACCATAACACCCCCTAAGAGGCGGATATCTTGTATCATATACTTCTTCAACCCTTCTCTCTTTCTATAAAGATCTGAACAAGCTTCCAAGAAATTCCTCAGTGGATGGGACGGCCAGAACTCGGGACGGCTAAATCTCGGGAATGCAGGGGAAGCACCTTCCCCCTTGCGTTCCCGAATGCGCAAAGGCTCGAGATCTCCTCCGATTGCAGATCCAGTTCCATGTCTAAGTTGAAAGTCGCCTTCTTGAATTTGATATATAGCCTTCTTGTCCTCGAGGAAATTAATCATTTCAAAAGACGTGATACTTCCATCTCTTTAGCAACGTAGAGTAGTTGTCCGCGCACACAACCGCTTCCGACAGCTTGTGTGATTCACCCTGACATCGGATCGCAATGTTGTTTTCACAATCGCAACTGGCACAGAAAACTGTACAATCTGCAAATTTTTCATAATTTTCGAAAGCATTTGAATTTTCTGTTATTTCCAGGATTTACAAACTTGTGAAAATTATGGAAAATGGTTTTGAAGTCTAAATAAATAACGGTGGTAATTCGAAGTCTATGGAAAGGTCTAATATGGTTACTGAAGAAAATAGACAAGCACGATTAATATCTGGAAAAATTGTCAACTTCGTCAATATTCACTCGACCCCCACCTCTCAGATCTCAAGCGGAGCAGACGAACCCATTAAGCTTTCGGTTTCGGTTTCAACTTGTTCGATTCTTTTGACATTAACCTAAGGTCGTTTTGGGCATTGACTCATAATATAGAACCATTGATGGAATGAAAGTAGTCTGCTAATGAGGTAGTAATCCAACATTTGCAAGAAACAGTGACTAGACATGCAAGTTTCTCCAGATAAATTTTTCGTGGGTAGACATACAAGTTTCTCTTTCACCATTTCTCAAAGATGGGAAAGATGAAATTGGCCGACCATCATCCACACTAAAGACAAAAAATTGGCATCTGCTAAGTGAAATTCTTGAGTAGCAACATATAACAAGTCGAGCTCGTGAACAAAACGCATCCAGAGCAAGAAGGTGCCACTTCGCACATCTCGCCATTCAAACAAATGAAAAGCTTCCGTAATAGACTCCCTCCCTTGCAGTGGCCACCATCCACATCATTATTGTGTGAAAAGGAAAAAGTTGCAACATCGTCTCTCTTTAAATAACAAAATGGAAAGAGACAGCACGAATACAAACACCAAACCACAAGCCATTGTCTTTAGGCTTTCCCCACTAATTAGTTCACAATACCCAATTACTGCACTGCATAACACTTGTTGCTTTGTTTATATTACCTATACCTTCAGTTCCAAATGCGAGCGAAAGAGAAACTTCGAAGCAACATTTAAGAATTCTGCTGCAAGGATTACCCAATGAAGCCCTAGTTCTTTCAAGAACTAATTTACTTAGAACAAAACAAACCATTTCTTACTCTCTCTTGTGCCAGTAATCAGTATCCAGAAGTACTGGACAGAGATCATTACCAGATGCAGACGAAGCGGTTCCAGTCAATGGCCCTTCAATAGACATAGTCTTGGTGATATTCTCACCAACTGCCTGATGTTCGTCATCTCTAAAATGCTTCCTCATGGCCTCAATTTTCTCCTCAGTCATGATAGCGCCAGCAGAGTCCAGCACTGGAACAGCAACCTTGCCTTCAAGCATGCTAACCACAGATGACATTGGCGGCCTTAGTGCTGGAGTCACATTAGTACACATCAGAGCTATCTTTATCAATGCCAGCGCTTCCTCTTTGTCAAAGTGAGAACCAAGCCTCGGATCAACTAGTTCTATCAAATTTCCTCTCTCCTTCAGAAAGTGTGCCTAGATACAGAAATGTAAAGTGAAGGTATTTCCCTTTCAAGCTTCAGGTATTGATCAGTTACAAAATATGCTCTAAATACTGAAACAGGAAGAAGTATATTATCTCCCTTGATAATTACGCGGCAAATGCAGTTGATAAGCACCTGCTAGATTTAGGGTATAAATGGATAAAAATAATCAAATGAGTCAATACAGATCAAGCATGATATTTTTTACCGATTTTAAATAAAAGATTCTAGACTACAACATCACTTACTAATGGTTAACCGGTTGCCAAGAAATCACCTACACCGCTTTAAAATCACTAGCTATTGTCAAGTTTTATCAGCGCAAATTATTTGTCAGTATCATTGCATGAAACGGTAGACTCGTCTTTCAATGTTCTTGATTATGCAACTCAGGCAACAATCAGATTTAACGAGGACTAATAATGATCTCACTCAAAGCAAAACAAAATCTAACTTAAGGACTCAATTATATGAATGTGAAAAATGTTATACCTCAATCGAAAGTATATGGATATTCTGGTCAAGACATGGTCTTGAAAACTTTTTAAACAGTAATTGCCAAAATTCAATAGTAGTCGAAGGACTTGTTGGCGCTAATGAAACTACAGGGAGCATGAATGTCAAGCATAAAAACATAAAGACTAAAACTGAACTTTCAAGATCCACCCTAAATTATGGGGTCAACTTCCCCGAATTTCAATAAATAGAATTTTCGTCATTCCAAAAAAAAAAGAAAAAAAAGAATAGTCTACATGAAAATTCAGAGTAGACCAACATGATAAGAAGAATCGGATTAATTTGAAATAACAAATTGCACTTAACAGCATGACAATTTGTTAAGCAAGTTTCAATAGCTGTAACTGTGAAACTCCTTTGCAACCATTGAAAGTGCATGTGAGGATTTAAATACAGATATGATCATAATTGAAATGATAGAGTTGATTACCCAATCGAGTAGATTAAAGCATTCCTCAGTTCTTTGGGAGCTAGTGTTGCTCCGGCCATTAACAACTTCTAAGCCAACAACGCCAAAACTATAGATGTCGGCTTTGTCAGTGAGGTAACCATGCATTGCATACTCCGGTGCCATATATCCACTGCACAACAAGAAAAGAGCTTGTGTTTGCAACAAGGTAACTGTCTTAAATAGCACATACTTAATATTCCTAAAATTCAAAAGAAAGAGTCATTCCTAAATGTGACGCTATGGTCTAAAGAGTAGAGGGAAAAAACAAATCCATCCTAATATATTCTAATATCATTTACCGAGAATATTTCAGGAAAAAAAAAAGACCATTGTTGTTCTTTATAAAAAAAAAAAATTGGTTTGAAATATAAGTACCATTTATAAGATGACCTACATGAGCTTAAGAGCATTTCCCAGCATTACAAAGATATCTAAGAATGTGCAAAAATGGAGTGAGGGAATCTCCATGTAGTACCCAATATTACATTTATTTGGGAAGGCATAAAGTTTTTATAAAGTGAAGCTCGCCCCGTAACAAGTTTACGAAGTATAGCCACGATAATGGGGACATCATTTGACTTGTTTTGGAAATGTCTATAGTTACGTTTATAGTTCTTTTTGTTGAACTAACATTAGAGTTAGTAGAATGAACTTACAATTTTATCTTTTCCCTAATTAATCATGTTCCTTTCACAAACAAGTTGACTTTTCACACGCATTAACGCAAACTTCTAAAACATGTGAACATGCTTATCTATGTTTCTCCATGTGCATACAATAGAAACATGGGCGAATTTGCTATAATACTAAGTTATATTCAAATTAATAATTACATAAGTCAATATCAGAGTATCATTACTTAATGGTAGAGTATGACACAATTTACATTTTTTTCCTAATTAATGTGAAGAGTGGTGGGACAGTCATAAAGCTTTGTGGTTAAGCCGAATTAGTGGAGCATTATGCTTTGGGATGATGTGAATCCACCACAAAGCTCCATTCAACTCACTTTTCTTAAATCAGAATATATGTTTCTATTCCATGCTTTTATGTTGTCACTGGCTCCTACTTTGGTTAACAGGAACAAAAAGCAAGAAACTTACTAAGTTCCAGCAATCTTGGTGCTAATATGTGTTTTGTCCTCCTCATCAAGCTTTGCTAAACCAAAATCTGATATTTTAGGGTTGAGATCCTTATCCAGTAAAACATTAGTAGCCTTAATGTCTCTATGCACAATCTTCAGCCTTGACTCTTCATGAAGATATGCCAATCCCCTGGCAATACCCACGCATATCTTGTGTCTTGTCCACCAATCCAACTTTAACTGAAATTCTTTAGGACCTTCAATTGTATCAGAAGACATCAAAAAGCTGCTTTACTGCCATGTCATTAACTAAAGTCAATGAAGCACAATGTGATATCAAATTACCAAATAAAGCGCGAGCAAGACTGTTATTTTCCATGTACTCATAAACCAGCAAAAGTTGATTTCCTTCAATGCAGCATCCATAGAGTTTCACAAGATGTGGATGCTGAAGAGCAGAAATCGTCCCAATCTCAGTCAGGAACTCATTATTTCCTTGTTGTGATTTGGATGAAAGCTGCTTCACTGCTATAGCGGTGCCATCTGACAGAAAACCCTGCAATTCAACTTTGGCATCAGATCTATGTTGCGAAAATTGAGTTACATTGAATGCTGCTTTCTACATATCTTCTCTCTTGGAAATTGGGGGAATTTGGTTAGCCAATTTTCCAGCATACCTTGTATACAGAACCAAAACCACCTTCTCCTATCTTATTGGCAGCGTCAAAATTGTTTGTGGCAACTTTAATCTGTCGCAAGGTAAATAAACCAATTTGCAACGCTAGACCCTTCAAATCTGCAACACGTTTTGGAACTTCTATGAATTTGGAAAAGTCAACAGTTAAAGTATGTAATCCCCTATCTAACAAAGATGTATCAATTCCTTCTCAATATTCCAGAAAACCTTTTTGTGACTTTTTGGTCTGAGCAAGTTCAGTACATAATAGCTTAGCATCTTGAAAATTATTTTCTAGGAAAGTCTGGCTTCAGTTGGCAGTATGCATTTTTGAAAAGTAAAATGAGATTGTCCCCAGGGTATTTAATAGTGAAGGAAAATAAAATCATACAGAGAACCCCATTGCAAATGTAGGGTATGGTTTGTATGTTTTAATTTCTCATACATGTGAAGTTTCGGCAGCTATTTTTGGTGTCTTGAAACATAGACCTTGTGTGTATACACACACACACATCTGAGAAACAGTCTACCGTCTCTCCCTATAACTATACATTCCTTCATTTTTCGAATTTCTAAGTAAAAATTTAGTTCGTTGAGCAAACCAAATGGTTCTATGATACTTTAGCTGTATATCGCCTAATAATAATCTTTGGCTTTTTGCGTCGAATCAAATTCCCTATGGAATGCACAAATGTCATGCATCAAGAGTTTTACGGGAACTGTAAATCTAGATGGAGCATTAATGATGCATTGCCGTTACACTTTCCCCCACCAAGAAGTGTCAAGTGCCAACAGTTTGACAGGACAACTGTGTGATTTAGCTGAAATATAAATGAAGCAATGTGACTATCCTCCCTCTCCACCAGAATACAGAAGGGTGAAGATGTATTCAGAGTGCATAGCATTCATATTTCTTGACAAATACACATGGACTAAATAGCGGAGATTCCAGGTAAGCAACTACCTTGTGCCATTTTATCTTTACGTCCAAGGCATCCTCTCCACCAAAGGATGACCAGGATAAGGAAAACTACAAAAACTATAGCAGCCAGAATCCCAGCCACTGTGCCAGCAGATACGCTGGCCGGGGGATCAAAGCCTGCAATGAGAAAGAACAAACAAATATTTAACCAAAACTGTTCAGTTAAATGGGGTGGATGTAAATGCAGAAAAAATATCTGTAGCTTCTCATTGAACACAGAAAGAAATTGATGGAGAACACAATAATTGAGAAGAGGACATATGTTGACACCTAATTTAGGATCAATTTTTTTTTTTTATTTTAGGAAATAAAATAGAAGGTAATAAATAAAATAAAGCATTTGGGTTTGTGGAGGGAGATTTCGAAAAAGAAACAAAATTTGAATGATGAAGTATTTTTATTGTTGAACACATATCTTCATTTCAAATTTTTTTAAAAAGGAAAAAAAAAGCGAAATCAATGAGAGGAATTAATGGGATTTGACTAGCAATATGGAAGGAATGGACACTCGCTCGAATATTGGGCATGAATCTGGACATGTTCGCAGCAATATAAATGAATTGCGAGAGAAAGTGAAGGATTTACGGCAATAAATCAGGGCTAAGATTTCGGGAATCCCCGCGAACAAGGGAGCACGAGTCCTGACTTTCCACTATTAAATGGAAGTCCTTGCACCGTAAAAGGGGCTTCTCTTCGTACACAAAAAAAAAGCAAATTCAAAAAATTGAGAGAGCAAAAAAAAAATTTCTGTCGTTTAGGGAGGCTCCTTAATTTCACTTGCATAGGGGGGCTTCTCTTCGTGAGAATTCGAAGAAATCAAAAAAATTCAGAAGTGTTCGTACACTTTGGTCAAAAGAGGGAACCATTCCCCCCTTTCTTTCTCTGACAAGAAAAGAGAAAAGGAAGAAATAGTGAAAGAGAGAAACCATCCGTGCGTGGAGAAGGGAAAAAGCAAAAAGAAGAAAAGGGAGGTGAAAAGTAAAAGCAGAAGCAGCAAAAGGGGGAAGTGATTGGACATTTACTGTTCATCATCTTCCCCACATTTGCTGCCCCCATTTGCTGCACGATCAAACCGTTGGACTCCACACCACCGAAGACCCGATCCGCATCCACCTCTCCGTGCCGAAGCTCCGCGCGACACCAACACTCGCGCTCCGCCCAGCGACCCGCGACCTGCGCACCAGCAACGCCGGAGTCCTCTCGGCGAGTCTCCGATCGACTCATTGGAGCCCACACCGCCACTCCGCTTTAGCCGAGAAGCTGCCGCCTCACCACGCGACACCTTTAGCCCCGCTCCACCTCCCGAGCAACGCCGAGCCGCCGGTTCTCCGCCTCCGACGTCCCCACCGTGCCGCCATCTAGCCCTCACCGGAGCTCCGGTCGCCGGCCATCTTCCACTCGGTTGCCCCTTTGTTCCATTGGTTTACCTTAGGTAGTTTTACTTCTTTACTTTTTTTATTACTTGGTATTTTAGGTTGTTTCTTTATCTTTTATATTATCTTTATGTTTATTTCATTTGATAGCTTTTTTTTAGTTTAGTTATTTAAATGTTGGGTGTTAATATTTGCAATTTCTATATGCATTATCCGTAGATTTTAATTCAAATTACTATAGTTATTAATTTGACCAGAGAGGCATTGGGTCATTTTTTTTAATTATACTAATTTTGGTTTTGTGGTAGAATTTCATTTGTTAGATCACAATAATTATTTAATTTGGTCCGTAAGACTTCGGACTAAATTTTTAATTATTTTGATTTCCTTGTTGTGATTGTAGAGTTAAAATAATTATTAATTTAATCCGTGAGACAACGGATTATCTTTTTGATTATTTTAACTCTTATCTTAGTTTTTATGTAAAAATAATTACTTGTTTGAGAAGAATGAAAATTAAAAAAGGAAATAGTGAAATACTAAAATCTTGCATGAGCATATAGGTCATATAGGTTCATTAATTTAGACACGTAGGTTTAATAAATTAACCTTTAGGATTATTTTTAGGGAAAGTTTACATGTTTTCATAATATAAAAAGATAATAAAAAAAATTAAAAAGAATAATGCTTTTCTAAAACAAATGGGGTTTAAATCAAATTAATCCCGTAGTTGAATTAGGAAATCATTCCATTTTGAATAGCTTAATTAGTTTTTTTTTAGACAAAAAGTTAGCATTGCATCATTATGTTTTTCTTAATAGAAATTATTCGGCCTTTTAAAAATAAATAAAAAATAAATAAAAAGAGAAAACACAAAAGTTATTTTCTTGATTAATTAATAAATTAGTTCATAATTAATCCCATTTCATATAATCATTATTTAATATAGGTTGCATACAAAAAAAAATCACAAAAAGAGCATGCATATAGAATTAATATGTCATTCATCCCATGTCATGAAACGCATGCATATTAGAATTATATAAATTAGATTGCATGCATATAGTTCATATTAGGCCATGTAAATTGCGTTTCGCATATCATTAAAGTAGAATTCATGCATATTAATTTTATTAATTTTAGATTAAGATTGCATATAATTAATTTTTTTTTTAAAAGAAAAAGAAAAATTATGTGTCATGTCATTTAGAAATCATGTTTAGGGCATACATTTTTATTAACATTTTTTTTAATGTTTTCCTAGAGAGTGGACTTTAATAAAGTTGTGGTTTATTATTTCTTAGCATCTTGATTTATTGAATGTTATTTAATTGATTGTGCACCCGCATGACCACCATTTGCATGTTAGTATCTTAGGTTAAAATTAATCAAGACTGCCTGCAAAAATGTTTTTTTTAAGGTACCGAAAGGGCGTTAGATTAATCTAGCGTAACCATGTCCCCGAATCCATTAAATCTCTGGTTCGTAAAAGGTAAAGTATTCTCTCATACTTTACCTGGGTTTCTAATCAGCCATAATTGGTTAGTGGCGGCTCCAATTTGAAATATAATTGCATGTTTTAATGGGTCAATTTCTTAGTATCAAGTCGCGATTGGTAGGGCTTGGGAGAGTCCGCGCCAAATCTTCGGACTTAGTAATCCATTAACCTAGTTTTAGGCGGTGAACCCGAAAAAAAATTAGGTCGCGACAACATAAAACCACCCAGAGTACTCCACAGAAACTATCAGATAAATGAGCACAGGAAGATACGATCTATGGAACATATAATACAAAATACAAAGGGAAAAAGAAAAAAAAAATCTACTCTTCATTCTCAAGGCTGTACTGTATAATACAGGCACAGTGGTCGTAATCCATAGCGGAAAAGTGAACAAGGCTATCATTTCGTGGTCAAATGGAAGGATTAAAGATACATAGAGAAAACACACAGATAGAAAGAACACAAAGCAACCTATAACCAATTTTTGACTCTAAGAGAACAATAATAGACCCTGGTCAGCTATTATGCGTAATTGACTTGATCTATAGTGACATATGCCAATGGCCGGAATCCAACAGTAGGCATTTGCAACCAAACCAAGTAACTGAATAGCCTATTGATGACTTCTGGTGCAAGAAAAAATATGGGTATTCTTTTCAACGTGAATATGAGTAACTTTCTGAACAGAGAAGCACCAAGTGAAACATGGAAGCATCCATCTGTGTACTAGGGTAGACAGAGATAGCAGATATAAGAGGACCGTAGCCTCCTCCGTCAGGTATAGCAGTGGTTCCTTTCCCAGCCCAATAGAAGCGTATCTCCAGAGTGCCCTTGGTCACATTGGCAGCAAAATTTCTCATGACCTCCTTTCCAACTCCACCTGCTTCAATTGCAATGTTGAAATTTTCCCACACCAACTTCCCCTGAAATAATATTTCATTTGATTCAAGTTGAGTGTCTCCACACTGAACAAGGCAAAACTTTTTTTTTTTTTAACTTTTAGTCTCCATAGAATGTAAAAATTGTGAAAAAATCATGATTTGCAAGTACGAGATATTTGGATAAACTTCCCAACCATAACATATTGAACGCGATATGTGCTTTATATATTAGAACCAGCACTCCATAATGCTCCGAGTTTACCTGTATATAAATATTAAAAGCTCTCCTTCCAAGGCTTTGATAACTTTTGTCGCCTGTGAACATTATCTCCGCAAAATGAAGGGTTACATTGTAGGGCCCATCCATCAGACAAAAACCGTAATAAGTTAGAGAGACGGCAGAACGTCGTGCTTCCATGTAAAGTTGGGCATTATTCATGGACAGTGTGGATGTGTTTTTAACTTCATTGCCAACTGCAACGATATCGTCATTGGTGAAGACACCAGTGCTACTGTAGGCCCAGTAATCACTCCTGAAGAAACTTGAAGGTGTAGCCACATGTGAGTCATCTTCGTATGTGGTGCCCCTCACTTTTACTTTGCTCCCACCACAATTTATGAAGAGGTTATACCGACCTGGATGGAGTAAAGAAGCAGCCACAGAGAAAATTCAGTTTCTTCTATTTGTTAATATGGAGTGAACTTTCCAGATACACTAAATAAGCTAGCATTCACTCATTGGAAAATTACATAGAAACTCCCAAGTTATGAGTAACCCATTATTTCATGCAGGTAGCTTTTGAAATTGTTAGGGTAATTATGCATCAACCATCAAAGATTGACACAATAGCCAAGAGGGGAGTTGACAAGGAGATAAATTTGATGAGAAATTACAGAGAGAGTAAGATGCAATATTAGAATCTGATGATAATGATAGGATATGTTAGAATAATTTAAATATAAAATCACGCATTCATCTAATAGTTTAAGCTTTTAAAACAATTGGCTGTGATCTTATAAAATCTCATATGGTATCAGAACTGGATTCCATGAGTTCAAATCTTTTGAAACCTCATTTGCCTCCCTAATTAAATATGTCCACACTTCATCTAATAGCTTAAACTTTTAGAACAGCTAGCACAGTCCCACAAAATTTCATAGGATATACAGCACATCAATTTACTTTTTATACAACAATGACTCTGCAGCATATTAACTTACTTTTTGCACAACGTTGACTCTGCAAACATGAGACAAGTCCACTTGTGGCAGAATATGAAGTTCTGAGCAAGCCAGCAAAGATTTTACTGTTATAATCATCATCATTCTTAATGAAGTTCAGTCCTAAGTACATAAACAATAAAAATGCGGGTCCTTGGAAATCCAAGTCTCTCGTTGAAAAGTTAATCACAAACATACACATTCTCAACCTCGGAGCTTGCGAACAAGTTGCTGTAGAGAAAAGACAAAATCAACATTCAGCAGAGAAATGGAAATATTATACCCCAAACAGGATATAAGTTACTCAATAAGTGCACATTTGAGGGAAGCCCTAGACTGACTGAAGGAAGTAGGACGTACACAGATCGTTCATGACATTCTGAGCCTCCAGCAGTGAAGTTGTTGTATGACAAATCACTACACAGAGAAACAGTCAACCATTTCCAAAATCTCATCAATTTGAAGAATACACTGAAAGTCATTCCGTCAAATGATTTCTTTTTTTTTTTAATAATTCCATCAAATGATTAGTATGTAAAAAAATGCAGGCAAGTTGCAAAATATGGACAGGTAAAGGCAAGATGAGGCGAAAATATCACAAGATGATGAAATTGATATTTTATTTCTACTGAAAATATCTTATCTTAGAATATGAAAAGGAGAAAGACTAACTTAAGTAAACGGAGACTTTAAAACTATTTATAGTGTATAAAAACATTTTTACTCAGTAACAGTACCACAGTCATGATGTCTAAGGCAAAGAGACTTAAATAGAACTGTGATTCCACCTACTACTACGTCGCGTCTTCTAATAAGAAATTATCCAGACCACATTTATCTGTTTAAACTACCTCACAAGAGCTTCACTCCTGCACCGATAAGATAATATCAACTTCTCCTAAGTACACTCATTTTGGTTGTAGAGTTTCTCAAATACACAAACCCATAAAAACATTGTTATCAGCAAGAAATAGCCCAAGCAACTAATCATATACTGCAGGTGATACGTTAGACAAACTTTCAAAGAGGATTAATAGGAGGTAAAATTTTCCAAACATATTTTTAATCATTCCAATAGGTCTGAAAATGATCTACAGCTGGGAATGGCTTTTTGTATAGGGGAAAATAGAGCTAACTAGGTACTTCCAAGAAAATCCACTTTATATTCTTTCATGCATATCATACAGTTCAGCCTCTTTTGTTACATACATGCATCCAATTAACAGATCCCAACGAGGAGAAAGGTACTTATGATGTTTCCATTTATCTCCAAAGCCTACTAACCATAAAGATGCAAGATGTGAATGCATAATTGCTTGGTCAGAGCAAGATTAGCCAGATAAAGCTAGAAGCAAATTCATGATTAAACAAGATATTTTCTTAAGGCAGCGAAGCTTACACATTTTTTCCTTTCACCAGGATCCAATAAGGGACTGCTCCAGTCAACTGGTTTCCAGTTAGATACCTAAACAAGATTATTTGAATGAGTTGGCTCCTCATGTACTTTATACACTCTAACTGAAAATTATTTAAGACTTATTCCTCAAAAATGCATTATTTAGCAGATTATTAGCATTTGTTTACTAGTGGTGTAGAAAAAAATCAGTTCAAGTCATGATAACAATATAGAGCTTTCAGCTGGAGATGAAAGATTAAGGAAATCAATGACAGAGGAAAACCCTGATCCCTGCGAAACTTGGAGTGCCTGGAGAAAGATTACCATAACAGTAGTACACAAAGCTGGACTAGTGAAGGGTACCTCCAAATTAGCTTATCAACTATTTCCTCGTGATAATGTTTTTGTCCTTCTAAGACATAAAATAAATAATTAAGGAAGACGTGCCATTGTCAAGCTTCAATCGTTGGGCAGAAAGATGAAAACCAATGTTAAACAGTCCAAGAAGCTTAGGACTACAGTTTCTCATCATTCTCAAAACTAGGGATAAGATACCAAGGTCCTCCACAGACCTTCTAAATAGCACTTAAGAGCTGCACTCACCAAACTTCTAGACCCATTGTTGTGGAAAGAACCAAGTAGAGAGCCTAACGACTTTTGCTATATTTAATCTCCTATACATCATAAAATAGGCACACAAGACATGCATTGAGTACAGAAACATACAACTGTCAAACACTAAAGTATCACTGATCCATTTAACTCTTCCAGCGTAAACAAGTAACTTTTTGAAACTTGTGAATCATGCGAAGAAATGATCAAAATGGCTGCTCTTTAAGCAACAGAATATCAACGATCTACGCCTGCTCCATGACTAAAGTCCCACCAAAATAATTACTCGACAATAATCATAAATTCTTGACCCAATTCATTACAAAATTTGGATGGTGAAGTAATAAGCATTCACGACCTGAGGACTTTGAAAGTTAAAAAATGAATATGTTATTATGGTCTAAGTTCTATTGATAGCTCAACTACTTTATGGTAAAAGTTACCTGTAGCTTGACCGCTAGAACAACTTGAGACTTTAGATTCTCCTACAAAATACGAAAAGAAGCCTAAGTTCAGCATTGAAGTACTTACATGTATTCTATTTTTTCCAGGCTGCTGTAGGATCTAGGGATTTCGCCACTCAGTTTGTTGAAGCTGAGGTCTCTGCAAAGCAAGTTTATGTGAATATATATTGAGAAGATACTTTTAACTGACTCCCTCAGGACACTCTTTGAGCATACTTCAGACGATTGTACAAACATAGACAACATCAATGAACATACAAAGTCCAGTTCAGATGTTTAGACATACAGGTCAACTATCTAGTGCCTAAGCTTTCTACTAGACATTCATCTCCAGAGGCATTCATTGCCTAAATCCAAGTTTCAAGTTGGTCACGTGCTATAAGTATACAAAACTACTGTAAATCAAATTTACAAAATGGAAATTTCAATTTATATAACTAGAAATGCTATTTGGGCACTAAATTGAGTGCATCCCGAGGAATGTACCATATTATAGTTCAGATTGGGAGATTTCACTAATCTAATAGGACCGAAACTAAAGCTAATCATAATTTGTTGAAAACATCTCCTTCACAATATATTATTTATGAACAAAGGGATGCCGACTCAATACTAGGGTGCTTAGAAAAGGAAATATCAGCTTCAGTGAATAAAAAAATAAAGAACAAAATGAGGATTTCAAAAAACAGGTTAGGGAATAGAGTATGTGATAAGCCGCAGCAGAACCACAGAAATTTGGTCATTCAAGAATGTCAGAAAAACAAAAATTAAAGCTCCGTTTGTTTCGTGGAAAATGTAACGTTTTTAGTAAATGTTTTCCATGAAGTTATTTTTTTAGAAAAATGAAAATATTCCGGTGCTTGACTGAAATCCTAAAAATACCCGGAAAATATTTTCCGTCATTTAGCATGGAAATTTAATTTGATTTTCTAGGAAAAAATTGCCAAAAAATTCGACTTATTTATTTTTTGTTTTAATCCTTTTCTTAACTTCTTCCTCGGCCAGTTGTCGGCTATGGCGACAGGCCACTGGATAAAAAAAAATATTTTTATAAGAAAAAACATTTCATTAACTAAGGATCCAAACTTGAGAACCAAGGACCTGCACACGGCCTTCGTGGACTCAACCTAAGTGCTGGGGACTAGAGCTTGAGTGTCAAAGACCCAAGCACTGCTTCTGTGTACTTGGGGTCGGGTAATGGGACATTGGGCCTAGGCACCAGGGCTTCGGGCCCAGCCTTGATGGACTAGGCCCAGGCGTTGAAGACCTAGTCCTGAACGCCGAGGACCAAGAACCAAGCGTTGGGGTTCCTGTGTTCAAATAAAGAGTTGCAGGTCCAAGCACCGATACCACCTCATAGTTTGGAAAATGTTTTCCGACTTTTTCAAAAGAGGAAATCATTTCCTAAATTTAAACATAGATCTTTCATTGACTCGGAAAACATTTTCCATTAACTCATTTTCCTAAGCAAACCAAACGCCGGAAAATCAGAAAAATGTTTTTCGCGAAACAAACAAAGCCATGAAAGAATGGCAAAATGTTGCTGTTAAAAGTAGCATTTATTAAATCTTACAGAGATGACCACATGAACAAGAAAAAATTGACTTGTATAGAGATGCATTTGAAGCCATGCTCTCGTTTGAACTATGAATGTTATGTCTGACAAGTGTACAACAATCGAGCATAAAACTCCAGCTAGATATTGTAGGGCTAAGATTCGAGAATGTAAACCACCAGAAGGAAAGTTTCCAGACAATCAACCACTAGAAGCCTCCATTTTCCATTAATGCTCTTAAGAAGTTAAGATAACATATCAAAGCAAAAGTAAATTACACGAAATGGGCACCACAACCAAGGTAAGAATTCTTGTGGTTTCTATTCTTGGAAAAGTGAAAACAAAGAGAATGTTGAAATATTTAAATAACAAACCATGCTTTCATCTAATAGCTTGAGTTTTTAGAATAGTTGACAATAGTTCCACAAATTCTCATAGAGAGAAAAAGCCCATATACTTTTGCACGAAACTGTATATTCTACAGCAGGGGCCACAATCACCAAGAATTTAAATGGCAAATCATTCACAATTCAGCAATATCAACAGAAAATATCAAAACACCATTGAAGTCAGTAAGGGACCTTCAAGCCATCTTAAATGGGTTCTTTAACTGCAACCAATAGTCAACCAAAAACTAGTAGAAATTTCACTCCTTAAGGGTAAAATTATTTATTCTGCCTCGAATAGCCAAAGGGAAAAGCCACTTTCTACTCACAATATTTTTAGATTTGTCATATTTGCTAGATAACCAGGTAACTCTCCCGTGAGATTGCAGCTCCTCAGAATCCTATAAGAAAATAACACCGATATTGTCACAATGCTAAGACAATTTGGCTCTTTTGCATAAAGTAAACTATCTGTGAAGGAGCATTGATCTCACAGTTTTTCGATATATATACTGTTAAGTTGTGGAACACGAGACTCGGGTCCATCCAGGTCACTTATTCTCCTGCATATCAAAATCAAATAGGAGCTTTATTTGATTGATAACATCTTAAAGAAAGAGAGATCAGATCGAAATGCCAAAATTCCATACTGACAAGTCGTTCAATCGCTCCAAAAGTGCGATCCCAGAGGGAATCGGCCCTTGCAATCCACTTCCTTGAATAACCCTGATGATACAATTCATAGATGGAATTGTCTTGGGGGTATATCTATAGAGACCGACTTAAAAGGGGAAGAAGCATTAAGCCTTACAGTGTTATGAGATCTGTAAAGTTCTGAATAAAATCGGGTATCTTTCCCGTGAACTGATTATCACCAAGTCGCCTATAGTGCATTAAACAACATGATTCATATGAAGGAGAAAGAATAGAAATGGCTAAATATTAGCTGAGTTTGTGGATACTGGAAACTAACAATTCCATTAATCCCATGAAGTTAACAAATGTTTGAGGCAGCTCCCCCGTGAAATTATTTGACGTAAGTGCCCTGAAACAAGAAAAACCCATGACAACACATTGGTTAATAGAACCTGAATGCTGTATCTCTCAACAGATCACTCTAATGGATAAAATTCCCTCGCCAGATACAAAATCATTAGCGAATAAAAACTCGATGCCTAACACAGAAATTTGCATCAAGAGACTCACAATCGAGTTAACCTGGACAAGTTCCCGAGCTCTGGAGGAAGAGGTCCAGAAAGCCAATTGCTTTCGACGATTCTGAGCAGAATATGAAAGTTAAAATCTTGAAACATCAATCAAATTTAAAACAGCGAAGAGGCCAAAGGCGAGCGTCGGGATGAGTGGTCACTCACAATCCCCAAAGTGTAGACATGTTCCCCAACTCCTTCGGGATTGGACCAGTCAATCGGTTTCCGGTTACAGAACTGCACCCACATCATCGCGTTTCCCCCAATCAAACAATAGAACATACACTCGTGAGAGAGAGAGAGACAGAGATAGAGAGAGCATACACGTAAGCCAAGTTCACAATGCCCCATTCTTTAGGAATTGTGCCGCTCAGGTAGTTGCCAGAGACATCACTGTTTATAGAGAGAGAGGATGAAGAAGAAGAAGATCGAAAATGAAGAAAGGGGAAATGAAGAAAGAGAGTGCTTACAAGAATCGGAGCCCAGGCAATCTGAACAGTCGAGGCGGAAGGGTGCCGGCAAGAGATAGCTCCTGAAGAATTCTGTTTTTGCAACGACGCGAAGGCTTTATTCTAGCTTTACTTAAAAACTAGGCATCAAAATGACGTTACAAAATGGCTTTATTACATCTATTGATATGTATACATAAATCTCAATCGATTCTAATTGAAAAAATTCTTCAAAAATTGCCTAAAAAAAAGAAGGTTTTGTTTAAAGTAAAGGAATATATAGCTAATATGAAAAGCATGCATCACTCAAAGTACAGCCCTACCATGCATAAGTATGAATAACATATGTGATAAGGAGAGAATAGCATTAAAATTCTGAAACTACCCTTGCAATTAAAGTTAGAGGGAATATAACTCTCATCACTTTGATATTTAACCATGATCTTTGAGTTTGACATTCCCATTAATCACTAAAAATATTATTTATATAATTAAATGCTAAGCATATAATATGTGATTGTATCGATTAAATTTATAAAAATTTGTATAATCATACCGTCAACAATTAATATTATGCTCATAATTACTTCATGAGTAATTTTAATATGATAAATGATTACATATTGTTGCTACATTTCCACCAAAAAATCGGCTAATGTTTTTTTTTTAATGAAATATTAATATTGTGCAAAGAGATTCAACTGGGCAACCAGTCAACTCTATAAAGAGAAAAGATTGGTGTGCAATTGCATGATTAATATTAAAGTCTAGCAAGGAATCCACGATGGTATAATTCATGAAATTGAGGGAGAAAGAGACATGCTATAGACGTGGGAAATGTTGTTGTTGTGGGCGTCGGTGTAACATATGCAGGTGACGGCGTTGGTAGTTCTACCAACTAGTTTGTCATCACCCCATCCACCCTTTACACCGCATGGATCTACGTCGAAATCCCAATCCGATTTCCCTAACATCTTTGCTATTTCTTTCAACGCATCCACTGAAAGAGAAAAAAGCCGATAAGTCAAAAGGAACAGCAATGTATCATGCAAAACAAGCACAAAGAAGGTTAGATTCACGTGTGCTTGAGGTTGAATATATGTATGAAAAACACGCACCAAAAAAGAAAAAAAAACTTGGTATACGTTGGAGTCCAAAAGGTAAAGGAACAATACGATGAAAGCAATAAAAGATCGATGGGTTTATTTTTTTTCACCTTCCTCTTGGGGTAGAAGAGTGGTGGCAGTAGCTAAGTTAGTGATGCTAAGAAGGACGAGCATAAAGAAGAGATATCGAGATGAGAAGAGAATTGTCGTCATTTCAGTCTCGAGCTCAATGCAGAGAGAGAGAGAGAGAGAGAGAGAGAGAGAGAGAGAGAGAGAGAGAGAGAGAGAGAGAGAGAGAGAGAGAGAGAGATCTCCCGTTCTTTAATCGAAGTCTGTGAAAACAAAACTTGGCTAAGCGAGGGAGCAAGAGAGAGATAATTGTTAAGTGAGCAATCTAACTTCATGCATTTATGTACGAAAAAAAGGGAGAGTGGAGAAACACTTTTTGCTATTATATATTTGACGACCTCAAGTCTTCTTTGAACGTACCAATATTCATCCAGAATTGAGTGAGTTTTGGTTCCAACTTTTCTTGCATAATAACTTTCTTGGACCACAAATTTACCTTCAATCTAGAGAGAGAGAGAGAGAGAGAGTACGAATATTCATCCAGAATTGAGTGAGTTTTGATTCAAATTTTCTTGCATAATAACTTTCTTGGACCACAGATTTACCTTTAACGTAGAGAGAGAGAGAGAGAGAGAGAGAGATCTCCCGTTCTTTAATCGGAGTCTGTGAAAACAAAACTTCGCTAAGTGAGGGAGCAAGAGAGAGATAATTGTTAAGTGAGCGATCTAACTTCATGCATTTATGTATGAAAAAAGGGAGAGTGGAGAAACACTTTTTGCTCTTATATATTTGACGACCTCAAGTCTTCTTTGAACGTACGAATATTCATCCAGAATTGAGTGAGTTTTGGCTCCAACTTTTCTTGCATAATAACTTTCTTGGACCGCAAATTTACCTTCAATCCAGAGAGAGAGAGAGAGAGAGAGAGAGAGAGAGAGAGAGAGAGAGAGAGAGAGAGAGAGAGAGAGAGAGAGAGAGAGAGAGAGAGAGAGAGAGAGAGTACGAATATTCATCCAGAATTGAGTGAGTTTTGGTTCAAATTTTCTTGCATAATAACTTTCTTGGACCACAGATTTACCTTCAACGTAGAGAGAGAGAGAGAGATCTCCCGTTCTTTAATCGGAGTCTGTGAAAACAAAACTTGGCTAAGCGAGGGAGCAAGAGAGAGATAATTGTTAAGTGAGCGATCTAACTTCATGCATTTATGTACGAAAAAAGGGAGAGTGGAGAAACACTTTTTGCTCTTATATATTTGATGACCTCAAGTCTTCTTTGAACGTACCAATATTCATCCAGAATTGAGTGAGTTTTGGTTCCAACTTTTCTTGCATAATAACTTTCTTGGACCACAGATTTACCTTCAATCCAGAGAGAGAGAGAGAGAGAGAGAGAGAGAGAGAGAGAGTGGTTTTCATGAAAGAGAGAGAGAGAGAGAGGGAGTGAGTGGTTTTCACAAAAAAGAGAGAACCAACAAAGACTCTTTGCTTTTGTATGTCTCAATGTGAGAGTGAGAGAGAGAGACGACCCCAAGTCTTCCTTGATTGTAGGGATATCCATCTAGAATTGAGCTGTCAAGCTTTTGTCAATCTCTTCTTGCGTAATAACCTTTTTCATATTGTCAGTTTATCCAAACCCTCTTTTCATATTGTTCTTCCAATGACAATAGTCTTTTCAATTGCTCTAATTTTGGTGGTTGACACCAAAATTTTGGTTGTCGACTGAAAGTTAAGTTATATAAAAACTTATTGATTAATTTTTACCCTCTAAACCAAAAAGAAAAACTGACCAAAAAAAAAAACCAAAAAGAAAAAAAAATTCCATTAAATTATACAGCAAAGCACAGGTCAACGCCAGAGCACGGAGGAGGAAAAGGGACTGTTAGGGTAGCCTAAGGACTAGCCAGCACACGAGAGACCGGAGGGTGAAGGGTCTCCGCTGATTGGACTCTTCCACAACTCGAGAGCCTATAAAAGGAGGCCTTTGGACACTAATCGAGGAGTTCGGAGAGGTTCAAGATAGAAGGAAAAAAAAACAGAGAAAGAGAGAAAAGAGAGGAAAAAAGGTCCGCCGTGAGAAATCGAGCGAGTGTCCTCCGACAACAGACACACTTGAAACCTAGCCAACAACTTACCAATGTCAACCTTCTTCCCGAGTTGAAGCCACGGTAGGTCTTGGTTTGAATCTTGTTTGTTCTTCTTTCGGGTGCGTCGCGTTGAGTTCCCAAGGATTCTGGCTCGGGGGTGCGCGAGGTGAATAGACATTGTCCGATCTATCGAGCTCACCCTCATTCACCGCCCCCAAGCCAGTTAGGGAGCACCATCGACGGCCCCTTTTTTTCCCTCGTCATTATGATTTTGTGGCCCGATTCGGGCTTGTTGGACCAGGCTACCGTTGTCGGTAAGTCCATGAGCGTTCCCTGGTCGCTTTAGATTTGAGGAATCTAGGCTTGTTTTAATGTGGGGAGTTTGAGTGTGATTCGGCATTGATAATGGTGGGCTTAGTTCGGCTTGTCGAGTTTGGGTTTAATTTGGTTGAGTGGGCTTGGAATTTTTCCTGGTTGTGGCCGAATTGTGCTTCAATTGTTGAGCCCATCCCTTTCTTTAGGCTTTTATTCAGAGCTTGACCCGCAGGCCCACGGTAGTCCACATCCTGACCGGGCTCTAAGGCCCTACCCAAATACGCATCTTGGAATATTCGTAATTGTTTTCCTCATGGGCTTTTGGGCCCGAGCAAGTTTAGCTACTATATCTAAAGAGTGCAACTTCCAATAAGGTACCTAAATTGTGTTCGGGTCCAAGGAAAAATGGGTGGAGGTTTATTTAGCACACATCTCCACTCCAATCCTCCCAAGAAAGAGGGAAACCCCACCTCCTTCTTTCCAAGTGAGAAGAGTAGCTACTGGGCTAACCTCCGGTGGTTAAAAATTGCATGACTTGATCTATTGAGGAAGAGTCATATTCCGCCATGCTGTGTCAAGTATTTCAAAGTATAAAAGATACATTATATTATGGCTCCTTCTTAAAACCGGACAAAGTACTATTTTTTTTTTTTAAAACTTCATGTTGCTATTATTTGCAACATTATGAAAATGAAATGTTATTTGTATCGGTAATGTATGTGTCAGCACGTGGTATTGTGATACGGATTTGATGGTCATTGTCGACCTTCCTATTGAGACGTGATATGATATACATGTGCATAGACCATCCAAGGTTTAATCACAGCCAATGTGATTTTCAGGGCTTAACCTGAGCAAAGGGTTTTCTTGACATCAGGGATCAAATGACTTTGACATTTGCTTGCTATGCTATATATTTAGTTTATGATATGGTGCATAATATATTATTTATGGGACGATATGCATCATGCTGGTTACATTGGGAGTGTGACGAATGCATGGTCTTGATAGCTGCTGCCTTTTGCGGGCTTTGAATATTGATAGATCCAGCGGTCCTTCTTGGTTGGACTTGGGTTTACTTTGATAATGGGTCAGCTTCTTGTGCTTTGGGCATTCTGTGGACTTTCATCGGAGAAAGAGAAATAGTAGGGATTTCTCAAACCTTTGAATAAAATTACAATGCAGTCCTTATGGCAAATTTTTGCGAAGAAATTATAGATATGGCGGCATGCCACATAGATGACCAGTAATGATTGGATCATAACATCAGTGATTTCTTACAAAAATCGACATGAAAGATTATATTGAAATTTATGCAATAGTTTATGATTGAATTAGCAAAATTAAGAAGTAACTCCTATATAATAAGTTTAGAATTGGGACTGATTGGATAATTGTCCCTTTCTCACGGTCTTCTCATAATTGTGGAGATATGATTGCTGATAATTTTCGCAACTTCATGGGGATAAAGATGCCATGAGATAGTGATATTGTTAGTACACTCTTAAGTTTTAAAGAAATGAATCAATCATCTGTTATATACTCAATCACTTTAACGTTAAATTCTTCTTGATCGACATTAGTTAGCAATCCATTTATCTCCTCTTAACTTCTTTTTTGTTGCTTGTGGCTGGTTATGAGCGGCATTTCCCCATGTGTGCATCAATCTTGCTATCTCTCTCTCTATGTATATATCGGCATACAGTACTCTAACACCCTGGATTTTGATGACCTTGCAGTGGCATTCTAAATGACGTTTTGATGGCAAATGCAATGATTATTATTAGATAGTAAATACATAAGAATACTGTTACTAGTGGTCCATATACTTTTATTCGAAATTATCCCTCTCCTTTTTGTTGGTTCAAAATGGTCTTTGTACTTTTAAAAACATCCATCGTTTGCTCTTCCTTTAATTTAGTTGATGTGACATCTAGTTGAACATCATAGCACGTGTTGTGGAATCCGTATACCCATCAACTACCACATATTATTTAATTCAGCAATTTAACGGTAAAATTTTTAACGGATAGTAAATTTGTCACCGGTATATCAATTTAGAGTTTTTCATTGAATTAATCTTTTTTTTTTTAATTAGAACTGCAAATTATAATATTGACGTATTTTCAATTGTCTCTCTCTCCCACCGAAGCTGCTGAAAGGATAAGACTTTAGAGTTTGGATTGCAAAGCTGGCCTGTAGATTTTGTTAGGGAAATCCCTTATGATGTTTTGAAGATGACAAAATAAATCAAAGGCTACTAACGTGTTTAATGGTTAAGTAATAGACCATGCAGATGATAGAACATGTAAAGGATATTATCAAAGTCTGAAGACGACCAGAAAACTGAACGGAATACATGTCCAAAGTATATTTTGAAGATTTCCAGACTTCTGTGTCAAAGTCTGAAAACTGTCAGACTTTAGTGACAAAGTCTGTTCTACATCAGAAGTCTGTCAACTCTGACAAATTCCAGACTGAACGTGAATGAAGAACCAGAAGACAGACTCTATGCTGAAGCTGAACCAGAAGACAAACTCTATGCTGAAGCAGAACATAACAGACTGTGTTCAGACCTTAAAGTTAAATTTGTTCAGACCCAGATTGCAAAGTCTATCGCAGTCAGACTCAGATTGTAAAGTCTATTACTCTCAGACTTTACATCCAGACTCAACAGAACGTAACTCAAGCCCCGAAGATATAACGGCTAGTGATCTGGTTTGGATTCTACATCAAGATTGATTTGATTGAATCAATCTAATTGATTGACAATTAGATCTTGAAGACAAGAACTTTCTATACGAAAAAGCTTTACTTATGGAAACCAAGATTTCGTTTGTATGGGCGATCGGAATCAATTTGGGATTCTACCTTTATCACTCAACGGCTACAAAATCTTCTTGATACAGAGCTGTCCAATGGGTATATTGGAAGACGATCCTCAAGATACTGTCCAACAGTTAGTTTGGAAGTGGAGGAGTATTTAAGGAGATGAAAGACCGATGAGCAAGCAAGAGATAGAGTGTAGAATTTATAATTTCAAAGTCTGAGCGATCTTCTATCATACACTTGTCTCTCGTGAGCTTAAACGTTTGTGATCTTGAGAGAAATACCAAAAGAGTGACTTAGTGAGATAGTGTGATCTACTACTAAGTGTTTGCACTCAAAGTTGTAATCTCTTGTTGATTGCATAGTGGAATCCAGCCAAGAAGGCTGTTAGCGTGGGAGAGTGGACGTAGGCTTGGATTAAGCCGAACCACTATAAACTTGGAGTCTTGATTCTCTATCCCTAATCATTTTATCTTTCATTACTTTCATTTGTAGCGATTGTTGTTTTTAATGCATTAATCTCTTATTTGGATTAAATTATTAAAATCGCTTTAGTCACCTATTCACCCCCCTCTAGGTGCTAATCCTAGTCCTAACAGATTTAACGACACCAAGAGCGATCCTCCTCGTTATGAGAAAAGATGATCCCAAGTGGAACAACTTTCACGCCCCTAGACAGTCTTGGGCACGCCGAACCAAAGCTACTGAGACAGAAAAGCTAATCTGAAATCAATCGGCACTAAAATAAATCTCATATGTGTTCAAGTTCCAAACCTTCAGATTTTCCAATCCCATTGAAGACGACCCAGCACTCCCTAAATGCTTTTCTCTGCAGGAGCTTGGAGACGTGATGCAAAATTTAGGCCGCAATAATATCGTGGGCATGGGTGGATTCGGTATGGTTTACTAGGGGAGCTTGGCCAATGGTTCTCAAGTGGCAATCAAAAGGGCCAGCAATCTCGTGCAGGGGATTGAAAAGCAGTTCAAGACAGAGATGGAAGTGTCAAGCTTGATTTATGTGCATCCGAATGTGGTACGCCTGAGGGGCTTTGGCCGGACCAAGAAGAAGCTACGCTTTTAACTCCTAGAACAAAAATCAAACTTGTAAGAGGGAAAGACCGCAAGGAAATCTTACCATTCACATGTAAAAAGGTGTATTCCGGCATCAATTGATGCTTTCCGACCAACCATAGCGATTTCCCTCTCTTCTTTCTTTCGATTTCCTCCAAGCTCTTCGTCTTTCTCGTTTATTCTTTCCCTTTCGTTTTGCTTTCTCTTTCTTTTCTTTGTTCTTTGATGACACTTTAGAAGCACAAAAGAGGAGCTGAGTCGGGTCTTACCAACATAAATTTGGGCTTTTTGGCTTTTCTTTTATGTCCAATTATTACACAGAAAGAAATGAGAGGGAGTTAAAATGGTGCTTTGACTCAATAATGCTAAAGATAAAAGAGATGGATTATGGACAAGAAGCCAAAAAGTATGAGATGCTCCGTCTTATATTTTAATCGTGCAATAATTTTACTAATTTACCAAAATAAGAATAAATCTTGCACATTGGCTAGCTAGTTCTTTTTTTTTTTCCCTCCCTCAAGTGAAAAATATGGATTGGCCAAGCCAATTTAGACCGACTTTCGACTTGGATTGCGCCGAGCCTGCCTAAATTTTCAAAGCATGGGAATGCAAGAAGACTCGGAGAATTATGCGAAATTTGCTTCATATGAGTCAAGCGTTTTGTCAAATTTAGGAAACTTCGAGGCAACGAAGCCTCTCTCGCTCTCTCTTTCCCCAAAGCTGCTCACAGTTGGTTTCTACTATGAATCGAAAGAGAATGTTACAGCCCTGTGATCTCAACTTTTCAGTGAGGTGATTTTACTGCTCTCATACAATCACTTTCTAGAGTTTCTCTCTTTTGAATACAAGTTCAAGTACTAAATGATGAAGGACAAGTGATTCGGTAGTCTCAGACTTTTGAATTCTTCTTTCACGCCAAAACTTGTAAAAAAAATATTAAAAAAAGAGGGTAAACATGGATCGACTTTTACTCGTTAGTTCTTATTTTATTTAAATCATGTAATTTACGGACTTCAATTATTATTTTCTTTAATATGAAAATCATGAAATTTTACGCTAATGTAAACGAGTCCTTAACCGCGGAAGTAGGTTGTAGTGGTGATAGATAGGTGAAATAATTCTCATTAAGTTAACGAGGGAGCTCAAGGATCGGGTTTTGGACAAGTGCTGTACAAAGTCTAGCTCAAGTCATCCACAAATCATGATATAAGTTTGGGCTTTTGTTTTGGGTTAAATATAAATGAGATCTTAATATGCTGGTCTTGATGAAAGCCCAACTTACATTACTCTTGTAATTAAAAATAAATGTATACTAATTCTGTTAGAATAATATAAAATTTAGTATATTGTTCTCACTAATTGATAATTCACCGCTTTTATAATATCCTAATAAATAAATCATGTGTGGGTACTATACAGATTTACTTGGGTTGAATTGAAATAGGATTTGAGAGTACCTCATTTCCTTAGCCAAGTACGCCTGGAGAATAGTCCAAGATTAGGTACAATGCGATCTTCCTGACTTAGTAACACAGAAAGAAAAACAAGGAAAGAAAGTTAGCCCAGTTGAAAAAGAAATCCGTCATCTTCGAGAATTAAAGTAGCAAAACATATATGCACTAATTTATCGCCATTATCCTTTCTCTCTCCCTTCATTAGTTTGCTATCTCATTGTAACTCCTTAGCAATCGAGAAGCATCCTTTTAAAAAAAAAAATTATTTTAGCACAACAACATTTAAACCTTTTTTCATATTATTTAGTAAATCAAGCACGGCGAACAACTCGAAAAACAGGCCGCAACTCTCACTCGCCATTCCTTTAGCCCATCCGCTCGCGACACGATGCCATCATCTCGACTCGAATATCAATGATTCAGGAGCTCGCCTTCGTCCCACCAAGTCACGACCACTGTCCACAAGGATAGACAAACATGATTTTTATTACCTTCAAATTGAAAATCTTCTGGTTGACCCATATTGATTTTCTTTTCAAGTTCATCATGCAAGAAAATTGTTTTCACGTTGAGTTGCTCCCTACAAGTCCTAGCGTAATAAAATTTTCTAGGTGTGCCCAATAGTCCCTTAACCATGGGCATATGGGTTAGTACTAGAAGAGCGAAATCGGTCATGAGAAGCTTTCAGGCTTGAAGGAGGTTGAGGAGGCAAAAGGTAAAGTGAGGCAATGAGTATTCGTCGATAAAAGGATCATATTGAGTGAGCATCTTATGGCTATTGAGAGCAGATCACATTGGATAGTTTTATTTCTTTAATTTTTCTGACTTGCTCCAATGGAATTAATATCGAGAGGATCGAAAAAGAAAGTGTCATTCATAACTTTTTGTCTTCTCGCGGATCAAAGGTGGAACACAAGATGACGTTGAAGGGTAGAGTTTGTTCCTTCTTTTGCTTGATGCTGAAAAAGGCAACGGAATCCTGACAAATGAAGGAGGCGATTTTCAGCGTTGGCATTGACCCCGAAACAATGGGGAGGTGTCAGAAGATCACTTTCATCCCAAGTTATTGGGAAGGACTTTGCAAGGTCCTTTGGACCTCCAAAGCCCTTTGGGCAAATGCGTTGGTGTTTGGCAATTGCTTTTGGAAGCCCATTTCGGAAATGCTTGCATTTGTAAAGGCCCTCAGCTCAAGGCTGCCTCTCCCTTGCTTTGGCTTTCTGGCATTCTCGGCATGCAACAGTGAAGGGCTAAAAAAAAAAATTCTTCCCAAATTATCCCCATTGATTTTTCTTTTTTCCGGTTTCGCCCTCACTATTCATTGGGCGAGCGGTCGCCGGCGACGGTCTTCTTCTTCTTCTATCGCGAGCTGTCGTCGGCGAAGGCGGTCGCCGGCGACGGTCTTCTTCTTCTTCTATCGCGAGCTGTCGTCGGCGAAGGTCTTCTTCTTCTTCTTCCACAGGCAGTCGCCGCCAACCGTCGTCGAGGGGTGGCGCGACCGCCGTGCCATTTGGTTGCGGCGAGGTCTGGGTCGCCGCGACCCAGATCCGTGATCAGATGGGTGAGGTTGCCGACCAGATCCGGGCGAGGTCCTCCCCCGACCTCGACTCCCGGGATCTAGTTCGCCAGAGGTCGAGGCGGCGTCGCACGACCTCGCCGCCCCAGATCCGGGGTCACCGGAGGTCGCGGCGGCGTCGTGCGACCTCAGGCGGCCTTTGCCGGTGGTCTTCGGGGGTTGGCGGGGTTGCCGGAGGTCACCGGAGATCGCCGGCAGCCGCCTGCCCCTTGCCAGTCAATTTTTTTAATTCTTTTAATAATTTTTTTTTATCACAAAAGTCCTTTACAAAGTAATTCCCCCAAACACCATTTTACTCCAATGTGCTTCACAAAGGGCTTTCAAATTACAATTTACCAAACACTATTTGCATTTTGGAAAACACCTTTAACTCAAAGGTCTTTGCATTTTCCCAAAGACTTTCCCCAAAAGTCTTCCCAAACGCACCCAAAGAGCAGGTGATTTTCAAGAAGCTGGATATTTTTGGACTATCCGAACCCGAGTCGCTCCGAAGTGCACGACATGCTGCTTGGACTTCGGGGAACGTTCGCTCGTCCTTTTTGTGGAAAGAAAGGTCCTCGCGAGCGTCTCCACTGGGGGTGACATCGAGGGTCCATTTCCGATATAGAGCAGGAATCGAACGAAGACAAGAACATCGGACGTACGATTGGCCGTGGAGCGAGACGGCCCCATGCCTCGAAATCAGCCTTCGATCCAACGACTTTTCCTTACCATTTCATTCATTCGCACCACCCAAAAGCAGTGTCCAAGCAGACGGCAGTCCCAAACCATTCACCATAGATCGAGAAAAACCATCAAGCTCATACGATCCATTTGCGCTTGAGAAGAATCTACTTTTTCCCCGCTTAATGATGGTGTTCAATCTCCGAACCTTCAGTTCTCCCGAGTCCGTTAAAAACGATCCAACACCTCCTAAAAGCTTCTCCCTAAAGGAGCTCCGACGCGTGACGGACAACTTTAGCGGCAACAACTACGTGGGGTTCTTTCCGTGTGGCAAGGTTTACAAGGGGCGCTTGGCCGATGGTTCGCTAGTGGCAGTAGCAAGCCATGTCGATCTGGGGAACAAGAAGAGCTTCGAAGCAGAAGTGCAAGTGGGAAGCACGGTTTCGACACACCCAAATGTGCTTCGCCTGAGGGGCTTTTGCAGGATCAAGAACGATCTCTTAGGGGTGTATCCCCTAATGATCAACAAGACCCTATATTATCATCTTGTAGTGAGACCAGATCGTTCCACACGACCTCTAGATTGGCCGACTCGCAAGCGTATAGCCTTGGGAGCAGCAAGAGGTCTCGCACACCTACATAATCAAGGCAATGTCAAGATCATGCACCGCGACATTTGCTCGTCAAGTATATTCCTCAATGACCAATTTGAGGCCGTGATAGGAAATTTTTGGCGTGCCCTCATCATGCACGACGGCAATGCAAAGGAAGGGACTATTCAATGGCCCAGACTAAAGCACCCCGTGAGAGTCTCATCCTCATCCCAGGAAGAAGAATCGGCTGATTCTGATTCCTATTCTCTGACCTATCATCTCTACGAAGACGTGTATGTTGACACCACCTATGCCGACGGCAGAGCTGATTTTATTGCCCCGGAGTACCTGCACACAGGAAAGTGCACACTCAGGAATGATGTTCACGCCTTTGGGAAACTACTTCTCGAGCTCATCTCTGGACAGCCACCTGCAAAACTCAATGCGTTGGCGTATGATGAAAATCTCAGTTTGGAGGAATGGATTGGTGAATTTATGAACAAGAACGAGTTGGGAAGATTGTTCGATCCCAATTTGCAAGGGAACTATGTGGAAGAAGAAGAAGCAGAGAAGGTTGTCCGACTGGCATTGTTGTGTGCACACAAGGATCCATCTGTTCGACCAGAGATGTCTGAAGTGGCTGAAATACTCGAAAGCCAGTTTCTTCAGCGGGATTCTAGTGCAAGGAGTAGTTTGAGTTTGAGTGAGTGTGAATCGACTACTCCATAATACTCTTTCCCCACTTCTTCTCCTCATTTGGTGATCGGTCCATGACGGGCATTTCAATGCTACAACATCACCATTGCCTTTTTTTACATTAAATAACATGTTCAACTTCTATGTTTACCGCTTTCTGAACTCTATATGTCCCACCAGTTTCATTCGTAAGATCTTTCTGTAGTACTACTCTCCAATATTTGGAGACATATAGCACGTCCTTCATGCAATGGCTGCTATCTTCTACTTTTGTCATCGAACTAAAAACTAGAAACTGAGATACAAATTCACAGTGTCACCTTTTGATATACCGAATTATTGTGAATAAATGTTTTGTTAAGAAAGTTCTGTCGTTCTCGCAAAAAATTGAATGCCACGATGAAAGCAGTCCTTCAAAGACATTTCGATACATCCAGTGGCGCGTGCAGCTTCGTGCGAATTAATCCTTGGATATTAAAGAATATCCGAGCTGTTGGAACTACCATACTCGACCTGCATCTTTCAAACTTGTTTCTCTGGTTTCAGAGGAAGATATGGTTGTAGTTGGCTTTGTCTTTCTTCTCCACGAGATAAACTCATATGAAGCTTGCAAGAAGATTCTCGGCGACGGGAGTCATCAATACGAAACAGCATTGCACGTCAACTTCTAGTAGGCGTCGGGACTTGTAAAATCCCGCTATACACTTTCCACAATTCACAACTACCTGGGCCATTTCAGCTGCTTCTGGGCAATTTTTCAACTTTAGCAATCTCCTTATAGGCCTAGGCTTAGTTTATTTCGTGGGAAACATATTAGGGAAAAATATTTTCCTCTTTTTTTGGTGTTTGGTTCATTTAGAAAAATGAGTTGCCATAATATTTTCCTAGTCAACAGAAAATTTATGCTTAAATTCATAAAAATAATTTTCTTTTTAAAAATTCGGAATATATTTTCCAAAATATGACTAGGTATCGCCCATATTTTTATAATTTTCTAATTCATTCTTAGAAAAGAAAAAATAATTAAAAAATAAAAAGTAATTTAAAAAAATCAAATATTTTGGTAATTTTCCCAAGGAAATGCAAATAAGATTTTTCATATCAAATGACAGAAAATAATTTATAATTTATTTTCAAGTTTTCAATCAAACACTGATAAATATTGTCATTTTATTGAAAAATGACTATTTGGAAATCATTTTCCGAAAATGCTACGCAAAACATTTTGCGTGAAATAAATGGATCCTTAATTTACTTGATTATCTCCAAATTGCGGGGAGGCAATGACAAGAGCAATGACCTTGTTAGTTGTGGCCTCGTTCGAACGATCAAGAGGTGGATAGTTCGATTGTTCCCATGTACACCTCTCTCAAGCTGTCACCGACTATCGGTGGGTGGGGAAGTGAGGAGACTCCTGCTAATTGTCATGTCACGCAATCAGATCGTGCACCTACGAGAGGTTTTAATAACCTGCTTAGTTTTACGATCAATTTTATTGTTCGTAGTGTACATTGTCATAGTTTTGATTTTAGTGAAGTTTCTTTCCAGCGTTCGCATTTCAATTTTTTCTTCGGACGTACTTGTCCATTAATTTCTTTGGTTTTGGCATTATCGTTTATTTTCTTTTATTTCAAGCATTGATTCTTTTATTTTCTTCTATGTTCGGGTCATTGCACTTCAATTCCAAGCACTTCACTTTCGGCTCTCACAGGCGAGCATGCTTCTCTCTCACTCAAATCCATCTCCATCCAATTTGAAAAACTTGTCTAGTGGAAGTTTAATCACTTTGTGCCGAACAAGAGAACGAGCTTTTCTATCGTTTTTCTAATTGCCAATTTGTCAAATCTGCTTAGATCAATTTAGATTCAACAATTCCCTAAAAGAGTGGTCACAAGATTCGAGCCCCATGACCCAGCTAGCTTAAGATCCATTCACCAAATTACAAACGTGGATTAGTGTTTGCTTTGATACTTGGAGGTAGAGCAATACGTGAAAGGTCTTCATTTCTTTTTTTTTAGAGTTAATATCATGAAAAATCTTAAATTGATACATCTACGATAAATTTATCTAAAAACTAATTTCTTAACCATCAAAAACCCTAAACTGATATACCTCTGATATATTTATTTTAAACTAATTTTTTGGCCACCAAAAACTCTAGAATGGTCCCTCCATTAGTTTTTATTAAATTAAATTAATATTTTAAAAAATCGCAAACCGGTATACATGTGACAAACAGATGGAAAAACTTTAAATTTATACATCCGTCAATTATCACGTGTCATTAAACTTAGCAATTTCACGATAAAATTTTTAACGGATAATAAATTTGCTCTATATGAGTTACGCATTTTGTCAAATTTAGGAAGCTTCGAGGCAACGAAGCCTCTCTCGCTCTCTCTTTTCCCCAAAGCTGCTCACAGGAAGGCCTTAGAGTGAGATGGCCCCACGCCTTGAAATCAGCCTACAATCCGCGGCGATGCCTGCATGGATGTTGCGGTTCATGTCACAGAAAGAGAGAGAGAGAGAGCTTGGGTGTTTAGTTAGATGAGGGAGGTGGGTGTGAGAAGGAGGAGAGAGAGAGAGAGAGGAGCGGAAGGCATTCCCAAACCATTCACCACAGATCGAGAAAAACCATCAAGCTCACACGATCCATTTGCACTTAAGAAGAATCTACTGTTTCCCCGCTTAAAGATGGTGTTCAATCTCCGAACCTTCAGTTTTGCCGAGTCCTTTGAAGACGATCCAACACCTCCTAAAAGCTTCTCCCTAAAGGAGCTCCAAGTCGCAACGCAGAACTTTAGCCTCAACAACTTGTTGGGTGAAGGTAGATTTTGCCAAGCTTACCGGGGGCGCTTGGCCGATGGTTCGCTAGTGGCAATAAAGAGAGCGCTCCATGTCGATCAACAGAGTGAAGAGTGGTTCGAAGCAGAAATAAAAGTGGGAAGCACGGTTTCGACGCACCCAAACGTGCTATGCCTGAGGGGCTTTTGCAGGACCAAAAAAGAGCTCTTACTGGTCTATCCCTTGATGATCAACAATTGCCTATCTTACGATCTTAGAGAGAGACCAGATCGGTTTGCCCGACCTCTCGATTGGACTACTCGCAAGCGAATAGCCTTGGGAGCAGCAAGGGGGCTTGCACACCTTCACAATCAAGGTAACATCAAGATCATGCATCGCAACATCTGCGCGTCAAATATACTGCTGGACATGCATTTTGAGGCCAAGATAGGAGGATTTTGGTTTGCCATTATCATGCATGAGAGAAATGTAGAGGAAGGGACTATTGAATGGCCCACGTGCATTCCAAGGTGGGGAAGGGAAGTCTCATTCTCATCACCGGTAGGAGAAAATTCAGCTGAATTTTATGTCAATACCCCCATCCGTGGCAGACTTGGGTTTATTGCCCCCGAGTACTTAAGCACAGGAAAGTGCACGCTGAAGAATGATGTCTTTGCATACGGGAAAATGCTTCTCGAGCTCATCTCGGGACAGCTGATTTACAACTTTCCCACTGAGGTACTCGATGGCAAAGCTTTCTGGCCGAAGGATTGCATTAGGAAACTTAAGAATGAAGACCAATTGGGAAGGGCGATCGATCCCAATATGCAGGGGAACTACGTGGAAGAAGAAGCAGAGCGACTACTCCGACTGGCATTGCTGTGCTCACACGAGGATCCATCTATTCGACCAGAAATGTCTGAAGTTGTTCAAATGCTCGAAAGCCAGTTTCTTCGGCGGTACCCTAATACCGGCACTAGTTGGAGTCAAAGTGATTGTGACTCAACTCCGTACTACTCTTTCCCTCCTTCTCCTTCTCCTTCTCCTTCTTCTCCATCTCTGCGGATTGTTGCATGACTGACATGTCAATGCTACATAATGACCATTGCCTTTTACCTTCAATAGCGAGTTTAGCTTCTATGTTTCTCTTCTTAAACTCTATATGTTCCTCTTCACTTGCATCCGCAGATTTTTCTGTAATACTTTCCTCCGACTTTTTTGAGAGACTGCTATCTTCTACATTTGTCAGGAAAACTAGAAACTGAAATAAAAATTCAAAGTGTCACCTCTTAATCTATCGAATTAATGGTGAGTGAATGTTTAAGTTTATGAGGAAAGTTACTGCCGTTCTAACGAAAATTAAAGGCCACCATAAAAGCCGTCCTTAGAAAACATTGATAAGATCAGTTGCACATGCGTCCTCGTGCACATCAATCATTGTCTATGCAAGAGAATCCAAGTTGTCGGCACTTCGATTCTGTGCCTGCGTCTTTTAAATTTGATTCTCTACATTCAGAGGAGGATATGGTTGGACTAGATGGTTTTGGGAGCTATCAATGACAAAGCAACATTGCACATCAATTTCTTGTAGGCTCAAGTTGGGACTTGTAAAATCCGGGTATGCACTTTCCATAATTTACACCTGCCTGGGCCATTTCAGCTACTTCTGGGCAATGTTTCAACCAACGGAATCTCCATTTCGTCTTTATTTACTTGATTATCTCCTATTCGTGGGGAGGCAATGACAAGAGTAATGATATTGTTAGCCTTAACCTCATTCGAACTACCAAGGGGTGCATGGTTGGATTCCTCATATCTGCAGCTCTCTTGAGCTCTCCCTAAATGTCAGCGAGTTGGGGAATGAGGAGATTCGTGCTGAATATCATGTTGTGCAAACGGTTTGTGCACTTGTGAGAGGTTTTAATGACCTGCTTAATTGTGCAGTTGTGCAATTCCTTCGTGTCATATATATAACTCCCGGATGGGCTATTCTCCTTCTTATAAGATTCATTTTTTTCAATAAATTTAAAGATTAACCGATCTCAAATTTATTATAACCTGATTGATGTCCTAGAAATTCTTTGGCGGAAATCATCCCTTTGGCTCGTTGCAACCAGTTTCAAAAGATCAGGGACATTATCAGTTTGGCAGAAATCACCCACCGAGTCTCCTTCGGCCACTTATACTTAAAAAAGGCGGTTCCCCTTTTTCATTGGCCAAAATTCATGCCATGTTGGTTTATTTCTCCCTAAGCCAGTTTCTAGCCATGGACGACTTTATGTTGCAATTCCCAAAGCAACAACCAACAACCAGGGACGGACATGAGATTCTTTTGGTAAATGAAGACGAGGGGGACAATGTGATACCCTGAAAATTCAGTTCTGTTTTCAATTGAATGAGTCGGGTCTTTCATCGACCCGCCTATAGTGCTATTCTCTGAGCTGATTATTCATGAGATAATTAGACTATCTAAGGAAGTCATTAAGGAATTTTAACGCAATAGACTTAATAATTCAACCAAGAATTGACTGCTTGACCGTGCCAATCTGCAAGGGTCATCACGACACAATCGAAAATCTATAAGAGATCGAAAAAAGGTCGATTCGACTGAGATAGGTGATCGGAGTGTGGGTTATTCCACTAGATTGCAAAATTCTCATCGATTGGCACTAGGCCAATTTTTCTGTCGTTTTGGTATCATGTGCGCGTATTTGAAACTTTGAAATTTTTACGACAACTGAAAGTCACCAATGTGTCGAAGATGTACATTGTGATTCTAGATAAATCGACCACGGGTCAATTGCATTAAAAATTCCTGAAAACTACTCGGTAGGTTAGATTATGCTAAAATCACGTCAGATTGAAATTAAGTGCAAATTTAAACCTGATTTCATAAATTAAAAGTTCTGTCATGTCACGATTTATTTTAGGAATGTCGGCTCATCCTTCGAAAAATTTTCGGAGAGTTCGGGATTTTTACGGAAATTCGATTCGAACGGTTCGGAAAAGAACGGAAATTTGGATTGGCCAAATTGAAGGAATTTTTGGCCTCTTTAGCGAGCTACTTGGTGAAAGGAAATTGTAGAAATTATGTGGGCTTTTTCTTCTACAAAATTAGACATCAAATTGATGAATTTGATAAAGAAATTGAAGCCTAAGGTTGAGGAAATTCGGAGCTAGATGGGGGTGCAACTTTTGGGCATTAAAATTGATTAATTGTGGAATTACTTCTCAAGAAAGTATTATGGGGGGACAAAGGGATAACCATGAAGACTCCTTGGTCCAAAGAAATGATTAATTGGATGTTATCTTTGAAGCCTAAGGTTGAGGAAATTCGGAGCTAGATGGGGGTGCAACTTTTGGGCATTAAAATTGATTAATTGTGGAATTACTTCTCAAGAAAGTATTATGGGGGGACAAAGGGATAACCATGAAGACTCCTTGGTCCAAAGAAATGATTAATTGGATGTTATCTTTGACTTCTCCCCCCCCCCCCTCCAATCTTCTCGTGCACGATTCCTCCCCCTTCTCTTTCTTCGATCAACTGCCCGCCAACCTCCTTTGGTCTTTGCTCTTGTTTTTCTTTCATTTTCCTTCGAATCTATAGCCACTGTCTCCCTCCACTCACTAACTCTGATAGCCCTCCACCATCCTTTGTTCCCTCAATCGAAGCAGCGTCCACTGAAGCCATCCACGCGACTGTAGCAAACCGAGTCAACACCCGGCAACAAGACATCCCATCTTTGACCACCGAAGCAACCATTTCCCCCGGCAAATCCCTCCACCGTTTGGTCTATGCTCCCCCTTTCACTGCCACATCCACGCTTCAAACGCCACCAGTCAAATTCAGCCTCCAACGAAGCCCCCACGTTGACTCTTTGCTGCCCTTTGTCGCCGAATCCGTGTCTTCTCCATGTCCCTGAGCCCACCGAAGCTTGAAGCCGAGCCCAACAGCCCACAATTTTTTTCTAGCCAGCCTTGTGGCCGATTTCGGCCCGGCTCGATCTCTGTTTGGCACCGCCACTTCAGAGTTTATCGCTTGCCATTGCGTCGCCGTCGCCATGGACTCACCGGCTCGCAAATCCAGTG
This sequence comes from Eucalyptus pauciflora, assembly GCA_007663325.1. Classification (NCBI taxonomy): domain Eukaryota; kingdom Viridiplantae; phylum Streptophyta; class Magnoliopsida; order Myrtales; family Myrtaceae; genus Eucalyptus; species Eucalyptus pauciflora. The sequence goes on from VMYD01000386.1 coordinate 5,569,413, forward strand.
AGTTTACCCACTAAACTCTACTTAGAGAGTTAATTACGCTTAGGTGGTGATTAGTTTAAGTTAATTAAGGTTTAGGTGGTTAGTTAGATTAGATTAGTAATTTAATTATCAAATTTTGCATGTTAGGTTGTTAGATTAAATTAATTAGAGACTAGATAGGTTGCATTAATTATCTAAATTGGTTCGGAAATTTTCCGTGCCCATTTCGGTATTTAATTAGGCTTTTTCGGCCTAAGTTTACAATTATGGCATTTATTGCTTTTTAATTAATTAATTTTTTGTAATTATTCAATTAATTATTATTTCCAAAAATTAGATCGGGATAGTCGGTGACCGGAATTTTATATTGATTTCAATGGTATACTTGGTTTATTTAATTGAATGCTATATTGTGCAATTCGAGTGAAAGTTGTAATTTTGGAAAATTATCCAAAAATTGAATAATTTCAGTAATTAATTAGAAATTACTGGGGTGTCAGTTTACAACGCCAAAACTGTTTTTAGACACTGTATAAATAGTGAGATTTTCTAAAATAAAGATATTATATTTTTTGCTTAGGCTAACCGTATACCCACACACGATTATTTTTATCGGGTACATTTTAACACGATGAAATTAGGCCAAGTTGGGTATTTAATTGAGGAATTGATGTGCAAAGCACAAGATCCTTGACCAAGAGTAATTTATCCTAGTTCAGCTTGTGTGAGCAAACATATGAGTCAGCTTGTGAGAGTAATAATCAATCAGCTTGTGTGAGCATCGGTATAAGTCAGCTTATGAGAGCCATAATCAATCAGCTTGTGTGAGCAATGATCTCAATGATCTAGTTCAACTTGTGTGAGCATTAATAGAAGTCAGCTTGTGTGAGCATTAGTGCGTTTCAGCTTGTGTGAGCAGTGATTTATTAAATTGATAGACCAATGTGTGTCAGTAGTTCATGCTTGTGTGAGCCATGAATGATTGGATTAATTGAATTGATTGACCGATGTGTATATGTGGATCACGCTTGTGTGAGCGATCGAATTGATTGCTTGGATTTATGAATTGTACTGACTTGTAGGAAAGATTTGAAGCAAAGTTAAGTCTTCTGACCTGTGCTTGTGCTTAGATAACCCTTAGGGCGTATTTTCTTCCTAGTCAGGGTTTATGGGGTGAACTTGTTGAGACATTGTCTCACCCCGTTGTGGGTTCAACTTTTTTAGGTCCTTAGATGGCGGTCGTGGAGAACCCGAAGCCCCGAAGTCTGGGGAGATGGAGACCGAAGGATCGGCGAACGTGTCTGACTAGTTAGTCATAAGACAATCCCATTTTTGTTGAGCTGGTCTTTTGTAGATAGACCGGTGTTGTACATTAACCTGTGTGTTTATAAAAGAGGTGTTTTAATGGTGATTTGGTTTCCTGCTTCTTTCTATCCCAAGCTTTTGTTATCAGGGGATTTGTTTCGCTTCCGCATGCGTAATTAAAAATGAAAGGGTTGGCGACTCGTCCTGGGAAGTCGCAATTTTAATTGACCACCAAGGAATGGGTACGCGCTCGAGGATCGGGGCGTGACAGACGATGCACATACCAAATTATTGTGTACAAATTTTTTTTTAACAAATTTCCCTTAGGTTAAGCTATGATAGCTATTTTTAATATTCTTTTTACAAAAAAAATATTCCTTTGGTACCTTACTTTGGTAACGTTAATGGCTTTGAATTTTTATACTCTATTTAAAGAACAACGAATGGAATCCACGTGCATCTTGTGCATAGCAGGGGTTACTGGGCTAGTACATTGATAAATTAGTGACACCAATTTTCTATGTTCATTCAGAAAATAGTTTTCGAAGGATGTACGAGAACATTATTAGCTTTTGAGTCACTAAGATTTGAAAAAATCAATTATGAAAATCATAATACATTAAGAGTAGTTGTGCAGGGAGTTTACAAGGAAGATGAACTCATATCAAGTACTTTTGTCTTTTCTAATATTTGGTCTACACTAACTTCAGAAAGATCTAACAAAAAACATCCCAATTTTCATATATTTGTTATATCGATTGACTATAAGTTTTATGTCTTTACTAATTCATAGTAAAGATTTCTACGTATTGAAAATGCATTTGTTTCTTGTTTCCAAAGATTATCTATTGAAAATGGAACATAGAGAAAAAGAAAATGATCTAAAATTAATACGAGTATTTCCACTTATATAGAAAATTTTCCATTGAAATTAGAATATGATAAATCGACATATAACGAACGTGTTCCAAATATGAGTAATTAGAAGTATGGATCTTGGAGGATTCTCAAAAGTCAATACCTGAGGTTGTAGACACTTTGCGGTAGACGGTGTTCTTCCCTCTAATTTTTCAGGATGTCAGGCGGAAACTAAGGTAGCATCATGTAATCGCGCTTTACTTCTTAGTTAATGGAATTCCAAGTCGTTGTCACTCTCATCCTCTGCCTGCATTTCCAAATATGTGTCTCTTCTTTTAGTGGGAGAAATGGTTGGACCAGTTGGTTTCCACTTTCTTCGCTACGAGGAATCTCATATGAAGCTTCCAAGAAATTCCTCAGTGGATGGGACGGCCAAAACTCGGGAATGCAGGGGAAGCACCTTCCTCCTTGCGTTCCCGAATGCGCAAAGGCTCAAGCCGAAGGATCTCCTCCGATTGCAGATCCAGTTCCATGTCTAAGTTGAAATTCGCCTCCTTGAATTTGATATATAGCCTTCTTGTCCTCGAGGAAATTAATCATTTCAAAAGACGTGATACTTCCATCTCTTTAGCAACGTAGAGTAGTTGTCCGCGCACACAACTGCTTCTGACAGCTTGTGCGATCCACCCTGACATCAGATTGCAATGTTGTTTTCACAATCGCAACCGGCACAGAAAATTGTACAATCTGCAAATTTTTCATAATTTTCGAAAGCATTTGAATTTTCTGTTATTTTCCAGGATTTACAAACTCGTGAAAATTATGGAAAATGGTTTTGAAGTCTAAATAAATATCGGTGGTAATTCGAAGTCTATGAAAGGTCTAATATGGTTACCGAAGAAAATAGACAAGCACGATTAATATTTGGAAAAATATAACTTTTATTTGCTATCTAGAAAAATACTGTATTTTCTACAAAATTGAGTAGTTCTAATGATATATAGTGTTAAGAAATTTGTAAGCGATTGAGGTGCGTACAGGAGCCATAGGACCCTAAATTTGCCTCTCGAATGGAATATTCGTAATTTTTTTCCTCATGGGCTTTTGGGCCCGAGCAAGTTTAGCCGCTATATCTAAAGAGTGCAACTTCCAATAAGGTACCTAAATTGTGTTCGGGTCCAAGGAAAAATGGGTGGAGGTTTATTTAGCACACGGCTCCACCCAATCCTCCCTATAAAGAGGGGAATCGAACTCTCCATCTCCCTCTTTTCAAGCGGGAAGAGTAGCTACTGGGCTAACCTCCGATGGTTAAAAATTGCATGACTTGATTTATTGAGGAAGAGTCATATTCCGCCATGCTGTGTCAAGTATTTCAAAGTATAGAAAATACATTATATTGTGTCTCCTTCTTAAAACCTGACAAAGTACTATTTTTTTTTTTAACTTCATGTTGCTATTATTTGCAACATTATGAAAATGAAATGTTATTTATATCGGTAATGTATGTGCCAACACGTGGTATTGTGTTACGGATTTGATGGTCATTGTCGACCTTCCTATTGAGACGTGATATGATATACATGTGCATAGACCATCCAAGGTTTAATCACAGCCAATGTGATTTTCAGGGCTTAACCTGAAAAGGCGTGAGGAAAGGGTTTTCTTGACATCAGGGATCAAATGACTTTGACATTTGCTTGATATGCTATATATTTAGTTTATGATATGGTGCATAATATATGATTTATGGGACTATATGCATCATGCTCGTTACATTGGGAGTGTGACGAATGCATGGTCTTGATAGCTGCTGCCTTTTGCGGGCTTTGCATATTGATTGGTCCAGCGGTCCTTCTTGGTTGGACTTGGGCTTACTTTGATGATGGGTCAGCTTCTTGTGCTTTGGGCATTCTGTGAACTTTCATCGGAGAAAGAGATGAATAGTAGGGATTTCTCAAACCTGTGAATAAAATTACAATGTAGTCCTTATGACAAATTTTTGCGAAGAAATTATAGATATGGCGGCATGCCACATAGATGACCAGTAATGATTGGATCATAACATCAGTGATTTCTTACAAAAATTGAAAGGAAATATTATATTGAAATTTATGCAATAATTTATGATAAAATTAGCAAAATTAAGAAGTAATTCCTATATAATAACTTTAGAATCGGGACTGATTGAATAATTGTCCCTTTCTCACGGTCTTCTCATAATTGTGGAGATATGATTGCTGATAATTTTCGCAACTTCATGGGGATAAAGATGCCATGAGATAGTGATATTGTTAGTACACTCTTAAGTTTTAAAGAAAGGAATCAATCATCTGTTATCTACTCAATCACTTTAACGTGAAATTCTTCTTGATCGACATCAGTTAGCAATCCATATATCTCCTCTAACTTCTTTTTTGTTGCTTGTGGCTGGTTATGAGTGGCATTTCCCCATGTGTGCATCAATCTTGCTATATCGGCATACAGTACTCTAACACCCTGGATTTTGATGACCTTGCAGTGGCATTCTAAATGACGTTTTGATGGCAAATGCAATGATTATTATTAGATAGTAGATACATAAGAATAATGTTACTAGCGGTCCATATACTTTTATTCGAAATTATCCCTCTCCTTTTTGTTGATTCAAAATGGTCCTTGTACTTTTAAAAACATCCGTCGTTTGCTCTTCCTTTAATTTAGTTGCTGTGACGTCTAGTTGAACATCATAGCACGTGTCGTGGAATCAGTATACCCATCAACGACCACATATTATTTAATTCGGCAATTTAACGGTAAAAAATTTAACGGATAGTAAATTTGTCACCGGTATATTAATTTAGAGTTTTTCATTGAATTAATCCTTTTTTTAAAATTAGAACTACAAATCATAATATTGACGTATTTTCAACTGTCTCTCTCTCCCACCGAAGCTGCTGAAAGGATAAGACTTTAGAGTTTGGATTGCAGAGCTGGCCCGTAGATTCAACGACACCAAGAGCGATTCTCCTCGTTATGAGAAAAGATGATCCCAAGTGGAAAGTCGATTCTCCTCGTTATGAGAAAAGATGATCCCAGGTGGAACGACTTTCACGCCCCTAGACAGTCTTGGGCGCGCCGAACCAAAGCTACTGAGACAGAAAAGCTAATCCTCAGGACTAAAAGAAATCTCATATGTGTTCAAGTTCCAAACCTTCAGATTCTCCAATCCCATTGAAGACGACGCAGCACTCCCTAAATGCTTTTCTCTGCAGGAGCTTGGAGACCCGATGCAAAATTTAGGCCGCAATAATATCGTGGGCATGGGTGGATTCGGTATGGTTTACTGGGAGAGCTTGGCCAATGGTTCCAAGTGGCAATCAAAAGGGCCAGCAATCTCGTGCAGGGGACTGAAAAGCAGTTCAAAACAGAGATGGAAGTTCAAGCTTGATTTATGTGCATCCGAATGTGGTACGCCGGAGGGGCTTTGGCCGGACCAAGGAGGAGTTACGCTTTAACTCCTAGAACAAAAACCAAAGTTGTAAGAGGGAAAGACCGCAAGGAAATCTTACCATTCACATGTAAAAGGTGTACTCGGGCATCAATTGATGCTTTCCGACCAACCACAGCGATTTCCCTCTCTTCTTTCTTTGGATTTCCTCTGAGCTCTTCGTCTCTCTCGTTTCTTCTTTCCCTTTCGTTTTGCTTTCTCTTTCTTTTCTTTGTTCTTTCATGACACTTTAGAAGCACAAAAGAGGAGCTGAGTCGGGTCTTACCAACATAAATTTGGGCTTTTTGACTTTTCTTTTATGCCCAATTATTACATAGAAAGTGTTGACACCTAAATTTTTGCAACCCAGTTGTTTATTTATTGCATTAAAAAATTAGGGATTAATTTTTAACCCCCTAAAAAAAAAAGAACTAAGTTGCATATCATATAGTTTTAGGAGCATTTTCCTATTTTATTTGCATTGGGCTGGTGACGGATGGGTTTGATATGGTGGTTCTGAATTTTAATTTAACAAGTTAGACTGAGCCCACGAAGCAAGTAAATTGGCCCGAGCCCATTTTCTTTAATGACAAAGATTACCAAAATGGAGATTCGAAATGATATTACAATGGATTTTTGGAATTTAAGAAAATCGGGTTGCAATCTTATCTTTAGGCGATAAAATCAGGAGATGTGGAAAAAAAAAAAGAGAGATTGCGCGAAAAAGAAATCTTCGTGGATGTTGGTTTGAAAAGGAAATTAAAACCCTAATCTTTAGCCTATAAAAAGGTTTTTTGCGTAGGGTTTCAGAGGGGGCCACACATATTGATACATATGGCCATAGCACAGCACACACACACAAAATCAGGAGAGACGGCTTCAACCAGAGAGAAAGAAACGAATGATTTTACAAAGGGAAAAGGAAGCACGCTCGTCCAAGCCGAGAAGGCTGGTTTTTTATTTTCCTTACGACTGCAGCACTTTCTCCTGCCGATTACCTCTGCGAAGCGTTCACGGTTCCCTTCAGTGATCGAAGCTCCAGTTGTGCCGAGTTCTTCCCATTGCCGCTTCCGTCTCCTGGTCGAGCCGTGATCTTCTGACAATCCACCCACGTTGATCCGTGAGCATCATCGTGAAAGTCATTGAGCCGAATCCTCACGGCTCAATTATGCCAAGAATCCCACCAATCACGTGTTGTGGAACACCATGTGGTGCCTCTTTGTTTACCAGCATGGTCAGCAGGAGTTGACTAATCCTTTGGTCTTGGTTCATATTAGTGGAACACCACGTGTTGTGCCTCTTTGTTTCCAAGCGTGTTTGTCCACTTGAAATCTCCCATGTAATTGCATACCGCATGAAGTCCAGCAACTTGCTTTCGCCGCGTTCAAAAGAGACGTGATCATCCTGATTATCCTTGCAGAGCAACAACGTGAACATCATGACAACCTTCCTTCCCGACGCCTAGCCGAGACAACCATCGTGCCTGCTCTTGCTTCGCTCAAGATCCTGACGCCGTGTCCATCCAAACGGGAAGCCGTGGACTCTTCCAACGAAGCAGCCCAATCACAAGTCGAGACGACGAAGCAACCACAACCCGCTCCTCCTTGACACTCATCAAAGCAATACGTGGCCATGGGCATATTTAGAACTTGACGAAGAGCAGCCAAAAAAAGAATACAAAAAGGAAAAGAGAAAAAACAACAAAGGAGAGAGCCTCTTTTGTGAAAGAGTCGATGGAGGAAAAGGACAAAAAGGGGTTATTCAAGTTCTGAAATTGATGACTTTGGTCTTTGCTTTTTGACCATCACTTACTACAGGTGAAGCACTCTGCAGTTTATCCTCGATGGTGCTGCTCTTCTCCATTGCCACTTTGAACGTGGCGGGATAACTTCTTGCTACAATTGGCCATCGTGAGAGGCACCAGCCAGTCTTAATCGCTGGGCTTGCACCACCCGTCCAACAACCTTTGGTGTCATAGCACCACCTCTTCTCCGTGTCGAGTCTATCTAATTTTGAGAAGCAAGTGTTTGAACAAGGTAATAATTTTATCTTAGTCAAGATTCATATATTTCATTGCCTTCCTCGAATTATTGCATTTTTGATTGAACTCTCGAATGATGTTATCATAATCTCGAGTAGCCTTCTAAATAGGGATTAATCCCTAATTTCACAACATGCATATGATTGATGGTTCGATCTTCGCGCCCGAAATCCGACTCGCAATCGCACGGAAAATCGCCAATCCGATCTCACGCCCGAGATTCGATTCGCGATTTAATTTTAAAATTGGTCAACCCGATCTCATGCGCGAGATATGGTTCGCCAATTTTTGGATATCAATCTTATATTATTTGATTTGCTGTGGTGATTTTATTTTCATAAAAAAAAATTGAATTAGGATTAGGTTTTCTTATTTTGCATGTTTAGGATAGAGATTTTATTTTGAATCATGAAAAAGAAAACAAAAAGAAAGCATATGCATTTAGAATGTTAGTTTTTTTTTTTTTTTTTTGATTTGCATGTTAAATTTTAATTTCGAAATTAATAAAAAAACAAAAAAATATCATGTATATATCATATAGGATTAAGGCATCTTTTGCACATTATTGCATATTAGGGTAAGATTACATGTTTAATTTTACTTCCTAATTAATTTTAAGTTTAGATAGATTTTTTTTAGATAAATTGCATTTTAAGATTATTTGGGTTAAGATAATATTTTAGTTTAAATTAGGATTTGGCTCGACCTAATTCCTAATACAAATTGAATAGGATCTTAATCTAGCTAGATAATTTTCACATTTTTCCTAATTTCGAATTTCGTAAAAAAATACAAAAAATGTCTTAGAATAAATTAGTTTTATTCTCTAGGATAGATTGCATTCTTTTAAGGAAAAAGAAAAAGAAAAAAGAAGAAGAAAGATGTCTTATGCACGTCATTAGGATTAGATTCATTGAAATGCATGTGGTTTAAAGATTGCTATTAGGTCCATTTAATTAGAAATTGCATGTCATTAGAATTAAGTCATTTAATTAATATTGCATGATTTCCGTTAATCAAGTGAAAACAAAAAAAAGAAATCGCGTGTTAATTAGAAATTATATCTAAGGTTATTGATGTGAATTCTAATTGAACACTGCAGTTGCTTTTGTTGCTATGAGGTAAGTTCTGCATCTTTTTAATTGCTTTCTTGGGTGTTAAATTGGTGGATTGCGCACCCGTATGATCACCTCATATGTTAGGGAGATAAATTAAAATCAATTTAAGCTGCCTGCAAAAGCATTTTTGAAAATAAAAGAATGGTACCGAAAGGGCATTAAAGAAATCTAGTGTAACCAAGTTCCCGTACCCATAGTCTCTGGTTTGTAGGAGTAAAGTAAATCTCCCGTTACTTTACTTAAGTGTCTAATCGACCTACCGAAAATAGATTAGTGGCTACTCCTAGATAAAAATCATTTGTATGTTAAGAACTTGAACCTAAGTCACGAATTGGTATGGGCTTGAGAGAGCCCGAGTTAAGTTTAGGCTTAGTAATCCATTAGCCAAATCATAGGTGGTTCATACCAAAAAATTGGTCGCAATAGCTAGAAATGGGAGGGAGTTAAAATGGTGCTTTGACTCAATAATGCTAAAGATAAAAGAGATGGATTATGGACAAGAAGCCAAAAAGTATGAGATGCTCCGTTTTATATTTTAATCGTGCAATAATTTTATTAATTTACCAAAATAAGAATAAATCTTGCACATTGGCTAACCAGTTTTTTTTTCTTTTTTTTCCCTCCCTCGAGCGAAAAATCTGGATTGGCCGAGCCAGTTTGGACCAACTTTCGGCTTGGATTGCACTAAGCCTGCCTAAATTTTCAAAGCGTGGGAATGGAAGAAGACTAGGAGAATTATGCGAAATTTGCCTTATATGAGTCACTCGTTTTGTCAAATTTAGGAAGCTTCGAGGCAACGAAGCCTCTCTCGCTCTCTCTTTCCCTCAAAGCTGCTCATAGGAGAGCAAGACCGGCCCATGCCTCGAAATCAGCCTTCGATCCAACGACTTTTCCTTACCATTTCATTCATTCGCACCGCCCAAAAGCAGTGTCCAAGCAGACGGCAGTCCCAAACCATTCACCATAGATCGAGAACAACCATCAAGCTCATACGATCCATTTGCGCATGAGAAGAATCTACTTTTTCCCCGCTTAAAGATGGTGTTCAATCTCCGAACCTTCAGTTCTCCCGAGTCTGTTGAAAACGATCCAACACCTCCTAAAAGCTTCTCCCTAAAGGAGCTCCGACGCATGACGGACAACTTTAGCGGCAACAACTACGTGGGGTTCTTTCCGTGTGGCAAGGTTTACAAGGGGCGCTTGGCCGATGGTTCGCTAGTGGCAGTGTTCAGAGCAAGCCATGTCGATCTGGGGAACAAGAAGAACTTCGAAGCAGAAGTGCAAGTGGGAAGCACAGTTTCGACACACCCAAATGTGCTTCGCCTGAGGGGCTTTTGCAGGATCAAGAACGATCTCTTAGGGGTGTATCCCTTTATGATCAACAAGACCCTATATTATCATCTTGTAGTGAGACCAGATCGTTCCACTCAACCTCTAGAATGGCCGACTCGCAAGCGTATAGCCTTGGGAGTAGCAAGAGGTCTCGCACACCTACATAATCAAGGCAATGTCAAGATCATGCACCGCGACATTTGCTTGTCAAGTATATTCCTCAATGACCAATTTGAGGCCGTGATAGAAAATTTTTGGCGGGCCCTCATCATGCACGACGGAAATGCAAAGGAAGGGACTATTCAATGGCCCAGACTAAAGCACCCCATGAGAGTCTCATCCTCATCCCAGGAAGAAGAATCGGCTGATTCTGATTCCTATTCTCTAACCTATCATCTCTACGAAGACGTGTATGTTGACACCACCTATGCCGGCGGCAGAGCTGATTTTATTGCCCCAGAGTACCTGCACACAGGAAAGTGCACACTCAGGAATGATGTTCACGCCTTTGGGAAACTGCTTCTCGAGCTCATCTCTGGACAGCCACCTGCAAAACTCGATAAGTTGGCGTATGATGAAAATCTTGTTAGGACTAGAATTAGCACCTAGAGGGGGGTGAATAGGTGTTTGAAGCGATTTTAACAATTCAAATTGAATGAGAAATAAATAATTTAAAATCAACGATTGCAGCAAATGAAAACAGTTAACAATATAAAGGATTAGGGTTAGAGAATCAAGACTCCAGATTTATAGTGGTTCGGCTTAGATCAAGCCTACGTCCACTCTCCCGCACGGACAGCCCTTCTGGCTGGATTTCACTAATAATCAATAAGAGTGATTACAGTCTCACGCTCTTGAGTCCACAGTGTAGATTACTCTACTACACTTCCTCAAGGTCTACAATATGATCTCTCTTTTGATTACATGTAACGCTCAAAGAATGATATCGCAAAATAGAAAAGGAGATTCAGACTTTGGAATTCTTCTATCCGCACTCTTCAACAACTAGAGCATCTCTCTTATATACTTCTTCATGCCTTCAATACCGTTGGCACCTTCCAAAGAAGTTCTTCCAATCAACCCGTTGGACAGAATCAATTAGAGAGATCTCGAGCTCTTTAAGGTAAGTGTTGATAGCCCATCAATCATGCTCGCCCATACAATCAGGATCTCGGTTTCCATAAGTAGATCCTTCCAAATATAAGTTGCGAAGTCGTCAAAGAATCTAAACATATTCCATATAAAACTAAGATCGTTTAGTGCTAAATCCAGTAGAAAGATATCCACTAGTCGTTAGAATAAAGATCATATAAGATCAGAATAAACGTCGTCCTGGAAACTGTCCATGTGAGTAGACTTTGAAATATAAGTCTTGAGTCTTGCTAGCTTCAGACTTTAATCTTCAGACTTTGATCTTCAGACTTTGATCTTCAGACTTTGTCAAAAGAGTCTGTAAGTCTTCAGACTAGACTGATAAACCTGTTTTGTCAACTTCAAAATACCTTAAGGGATTTCATCCAACAATCTCCCCCTTTTTGATGGTGACAAAACTTTCCTGCAGATTTGAATATTATCGCCCTGCAATACAACTTTTAAGCAAGCATCATAAAAGATTAAATAAGATAGTAGAAGTTATCCTGTACACAGATCTGCATTCACCGAAACCTCATTAGTCATAAACAGACAGTACTATCTAATTTATAAAGCTTAAGGTATTGCCATAGAGAGCACACATTTCAAAAACTGCACACGTTTAAAAACTCAAGTCAAAGTCAAGATAGCAAGCAATCAAAACAATCAAAAGATAAAAAGATAAAAAGATAGGATTTGGTTCAAAAATCTGCAGAGAGTTCTTCTCCCCCTTTTTGTCAGCATTAAAAAATCAAGGAGCTCGAGCAATGCGAACAAGTTGAAAGTCTCCCATAGACTTGACAGTGTCTTCCAACTTCCTCAAATCTTCCTGTACTTGGGTGAGAGTAGTCCCCTTTGCAGTATCCTGAATCTGACGCTGAACATCTTTAAGCTGATCATGCAAAGTGATGAACATTGCATGATTTTCATTCTGCAAGGTCTAAAATTCATAACCCATGGCATAAATTTGACCTTTAAGTTCCAAGATGATCTCAAGCAGCCTTTGAAAATTTCTAGAGTTGTCAGTCTGAGTGCTTGTTTCAGCTCGGTCTGAAGGTGGAGTCAAGCCAGTATGAATGTCAGCAGGAGGTTCAGTGTGTGGAGATGATGCCTCTCCTTCAGGAAACTGTGCAGCATGAATATCCTCAGCATCAGGAGGTGATCGACTAACACCTGTTTGAGCATCCTCTTCTCTAAAAGTCAGCCGAAGAGGTGTGTGTTCTCTTTCTTTATCTCCCCATGTGTCCATGTCTTCTGGTGGAGAAAAGAATTCATCTTTCTGAGGCGTTTCCTCAGTGACAGGATGTTGTATATCCTCCTTTTCTGCTGGAGAATCTGTTCTTTTTGGTTCATCTGCTTGTTCTTCTTTTCCTTCTTCCTCTTCCTCTCTTTCTTCCTCTTTCTTCTCTTCCTCTTTCTTCTCTTCCTCTTTCTCTTTCTCTTTCTCTTTCTTCTCTTCCTCTTTCTTCTCTTCCTTCTCTTCCTCTTTCTCTTTCTTTGCAACTTGATGTTCTGGAACAGTTGGAATAGATGCAGCAAATTGAGAAACAAGAGTAGAGATGGGTATTGCATCCTCATCATCTTCATCTTCCAGGATGACTGCCCTTCTCTTCTTGGTAGAACTAACCACAGGTTCTTTCCCTTTCCTTTTTGCTGCTGATGAGTCTGGTCTGAGTTTGATAGGAGTCTTTTCCTTGAATTGCTCCAGCTTCTTGCTAAGCTCTTTCAGACGCATCTTGGTAATCATCCTCAGCCCGATGACCATTTTATCAATAGTCTTCACTGTGAGAATATGAGGAGGTTGAATGTTGAGATGTCTGAAGAGACGAGTAATGAGAGCAGCATAAGGAAGCTTTCCTTTGTCCTTAACCATGCATCTATACATGTGAAAGATGATGGTATGTGGCAAAGAGAAGTTCACACCTATCTTGATGGCAAACATCAACTTAGCTTCAGAAATTTATACATCTGTCTTAGATGTCGATTTGGGTCTTAGACAGTTAATTACAATCTTGTGCAGCAAAGTATTTGTTGCATTCATTCTGGAATAAGATAGTCTTCCTTCTGCAATTCTATCTTTTGCTAGTTCAAGAGTAGCATGGCTTACAGACACGCCGATTGGTTGGAAAGCCCCTCTTTCCACACCAAGCACATCAGCCAAAATGTCATTATCAATGACATACTCCTTATCTCTCACGCTGAAAGTAAAGCTGTTTGCATCAATGAAACTGATATTGGAGTAGAAATAGGCCGTCAATTCAGAATGTGCCGTGTCACAGTCTGTGCAGAACTGATAAAGTTGGAGCTTTTCGAATTTCTCTCGCAGATGTATGCTCAACAAGTCCAGAAAATCGAAATCCACAGTTCGTGGGTTCATCACCCCACGCTTCAACAATTTTTCATATCTCTTCCTGTGTCCGTCTGAGCGGAACAATTCATCCTTCTTCCCTCGTAGGCTCGCAGCCACACCCATCCATGGTTTAAAGTGTATGAACATCTTTTCATCATCGTCCTTTCCCTCAGGCTGATTCATACTACTAAACCTAGGGTCACTCGGGAAATTTGCAAATGCTCTTGCAGCCGTTCCCTCAGGCACAATTCCAGACCTTTCCATAACAGTAAGAAAGTGCGTCTCGTTTCTATAACCCTTCTCTTTCAGAAACTCATCCACAAAAGTCATAGCAAAACCTTCCTTTAACGCAGAGTAAAGCTTGTAAACAAAGGCAGGCTTTAGAGTTCTTACTGGTTCGATATCTTCATAAATCGTTTCTGCATCTTGAGGGCCCTGTTCTTGAGGTCTTGTAGGGGATGACCGCTGTTGAGAAGTTTGCTCAGTAGGAATGTCGCTTTCCTCAGTGAGATCAAAGTGCGTAGGTCCCTCACCAGATCCCAGTGGTCCCCTGTTTGCTATTCTGGAAGACTTCCTCTTATACGACATTGTGCGTTTCTTTGGAGAGACTTTCTCACTTGTGTCGCAAGAAAGTTGAGAACTTTGAAACGAAGAAGTTTTGGAGAGAAAATTGCAGAGCAGTGAAAAACTTTTGATCTAGGGTTTTTGAGTAAAGTGAAAACGAAGGAGAAGAGATGTATAAGTATAATAGGTACGGGGGATAAACCAAGCGTCGTATCTTTTTGAAAATCTTGAATTTTCCTTTTTAAAAAAAATAACTGCCTTAATAAACCGATAAACACTCTTTAAAAAAAATAACCGCCTTAAAAAAGACAGATAATCTTACATTATCAATAAGACAGTTTAAGTAAGGAAACTTACAGTCGTGTCGATTCGTATTCTCAGACTTTTAACCTTTGAGTCTGATACTCTGTCAGACTTTAGTTACTGAGTCTGAACTTCAGCATTCTTCAAGAGATAATATGTTGAGTCTTGAGCGAATAGACTCAAACAAGCTTTTCTCAAGTGGCTTTGTGAAGATATCTGCCAGTTGATTCTTTGAGTCTATGAATTGTATCAAGACTTCTTTGTTCTGAACATGATCTCTTATAAAGTGATGTCGAATCTCAATATGTTTTGCTCTTGAATGTAGAATAGGATTCTTTGTAAGATTGATAGCACTGGTGTTGTCACATCTAATTTCTGTGCAAGAGTCTTCAATGCCAAAGTCTTGCAGTTGTTGTTTTATCCACAATATTTGAGAACAGCAACTTCCAAGAGCAACGTATTCTGCTTCAGCTGTTGAAAGAGCCACAGTACTTTGTTTTCTCGAAAACCAGGATACTGCCCTGTTTCCAAGCAATTGACAAGTACCTGAAGTGCTTTTTCTTTCAACTCTACAACCTGCAAGATCTGCGTCTGAATAGCCAAGAAGTGTAAAGTCTCATTCTTTGGAATACCAAAGACCGATCTTAGCAGTAGTAGCAACATATTTAATAATACGTTTAACATCACTTAAGTGAGATTCTCTAGGATCATATTGAAACCTAGCACATATGCAAACACTAAATAATATGTCAGGTCTGGATGCAGTAAGATAAAGAAGAGAGCCAATGATACTCCTGTATAATTTTTGGTCAATTTTCTTTCCTGCTTCATCTTTGTCTATCTTCAAAGAGCTTGACATTGGTATGTCAGTCTTTTTGCAATTCTCCAGACCGAACTTTTTAACAAGTTCTTTTGCATATTTCTCTCGATGAATGAATATTCCCTCCTTTAGTTGTTTGACTTGTAGACCAAGGAAAAAGGATAGTTCACCCATCATGCTCATCTCGAATTCATCCTGCATAGACTTAGAAAATTTCTTGCACAAAGTTTCATTAGATGATCCAAATATGATGTCATCAACATAAATCTGAACAAGTAGAAAGCTTTTTCCTTCCTTTTTAATGAACAAAGTAGTGTCTACCTTTCCTTTAGAAAAGCCACTATGAATTAAGAAATTACTTAGCCTTTCATACCAAGCTCGAGGAGCTTGTTTCAGTCCATATAAAGCTTTCTTCAGTCTGAATACAGAGTCTGGTTTCTTTGAATCTTCAAAACCAGGAGGTTGTTCTACGTAGACTTCTTCTTGAATAAATCCATTCAGGAATGCACTTTTGACATCCATTTGAAACAACTTGAAATTCTTATAGCAAGCAAAAGCAAGTAGTAATCTGATTGCCTCTAACCTTGCTACTGGAGCATAAGTCTCATCATAGTCTATCCCTTCTTCTTGCGTGTATCCTTTAGCTACGAGTCTTGCTTTGTTTCTCGTTACTTTGCCTTTTTCATCAACTGTGTTCCTGAAAACCCATTTAGCTCCAATAACTGATTTACCTTTTGGTTTGGGAGTTAATTCCCATACGTCGTTAATACTGAATTGTCTGAGCTCTTCTTGCATTGCTTCAATCCAGCTTTCATCAGCTAAAGCTTCTTCGATATTTTTGGGTTCTATTTCAGAAATAAGAGCAACAGCACTAGACTCTTCTCGCCTTTTGGATCTTGTTCGTATTCCCTCATTAATGTTTCCAATAATGAGTTCTTCGGCATGACTAGACTTGTGCTTCTAGTTACTGTTCATTATGATAGATTGTTGATCTTCTTCTTGAGTAGGTTCTTCATCAGTAGCTTGTTGTACTGATTTTGATTTAGCAACTGTTTCAGTGGAGTTAGATCTAGCAGTGTCTGGAGCAGATTCAGAATCTTCAGTCTGTATCTACTGAACTTGTGGAGAGTCTTGAAATTTGACATTCATTGATTCTTCCACAGTCTGAGTCTTTTTGTTGAACACTCTAAAAGCTTTGCTTGTTGTAGAGTATCCAATAAAGAATCCTTCATCTGATTTTTCTTCAAACTTACCAACACGATCATTTGCATTCTTTAGAATAAAACATTTGCAACCAAATATTTGAAAATAAGAAACTATTGGTTTCTTCCCTTTAAAAATTTCATAACGAGTTTTCTCAAGAATTGATCTTAAAAACACTCGGTTTATAATATAGCAAGCAGTTGAAACAGCTTCTGCCCAAAACCTTGAAGAAACTTGATTTCCAATTAAAAGTGTTCTTGCCATTTCTTGTAAAGATCTATTCTTCCTTTCCACAACTCCATTCTGTTCTGGTGTATATGGAGAAGAGAATTTGTGTTGAAAACCAAATTCATCACATAAATTAGCAAAGTCTTGATTTTCAAACTCACCTCCATGGTCTGTACGAATGCTTGTAATAGTGTGACCTTTCGTATCTTCTTCCTCTGTTGACCTGTTTTGAAACCTTTGAGAGTTTTGTTTCTTCCAATTGAATTTCCTTCCTTTTCTGTTCAGCTTTCTGAATCTCTTTATCATAAGTGCCAGTTCTTCATCATCTAGGTCTTCTTCAGAATCTGTAACATCATAATAGTCATTAGACTTTAAGGCAATAGATTTCTTACCTTTTGAGTCTTCCTATTCGTTGTTCTATTCTACTTCATAGGATTGAAGAGTTCCAACCAATTCATCTACAGAAAGTGGAGCAATCCTCTGTGTCTCTCTTATTGAGGTTTTTATATAATTCCAATCTTTTGAGAGTCCACGAAGAAGTTTGTTGACCTTCATATGTCCTGAGATTGGATGTCCCTGATATTCAAGACCATTTACAATTTCAGTAAAGCGACTAAACATGTCAGTAATTGATTCTCCTGATCTCATTTTAAAGACTTCATATTGTCCCAAGAGAATGTTGATCCTTGTTTCTTTCACACGATCAGTTCCTTCATAGGTAATGTGAAGCCTATCCCATACTTGTTTTGCTGTATCACAAGAAGATATTCTATTATATTCAGTAGGAGATAAAGTACAATATAAAGAATAAATAGCTTTGGCGTCGAGAGTCTGTCTCTTCGTGATTTCTTCTTAAGTCAAAAGAATAGGAACAGCAGGTTCTTTTCCTCTCTCTGAATCTGATGCAGCAGTAGGAATGATTCCTTTATCAACCACTTCCCATTCCAAATGGTCTTTCGATCTTAGGAATGCCTTCATCTTGTTTTTCCATATGCTGTAATCTTTTCCATCAAAGTATGGAGGTCTGGTATTGCTTTGACCTTCAACCAACCCTGTAGGCAGCATACTAGCCATAGATCTTTTACTTAGAAGTAAAGACACTTCTTATAAACAAGTACACAAGCTCTGATACCAATTGTTAGAACTAGAATTAGAACCTAGAAGGGGGTGAATAGGTGTTTAAAGCGATTTTAACAATTCAAATCGAATGAGATATAAATAATTTAAAATCAACGATTGCAGCAAATGAAAACAGTTAACAATATAAAGGATTAGGGATAGAAAATCAAGACTCCAGATTTATAGTGGTTCGGCTTAGATCAAGCCTACGTCCACTCTCCCGCACGGACAGCCTTTCTGGCTGAATTTCACTAAGAATCAATAAGAGTGATTACAGTCTCACGCTCTTGAGTCCACAGTGTAGATTACTCTACTACACTTCCTCAAGGTCTACAATATGATCTCTCTTTTGATTACATGTAACGCTCAAAGAATGATATCGCAAAATAGAAAAGGAGATTCAGACTTTGGAATTCTTCTATCCGCACCCTTCAACAACTAGAGCATCTCTCTTATATACTTCTTCATGCCTTCAATACCGTTGGCACCTTCCAAAGAAGTTCTTCCAATCAACCCGTTGGACAGAATCAATTAGAGAGATCTCGAGCTCTTTAAGGTAAGTGTTGATAGCCCATCAATCCTGCTCGCCCATACAATCAGGATCTCGGTTTCCATAAGTAGATCCTTCCAAATATAAGTTGCGAAGTCGTCAAAGAATCTAAGCATATTCCATATAAAACTAAGATCGTTTAGTGCTGAATCCAGTAGAAAGATATCCATCAGTCGTTAGAATAAAGATCGTATAAGATCAGAATAAACGTCGTCCTGGAAACTGTCCATATGAGTAGACTTTGAAATATAAGTCTTGAGTCTTGAGTCTTGCTAGCTTCAGACTTTGATCTTCAGACTTTGATCTTCAGACTTTGTCAAAAGAGTCTGTAAGTCTTCAGACTAGACTTATAAACCTGTTTTGTCAACTTCAAAATACCTTAAGGGATTTCATCCAACATATCTCAGTTTGGAGGAATGGATTGGTGAATTTATGAACAAGAACGAGTTGGGAAGATTGATCGATCCCAATTTGCAAGGGAACTACGTGGAAGAAGAAGCGGAGAAGGTTGTCCGACTGGCATTGTTGTGTGCACACAAGGATCCATCTGTTCGACCAGAGATGTCTGAAGTGGTTGAAATACTCGAAAGCCAGTTTCTTCAGCGGGATTCTAGTACAAGGAGTAGTTGGAGTTTGAGTGAGTGAATCGACTACTCCATAATACTCTTTCCCCACTTCTTCTCCTCATTTGGTGATCGGTCCATGACGGGCATTTCAATGCTACAACATCACCATTGCCTTTTTTTACATTAAATAACATGTTCAACTTCTATGTTTACCGCTTTCTGAACTCTGTATGTTCCACCAGTTTCATTCGTAAGATCTTTCTGTAGTACTACTCTCCAGTATTTGGAGACATATAGCACGTCCTTCATGCAATGGCTGCTATCTTCTACATTTGTCATCGAACTAAAAACTAGAAACTGAGATACAAATTCACAGTCACCTTTCGATATACCGAATTATTGTGAATAAATGTTTTGTTAAGAAAGTTTTGTTGTTCTCGCAAAAAATTGAATGCCACGATGAAAGCAGTCCTTCAAAGACATTTTGATACATCCAGTGGCGCGTGCAACTTCGTGCGAATTAATCCTTGAATATTAAAGAATATCCGAGTTGTTGGAACTACCATACTCGACCTGCATCTTTCAAACTTGTTTCTCTGGTTTCAGAGGAAGATATGGTTGTAGTTGGCTTTGATTTTCATCTCCACGAGATAAACTCATATGAAGCTTGCAAGAAGATTCTTGGCGATGGGAGTCATCAATACGAAACACATTGCACGTCAACTTCTAGTAGGCTCCAGTCGGGACTTGTAAAATCCGTGTATACACTTTCCACAATTCACACCTACCTGGGCCATTTCAGCTGCTTTTGGGCAATTTTTCAACCCAAGCAATCTCCTTATAGTCTTAGGCTTAGTTTATTTCTTGGGAAACATATTGGGAGAAAATATTTTCCTTACTTTCCGGCGTTTGGTTCGCTTAGAAAAATGAGTTACTAGAAATGTTTTCCTAGTCAACAAAAAAACTATGCCTAAATTCAGGAAAATAATTTTCTCTTTGAAAATCCAGAATATATTTTCCAAAATATGACTAGGTATTGCCCATATTTTTGTATTTTTCTAGTTCATTTTAGAAAAAAAAAATGAAGAAAAGAAAAAATAATTAAAAAAATTGAATATTTTGGTGATTTTTCCTAAATCAAATTTTCTATACCAAATTACAAAAAATATTTTCTAGTTTATTTTTAGGTTTTCTATCAAACACTCGCAAATATTGTCATTTTATTAAAAGAAAAATGACTTTTTGGAAATCATTTTTTAGAAATGCTATATTTTGCATGAAATAAATGGATCCTTAATTTATTTGATTATCTCTAAATTGCAGGGAGACAGCGACAAGAGCAATGACCCTGTTAATCGTGACCTCATTCGAACAATCAAGAGGTGGATTGTTCGATTCTTCCCATGTACACCTCTCTCAAGCTGTCACTGACTGTTAGTGAGTTGAGAATTGAGGAGACTCGTGCTAAATGTCATGTCACACATTATTTGTAAGTTCAGTAGTTTTGATTTCACTGAAGTTTCTTTCCAGCGTTCGCATTTCAATTTCTTCTTCGGACGTACTTGTCCATTTTCTTTGGTTTTGGCATTATCGTTTATTTTCTTTTATTTCAAGCATTGATTCTTTTATTTTCTTCTATGTTCGGGTCATTGCATTTCAATTCCAAGCACTTCACTTTCTGCTTTCACAGGCGAGCATGCTTCTCTCTCACTCAAATCCATCTCCATCCAATTTGAAAAACTTGTCTAGTGGAAGTTTAATCACTTTGTCCCGAACAAGAGAACAAGCTTTTTGATCGCTTTTTTTTTTTTAATTGCTAGTTTGTCAGATTTGCTTAGAATGATTTGGATTCAATAGTTCCTGAAAAGCTCGGTCACAAGGTTCGAGCCCCATGACCCACCTAGCTTAAGATCTGTTCACCAAATTACAAGTGTGGATTAGTGTTTGCTTTGATACTTGGAGGTCGAGCAATACGTGAAAGGTCTTCATTTTTATTTTTTTTAGGGTTAATATCATGAAAAATCTTAAATTAATACATTTACGATAAATTTACCTAAAAGTCTCCTTCCATTCATACCAACCAAGGGCGATTCTCCTCCTTACGAGAAAGAGATGATCGCAAGTGGAGCGACTTTCACGCCCATAGACTTAGACACAGACTTGGGCGCGCCGAACCAAAGCTCTCGAGACACAGAAAAGCTAATCCGAAATCAATCAGCACTAAAGGAAATCTCGCATGTGTTCGTGTTCCAAACCTTCAGATTCTCCAATCCCTTTGGAGACGGCCCAGCACTTTCTAAATGCTTTTCTCTGCAGGAGCTTGGAGACGCGACGCAAAATTTAGGCCGCAAACATATCCTGGGCAAGGGTGGATTCAGTACGGTTTACCGGGGGAGCTTGGCCAATGTTTCTCAAGTGGCAGTCAAAAGGATAAGAAATCTCGCGAGGGGACCGAAAAGCAGTTCAAAACATAGATGGAAGTGTCTAGCTTGATTCATGTGCATCCGAATGTGCTACGCCTGAGGGGCTTTTGCCGGACCAAAAAAGAGCTACGCTTTTTACTCCTAGAACAAAAACCCAACTTGTAAGAGGGAAAGACAGCAAGGAAATCTTACCATTCACATCTAAAAGGTGTATTCCAGCATCAATCGATGTTTTCCGACCAACCACAGCCATTTCCCTCTCTTCTTTCTTTCGATTTCCTCCGAGCTCTTCGTCTCTCTCGTTTCTTCTTTCCCTTTCGTTTTGCTTTCTCTTTCTTTTCTTCGTTCTTTCATGACACTTTTTTTTTTTTTGGTCGAAAACTAAGTTTTATTTATTTATATGAAAACTGGTGCAGGACCACCGGCTCCCAAAAGCGGGGCGTCGTGACAGAACTCGAAGTGGCAGGCGTTGTTCACCACCCCAACTTATTAAGCCTGATTGGGTACTGCAATATGGGGGAAGAGCGGTTGTTGGTCTATCCCTTCGTGGTCGACCGCAGTCTCAACTTACTCTCGAGACAGAAAGCTGTCCGACCACTCGATTGGCTGATCTGGGTGTGAATAGCAATGGGAGTTGCGTGGGGCTGGCTCACATGCACGATCAATGTCATCCGAGCATCATACACTGTGATGTAAGTTGTTCGAACATATTGCTGAACGTGGAATTCGAGCCAGTATTGGGAGACTTTGGCTTGGCCAGGATCATGCATGAGAGGGATACTGCGGTGGGGAATGCTGAAGTATCCATCGGCTTCGGCCCGTTTTAAGCAGCTGAAGTTGGTAAACGTCCTCCTTTGTTGCCCATCTCCCCTGAGGGGTACCAAGGTACTTATGTCAATGTCAACACCACCGTGCGTGCACATGCGCGGTCCGTTGCTCCCAAGTACTTGAGCATGGGTAAGTGCACTGGGAAGGTTGATGTCTATTTGTATGCGAACATGTTTCTCGAGCTCATCTCAAGACAGCCATTTTACACCTTCGGTCAGCGACAGAATGATTGGATTAGCAGATGTATGAACGAGAACAAGTTGGAAAGGGTGGTCGATCCTAATTTACAGAGGAACTATCCGGTGGAAGAAGCAGAATGACTTGTCCGCTTGGCATTCTTATGTGCAGATGGCGTCTATCCGACCCAAGATGTCTGAAGTGGTTATGATACTCTAAAACCGATTGCACGGACCGGATCCCAGCAGTAGGAGTAGCTGGAGCCGAAACGAGTGTGATTCGACTCCTTACTACTCCTTCCCTCCTTCTCCCTTGTTGGAAATGGCTTTATGAGTGGCATGTTGGAGTTTTGTTTGTTAAAACAAAAATGAGTGCCTTTTACCTTGTCCCACATGGGAAAGGTGGAAAAAAGTAAACCAGTATAAAAGTGTGGGATTTACTTTATTTATTTAAAGTAATGATTGGGTGGGGCTAGACCCCACCATACCCGCGTGCGGGTGCGCGATTAGCACTAATCCCTCTATTATTTATTTTATTTTTGTTTTGAGAATTCTCGAAAAATAAAATATAAAATGAAAATTCGAAATTTTATTTATTAAATAAATAAATAATTAATTATTAATTATTATTCCGAATTTATTCGTGTCTTTTCATTTGCATATGATACCCGTTCGGTTTGCAACCTTTCACGAAGGGTTGCATTGGTTCGGTTTTAATTTCTTACGAATAGACACCTTTGTTCAATTGAACAAATTTCGAAAGGATGTGTTTTTTCATTTCGCAACTTTTCACGAAGAGTTGTCTTCGTTTTCTAAGACTAGTTTATATATATATACTTGTCAGATTGAGAAAGAAGTCTGGTTATCTTTTTCTTCTCTTCGAGTTTCTTTCTGAAAAAAACGACAGCCATTCTTTCAATTGTTTCTTAGAGAGATCCTGGAGAAATACTAGAATTGCTATCTAGTATTCTCAAATTGAGACTTTGTTGTATCCTGGAGGATATTTTGCCGGTGACCATTAGCAACTTTGTGGGGCAAATAAATCCTTAAAGAAAGTGATATCACGCCTCAAAGTCCGACTCGAGTACTCAAAGATCCGTCTTCATTGTTCTACCCAATCGAAGCAGTATTTTAACAACAATTTTAAGGATTTATTTCGCAACAATGGAGTCGGAGACAATCAAAGTGATGAATCAAGACATGGTCAAACTAGACCGGTTCGATGGGAACAACTTTGCTCGCTGGAGGGACAAGATGATGTTCTTACTTACTGCTCTGAAGATTTCCTACATACTGGATCCCAACTTGGCGCCTATAGAAGATCCGGAGCCTACTATTGAAGGAGGAGAGCCAAGTGCGGAAGCCATTGAAAGGGTTAACAAAGAGAAGAAGAAACGTGCGGAGGACGAACTACTTTGTCGAGGACACATTCTGAATACTCTATCCGATCGTTTGTACGACTTATTCACTGAAATGAAGTCGGCTAGAGAAATTTGGAATGCACTGGAATTCAAGTATAAAGCGGAGGAGCAAGGTACCAACAAGTATCTAATTGCAAAGTATTTTGATTTCAAATTTATTGATACTAAACCCTTGCTGGAACAAGTCCATGAATTGCAAGTACTTGTGAATAAAATCCGTGCCCTCAAGATTGATATTCCAGAAGCTTTTCAAGTTGGAGCAATTATTGCGAAATTGCCTTCAAGTTGGAAAGACTATGGAAAAAGGCTGATGCATAAGTCAGAGGACTTTACTTTGGAACAAATACAGAAACATCTTCGCATTGAGGAAGAGTCACGTTTACGTGAAAATTCTGTTTTGTATAGTTCCAAGGTGAATGCTGTGGAAAGAAAGCGAAAATTCGGCCAGAACTTCAAAGAAAAAGGCGGGCATAAATTTAAGAAAACACAAAAGAAGAAAAAGGGTTGCTGTTTTATCTGTGGCAAACAGGGACACTATGCCAGGGAATGCATTCACCGCAAGAGCATTTCGAAGGACAAGAATATTCCGACGATGAAGGCAGATGCAAATCTGGTTGAAGAAAATTATGTGGCCATGATTTCAACCATGTTTTCGAACATGAAAGTTTCTGAAATTAATGATACGATGGCTATGATTTCTGAAATTAATTCTACCACTGCCAAATCTGGTTGGTGGTTAGATTCTGGAGCAACGGTCCATGTGTGCAAGGACAAATACATGTTCAAGCAATTTGAGGAGATCGTTGACTCGGATGTTCAAGAGGTCCTGATGGCGAATAATGCTCTTGCAAAGGTTGCTGGAAAAGGCACAGTGGAGATAGACTTCACTTCTGGAAAGAAGATTACTCTTCTTAATGTGTTATTTATACCCGAAATTAGGAAGAACCTAGTTTCTATTGATTTACTTTGTAAGAGGGGGTTTCGGGTTTTATTTGAATCCGACAAGGTTATCCTGTCGAAGAATGGGCTGTTTGTTGGAAAGGGTTATGCCAATGATGGCATGTATCAACTGAGTATGAATAATAATATTGCTAATTCTGCTTATACCGTTGAGTCTTCCTTTTTATGGCCTAGTAGGTTAGCACATATAAATATTCGTTATTTGAAGAATATGAAGAAGTTAGACTTGATAAATTTCAATGGCGAATATGATAAATGTGAAATATGTGCTAAGTCCAAACTTACTAAGAAACCATTTCCTAGTGTTGAAAGAAATTCGAATTTATTGGATTTGGTTCATAGTGATATTTGTGAATTCAATGGCATGCTAACACGTGGAGGTAAAAGGTATTTTATTACCTTTGTGGATGATTGCAGCAGGTTTTTGTATGTTTATCTCATGAGATCGAAGGATGAAGCATTTACCATGTTTAAGAAATATAAGGCTGAAGTAGAAAATCAACTAGAAAAGAAAATCAAAGTTCTACGTTCAGATAGAGGTGGAGAATATTTCTTAAATGAATTATCTTCTTTTTGTGAAGAACATGGTATTGTTCATCAAGCTTCAGCACCATATACTCCACAACAAAATGGTTTGGCTGAAAGGAAAAATCGATCTCTTGGAGAAATGGTTAATTGTATGCTTTCAAATTCAAAGCTACCAATTAATCTTTGGGGAGAAGCATTACTTACTGCATGCTATATTCATAACAGAATACCTTCCAAGAGAAATGAAATAACCCCTTATGAACTATGGAAAGATAGAAAGCCAAATTTGTCATATCTTAAAGTGTGGGGGTGTTTGGCATATTACCGAGTACCGGATCCCAAGAGAACAAAGCTCGGTCCTAGAGCTTTCAAAAGTGTTTTCGTTGGGTATGCTGAAAACAGTAAAGCTTATAGACTTCTTGATTTAGAGTCCAATGTCATTGTAGAATCAAGAGATGTTGAATTCTTTGAGAATAGATGTTTCACAAATTCTGAAATTGTTGAAAATAATTCAAAATTCATGGAAACTCAAATAGATTCTCAAGAGAAAGAAACGAATGATTCTAGAGACATGATTGAACCAAGGAGAAGTACTAGAGCTAGAAAACTAAAAGACTTAGGTCCTGATTTTATTACTCATGTTTTTCTTGTTGAAGGAGATGGAGATAATAACGTGATAAATAAATATCCTTTAGTATTAAATTTAGAAGATGATCCTATAAGCTTTGATGATGCTATGTCTTCTAGAGATGCTTCTTTTTGGAAAGAAGCTGTGAATGATGAAATGGACTCAATTATGTCCAATAATACTTGGGTATTAGTAGATCTACCAAAGGGGTCAAAACCTATTGGATGCAAATGGGTTTTTAGAAGAAAATATCATCCTAACGGTTCTATTCAAGCTTTTAAGGCTAGACTTGTGGCCAAGGGATATAGACAAAAAGAAGGAATAGATTATTTTGATACATATGCTCCTGTTGCACGTATAACTTCTATTCGAGTTCTTTTTGCTCTAGCTTCCATTTATGATCTTTGTGTTCATCAAATGGATGTTAAGACTGCTTTCTTAAATGGAGACTTAAATGAGGAAATTTACATGGAACAACCAGAAGGTTTCGTTCTTCCTGGAAATGAAAGAAAAGTATGTAAATTGATTAAGTCTCTTTATGGGCTTAAGCAAGCTCCTAAGCAGTGGCATGAAAAGTTTAATTCGGACATATTGTCTAATGGTTTCATCAATAGTAGTGCTGATAAGTGTATATACTCTAAATTCACTAAAGACTATGGTGTCTTAGTGTGCTTGTATGTTAATGATATGCTTATCTTTGGAACGAATATGACTGGAATTATTGAGACTAAGAAGTATCTAACTTCCATGTTTAAAATGAAGGATTTGGGTGAAGTAGATACTATCTTAGGTATTAAGGTTAAGAAACATAGTGGGGGTTACTCTTTAAGCCAATGTAGTTATGTTGAAAAATTATTAAATAAATTTCAACATCTTGGTTTCAAGGAAATAAGTACTCCTTTCGATTCCAGTATTAAATTGAATCATAATACTGGTAGAGCGGTGGCACAATTAGAATATGCGAGTGCTATAGGGTCCTTAATGTATGCGATGCATTGTACTAGACCCGATATTGCTTACTCTGTATGCAAGTTGAGTAGGTATACTAGTAATCCAAGTGTAGAACATTGGAGAGCTATTGCTAGAATTTTTGGTTATCTTAAGAGAACTAAAAATTTAGGATTGTTCTATAATAAGTATCCAGCTGTATTAGAAGGATACACCGATGCTAGTTGGATTACAAGTGTGGGAGATGAGCGTTCCACTTCTGGATGGATTTTCACACTAGCTGGAGGTGCTGTATCTTGGGCAAGCAAGAAACAGACATGTATAACTCACTCAACAATGGAATCTGAATTTATTGCCTTAGCGGCAACTGGGAAAGAGGCCGAATGGATTAGGAATTTATTGTTGGATATTAAATTATGGCATAATCCTATGCCTCCTATTTCTATCCACTGTGATAGTCAGGCTACTTTGGCAAGAGCCTATAATAGCAACTATAATGGTAAGTCTAGACATATTAGTCTAAGGCATGAATATGTGAGACAATTGATTAAAGATTGTACCATAACAATTGTCTATGTGAGGTCAAGTAATAATCTTGCCGATCCTTTGACAAAGGCTTTACCAAGACATATGGTAATAATGACCTCACAAGAAATGGGGCTGAAACCCTTTAATTAAAATCACCAATAATGGTAACCCGACCTTTTTCTAGAACATCACTAGTTACAAGGTTTAATGGGTAAGAACAAGTTATTGAATGTGATTGTTTGATACTGACGTAGCCCTGATATGAGAAGTCAGTATCGTCTGTTACGTTTTGTAGGTTGGATTGAATTCTTAATGAAGTATGATACAAATTTGTAGTGCAGATAGTAACAGAAACACATGGTAGATACTTCACCTATATGAGCTTAGAAGTGGTGCCGCTTCTTACGAAAGTGAGGGTTGCTTTCTAGAGAGCTCATGAAACAGGATCAAGCACAAGGCCATAATAGTGCGGAGTAATATAGAACTTCTCGCTGAAACAAGAGGTTAGTGTATGTGCGGTATGTCCAGTTCTATTACATAAAAGTACAAGTTTAAAGCCGAGCTACTTGTCACTTTGATAGAGCTTTGATGTACTTACACTAAGTAAAGGTTTAACTCGAAAGAGACCTTTATGTATGTATATTAATCTTACTGAATTTTTGGCTGTACGGTTTTAAATTTTGTTTTTTCTTTCTTTGTTTTACAAACAAAGTGGGGGATTGTTGGAGTTTTGTTTGTTAAAACAAAAAATGAGTGCCTTTTACCTTGTCCCACATGGGAAAGGTGGAAAAAGTAAACCAGTATAAAAGTGTGGGATTTACTTTATACATTTAAAGTAATGATTGGGTGGGGCTAGACCCCACCATACCCGCGTGCGGGTGCGCGAAGAAATTGCGCGATTTTGGCGCACTTTGCACGCTTGCGCGTCCGCGGTTTAATTAGCACTAATCCCTCTATTATTTATTTTATTTTTGTTTTGAGAATTCTCGAAAAATAAAATATAAAATGAAAATTCGAAATTTTATTTATTAAATAAATAATTATTAATTATTATTCCGAATTTATTCGTGTCTTTTCATTTGCATATGATACCCGTTCGGTTTGCAACCTTTCACGAAGGGTTGCATTGGTTCGGTTTTAATTTCTTACGAATAGACACCTTTGTTCAATTGAACAAATTTCGAAAGGATGTGTTTTTTCATTTCGCAACTTTTCACGAAGAGTTGTCTTCGTTTTCTAAGACTAGTTTATATATATATACTTGTCAGATTGAGAAAGAAGTCTGGTTATCTTTTTCTTCTCTTCGAGTTTCTTTCGGAAAAAACGACAGCCATTCTTTCAATTGTTTCCTAGAGAGATCCTGGAGAAATACTAGAATTGCTATCTAGTATTCTCAAATTGAGACTTTGTTGTATCCTGGAGGATATTTTGCCGGTGACCATTAGCAACTTTGTGGGGCAAATAAATCCTTAAAGAAAGTGATATCACGCCTCAAAGTCCGACTCGAGTACTCAAAGATCCGTCTTCATTGTTCTACCCAATCGAAGTAGTATTTTAACAACATGGCACACACGATCCTACATCTTGATCACCGTCTGTTCTTTTCCCTTCGACGTGAAGTTCATCTTCTACCTTTTGCCGTTTTACCTAAGTTCCCATATGTTCATTTCCCATATTATTTATAAGATCTTTCTCTAATATATCTCTTTTGAGCAAATACTGTATATTCTTAGAGTAATTTTATCGGTCCATCCATTTTAGAGAAAGGCAACATTATAGCTCATGAGGACCTACACAAAATCTAAAAAGGGGATTTTCCCTATTAGGATAGATAGTCATTTTAATTTGGTTGCGCAAAAATCTAATTTCCTTTATCAACTCTGATATGATCGATAAAATTAATCAATTCAATATTCTTTTCATGTGGGATTCATCTAAGTATAGGTTCAGGCGCACATGAAAGCCCCAATTTGATTCGCTGGAGAAAACCCATCGGTATGTTGTCCTCAATTCCTTTGTTCATAAACGAGTAGGAGGTGTTCTTTCTAGATGGAGAAAGGTATCGGTGGTCCTTTTGTCACTCTAGAGACACATTTGTCTTTCGTGGGTCAACAACGTCAATTACGGGATGAGTTGACTTTTTTTATTCTTTCTTGATAAGTTAGTACGCGGTAGACTTTGCTGTATCTTCACAGGAGGCACCATTTTCTGTGGAGGTAAGTTTCCAAGAAATTGTCCATCATCTGCTTCTTGAATCGCTCCCATGTGAAATTCTTCTTGGTGATGGACTCCTTCAAATCCATCATTTTCCTCGGTCTTCCCTTCTGTTATTTGTCCTTTTAATATTAGCAGAGGACCCCTGTCGCGGTCCTTTATGTATCGAAATTCTGTGTCGGGACCCTATCAAGTCGACTATATTTGTAGGATTATTAGGTCATGAGTTTGTCTCACAAGACAATTTTGTTGTGAATTGAAGAATAATCTAATGGATCTTACAATTCAATACGTAAAATAAGAGGCTGAAAGACGAGAAATTAAAAGTAAGAGAGCCTATTGTTATCAAGTACGCAGCTCATTTTAATAAGCTAAGCATATTTGCAAAGGACATTGCCGCGGAAGGAAAGGACAAGGTCGATCACTTTGAGCAACAGCTCCAATCAGAGATTCGCTCAAGCCTGTCTTTTGACTACCTGCTGAAATGTTCTGCAGAGAGCCCTCAAAGGTGACCAGGACTTTGAGTGCCTTTGAGTGCAGTGCACGGAGTAGACAACAGTAGAAGAAAGTGGATGAAATAATCTAACTCTTTCACGTACCAACCCTCTGGAAGCAATGGCCAGATCCACTTGGAAGGAAAGAGATATTTTTACTCCAAGGAATGAGACCGCGGATGATTTAAATCCATACATAATCCTTGTTATGTGACTGAAACATTAATCCGACTTCGGTTTTGTGCAACGGCACTAGAGACTGTCACCGTAATAATTGGGCCAAAGCCCATGGGCCCAAGCTCAGCCCGCCTAATGAGCTCTCAAACTCTGCAGGAGCTGTGAAGAAAGAAGAAGAGAAAAAGAAAAAAAAAAGAAAAAAAAAAGAGACAACCGGGAGATAAGAAGAAAAGGGAGGAGATCCGAGACACAAAGCTCCTTCAGAAAAAAACAAAACGAAAGAAAGAAGAGGAAGGGGAATTCGCGCGTACACGCTTTGGACGTCCTGACAAATCGGATTAGCTTGCGAATCGGAGTAAATCCGGCTAAGTCCTCGTGAGTCGTGGCCTGTACGCATGATGACTTTCCTTCTTTCTTTCTTTTCTTTTTGCCCCTTTCCCTTTCTGTTTCTCGTACACTCTCGGTCCCTTTTATTGCGGAACGTCCACTTTTCTGCTCGTCGACTGAGTGAATGCCTTCTTTTTTTTCTCTGCCCTCTTTTTTTTTTCTTGACCAGGTAAAAAATCCAAATATTACAATTTTAGTACTCAAAGTGCTCATTCTTCGCATGGTACATCACCCACTGAGTCTCACTGGCCATTTATTCTTAAAAGAAAGCATTTCCTCTATCTCATTGGCCAAATTTGAAGCTGTGTTGCCTTATTTCTCCTAAGCCAATTCTTAGCCATGGACAACTTTCTGTTGCAATTTCCACAGCAACACAGGAACAACCAGAGATGGATTTGAGATTTCATTGTTAAATGAAGATGAGGGGACGATGCACATACCAAAATATTGTGTACAAAGAATTTCTTGACAAGTTTCCCTTAGGTTAAATTATGATAGCTTATTTCAATATTCTTTTTACAAAAATATTCCCGTGGTATCTCACTTTGGTAACATTTATGGCCTTGACTTTTTATACTCAATTCAAAGAACAACGAATGGAATCCACGTGTATCCCATGCATAGCATGCTGCTGGGCTAGTACACAGATAAATTAGTGGCACGAATTTTCAATGTTCCTTCACTTATAATTTTTGAAGGACATACAAAAGCATTGTTAGTTTCTGAGTCATGAGATTTGACATTCGCAAAAGGCCAAGAGTAGTTGTGTAGTGAGTTTACAAGGAACATGAAAATATTTGGCACAAATTTGACAATTATCAAGTACGTTGGTCTTTTCCAATATTTGGTCAATACTAACTCCAGGAAGATCTAATGAAAATAAATCGCATTTTTCATTTGTTTGTAATGTCAACTCGCTATAAGTTTTATGTTTTTAATAATTCATAGCATAGATTTCTACTCCAAATACGAGTAATTGGAAAGTATGGATCTTGGAGGATTCACAAAAGTTAATAGCTTTTTTATGTAATGTCCAGCCAATGAAGTAAAGAGAAAAGACGTGTGCTCCACATTTGGATTTTTCAATGCGTAGGAATCGAAAAATACGAGGAGAATCGTGCAAAATTGGCTTTATGAGTTGGACGTTTTGACAAATTTGGAAGCTGCGAGGCAGTGAAACCTCTCTCGCTCTCTCTTTCCATGAAGCTTCTCCAGGAAGGCTTTGGAGTGAGATGGCTCCACACTTTGACATCAGCCTACAATCCAACGACTTTTTCCCTGCTTAATAATGACAACGTTCATTCACACCAACCAAAAGCAGTCGTGGGTGAGACGCACAATCCCCACAGATTTATAAAAGCTGTGTGCGCAAGCAAGTCTCTTGGGGCATGCCAAAGGTATTCCCAAACCAATCACTCCCAATCGAGAAAAACCATCAAGCTTACCCAATCCACATTGAGAAGGATCTACCTTTTCCCCGCTTAATGATGGTGTTTAATCTTCGAACCTTCAGTTCTACCGAGTCCGATGAAGGTGAATTAACACCTCCTAAAAACTTCTCCCTGAAGGAGCTCCGAGTCGCAACACACAACTTTAGCATAGACAACTTCTTGGCAGAAGGTGAAATTTGCAAAGTTTACCGGGGGCGCTTGGCCAATGGTTCGCTAGTGGTAGTAAAGAGAGTATGCCATGTCGATCGATGGAGGGAAGAGCAGTTCAAAGCAGAAGTACAAGTGGGAAGCACAGTTTCGATGCACCCAAACGTGCTATGCCTGAGGGGCTTTTGCAGGACCAAGAAAGAGCTCTTACTGGTGTATCCCTGGATGATCAACAATAGCCTATATTACAATCTTAGAGAGAGACCGAATCGATTTGCCTGGCCTCTCAATTGGACTACTCGCAAGCAAATAGCCTTGGGAGCAGCAAGGGGGCTTGCACATCTTCACAATCAAGGCAACATCAAGATCATGCATCGTGGCATCTGCGCGTCAAATATACTGCTGAATGTGAATTTTGAGGCCGTGATAGGAGGATTTTCGTTTGCCACGATCATGCATGAGCGAAATGTAGAGGAAGGGACTATTGAGTGGCGCACTTGCATGCCAAGGCAGGGCACAGGAGTCTCATTGTCATCACCGGTAGGAGAAAATTCAGCTGATTCTGGTTCCAGTTCTCAATCCTTTCATCGTTATGAAGATGTTTATGTCTACACCCCCATCCGTGGCAGAGTTGGTTTTATTGCCCCCGAGTATCTCCGCACAGGAAAGTGCACACTGAAGAATGATGTATTTGCATACGGGAAAATGCTTCTCGAGCTCATCTCGGGACAGCCAATTTGCAACTTTCCCACTGAGGTACTCGATGCCAAAGCTTTCTTGCCGGAGGATTGCGATAGAAAACTTATGAATGAAAACCAATTGGGAAGGGTGATCGATCCCAATTTGCAGGGGAACTACGTGGAAGAAGAAGCGGAGAGACTACTCCAATTAGCATCGTTGTGCTCACACGGGGATCCATCTATTCGACCAGAGATGTCTGCCGTAGTTCGAACGCTCGAAAGCCAGTTTCTTCAACGGGACTCTAGTACAAGGAGTAGTTGGAATCATAGTGAGAGTGACTCAACTCCGTACTACTCTTTCCCTCCTTCTCCTTCTCCTCTGGGAATTGCTCCATGACTGGCATGTCAATGTCATATCATCACCACTGCCTTTTACCTTCAATAACAAGTTTAGCTTCTATGTTTTCATTCCTAAACTCATGTTCCTCTTCACTTTCATTTGAATGATCTTTCCATAACACTTTCTTTCTGATTTGTTGACACCTAAATTTTAGCAACCTAATTAGTTCTTTATTGCATATAAATATCGGGGATCAACCCCGACCTCCAGAAAAAAATATCACGTTAAATTGCATATTGCTAGTAGGAGCATTTGCATATTAGTTGCATAATTAAACCCACATAGTTGCATTGGATTGGTGGTGGAAGGACTTAGATTAATGACTTTGAATTTAATGGATTGGACCGAGCCCATAATAGTATTAAACTTTGGTCAAGCCCGTTACTCTCTTCATGGCCAAAATTATTCAGAATAAAGCTTTATATTTACATGGTAAAGAAAGCAATTGACAGGATACTCCAGAATATTCATGTATGAGAGATGGGCAGATTATTTTTTTCCTTGAGATATCTCATATATTGGCAATTGGCGTATCTACAAGAGGGCAGAAAAAGCAAACGCTCTTGGGTCAATCAAAGAGGAAATATGGGCAGCAAATATTTGGCTCGAGAGAGAGATCCACAGCCTCAAAATAAAATATTTGTGTGGAATCAGTCAACCAGGAAAAGAAATAATTGACTGAGGAAAAGAATATATGAGGAGGTGGATTCCTATGCAATATAAATAGGCCATCACATAGCTAAAAAGAGGAGGCTACACAATAGAATACACAGCTACGTGGAGATAGATGAAATGCGAGAAAAAATAAATAATCAAATAGGAAATAAAGGCCTGAAATGTCCTTATTTTCTGAAAGAAATGGACCTTGTTCCAAATAAGAGTCTAAGTTGCTCTCATTTTTTTTAACTTGAAGCGGGATTTATTTCAAATAAGAATATGAAGTAGCTATATTAATTTTAAATAAGGACATGACTTTCTAGTTGGTCGTATGTATTTTCGTCCTTTACATTTTTTTTTCCTTTGTTCTTTCTTTTCTTTTCTTTTCTTTTCTTTTTTTGGATTTTTCTTCTTCTTTACCGATGACCGGGGCAATGGGCGAGGGTCACCTCACAGCAGTTGGTGAGGGATGGCCTTGCCTCAGTGAGGCGACCCTTGCCCTAGGCAAGGCCACGCATCTAACTAAACCATCATAAGCCTAATTAACCTAATTAACTCACCAATTAGCTAACTAACACACCTCTAAGTGTCATTAGCCCACTAATTAAGGATTAGAACACAAACTCACCGGTTTGCATGAAAATCGGCTCATGGCGACGGCAGCGCAACGGCAGCCGAGACTTGAACTCACAGCGAGGCCGAGGGAAGCTCGAGTCGGCTGAAAAACCACAATAGAAACTCACGAACGCGGCTGAGTTCGTTGGAATCCCGCGGTTGGCTTCGGTCTTCGGTGGAGCACCACGACAAAAGGGTTTGACTGAGAGAAAACGCTGTTGGCGGTGGGCTTCGTGGAGATGGCAAGCTGGAGAGATGCGGTCAACAAGTGAAATTGGTGAAAGCTGAGTTCGTGGGTGGAGGTGACTTCGGTGAGCTTTGGGGATGGCAGCTGTTCGTGAGGCTTCGGTGGGTTTTGGAGTCAACGGTTTGGGCTTTAGTTGGAACTTTGACTGAGAAGAGACAGCTTGGTGGAAGATGAAATTGCGTGAGTGGAGAAGGTGGGGTGAATGTGCTAGTGGAGGGTGATGGTGCATGTGTCAATGGAAGGAGAGAAAACGTGGGGGATGCCTCGGTGATGGGTGGCCTTCGATGGAAGAAATAAAAGGGAAAGAAAATAGATGTAGCTGAGTTCGTCAAATGAAAAAAGGAAGTGAGAAGCAGATGCGTCGAGAGAGAGGAGACAGTGAAGAAGGGAGAGGCGGCTGTTAAACGTGCAAGGGAAGTCATGGTTTGGAACCAAAAGTTAAGCATTTTATCCATTTAATTTAATGCTTGTCCCCTAGATCTTTATGCATAAATAGGGAAAATCCCAAATAATGACCCAAAGTGTCTTCCTTTTCTCAAAAGAGGGCCCGGAGTGGAGTCTGCCTCAAATAAGGATCAAAAGTGGTCATTTAGTCTCAAAGAAAAACCTCACTTGTCGGCCAGTGAACAAATGCATCTCCGATGCATATTCCGGTGGTCTGATCAGGGGTATTTTTGTCCTTTTTTTAAAAAAAATTCGGTTGTCTTGTTCTTTATTATTATTATTATTTTGCCTTGCTTGGCTTCTACCCCACTGTGCAGGCGAAAATTTCTGTAGTCACAGAAAAAGAAGGTCCGGAGACGAAGCTCAATATGCTCTCAAACATATCCTCATCAGATCTATCATTACCAATGCATATTACAAAGTCCGATGGCTTGCCACCATTAACAACTACAGGTTCATTTGCGAGCACACTCTCTAGATGAGCCAACAATTCCTTGGCTTGGCATGATCCAAAATCAGGGTCTGCATCCTGATGGTGCCACACCAAAGCGCTCTCCTTGTACTCAATGCTTGAGCCATCAGTTGCCTCTGTGTATGATTTCATTATAGGTTCCACGATATTCTTCCAATCAAGATCAGCAGACAATGAACTGGTTTCCCACTCAGCTGCACTATTCCACCTGCAGGAGAAAAGGAGCCAAAACCCTAATGATGGGGAAACTATATTTATAACAAGAAATACATGAGATTCTGTTTTCCGCATACCTTATAAAATACCCATGCTCAGCGGCTATTCCAAGCATCTTGCACGAAGAAAGCCACTCACTTAATGATTTTCTCCCCCTCCCACTGATAATAAATACAGTGTTCATTGGATCATTATAGAGAGTGTTCAAAATAGAAAGGACTTCAGGCCTTGGCATTTTACTGATAGAAGTTTCAGGAACAACAGTGCCATCATAATCCAGAAAATATAGCTCTTCTCTTTGTCTTCCTATAAGAAGAGATCGCGTGGTCAATTGATAACCTCTTAAAGCTGGGAGAAAGATAGAGAATTCTGAATCGCAATCCCAGACCAAATGCCCAGCACCACTTCTTGTAATGATCTCGGCATGCTCTCTCCAGATCGTGGGTGAAGTTGCGTGCCCAATAAGCCACATCATGAGTACTGACATATTTGTAATGTTTCTTGTGTCTTAATTGCTTCTCAGAACTGCTCATGTTTATCGCTAAACTTAAAGCATTAGCCACAGCATCAACGTCCAGTTGACCCTAATTGCTCCACTAAGAGAAGGCGAGCAACCAATGAACTCGGAAACGACAAGCATGCTTGTGCAGGGAGCATCCTTCATTATGCCCAGTGCTTCATCCATGCTTGGAGTTCCCTACCTGCAGACAACATACTTGTAAGGAACTAAATTCATCCCATCTCTCACGACATTCACGATGCAGCATTCTGCTACTGCATAATAGGCACTCTTCTCATAACGTGGAACGGGACGGTCAACTAAAGCCACAGGCTCATAACCGGCAGCACCATAAGCTTCATTAATCCTTTTGGCAGTTAAATATGTCTCATTTTTTGCTTTTTCGACATCTTTGCCTGAACCTCTGGTTGAATTCACAATTTGAACCAGGACTATTTTGCCACGTAATTGCAGATGCTGCTGCAAGAGTTGCTTCAAAGCTAGTAGTTTTAAACGGATGCCTTTAAAGATATCCATGTCATCAACACCAAGAATCACTTTCATCCCCTTGAATTGTTCTTGAATTTCCTTGACTTTGGTGGATGTAGCAGGAAGATTAAGGACAGATTCAAGCCGGCCCATGTGAACACCTACAGGCAAAATTTTGATATACATTGTTCGACCAAAATACTCCAGTCCAATATACCCTCGCTTAGATTCATAATCCAGGCGCAGCATTCTACCACATCATGGAAGGAAATGGCGCGCGTAATCAAACGTATGGAAACCTATAAGGTCACAGTTAAGCAATCCCCTCAAAATCCCATCCAGACAGGCAAGGTTCTGTATATTTCTGATGAAGGAAAAGGACTGTGGAGGAAGAATATGAGTTTGACTCAATGAAATCGCTTTCTTAGAAATGTGGGTAGGATCATAAGGTGATAATCATGAACCCAAATATAGTCATCATTAGGACTTATGATTTCCATAACCTTGTCTGCAAAAATTTTGTTTACGGATACATATGCTTGCCAAAATGAACGATCAAAACGCTCCCCATGGTCTAGACATTTGGGAAGCATGTAATGGAAAAGGGGCCATATCTGTTGTTTGTAGAATCCAAGATAAAACCTTTTCTGAATATCTTGAGGTAGAAAAGTTGGAACACAATTGAACTCCCAGATCAACGACTTTTCCGGCTACACCTTTTGCCCTCAAGGACCTCCTTGTAGGGCCTTGATTTGGACGATCCCCCTCCCCCACAGCCAGCGAGGGCTCGATGGCCCTCACCCGCTGCCGGGGATGGGTGTCGAGCCCTCACCAGCCCTTACTAGCGGCGGGTGCTCACCAACCTTTCCCCAAGTCCGGTGTTCTTGATCTAGCCAAGAAGAAGTGAATAGGGGATGAAGAAGACGATGAACAGGGCAACCAAAAATGGAAAAAAAAAAAACAAAAATTGGACGAAAATACCATAATCAAGCCACCAGAATATACATCGGAGATGCATTTATTCATCGGCTGGTGAGTGAGGTCCTTCTTTGAGACTAAATGACCACTTTGGGTCTTTCTTTGAGACAAACTTCACTTTAGGTCCTCTTTTGAGAAAATGATGGCACTTTAGGTCCTTATTTGAGATTTTCCCGCATAAATATCCCAATGTTTCCCCCTAATACTTTCTTGTAATAAAATCCACAAATTATCCAATTTTTTAAGCCAAAATTTGCTGTCCAAGCCTAAATCCGAAATTCACATTTTGGCACTTAACTTTGGCTTCAATTTCTTCTCCTATTCCTCCAATTCAAAGTCCAATTTCGTTGAAGAAAAATCCCACACACTTCCACAAATTCCCATCACCTAATAGCTTGGCTTGGAAGTCGAAATTTCCTTCAAATGAGCTAAATCGAATTTCAGTTCGTTTTCCGAATTTTCCGAATCGATTTTCCGTAAAAATCTTGGAATCTCCGGAAATATTTTGGAAAGTGAGTCGACAATCCTAAAATGAATTGTGACATGATAAAACTTTAAATTTCTGAAATCGAGTTCAATTTCGCGGTTAATTTCAATCTAAAGTAATTTTAGCGTGTCCCAATCTACAAGGTAGCTTTTAGGAATTTTTAATGCAATTGACCCGTGGTCGATTATTTTTGAGCCACAATGTACATCTTCGATTCATTAGCGACTCTCGGTTGTCGTGAAAATCTCGAGGTTTCAAATACGAACACAGGGTACGAAAATGACAGAAAAATCGGTCTAGTGCTGTTCGATCGAAATTTTGCAATTACCTACGCACTAATCACATATCTCTATCGAATCGACCTATCTTCAGTCTCTAATCAATTTTGACGGTGTCATAATGACCCTTACAGATTAGTACGGTTGAGCAATCGATTCCCGGTCAAATTATCAAGGTTATTGCAGTTAGATTCCTTAATGGCTTCACCTAATAGGCTATTCAACTCATGAGTGGCCAACTCAGAGAAAAGGGCTATAGACACGTCAATGAAAAGCCCATTTCGTCTCATCAAAATCAGACTCGAAAATCAAGATGTCACAATTCTTCCCTTCTTATAAAAATTTCGTCCTCAAAATTTAAACCATACAAATCTTTAAGCAAAAAGGTGGGGGCACATTTGTCTCATCGATTCTTCGGTTTCTCAAGTTGCTCCTTCAATGCCGTGGTGTTGCCAAACCACTTTGACCAATGAGATGGTCTTGGTTGCAAGTTAGAGATTGGTGAGCGAGTGGGGAAAATAAATTTATTAGTCCTAGTCATATATGACTTTGATTTAATTA
Organism: Eucalyptus pauciflora; assembly: GCA_007663325.1. Taxonomy (NCBI): domain Eukaryota; kingdom Viridiplantae; phylum Streptophyta; class Magnoliopsida; order Myrtales; family Myrtaceae; genus Eucalyptus; species Eucalyptus pauciflora. The sequence continues at coordinate 5,608,679 of VMYD01000386.1, forward strand.
TTAGCATGGACTGGCTCACCAAGTAACCAGCTAAAATAGACTACTATCGCAAGGCGATTCAATTTGACCCCTTAGAGGGTGAGAGCTTCGAGTTTGTTGGAAATCCAGGAGGACCCTTGATTTCCTTGATCTCGTCGCTAGAGGCAATTCGTTTGTTAGACGAGGGTTGCCAAGGTTACCTGGCAAGTCGTGCAAGAATTTCCAAATGTTTTCCAAAGAGAGAAATCAAGTTCGTGATCGAGTTAGCACCCGGGACAGAGCCAATCTCTAAGGCTCATTACCGGATGGCGTTATCTGAGTTAAAAGAACTGAAGGTGTAGATGCAGGAGTTATTGGATAAGTGATTTATTCGTCCAAGTGCAATCAGCTTGGGGAGCACCAGTTCTATTTGTAAAGAAGAATGATGGTTCGTTGTGCTTGTGCATCGACTATTGACAAATCAACCAGGTAACGATCAAGAATAAGTATCCACTCCCGAGGATCGATGACCTGTTCGATCAGTTGCAGGGAGCATCGGTATTTTCGAAGATCGACTTGAGGACATGATATTATTAGCTGAGAATTAGGAAAGAGGACATTCCTAAGTTAGCATTTCGCACTCGGTATGGTCACTATGAGTTCACAGTGATGCCATTCGGGTTGACAAATGCTCCAGCTGCCTTCATGGATATGATGAACAGAGTATTCAAGGAAGATCTTGATCAGTTTATGATCGTGTTCATCGATGATACTCTAGTGTATTCAAGAAGTGACGAAGAGCATGAGTCACTTAAGATTAGTACTGCAAAAGCTGAGAGTCCATCAGTTGTACGCTAAGTTTAGCAAGTGCGAATTTTGGTTAACTTGTGTTGCTTTCTTAGGTCATGTAATTTCAGGTGAAGGAATTTCTGTAGACCCAAGCAAGATTGAAGTCGTGATCAATTTGCCAAGACTGACTACAGTGACAGAAATCATAAGTTTTCTAGGTTTGGTAGGTTATTACAGACAGTTTGTGGAAATATTCTCATCTTTAGCATCGCCTTTGAGAAGACTCCTGAAGAAAGAAGAGATTCGTGTGGACAGACAAGTGCGAGTGTAGTTTTCAAGAGCTGAAGGAAAAGTTGACTACCGCACCTGTGCTGACCATTCCATCTGGTCGATTATTTTCGAGTCACAACGTACATCTTCTACTAATTGGCAACTCTCGGTTGTCGTGAAAATCTCAATATTTCAAATACGGACACATGGTACGAAAATGACAGAAAAATTGGTCTAGTGTTGTTTGACCGAAAGTTTGCAATTAGGTGGAATTGCCCACGCACTAATCACATATCTCTATCGAATCAACTTATCTCCGATCTCTGATCGCTTTTGATGATGCTGTAATGACCATTGCAGATCAGCACGGTCGAGCAATCGATTCCTAGTCGAATTCTTAAGGTTATTGCATTTAGATTCCTTAACGGCTTCACCTAATAGGCTAGTTAACTCGTGAGTGGCCAACTCAAAGAAAAATGCTATAGACACGTCGATGAAAAACCCATTTCGCCTCATTGAAATGAAACTCGAAAATCAGGATGTCACAGCTGGTCTCTAGGCACATATCACCAATGCTTACAACTTCAGCCAACCCACTGTTTCCCATCTTCACAAATCCAAAGTCACGTAGCCTGTATGATGTAAAGATATTCCTACGAGATGTAGCACGAATAGATGCACACCACTACCAATTACCCAACTAGTTTCATGACATATAATATTCAATGCATCACCATCAAAGATAATGAGAAAGTCTTCTTAAAGTGCAGTAACACGATTGTCATCACTGTCATTATCACTTTTCTTTTCTTTACCTTTCTTTTTATGTTTCTCCTTTTTGAACTGACGACAAAACCTCTGAATATGTCCCTTTTGATGGCAATAACAGCACTCAACATTAGCAAATCTATTGTATTTCCCTATGCTTTTATCTATGCTTTTGTCTATGCTTTTGTCTTTATTTCTTAGGCCTCGAGACTAACTTCTTCCCATTTTCTCAACAACCAAGGCATCAATGTGAAGAGAATGATCTCTATGTCTTTCTTCTCATCTCTTCATTCAAAACACTACTCTTAGCTAAATCCATGGTAATCGTACCATCCGAAGCGGAATTAGACAGAGATGTTCAAAATGTCTCCCACAAATCCGATAAAGTACCAAGTGGCCATAACACTCGTATCTCATCATCAAACTTGATTCCCATTGTAGCTAACTGATTCATAATTCATTGAAAAGAATTTAAATGATCAGTTAAACGAGTACCATCTTGATATCTCAAAGCCATCGTCTGTTTTATCATAAATTACTTATTATTCCCAGTTTTTCGAGCATATAACTATTCAAGCTTATTCCACAAATTACATGCATCTGTTTCCTCAATGACATTATTCAAAACATTATCATCCACCCATTATCTAATATAACCACATACTTGACGATGAAATAAAGATCATTTAGCATCAATTTTAGTCTCCAGTTTTTCTTCAGTAAATCCAGACAAATAATAATCTTTTACATATGAATGATCTTCCATCTTTCATATTGATTAATGAGTGGAACTTAATTGAGAGAGCTCGAGATTTGGTTTTCAAGTTTGAGGTAGGCCACCTTTTAGATCTTATGGCCACCCTCAGAATTGAGTCGGAAGTGCAGATAAGGATTAAGACACTTTAACCAACAGATCCAAATGTTCAGAAGATCCTGCAAGAGGATACCGATAAGAGAAAAGCTGACTTTCAGATTTCTGAGGATGGAACATTGAGATTCCAAGGACATTTGGTTGTACCTGACGATAAGGAACTTAGAGAGGATATCTTGTCAGAAGCACATCGTAGTAGTTACAGCATTCATCCTGGAAGTACCAAGATGTATCAGAATCTGCGTCAACACTATTTGTGGTTAGGTATGAAGGCGGACATCGCTAAGCATGTCACCAAGTGTTTAACGTGTTAGTAAGTAAAAGCTCAGCATTGCAAGCCGGGAGGACTTCTGTAACTTCTCGCGATCCTAGAATAGAAATGGAAGCATATCACAATGGATTTCGTGACCGGACTACCGAAGAGTCAAAGAGGAAATGATTCAATTTGGGTAGTAGTCGACAGACTGACAAAGTCAGCTCACTTCATTGCAGTTTGAAAGGACCTCAGTTTGGATAAACACACAGATATGTATGTGCGTCAAGTAGTTCGTCTGCATGGAGTGCTAGTGACGATAACATCAGACCGAGACCCGAGGTTTACAGTTGCATTCTGGAAAAGTTTGTAGAGTGTATTAGGAACAAAGCTGCAGTACAGTACGGCTTATCATCCTCAAACGAATGGCCAGTCTAAAAGGACGATTGAAACCCTCGAAGACATGCTGCGAGCTTGCGTGTTGAATTTCAAGGGAAGCTGGGAGGAAAGGCTTCACCTTGTCGAGTTTGCCTACAACAACAGCTACCAGCAGAGCATTCAGATGGCTCCTTTTGAAGTGTTGTATGGCAGAGCGTACACAATGCCAGTGTGTTGGGATGAGGTCAAAGAACGAAAGATCACAAGCCCATAGTTAGTTCAGCAGTCAGTGGATGCAGTTGCCGCCATTAGACATATGTTTGCATACTCCTCGTCACTTTTTTCACATTCTGCTTTTAATGCCTTCTTGTACTTCTCGTATTTTCCTTTCTTCTTTATCAGCAAAGGACAATTTGGCTTGATGTGCCCCCCTTTTCTTGCACTCAAAGCATATCACATCTTTATTTGATTCATCTTCTTCCATTGTCCTTCTCAAGGAATTTTGTTTGTTTTGTTTCTTCCAATTGAACTTCTTTCCCTTCTTATTCAGCTTTATGAAGTTTTTGATCAAGAGAGCAAGTTCTTCATCGTCCAAGTCATCTTCTAAGTCTGTATCATCAGAATTAGCATTAGATTTAGGTACAATGAACTTTTTACCTTTTAAGTCGTCTTTATCATTGATTAGTTCCACTTCATAGGATTGAAGAGTGCCAATAAGTTCATCAACAGAGAGTGGCATAATTCTCTGTGTCTCTTGTATTGAGGTCTTGACATGATTCCAGTCCTTTGATAGTTATCGTAGAAGTTTGTTGACTTTCATTGGAGTAGATATTGGTTGTCCTTGATAAGTCAAACCATTCACAATCTCTGTAAAACGATTGAACATATCTCCAATTGACTCTCCTAACTCATATTGGCCAAGCGGAATGTTTACTTTTGTCTCTTTTACATAATCAATCCCTTATAGTAACATGAAGTCTATCACGGACTTTTTTTTGCTGTTTCACATGAATAAATTCTATTATACTAAGTAGGAAATAGAACACAATATAGAGAATAAATGGTTTTTGTATCAAGAGCCTGTCTCTTGATAATTTATACATGATCAGATTCTTCAACATCCTTGTCTATGACTTCTTTGCCAAAACTAGCCTTTGGATTGATTCCACTTTCCAATACATCCAACTCCAAAGGATCTCTGGATCTAAGGAAAGACTTCATTTTGTTTTTCCACACATTGTATTCTAATTCATCAAAATATGGTGGTCTAGTGTTACTCTTCCTTCCATGAGCCTTGGTGCCAAGATACTAGGCATAGAAGATTTTTAGCTCAGAAATAAAAACACTTCAATAAGACGAGCACTCAAGCTTTGATACCAATTGATAAATCTAGTACTCACACCTAAAGGGGAGGTGAATAGGTAGTTAAAAGAAATCTTGACAAATATGTACGGAATAAAATAAATTGCTCACAAAATCTATATGAGGATTAGAGATACAAAACTCTAAACTTCTATGATAACCAAAAATAGTGCAACAAACTTTTTTTTTTTTTTTTTAAGTTAAGGAAAGAGACAAGTGCACACGAATTTTATAATGGTTCGGATCTAGCCTATGTCCACTCTCTCACGCTGACAACCCACTAGTTAGATTCTACTATATGATCAAACAACAGATTAAACTATGTAAGCTAATACTCAATGGTAGAACTCTCTATCTCACTAAGACACTATTTTGTGTTTTCTTTCTTAATCACACTTTTTTTATGCTCACAAAAACAGACAAGTAAAATTAGAGTAGCCTCAGATTTTAGAATCTCAAATTCATGTTCTTTCTATCTTCTAGACCGAATGACCTCCTTTAAATACTCCTACACACCATAGTAGCTGTTGGCAATCTATAAAGGAACTTTCTTTCAATCAAGCCATTTGATAGAATCAATTAAAGGGATCTTGTGGCCGTTAAAGTCAAGAATAGAATTTCCACTTGATTTTGATCACCCATACAATCAAAATCTTGATTTCCATAAGTAGATACTTCTCAGGAACTTATCTTTAAAATTAATTTCATCAATTTGTGATTGATTCCATCAATGCATTTATATAAGGTAAGTGAAATTCTTCGCCAGAGAGCTAGACAATATAGAATAATTTCCTAATAAGTTTATTCAGGATTTGTGTCGCAAGAATGATAAGGCTGATTCTAGACTCTTCATTGTTCTGGACACAATCTTGTTTGGGACTTCGTTAGAATGGGAAGTGCTTCTGGGGATAAATAGACTTTGGCAAAAGTCTTGGATAGTTCCTCATAAACAACTTTAAAGGAAAATTGTTTTTAAGATAAGCGTTAGAACCATAAAGTTTTGTTAGCTTCAAAACTTGGTAGGAGTTTTCTTAATATCAATGGCATCAATTTTGAATTTTTAAAGGTATTAATCAATACTCTTTTTTCTATGGGAACCATCTAATTAAGTTTAGGTGCACCAATGCAAATGCACTCGATAAAGCCCTATGATTGTTCGGGTAGAACATGGAGCATAGTAGAATGTTACCAAATTTGTATGTCTTAGAATAAAAAACTATTGAATTTGTCTCCTCAATTCCTTGGTTCATAAACAAGTAGAAGGTCCTCTTGTCACTCTAGATACATAAAAATCTTTCGTGAGAAAACAATGTCAATTACGAGATGAGTTGACTTTTTTATTCTCTCTTGTGAAGTTAGTACGCGGTAGACTTCGCAGTTTCCTCACAGGACGCATCATTTTCTATGGAGGTAAGTTTTAAAGAAACTGTCTATCATCTGCTTCTTCTTCGATCCATCTTTTATGGACTCGTTCAAATCCATCTTCTTCCTCGGTCTTCCTTTTGTTGTTTGTCCTTATGTTGGCAGAAGACTCCTGTCGTGGCCCTTAATGTATGAAATTATTTTGTCCAGACGCTATCCAGTCAACTATATTTGTAGGATAATTAATCCATATGCTTGTATCGTGATACAATTTGTTGTGAATTAATGCAAAATATAATTGATCTTGCAATTCAATATATAAAATAAGATGCCCAAAGGGAGAAACTAAAAGGAAGAAAGCCTGTTGTATGCGGCTTGTTTTAATTGGCTAAGCAAATTTTCGTAGACCATTATTTCGGAAGAAAAAGACAAAGCTGATCACTTCGAGCAAGGGCAAAAACTAGAGATTCGCTCAAGCCCATCCTCTCACTTGCTGAGAACAACGCCCATCAAATGATGGGATCAGGGTCAAGTCTGAAAATGGCCTACCCAAATTGACTCATTTTTTTGCAATTAATTTCCACCGATTTATATATAACTTAAACTTAATCCATATTCAACTCAGCCCATATTACTAAAACACATCCATATTTGATCTAACTTATGAAAGCCAATTTAACTCATTTTTAAATCTATTCATGTTATGTTATTTGGATAAAATTTTATATTAAACTAAAAAGGTAAATTAACAATATAAAAAGATGTCGGTAAATAAAATAAAAAATATAAAAAAATAAAGATTGAAATACTTATAAAGGACTAAAAAAGTATGTATGTGTTATGCCGACACATGCACTGAATTAATAATTCATTGATCCAAGTCGATTTACAATTTTTATTGCCAAATCCAATTTATCACTTCAGAATATGTTAAGCCGAAGTAATATGTTTGTGTTCTAGCGATTTAGGGTACATATATTACAACAATTATACATACCCCACCAAATGCGACACTTTTCAAAGCAAAGAAAGCTCAGAAGAACATAATAAAAGAAAAAAAAAAAAAGGTTGAGTGCCCACACGGTGGATTATGCACCCATCGGGATGAAATTAGGGACAAAAAAGATCTTGCAAATCCTAATCTTTCCTCCAGTAACCAAACCTTCACTAATCACCACGAAGTTACTCCCGCTCACGGTATACAAGTACTTTTTAGCATTCTCAAATTTTAAATGCCCACTCCATCCAAGTAAGAAGGGATAATGGATTAGGAAAAAAAAAAGAAACACAGTGTAAACACTAGTATGTCTTGCTTGACCTCACTGATGCACTCGCTCAGAGAAGAATTTCATTACACAGGTGACCCCTAATGAATTTCCGATGGTAGGATTCAAAATGAATTAGAGCCAATATGAGTTGCGGGACTTACCAGATTGTTGGCACATGCAAAGATGCAAATTGGGTATGTGGCCCTATAGAACAAAGGTTGTGTGCCCCCATCAAGACCAAGTTTAGGCGAGGAGCTAGCGGAATGTGATTGGCCAACCTGGATTGGGCCGATGAGATTGATTCATTCCCAGAGATTTACCACAAACAATATCCCAGCCCTCCCTTTGACCGAAAATGCCTCGCAAAATTTCGACCTCTTCATAGACCCAAATAAAGCCCATTTTGTAGGTGGGCTCTAACGAGACAAACCCATTCCAACCTCTAATTAAAACTTAAGATAACTCCTATTCTACCCGATCCATCAAACATGAACCAATAATGACCACTTTTCTTGCTTTTGCTTTCCGAGTCGTTCTAGAATAATGGAATAATAGCACAGAGTTTTTGGACCCAGTTTAAGAATTAGTTGATAGTGACCACGTTTCTTCTACAATTTCCAAGGAATTGAAGGCTATAAAATTGAAAGTGTCATTCAGAGTGGCGTTTCTGGTTCGATTACACTAATTAAATGAGTCATTTGCCTCTTCATTTATGTATTCCGCGTATTGTTCTTAAGAGAATTGCTTATATGACTATGCTTAATCTACTAGAAGAATAATAGCCAAGTTTTGGGCAAACAAAAAATAAAAACAAATAATTAGAAATTATTATGGAGTCCACTCTTTTAAAAATCCGTGACTTACAATATATTATTAATCTTACAGTAACTCAAAAACTATTATGTTAGCAAAACTCTATTCATTTATCACGCCAATGGGTGCAAAGCTCAACCACCATAATTGCCAAAAAAAAAAGGATGTTTGATGGAAAAACTAACGGATTTAGAGCCTTTTTCTTCATATGTTCCCAAGTTTTTATAGAAGAAAAGCCTAGTTAGGTCTCTTCCATGAAATTTCAATGCGCAGATGGAGCATTACTCTCACGCTCATCATCAGAGAAATCAAAGAACAAAGAAAGACCAATCATGCTAATTTTGCTTTAAATCAATTTCACCGGAAGGTTTCTCTGCGTGTGCCTACCAAAACGGGAAAAATCAAAAGAAAAGAAATCTTCCTCTTGTTTGGTCAAGTCTTTCTTTTGGTCCGCCACCCTCTCTCCAATCGACTTCGTCTCTTTCTCGCACGGTGGTCGCTTCCGGCGTGTGAATAAAAGGCCAAGATGGTGGACGAGTTGCTATGCCAATTGGTCATAGTCTTCCTTTGAGCGGCTTCGGGAATCAATCGCTAACCTCCAATTAGTGTTGAAGAGGAATTGGATTTCTTAAAGATGGTGTTCAATCTCCGATCCTTCAGTTTCACCGATTCCATTGAAGATGATCCCCCACCACCTCCTAGAGGCTTCTCTCTAAAGGAACTCCGAGTCGCCACACACAACTTTAGCGGAGAAAACTTCTTGGCCGAAGGTGGATTTGGCAAGGTTTACCGGGGGCGCTTGGCCGATGGTTCTCTAGTGGCAGTAAAAAGAGCTCGCACAGTCGATCAATGTAGCAAAGAGCAGTTCGAAACAGAAGTTCAAGTGGGACGCTCAGTTTCAACGCACCCAAATGTGCTACGGCTGAGGGGCTTTTGCAGGACCACGAAAGAGCTTTTATTGGTCTATCCCTTGATAATCAACAATAGCCTATCTTACAATCTTACAGAAAGACCAGATCGATTTGCCCAGCCGCTCAATTGGACCACTCGCAAGCGAATTGCCTTGGGAGCAGCAAGGGGACTTGCACACCTTCATGATCAAGGTAACATCAAGATCATGCATCGGTACATCTGCGCGGCAAGCATACTGCTTAATGTGCAATTTGAGGCCGTGATAGGAAGTTTCTGCATCGCCATGATCATGCATGAGAGAAATGTTGAGGAAGGGACTATTGAGTGGCGCACGCGCACGCCAAGGCATGGCACAGGAGTCTCACTCTCCTCTCCTTTAGAAGAAAATTCGGCTGATGCTGGCTTCGATTCTCAAATCTATCATCGCTATGAAGATGTCTATGTCAATACCCTCACCTGCGGCATAATTGGGTTTACTGCCCCTGAGTACTCCTATACAGGAAAGTGCACGCTGAAAAATGATGTCTTCGCATATGGGAAAATGCTTCTCGAACTCATCTCGGGACAGCCGATTTTCGACTTTTTCCCTGAGGTACACAATGGCGAAGCTTTTTGGTTAGAGGATTGGGTTAGAAAACATATGAATGAAGACCAGTTGGGAAGGGTGATCGATCCCAATTTGCAGGCGAACTATGTGGAAGAAGAAGCAGAGCGACTAGTCCGATTGGCATTGTTGTGTGCACACAAGGATCCATCTGTTCGACCAGAGATGTCTGAAGTGGTTGAAATACTCGAAAGCCAGTTTCTCCAGCGGGATTTCAGTCCTAGTGAGTGTGAATCGACTACTCCATACTACTCTTTCCCCCCTTCTCCTTCTCCTCCTTTGGTGATCGGTCCATGATGGGCATTTCAATGCCGCAACATCACCATTGCCTTTTTTACATTAAATATCATGTTCAACTTCTGTGTTACTTCTGTGTTTACCGCTTTCTGAACTCTGTATGTTCCACCAGTTTCATCCGTAAGATCTTTCTGTAATATCCGATAATTGGAGACATATAGCACATCCTTCATGCAATGACTGCTATCTTCTACATTTGTCATGGAACTGAAAACTAGAAACTGAGATGCAAATTCACAGTGTCGCCTTTTGATCCCACGATGAAAGCAGTCCTTCAAAGACATTGATACATCCAGTCGCGCGTGCAACTTCGTGCGAATTAATCCTTGGATATTAAAGAATATCCGAGTCCTTAAAAATCCCATACGCGACCTGCATCTTTCAAACTTGTTTCTCTGGTTTCAGAGGAGGACATGGTTGGAGTAGTTGGCTTTGACTTTCTTCTCCACGAGATAAACTCATATGAAGCTTGCAAGAAGATTCTCGGCGATGGGAGTCATCAATACGAAACAGCATTGCACGTCAACTTCTAGTAGGCGTCGACACTTGTAAAATCCCGCTATACACTTTCCACAATTCACACCTACCTGGGCCATTTCAGCTGCTTCTGGGCAATTTTTCAACCCAAGCAATCTCCTTATAGGCCTAGGCTTAGTTTATTTCGTTTATTTCGTGGGAAACATATCAGGGAAAAATATTTTCATCATTTTTTGGTATTTGGTTCGTTTAGAAAAATGAGTTATTGGAAATGTTTTCCTAGTCAACAGAAAATCTATACTTAAATTCAGAAAAATAATTTTCTCTTTGAAAATTCGGAATATATTTTCCAAAATATGACGAGATATCGTCCATATTTTTATAATTTTCTAGTTCATTTTTAGAAAATAAAAAACAATTTAAAATAAAAAAAAAATTAAAAAATTGAATGTTTTGGTAATTTTTCCAAGGAAAATCAAATTAGATTTTTCATACCAAATGACGGAAAATATTTTCTAGTTTATTTTCAAGTTTTCAATCAAACAAATATTGTCATTTTAATGAAAAATGACTTTTTGAAAATCATTTTCCAAAAATGTTACATTGTGCGTGAAATAAACAGATCCTTAATTTAATTGATTATCTCCAAATTGCGGGGAGGCAATGACAGGAGAAAGGACCCTGTTAGTCGTGACCTCATTCGAACGATCAAAAATGGATAGTTCGATTGTTCCCATGTACACCTCTCTCAAGTTGTCACCGACTCTCAGTGAGTGGGGAAGTGAGGAGACTCCTGCTAATTGTCATGTCACGCAATCAGACCATGCACCTACGAGAGGTTTTAATAACCTGCTTAGTTTTACGATCAATTTTACTATTCGTAGTTTACACTTTGATTATAAGTTTTGTGTTTGTGTAAATGTTTCCAGTGAGTCGTCCCTCTTTCTCCCTTTTTCCTCTTTTCTCTCCCCAATATTTTAGGATAAAAAAATGGAGATCCTAAGGGATTTATATTTTTTTTTTCTTTTCGTGCTTACATAAGACGCACCACGTAGAAGTGACGCACGTCACCTTAGAGATCGGACCATAGTAGCGATCGATCGATATAACTGATGCGGTTGGGTTCGATAAGGTATTCAATTATATACATCGATTAGTGTAGCCCCATTCAATCACGTCGTTCTTGGTAGTGCGGCGAGGCTTTGAGATGCTCGATGAGGCACGGATTCAAATTAATGGCGAGTGAGATATTTTAACAGGTAAATCTAGGATGGGTTAGATGTATATTACAAAAGAATGAGTTCACGGGCAAGGCTTTTCTTTTATAGAAAATTAGGCTAAGGCAAAAGTCTCGAGCTATAGTTTCTAAAGCCTTATGTGACCTGTAGCAAAAAGTGGCTCAGGATCGAAATAATTCAGGTTTGTTTGAGCCAGAAGCCTCAAAATCACATAACTACGTGATTGAGATTTGACGATTGGACGCGTCCACATGACTAGGGTCCATTGGGTGAGATTGAGAATGCTAAACTCCACATAGACCTCGATCCGATTAGACATGACCTTTACATTCAACGAGGAGCTAGACCTCAAAAGGCAATGATATTACCAAACTTTTAAAGAACAATATGAACAATGAACTTGGCAATTCTCGAAGAGGGTACATGTGAAGATTAAACATGATTGCGACGCACGAACAAACTTTCTTTTCACCTCCCACTAAAGGGAATTGTGCACCTTCACGAGAGCTTCATGGTATTTCCGTGTTCAGGAGAAATTTTAGATAAGAAATTGAAGGGTGACCATTTCTAAAAAATAATGTTCAAAGTAGATAATATCTCAAATGAGATTCCAAAATAAATTAATTTAGTCTCCCAAAGCTCACATGCGGCTAATGTGAATATATATTTAAAATAATATCCACTCTAGATCGTATTTTGAGAAAATAACCCGACTTCAGACCCTTATTTGAAATTTCTCACATTTTTATGTGGAAAAATCATGTCAAAATATGCTTCTAATTTGGCTCATTTTTTAAGCGTGCATATACTTCAATGCTCTCCTCCTTTTTGTATTTTTGGATGTAAGAACGGTTAAAGCTAATTAGCCAGATACAAACATTAAACTTGTAAATCTGCTATCCCTATTTTATCATCTAATAGGACATAAAGTAACTCTTTAGAAGGCAATGAAAAGAATTTGATGTGCAAATGCTTAGTCGGCAGATCCATTTCATTTTCTAAAGTTTATATTATATTTTGAGCTCAAAGTGGGAGCTCAATAGTCTTCTGGTGTCTTTAAACAAAGCAGGAGGATCTGCATTATTGATTTAGTTGGCCTACACACAGCATGTGATTGCAGTTTTGGTGGGGATCTATTTCAATTCGTACAAGTTAGTGTAAGCAAGTGGGAAGAGTATTTCGTCTTTCCCACCCCCAAGAAATAATTAATTTTGAAGTAACATGGGGATATGAAAATAAAAGAATCTTCCTGTTTAAGATGGGAGAGGAATGAGTGGAGTGGTTGAATTTGATATATATGGCCAGACAAGGCCGGTGCCCCTTTTCTTTTTTTCCCTCGGTTCCTCATTATCTTCAGGGTATTTTCTTCTTTTTGATGGCTTTTTGTAAGGGAAGAGGATAATCTAATCTAACCTAATCCAGTCTAATAATTTCTCCCCAACATCATATGCGACAATTGGGTTATCTTCAAGAAGTAGAAAGAGAGAGAATTTAAGGGTACGACTTGGATCCTTGATGTTTGGTTACAAAATAACCTCACCAAGCTAGAGGAAGCGTGACCTTCCGAGTTGGGGCTGCCCCACCTGCCAAGCAACTCTGGTGGGTTGACGGGATTACATTCCTTATTTTAATGTGTCGGTACCCACGCGCCTAATCCCTCTAATTCCCCTCTATATATTTGTCTTCCTTAGAAAGAGGGAATATCCTACAGTAGATCCTTAATGTCCAGGATGCCTTGAGATCCAGATTGAACCCTAGATGTAACAGTTCAAAAACTTACAGAGGTCCATGTCTTACGAAGAGGTCTCTAGCCACTATATTTATCGAGGCATGGGAGTTGCATCTATCCCCTGAGTTTAATGCCGGGGACTGTTGGAAGATATGATTCTATTTTGTATATCATAAATTGATATAATTGTTTATATCTTAGGAATAGGAAGATTACAGGAATGTACACTTTCTTTTATTATTATTCCTTCTTGTGTTTATATACAGCATTGTATATACAGATTAAAATCAATGAAAAAGGAGGTACAATCTTCCCTAAAATTCTTCCCTTTACTCTTCCATCTAGCTTCGTGACATGGTATCAGAGCAGCCAAAATTCTGAACCTATAGTCGCTTCCGCTCCTTTTTTTCTTGATTGCCGCTCGTGGAACTCTATCTGCAAGAAACAGAGTTGCCACAGGAATCATTATTACAGACGGAAGAATATTCTACCATGGATAAAACACAGGAACTCACCTCCACAAATAACCAACCTGCTGGAGAAGTCACGCCAGAAGTCCAGGATTCGTCTGTCATTACCTCTTCTACTCAACAGCAATTCGGTCAAGCATCAACTCAAAACGTGCAATGGCAACAGTTCCCGGCTCAGTTCAACCTGGGGCAGCCCTTTATGGGCCATCCATACCAGTGGATACCATATCCATGGTTCCATTCATCACAGCCAGGAAGCTACCAGAGCAGCGTTGGGACGAATGGAGGTTCGCCAACCATCGATGGGGCAAATCCTGCCATTATCCCAGAGCAGACGGGCGGATCGACAGGGGTCGGAATGGGAACAAGTTCCCACTCGACTCAATTCAATGCGGGGCAAACAAATCAAGGCACAGGGCTTAATAATTCGGGTCCTGGGGGAAATCCTTATCCCAATCCTGGATTTTTTCCATACCATCTTTTTCCTACCAGCGGTCGACCGGAGCCCGGTGACCCACTTCACACGACAAACGCCGACGGACCAGAGTTAAAACTCATCAGCAGAGAGCTCACTGGTGCCGACAATTACTCGAATTGGGCACGCGAATTCCGGCGCGCGCTTGTAACAAAAGATAAAGAAGGTTTTTTAGACGGAACAATCCCGATTCCTACCGACGAGAAGATGGCACGACTTTGGAGAAAGTGCAATCAACTTATCAGAACTTGGATAGGAAATTGCATTTCATCCGAAGTCGCGGCCGGTCTCCCCCCGACAGAGGATTCAAAGCAAATGTGGGAAAACATTAAAGAAATGTTTGGAAAGCTTGATCAGGTGAAGCTTTTCACATTAACACAGCAGATCTCAGAATTAAAGCAAGGAAATATGAGCATAGCAACCGTCTACAACAAGCTCGCGGCTCTGTGGAACGAGTTTGAAGCAGCGGAGGAAAAAATCGAATGGCCAGAGCCGATTCTGCAGCAATACAAAGCCATTCGAGAAAGGGAGAAGACCACAAGATTCCTATTAATCCTCAACGAGGCTTACCTCTCGTTTCGTTCCCAAATCTTGACGATGGAACCCATGCCCAGCCTCAATCGAATCTACCAACTTGTCATCCAAGAGGAGAATCAACAAAGATCCGCGGATCTTAGGGTTTCCGGGGGAGACGGAGTCGCTCTGGCTGCAAGAAGGCAGATTCGATTTCCGCCGAAAAACGGAGGAAATAGAGGACAGGAGGAGGGAGAGCTAGGGTTCCTCGACGGAAACCCTAGTGATCCGCATTTTATTGGGCGATCGGACGGCCATCATCCGTCGCTGGCAGCGAGCGGATCCAACGGCTCACGTCGCCAGGCTCTTCATGGGCCAAGTGGGCCGCGCGGAAGCTTTCCGAATGGGTTGGCGCACGGAAGCTTTCCGAATGGGCTGGATCGCGGAAGCTTTCCGAATGGGCTGGATTTTTTATCCGGAATTTCAACAAAGGAAGCAGAAAATAATTATGGGCCAACCTTGGCCCAAGTTCTGCAGCCCACGAATAAGCCCGTATCGACTGGAAGGAATTTTAATCCTAAAGGCAAAGGTAAATTGTACTGTGATTATTGTAGACGTCCGCATCATACAATAGAAAATTGTTGGAAGCTGCATGGGAAACCTGGAGAGAAGGAAAAAGGAAAATTGTCTACAATTTTTCAGGTGTCAGGACAGCCATCAAACAAGACGATTACTCATGATCAATATCAAGAACTGATGGAGGCACTAAGGAAACTGGACACTTCTGACAAGACTGGGGGTTTCACAGGTACTTCTCATTGCTTGATGAATTCAATTTCACGGAGTGCATGGATTATTGACTCAGGTGCTAGCGATCACATTGTTTGTGATAAAAGTTCACTTTCCAATATTAAAAAATTATTCTCTCCCATATCAGTGCAGCTCCCAAATGGAAATACCACACAAGTTGAAATGATAGGCACAGTAAATCTTAGTCCACTCATTGTGCTTAAAAATGTGTTCTATATCCCTAATTTTCACTTCAATCTCGTGTCAGTATCCCGGGTTTGTGAAGAAAATTCCTGTCGAATCTTATTCAATTCTGATGAATGTTTGTTTCAGGCCCTTTCGACTGGGAAACTAATGGGCTCGGGTAAAGTATTCCAAGGGCTATATTTCTGGATGGATGTTTCGCAGAGTCTCAAATATTTTTTCAATAAATCTTTGTGTAACTCTGCTATTAATAATAAGACCTTTCTTCATCATCAAAGACTGGGTCACTCTGCTTCAATTCCTTATTCTCAATGTCTCATTTGTCCATTAGCAAAGCAGACACGTCCTTCCTTTCATAACAGTACTTCCCAAGTTGATGAAATTTTTTCATTAGTTCATATCGATGTTTGGGGACCTTATCATACCTTGAATCATGATGGGTCTAGATTTTTCCTCACCATTGTAGATGATTTTTCACGAGCTACATGGATATTCCTAATGCAATCCAAAGGTCAAGTTTCTTCTCACATTAGAAACTTTCTTGTCATATCCAAAAATCAATTTGGGAAATCCATTAAACGCATTCGCACTGATAATGGTAGAGAATTTTTTAATAGTGAATGTGGTTCTTTATTCACATTGAATGGAATTTTACACGAGAGTTCTTGCACATACACACCACAGCAAAATGGAGTGGTAGAGCGGAAACACCGCCATCTTCTTGAAGTAGCACGCGCTCTCAAGTTTCAGGCATCTATCCCTGAAAATTTTTGGGGAGATTGTGTGGTCACAGCAGCATATTTGATCAACCGTATGCCGTCTCGTATTCTTAAAGGAAAAAGTCCTTTTGAGATACTATATGGAAGGAAGCCGGATCTGAGTCATCTCAGAGTTCTTGGATGTCTATGTTACGTGACTACAGTGGGGCACAGAAATAAAATGGAACCTCGTGCTCGGCAATGCATATTCATGGGGTATCCCAATCTGAAGCGAGGATACAGGGTATATGAGCCATCTTCAGGAGAATTCTTCATCAGCAGGGATGTAGTATTTCATGAAGATGTTTTCCTGTTCAAAAATATGGATCGTTCTTCTGGAGATGAAAGGACAACCAATAAGACGTTTCTATCAGAAGATGATTTTTCTCCAAGAGGATCTTATATTGTTGTTCCTCCTCCAAGGCTTCCGGAATTGTCTGATGCACCCACTACATCATCAGAAATGGATTCTTTCAACAGAAATGAGGCTACTCAGGCAACTTCAACTGAAGAACCATCACCAGGCATGGATTCTTCAATAGTAGACCATCCAGCACCATGTCATGCTGACAACTCCTCTTTGATTCAACATGAAGAACCACGGCGATCTGGTCGAGCTAGTCGTCCACCAATATGGACAAAGGACTACGTATGTGCTTCCTCTGGTTCACCAGGTACTCGTTATCCTATCTCTTCCTACGTTTCATTCGGTAGGCTATCATCGGAGCATTTATGTTGCATGAGTAGTATTTCTGAGGAACACGAGCCTTCTGGTTATAATGAAGCCATGCATAACCCAAATTGGCAACGGGCTATGGAGGCAGAACTCAAAGCTCTTCTAGATAACCACACTTGGGATGTTGTACCCTTACCCACTCATCGCAAACCCATTGGATGCAAATGGGTGTATAAAATAAAATATAGAGCGGATGGCTCTATAGAAAGGTACAAGGCCCGATTAGTTGCCAAAGGATATACACAAAGAGAAGGTTTTGATTATCATGAGACTTTTTCTCCAGTAGCCAAAGCCGTTACAGTTCGTTCATTTCTATCGGTTGCTGCTTTTCGTAACTGGTCGTTGCATCAAATGGACGTTCATAATGCTTTTCCGCATGGCGATTTAGACGAAGAAATATACATGGACCTTCCACCCGGATCACGGAGACAGGGGGAGTCTAAGGTATGTTGTCGTCTCCGTAAATCTCTTTATGGGTTAAAACAAGCATCTCGACAATGGTATGCCAAGTTTACGAGTGCTCTTACAACTGCTGGCTTCAGACAATCCAAGTATGATTATGCATTATTCACTTGGAAGAAAGGTATGTCGTCTATCTATCTAATGATTTATGTTGACGACATCTTAATTATGGGAAATGATGATTCCGCTATGAAGAAGCTAAAAGAATATCTGCATTCCACTTTTCATATCAAAGATTTAGGGCCACCTAAATATTTCCTTGGAATTGAGATAGCTCGTTCGGATCAGGGAATTTCACTCAGTCAGCGAAAGTTTGTAACGGAGATTATTTCAGAAGCAGGTTTGTCGGGTTGCAAACCATCTATTGTGCCTATAGAGCAGAATATCAAACTAACCTCTGCTGATTATGACTCTGGCATATCTACTTTTGATGATCCTTTATTAAAGGATCCTTCTGCATATCAGAAACTAGTAGGGAAGCTCATATACCTCACTATGACTAGGCCAGACATTTGTTATGCAGTTCAGACTCTCAGTCAGTTCATGCACAGTCCTAAACAATCACATTTGAATGCGGCCATGAAAACTGTGAGATATTTGAAGACATGCCCAGGATTAGGGATACTTCTTTCCCGAAGATGTAACATGGAGATGGTGGCTTATTGTGATTCAGATTATGCTACATGTCCAATGAGCAGGAGATCTATTACTGGATTTTGCATCAAATTCGGGGAATCACTTCTTTCGTGGAAGACAAAAAAACAATCCATTGTATCTTTATCTTCAGCAGAAGCCGAATATCGATCTATGGCCAAAACTGTCTGTGAAATAGTTTGGTTAAGGGGTTTACTTCAAGATCTCGGGGCAGAAGTCAAGGGACCAACCACATTATTCTGTGACAATGACTCAGCACTTAAACTTGCAGCGAATCCTATAGTTCATGAGAGAACAAAGCACATAGAAGTTGATTGTCACTTCACTCGAGAAAAAATTCAAGAAGGAGTCATTGAGACAAGAGGAATCAGAACCACGGAGCAACCCGCGGACATTTTCACTAAGCCTCTTTGTCAAAGGCAACATACATATCTTCTGAACAAGCTAGGCGTCTTGGACATATACAGGCCACCAGCTTGAGGGGGAGTGTTGGAAGATATGATTCTATTTTGTATATCATAAATTGATATAATTGTTTATATCTTAGGAATAGGAAGATTACAGGAATGTACACTTTCTTTTATTATTATTCCTTCTTGTGTTTATATACAGCATTGTATATACAGATTAAAATCAATGAAAAAGGAGGTACAATCTTCCCTAAAATTCTTCCCTTTACTCTTCCATCTAGCTTCGTGACGACGCCTCAAATAGAGGTTGACAGCAATCAACTGACTTATACCCACCAGTTTCCTGAACTCTGTATGTCCCACCAGTTTCATTCGTAAGATCTTTCTGTAGTACTACTCTCCAATATTTGGAGACATATAGCACGTCTTTCATGCAATGGCTGCTATCTTCTACTTTTGTCATCGAACTAAAAACTAGAAACTAAGATACAAATTCACAGTGTCACCTTTCGATATACCGAATTATTGTGAATAAATGTTTTGTTAAGAAAGTTCTGTTGTTCTCGCAAAAAAATGAATGCCACGATGAAAGCAGTCCTTCAAATACATTTTGATACATCCAGTGGCGCGTGCAACTTCGTGCGAATTAATCCTTGGATATTAAAGAATATCCGAGTTGTTGGAACTACCATACTCGACCTGCATCTTTCAAACTTGTTTCTCTGGCTTCAGAGGAGGACATGGTTGGAGTAGTTGGCTTTGACTTTCTTCTCCACGAGATAAACTCATATGAAGCTTGCAAGAAGATTCTCGGTGATGGGAGTCATCAATACAAAACAGCATTGCACGTCAACTTCTAGTAGGCGTCGGGACTTGTAAAATCCCGCTATACACTTTCCACAATTCACAACAACCTGGACCATTTCAGCTGCTTCCGGGCAATTTTTCAACTTTAGCAATCTCCTTATATGCTTAGTTTATTTCGTGGGAAACGTATCAGGGAAAAATATTTTCCTCATTTTTTGGTGTTTGGTTCATTTAGAAAAATGAGTTGCCATAAATATTTTCCTAGTCAACAGAAAATTTATGCTTAAATTCATAAAAATAATTTTCTTTTTAAAAATTCGGAATATATTTTTCAAAATATGACTAGGTATCGCCCATATTTTTATAATTTTCTAGTTCATTCTTAGAAAAGAAAAAATAATTAAAAAATAAAAAGTAATTTAAAAAAATCGAATATTTTGGTAATTTTCCCAAGGAAATGCAAATCAGATTTTTCATATCAAATGACGGAAAATATTTTATAATTTATTTTCAAGTTTTCAATCAAACACTGGCAAATATTGTATTTTATTGAAAAATGACTATTTGGAAATCATTTTCCAAAAATGCTACATTTTGCATGAAATGAACGGATCCTTAATTTACTTGATTATCTCCGAATTGCGGGGAGGCAATGACAAGAGCAATGACCCTGTTAGTCGTGGCCTCATTCGAATGATCAAGAGGTGGATAGTTCGATTGTTCCCATGTACACCTCTCTCGAGCTGTCACCGACTATCGGTGAGTGGGGAAGTGAGGAGACTCCTACTAATTGTCATGTCACGCAATCAGATCGTGCACCTACGAGAGGTTTTAATAACTGTAATATATGGGCTCTTTAATAAAAGAAAAGAAAAAGAAAGGGTTGAAAAGTCAAAAAAGGGAGGCTGAGGGAGAGAACTGTGGAACCTTCGTGGGTTTTAAAAAGAGAGAAAGAGGGAGAGAAAGAGAAGAGATCGGCAGAAGCAGGGCAGAAACGAAAAACAGGGGAGAAGAGAGAAAGAAAAGAAAAGAAAAAGGAAAAAGGGTAAAAATTTTGGTGCGCTCGTGATCTGAATGCCTCATCAAGCCGACTCAAGTGTGTTTTGCAACGCCGGTAAGGAATCGAAGCTTTTAATCACCTACTTCAAGCAATCGCCACAATTAGGGCTCGAAATTCGGATTTCTTGGATATTTGTGTGGCGAAGCCCGATTTTTGAGTCGTTAAGCTGTATATTTTAATAGAAATGGTACTTTGGGACGTTGTGAAGCTATAGCATCTTACGGATCGTGATTTGAGCTTGTGGTTTGTCCGGAACGGAATTTTGAAGTTGGGGACGCAATCTGGTACTGTAGCGGCAGTAGCTTCGAGCCTCTTTTTTTGTCGTTTTCGGTTCTGTTTTGGGGCAGCTGAGTTGGGGTTGTTGTTGTACGTTAAAAGAGCTTTCTAAAGACTGCATGATGGCTTGAAACGGAAATTTGTGGAGGGAGTTATGGCATGACGAAGTTGGCGCATGGACCGCGCCTAGCTGAAATTGTTGGGTTTCCGCTTTTTGTGTGCTTTTGTGGCGCGTAGGTGTCGTTTTATCGACTAATAGGCCTAGTTTAGGTGAGTCGTTGTAAGAATATTCCTTTTTACTCAGCCTTTTGATATTGTTTTTCCGTTAATTGTTAGGAATCCGAGTGCGTGGTTCGAGTGAGCGTCGTATTTGATTTTTTGGCTTTTCCCTGGTGAGTGACACTATTTCTTCTTTGTATTTTAAACTCATGTTTTGAGAAACATGGTGAATTATATACTTTATGAGTTGATAAAATGCATCTTTTGTTGCATAAAATAGGATCGAGTTATTACTGCCATTTCGTTATTTGGAAGATTGAGTTATATTTCGAATTCAATTCGAATGGTTGTTGAAAATGGTTTGTGGAATTCTTTATGAAAAGATCTTGAAATGGTTTGGAGAATGCTTTGATATTTATATATATCAAATCTTGAGTTATGATATGACTTCCTTTCTGACGTTGGATTACTGTATATTGTGATTTGTGGTTGGTGCTCAATGTCTCTGTGAACCCTGAGGGGTGTGTTAGTATGCGCATACTTAATCTAGGATATCCTTGTGGGCCGAGCCACCGGCTAATAATAGGTGGAGACATTGCCAAGGGGGGAATCTTGGTCGTCTCGTCACGGGCGTTACGCGTGACCATGGTTAGACATTTGAGCATGAATTGGTCAATAGAGTAGACCATTGACGTGTGATTTGAGTTTAGTCGATGGAATGGACCATCGATGTGATTGGATGAGATTAATCAATGGAATAGACCATTGATACGTGTTTTATGAGATTGACTAATGGACTCGACCATTGGTAATTTCGGTATTTGAGTTGTATTTGTGTTTTAAAATGTGCATAGTGATTTCTCGATCCGCTTAGAAGAAATGTGTTACTCACTGAGCCGTGGTAGCTCACTCCTCTCATCTACTTGCTTTTCAGGTTCTTCAGCGAGTCGCGAGTAGGCGTGAGCGTTCGTTCGAGGAGGACTTTTGTGGTGAAATTTTTGGGTATGACTTGTGCATAGTTAAAAGGTTTATGTTTTGATCTTTTGTGGATTATAGATATACTCTGATATTGTAACCAAATACCCTTTTTGTTATACATATATATGTGGATGTATATATGTTGTATTTTGGTTATGTTGAGGCTGCGTCCTTTGGTAATTGGACGGCCGTGTCATGCCCCTTTTTCTTGCGAATCGGGGTGTGACAATAACCTGCTTAGTTTTACGATCAATTTTATTGTTCGTAGTGTACACCGTGATAGTTTTGATTTCACTGAAGTTTCTTTCCAGCGTTCGCATTTCAATTTCTTCTTCGGACGTACTTGTCCATTAATTTCTTTGGTTTTGGCATTATCGTTTATTTTCTTTTATTTCAAGCATTGATTCTTTTATTTTCTTCTATGTTGGGGTCATTGCACTTCAATTCCAAGCACTTCACTTTCGGCTCTCACAGGCGAGCATGCTTCTCTCTCACTCAAATCCATCTCCATCCAATTTGAAAACTCGTCTAGTGGAAGTTTAATCACTTTGTCTCGAACAAGAGAACAAGCTTTCCGATCGTTTTTCTAATTGCCAGTTTGTTTGATCCGCTTAGATCGATTTAGATTCAACAATTCCCTAAAAGAGTGGTCACAAGGTTCGAGCCCCATGACCTAGCTAGCTTAAGATCTGTTCACCAAATTACAGACAGATTAGTGTTTGCTTTGATACTTGGAGGTAGAGCAATATGTGAAAGGTCTTCATTTCTTTTTTTTAGAGTTAATATCATGAAAAATCTCAAATTGATACATCTACGATAAATTTATCTAAAACCTAATTTCTTAACTATCAAAAACCCTAAACTGATATATCTTTGATATATTTATTTTAAACTAATTTTTTGGCCACCAAAAACTCTAGAATGATCCCTACATTAGTTTTTATTAAATTAAATTAATATTTTAAAAAATCACAAACTGGTACACATGTGACAAATAGATGGAAAAACTTTAAATTTATACACCGACCGTTGCAGCGTAGAGGGTAGATCCTTTGCTCTCCCCGGTGGAGGCCAAGGTTCGAAGACCCTGCTAAGCAGGGAGGCTAAAGCGCTGTGTGGTGATTTACCTAGTGGCATAGGGTGGTGGTTTCACCTGTGCTGCCCCAGGTTCTTCCCGTCGGCTGCCGGCTTTCAGGATTTCCTGGGTCATCAAAAAAAAAAAACTTTAAATTTATACATCTGTCAATTATCACGTGTTACTGAACTCAGCAATTTGACATAAAATTTTTAACGGATAATAAATTTGCTCTATATGAGTTACGCGTTTTGTCAAATTTAGGAAGCTTCGAGGCAACGAAGCCTCTCTCGCTCTCTCTTTCCCCAAAGCTTGGGGATGCCTGCATGGATGTTGCGGTTCATGTCACAGAAAGAGAGAGAGAGAGAGAGATTGGGTGTTTAGTTAGATGAGGGAGGTGGGTGTGAGAAGGAGGAGAGAGAGAGAGGAGCGGAAGGCAATCCCAAACCATTCACCACAGATCGAGAAAAACCATCAAGCTCATACGATCCATTTGCACTTAAGAAGAATCTACTGTTTCCCCGCTTAAAGATGGTGTTCAATCTCCGAACCTTCAGTTTTGCCGAGTCCGTTGAAGACGATCCAACACCTCCTAAAAGCTTCTCCCTAAAGGAGCTCCAAGTCGCAACGCAGAACTTTAGCCTCAACAACTTGTTGGGTGAAGGTAGATTTTGCCAAGCTTACCGGGGGCGCTTGGCCGATGGTTCGCTAGTGGCAATAAAGAGAGCGCTCCATGTCGATCAACAGAGTGAAGAGTGGTTCGAAGCAGAAATAAAAGTCGGAAGCACGGTTTCGACGCACCCAAACGTGCTATGCCTGAGGGGCTTTTGCAGGACCAAAAAAGAGCTCTTACTGGTCTATCCCTTGATGATCAACAATTGCCTATCTTACGATCTTAGAGAGAGACCAGATCGGTTTGCCCGACCTCTCGATTGGACTACTCGCAAGCG
This sequence comes from Eucalyptus pauciflora, assembly GCA_007663325.1. Lineage (NCBI taxonomy): Eukaryota > Viridiplantae > Streptophyta > Magnoliopsida > Myrtales > Myrtaceae > Eucalyptus > Eucalyptus pauciflora. The sequence goes on from VMYD01000386.1 coordinate 5,632,864, forward strand.
AATAGCCTTGGGAGCAGCAAGGGGGCTTGCACACCTTCACAATCAAGGTAACATCAAGATCATGCATCGCAACATCTGCGCGTCAAATATACTGCTGGACATGCATTTTGAGGCCAAGATAGGAGGATTTTGGTTTGCCATTATCATGCATGAGAGAAATGAAGAGGAAGGGACTATCGAATGGCCCACGTGCATTCCAAGGTGGGGCAGGGGAGTCTCATTCTCATCACCGGTAGGAGAAAATTCAGCTGAAATTTATGTCAATACCCCCATCCGTGGCAGACTTGGGTTTATTGCCCCCGAGTACTTAAGCACAGGAAAGTGCACGTTGAAGAATGATGTCTTTGCATACGGGAAAATGCTTCTCGAGCTCATCTCGGGACAGCTGATTTACAACTTTCCCACTGAGGTACTCGATGGCAAAGCTTTCTGGCCGAAGGATTGCATTAGGAAACTTAAGAATGAAGACCAATTGGGAAGGGTGATCGATCCCAATATGCAGGGGAACTACGTGGAAGAAGAAGCAGAGCGACTACTCCGACTGGCATTGCTGTGCTCACACGAGGATCCATCTATTCGACCAGAAATGTCTGAAGTTGTTCAAATGCTCGAAAGCCAGTTTCTTCGGCGGTACCCTAGTACCGGCACTAGTTGGAGTCAAAGTGATTGTGACTCAACTCCGTACTACTCTTTCCCTCCTTCTCCTTCTCCTTCTCCATCTCTGCGTATTGTTGCATGACTGACATGTCAATGCTACATAATGACCATTGCCTTTTACCTTCAATAGCGAGTTTAGCTTCTATGTTTCTCTTCTTAAACTCTATATGTTCCTCTTCACTTGCATCCGCAGATTTTTCTACATAATGACCATTGACTTTTTTGAGAGGCTGCTATCTTCTACATTTGTCAGGAAAACTAGAAACTGAAATAAAAATTCAAAGTGTCACTTCTTAATCTATCGAATTAATGGTGAGTGAATGTTTAAGTTTATGAGGAAAGTTACTGTTGTTCTAACGAAAATTAAAGGCCACCATGAAAGCCGTCCTTAGAAGACATTGATAAGATCAGTTGCACATGCGTCCTCGTGCACATCAATCCTTGTCTATGCAAGAGAATCCAAGTTGTCGGCACTTCGATTCTGTGCCTGCGTCTTTTAAATTTGATTCTCTGCATTCAGAGGAGGATATGGTTGGACTAGATGGTTTTGGGAGCTATCAATGACAAAGCAACATTGCACATCAATTTCTTGTAAGCTCAAGTTGGGACTTGTCAAATCCGGGTATGCACTTTCCATAATTTACGCCTGCCTGGCCCATTTCAGCTACTTCTGGGAAATGTTTCAACCAACGGAATCTCCATTTCATCTTTTAACTTGATTATCTCCTATTCGTGGGGAGGCAATGACAAGAGTAATGATATTGTTAGCCTTAACCTCATTCGAACTACCAAGGGGTGCATGGTTGGATTCCTCATATCTGCAGCTCTCTTGAGCTCTCCCTAAATGTCAGCGAGTTGGGGAATGAGGAGACTCGTGCTGAATATCATGTTGTGCAAACGGATTGTGCACTTGTGAGAGGTTTTAATGACTTGCTTAATTGTGCAGTTGTGCAATTCCTTCGTGTCATATATATATATAAGATTCATTTTTTTCAATAAATTTAAAGATTAACCAATCTCAAATTTATTATAACCTGATTGATGTCCTAGAAATTCTTTGGCGGAAATCATCCCTTTGGCTTGTTGCAACCAATTTCAAAAGATCAGAGACATTATCAGTTTGGTAGAAATCACCCACCGAGTCTCCTTCGGCCACTTATACTTAAAAAAGGCGGTTCCCCTTTTTCATTGGCCAAAATTCATGCCATGTTGGTTTATTTCTCCCTAAGCCAGTTTCTAGCCATGGACGACATTATGTTGCAATTCCCAAAGCAACAACCAACAACCAGGGACGGACATGAGATTCTTTTGGTAAATGAAGACGAGGGGGACAATGTGATACCCTGAAAATTCAGTTCTGTTTTCAATTGAATGAGTTGGGTCTTTCATCGACGCGCCTATAGTGCTATTCTCTGAGCTGATTATTCATGAGATAATTAGACTATCTAAGGAAGTCATTAAAGAATTTTAACGCAATAGACTTAATAATTCAACCGAGAATTGACTGCTCGACCGTGCCAATCTGCAAGGGTCATCACGACACAATCGAAAATCTATCAGAGATCGAAAAAAGGTCGATTCGACTGAGATAGGTGATCGGAGTGTGGGTGATTCCACTAGATTGCAAAATTCTCATCGATTGGCACTAGGCCAATTTTTCTGTCGTTTTGGTATCATGTGCGCGTATTTGAAACTTTGAGATTTTTACGACAACTGAAAGTCACCAATGTGTCGAAGATGTACATTGTGACTCGAGATAAATCGACCACGGGTCAATTGCATTAAAAATTCCCGAAAACTACTCGGTAGGTTAGATTATGCTAAAATCACGTCAGATTGAAATTAAGTGCAAATTTAAACCTGATTTCAGAAATTAAAAGTTCTGTCATGTCACGATTTATTTTAGGAATGTCGGCTCATCCTTCGAAAATCTTTCGGAGAGTTCGGGATTTTTACGGAAATTCGATTCGAACGGTTCGGAAAAGAACGGAAATTTGGATTGGCCAAATTGAAGGAATTTTTGGCCTCTTTAGCGAGCTACTTGGTGAAAGGAAATTGTAGAAATTATGTGGGCTTTTTCTTCTACAAAATTAGACATCAAATTGATGAATTTGATAAAGAAATTGAAGCCTAAGGTTGAGGAAATTCGGAGCTAGATGGGGGTGCAACTTTTGGGCATTAAAATTGATTGATTGTGGAATTACTTCTCAAGAAAGTATTATGGGGGGACAAAGGGATAACCATGAAGACTCCTTGGTCCAAAGAAATGATTAATTGGATGTTATCTTTGACTTCCCCCCCCCCCCCCTCCAATCTTCTCGTGCACGATTCCTCCCCCTTCTCTTTCTTCGATCAACTGCCCGCCAACCTCCTTTGGTCTTTGCTCTTGTTTTTCTTTCATTTTCCTTCGAATCTATAGCCACTGTCTCCCTCCACTCACTAACTCTGATAGCCCTCCACCATCCTTTGTTCCCTCAATCGAAGCAGCGTCCACTGAAGTCATCCACGCGACTGTAGCAAACCGAGTCAACACCCGGCAACAAGACATCCCATCTTTGACCACCGAAGCAACCATTTCCCCCGGCAAATCCCTCCACCGTTCGGTCTATGCTCCCCCTTTCACTGCCACATCCACGCTTCAAACGCCACCAGTCAAATTCAGCCTCCAACAAAGCCCCCACGTTGACTCTTTGCTGCCCTTTGTCGCCGAATCCGTGTCTTCTCCATGTCCCTGAGCCCACCGAAACTTGAAGCCGAGCCCAACAGCCCACAATTTTTTTCTAGCCAGCCTTGTGGCCGATTTCGGCCCGGCTCGATCTCTGTTTGGCACCGCCACTTCAGAGTTTATCGCTTGCCATTGCGTCGCCGTCGCCATGGACTCACCGGCTCGCAAATCCAGTGAGTTTACCCACTAAACTCTACTTAGAGAGTTAATTATGCTTAGGTGGTGATTAGTTTAAGTTAATTAAGGTTTAGGTGGTTAGTTAGATTAGATTAGTAATTTAATTATCAAATTTTGCATGTTAGGTTGTTAGATTAAATTAATTAGAGACTAGATAGGTTGCATTAATTATCTAAATTGGTTCAGAAATTTTCCGTGCCCATTTCGGTATTTAATTAGGCTTTTTCGGCCTAAGTTTACAATTATGGCATTTATTGGTATTTAATTAATTAATTTTTGGTAATTATTTAATTAATTATTATTTCCAAAAATTAGATCGGGATAGCCGGTGACCGGAATTTTATATTGATTGCAATGGTATACTTGGTTTATTTAATTGAATGATATATTGTGCAATTCGAGTGAAAGTTGTAATTTTGGAAAATGATCCAAAAATTGAATAATTTCAGTAATTAATTAGAAATTACTGGGGTGTCAGTTTACAACGCCAAAACTGTTTTTAGACACTGTATAAATAGTGAGATTTTCTAAAATAAAAATATTATATTTTTGGCTTAGGCTAACCGTATACCCACACACGATTATTTTTATCGGGTACATTTTAACACGATGAAATTAGGCCAAGTTGGGTATTTAATTGAGGAATTGATGTGCAAAGCACAAGATCCTTGACCAAGAGTAATTTATCCTAGTTCAGCTTGTGTGAGCAAACATATGAGTAAGCTTGTGAGAGTAATAATCAATCAGCTTGTGTGAGCATTGATATAAGTCAGCTTATGAGAGCCATAATCAATCAGCTTGTGTGAGCAATGATCTCAATGATCTAGTTCAACTTGTGTGAGCATTAATAGAAGTCGGCTTGTGTGAGCATTAGTGCGTTTCAGCTTGTGTGAGCAGTGATTTATTAAATTGATAGACCAATGTGTGTCAGTAGTTCATGCTTGTGTGAGCCATGAATGATTGGATTAATTGAATTGATTGACCGATGTGTATATGTGGATCACGCTTGTGTGAGTGATCGAATTGATTGCTTGGATTTATGAATTGTACTGACTTGTAGGAAAGATTTGAAGCAAAGTTAAGTCTTCTGACCTGTGCTTGTGCTTAGATAACCCTTAGGGCGTATTTTCTTCCTAGTCAGGGTTTATGGGGTGAACTTGTTGAGACATTGTCTCACCCCGTTGTGGGTTCAACTTTTTTAGGTCCTTAGATGGCGGTCGTGGAGAACCCGAAGCCCCGAAGTCTGGGGAGATGGAGACCGAAGGATCGGCGAAAGTGTCTGACTAGTTAGTCATAAGACAATCCCATTTTTGTTGAGCTGGTCTTTTGTAGATAGACCGGTGTTGTACATTAACATGTGTGTTTATAAAAGAGGTGTTTTAATGGTGATTTGGTTTCCTGCTTCTTTCTATCCCAAGCTTTTGTTATCAGGGGATTTGTTTCGCTTCCGCATGCGTAATTAAAAATGAAAGGGTTGGCGACTCATCCTGGGAAGTCGCAATTTTAATTGACCACCAAGGAATGGGTACGCGCTCGAGAATCGGGGCGTGAAAGACAATGCACATACCAAATTATTGTGTACAAATTTTTTTTTAACAAATTTCCCTTAGGTTAAGCTATGATAGCTATTTTTAATATTCTTTTTACATAAAAAATATTCCTTTGGTACCTTACTTTGGTAACGTTAATGGCTTTGAATTTTTATACTCTATTTAAAGAACAACGAATGGAATCCACGTGCATCTTGTGCATAGCAGGGGTTACTGGGCTAGTACATTGATAAATTAGTGACACCAATTTTCTATGTTCATTCAGAAAATAGTTTTCGAAGGATGTACGAGAACATTATTAGCTTTTGAGTCACTAAGATTTGAAAAAATCAATTATGAAAATCATAATACATTAAGAGTAGTTGTGCAGGGAGTTTACAAGGAAGATGAACTCATATCAAGTACTTTTGTCTTTTCTAATATTTGGTCTACACTAACTTCAGAAAGATCTAACAAAAAACATCCCGATTTTCATATATTTGTTATATCGATTGACTATAAGTTTTATGTCTTTACTAATTCATAGTAAAGATTTCTACGTATTGAAAATGCATTTGTTTCTTGTTTCCAAAGATTATCTATTGAAAATGGAACATAGAGAAAAAGAAAATGATCTAAAATTAATACGAGTATTTCCACTTATATAGAAAATTTTCCATTGAAATTAGAATATGATAAATCGACATATAACGAACGTGTTCCAAATATGAGTAATTAGAAGTATGGATCTTGGAGGATTCTCAAAAGTCAATAGCTGAGGTTGTAGACACTTTGCGGTAGACGGTGTTCTTCCCTCTAATTTTCAGGATGTCAGGCGGAAACTAAGGTAGCATCATGTAATCGCGCTTTACTTCTTAGTTAATGGAATTCCAAGTCGTTGTCACTCTCATCCTCTGCCTGCATTTCCAAATCTGTGTCTCTTCTTTTAGTGGGGGAAATGGTTGGACCAGTTGGTTTCCACTTTCGAGGAATCTCATACGAAGCTTCCAAGAAATTCCTTAGTGGATGCGACGGCCAAAACTCGGGACGGCTAAATCTCGGGAATGCAGGGGAAGCACCTTCCCCCTTGCGTTCCCGAATGCGCAAAGGCTCGAGCCGAAGGATCTCCTCCGATTGCAGATCCAGTTCTATGTCTAAGTTGAAAGTCGCCTCCTTGAATTTGATATATAAACTTCTTGTCCTCGAGGAAATTAATCATTTCAAAAGACGTGATACTTCCATCTCTTTAGCAACGTAGAGTAGTTGTCCGCGCACACAACCGCTTCCGACAGCTTGTGCGATCCACCCTGACATTGGATCGCAATGTTGTTTTCACAATCGCCACCGGCACAGAAAATTGTACAATCTGCGAATTTTTCATAATTTTCGAAAGCATTTGAATTTTCTGTTATTTTCCAGGATTTACAAACTCGTGAAAATTATGGAAAATGGTTTTGAAGTCTAAATAAATATCGGTGGTAATTCGAAGTCTATGAAAGGTCTAATATGGTTACCGAAGAAAATAGACAAGCACGATTAATATTTGGAAAAATATAACTTTTATTTGCTATCTAGAAAAATACTGTATTTTCTACAAAATTGAGTAGTTCTAATGATATATAGTGTTAAGAAATTTGTAAGCGATTGAGGTGCGTACAGGAGCCATAGGACCCTAAATTTGCCTCTCGAATGGAATATTCGTAATTTTTTTCCTCATGGGCTTTTGGGCCCGAGCAAGTTTAGCCGCTATATCTAAAGAGTGCAACTTTCAATAAGGTACCTAAATTGTGTTCGGGTCCAAGGAAAAATGGGTGGAGGTTTATTTAGCACACGGCTCCACCCAATCCTCCCAAGAAAGAGGGGAATCGAACTCTCCATCTCCCTCTTTTCAAGCGGGAAGAGTAGCTACTGGGCTAACCTCCGATGGTTAAAAATTGCATGATTGATTTATTGAGGAAGAGTCATATTCCGCCATGCTGTGTCAAGTATTTCAAAGTATAGAAAATACATTATATTGTGTCTCCTTCTTAAAACCTGACAAAGTACTATTTTTTTTTTTAACTTCATGTTGCTATTATTTGCAACATTATGAAAATGAAATGTTATTTATATCGGTAATGTATGTGCCAACACGTGGTATTGTGATACGGATTTGATGGTCATTGTCGACCTTCCTATTGAGACGTGATATGATATACATGTGCATAGACCATCCAAGGTTTAATCACAGCCAATGTGATTTTCAGGGCTTAACCTGAAAAGGCGTGAGGAAAGGGTTTTCTTGACATCAGGGATCAAATGACTTTGACATTTGCTTGATATGCTATATATTTAGTTTATGATATGGTGCATAATATATGATTTATGGGACTATATGCATCATGCTCGTTACATTGGGAGTGTGACGAATGCATGGTCTTGATAGCTGCTGCCTTTTGCGGGCTTTGCATATTGATAGGTCCAGCGGTCCTTCTTGGTTGGACTTGGGCTTACTTTGATGATGGGTCAGCTTCTTGTGCTTTGGGCATTCTGTGAACTTTCATCGGAGAAAGAGATAAATAGTAGGGATTTCTCAAACCTGTGAATAAAATTACAATGTAGTCCTTATGACAAATTTTTGCGAAGAAATTATAGATATGGCGGCATGCCACATAGATGACCAGTAATGATTGGATCATAACATCAGTGATTTCTTACAAAAATTGAAAGGAAATATTATATTGAAATTTATGCAATAATTTATGATAAAATTAGCAAAATTAAGAAGTAATTCCTATATAATAACTTTAGAATCGGGACTGATTGAATAATTGTCCCTTTCTCACGGTCTTCTCATAATTGTGGAGATATGATTGCTGATAATTTTCGCAACTTCATGGGGATAAAGATGCCATGAGATAGTGATATTGTTAGTACACTCTTAAGTTTTAAAGAAAGGAATCAATCATCTGTTATCTACTCAATCACTTTAACGTTAAATTCTTCTTGATCGACATCAGTTAGCAATCCATATATCTCCTCTAACTTCTTTTTTGTTGCTTGTGGCTGGTTATGAGTGGCATTTCCCCATGTGTGCATCAATCTTGCTATATCGGCATACAGTACTCTAACACCCTGGATTTTGATGACCTTGCAGTGGCATTCTAAATGACGTTTTGATGGCAAATGCAATGATTATTATTAGATAGTAGATACATAAGAATAATGTTACTAGCGGTCCATATACTTTTATTCGAAATTATCCCTCTTCTTTTTGTTGGTTCAAAATGGTCCTTGTAATTTTAAAAACATCTATCGTTTGCTCTTCCTTTAATTTAGTTGCTCTGACGTCTAGTTGAACATCATAGCACGTGTTGTGGAATCAGTATACCCATCAACTACCACATATTATTTAATTCAGCAATTTAACGGTAAAATTTTTAACGGATAATAAATTTGTCACCGGTATATTAATTTAGAGTTTTTCATTGAATTAATCCTTTTTTTTTTAATTAGAACTGCAAATTATAATATTGACGTATTTTCAACTGTCTCTCTCCCACCGAAGCTGCTGAAAGGATAAGACTTTAGAGTTTGGATTGCAGAGCTGGCCGGTAGATTCAACGACACCAAGAGCGATTCTCCTCATTATGAGAAAAGATGATCCCAAGTGGAACGACTTTCACGCCCCTAGACAGTCTTGGGCGCGCCGAACCAAAGCTACCGAGACAGAAAAGCTAATCCTCAGCACTAAAAGAAATCTCATATGTGTTCAAGTTCCAAACCTTCAGATTTTCCAATCCCATTGAAGACGACGCAGCACTCCCTAAATGCTTTTCTCTGCAGGAGCTTGGAGACCCGATGCAAAATTTAGGCCGCAATAATATCGTGGGCATGGGTGGATTCGGTATGGTTTACTGGGAGAGATTGGCCAATGGTTCCAAGTGGCAATCAAAAGGGCCAGCAATCTCGTGCAGGGGACTGAAAAAGCAGTTCAAAACAGAGATGGAAGTTCAAGCTTGATTTATGTGCATCCGAATGTGGTACGCCGGAGGGGCTTTGGCCGGACCAAGGAGGAGTTACGCTTTAACTCCTAGAACAAAAACCAAAGTTGTAAGAGGGAAAGACCGCAAGGAAATCTTACCATTCACATGTAAAAGGTGTACTCGGGCATCAATCGATGCTTTCCGACCAACCACAGCGATTTCCCTCTCTTCTTTCTTTGGATTTCCTCTGAGCTCTTCGTCTCTCTCGTTTCTTCTTTCCCTTTCGTTTTGCTTTCTCTTTCTTTTCTTTGTTCTTTCATGACACTTTAGAAGCACAAAAGAGGAGCTGAGTCGGGTCTTACCAACATAAATTTGGGCTTTTTGACTTTTCTTTTATGCCCAATTATTACATAGAAAGTGTTGACACCTAAATTTTTGCAACCCAGTTGTTTATTTATTGCATTAAAAAATTAGGGATTAATTTTTAACCCCTAAAAAAAAAAATTAAGTTGCATAGCATATAGTTTTAGGAGCATTTTCCTATTTTATTTGCATTGGGCTGGTGACGGATGGGTTTGATATGGTGGTTCTGAATTTTAATTTAACAAGTTAGACTGAGCCCACGAAGCAAGTAAATTGGCCCGAGCCCATTTTCTTTTAATGACAAAGATTACCTAAATGGAGATTTGAAATGATATTACAATGGATTTTTGGAATTTAAGAAAATCGGGTTACAATCTTATCTTTAGGCGATAAAATCAGGAGATGTGGAAAAAAAAAAGTGAGATTGCGCGCGAAAAAGAAATCTTCGTGGATGTTGATTTGAAAAGGAAATTAAAACCCTAATCTTTAGCCTATAAAAAGGTTTTTTGCGTAGGGTTTCAGAGGGGGCTAGCACAGCACACACAAAAAATCGGTAGAGACGGCTTCAACTAGAGAGAAAGAGACGAATGATTTTACAAAGGGAAAAGGAAGCACGCTCGTCCAAGCCGGTTTTTTATTTTCCTTACGACTGCAGCACTTTCTCCTGCCGATTACCTCTGCGAAGCGTTCACGGTTCCCTTCAGTGATCGAAGCTCCAGTTGTGCCGAGTTCTTCCCATTGCCGCTTCCGTCTCCTGGGCGAGCCGTGATCTTCTGACAATCCACCCACGTTGATCCGTGAGCATCATCGTGAAAGTCATTGAGCCGAATCCTCACGGCTCAATTATGCCAAGAATCCCACCAATCACGTGTTGTGGAACACCATGTGGTGCCTCTTTGTTTCCCAGCATGGTCAGCAGGAGTTGACTAATCCTTTGGTCTTGGTTCATATTAGTGGAACACCACGTGTTGTGCCTCTTTGTTTCCAAGCGTGTTTGTCCACTTGAAATCTCCCATGTAATTGCATACCGCATGAAGTCCAGCAACTTGCTTTCGCCGCGTTCAAAAGAGACGTGATCATCCTGATTATCCTTGCAGAGCAACAACGTGAACATCATGACAACCTTCCTTCCCGACGCCTAGCCGAGACAACCATCGTGCCTGCTCTTGCTTCGCTCAAGATCCTGACGCCGTGTCCATCCAAACGGGAAGCCGTGGACTCTTCCAACGAAGCAGCCCAATCACAAGTCGAGACGACGAAGCAACCACAACCCGCTCCTCCTTGACACTCATCAAAGCAATACGTGGCCATGGGCATATTTAGAACTTGACGAAGAGCAGCCAAAAAAAGAATACAAAAAGGAAAAGAAAAAAAACAACAAAGGAGAGAGCCTCTTTTGTGAAAGAGTCGATGGAGGAAAAGGACAAAAAGAGGTTATTCAAGTTCTGAAATTGATAACTTTGGCCTTTGCTTTTTGACCATCACTTACTACAGGTGAAGCACTCTGCAGTTTATCCTCGATGGTGCTGCTCTTCTCCATTGCCACTTTGAACGTGGCGGGATAACTTCTTGCTACAATTGGCCATCGTGAGAGGCACCAGCCAGTCTTAATCGCTGGGCTTGCACCACCCGTCCAACAACCTTTGGTGTCATAGCACCACCTCTTCTCCATGTCGAGTTTATCTAATTTTGATAAGCAAGTGTTTGAACAAGGTAATAATTTTATCTTAGTCAAGATTCATATATTTCATTGCCTTGCTCGAATTATTGCATTTTTGATTGAACTCTCGAATGATGTTATCATAATCTCGAGTAGCCTTCTAAATAGGGATTAATCCCTAATTTCACAACATGCATATGATTGATGGTTCGATCTTCGCGCCCGAAATCCGACTCGCAATCGCATGGAAAATCGCCAATCCGATCTCACGCCCGAGATTCGATTCGCGATTTAATTTTAAAATTGGTCAACCCGATCTCATGCGCGAGATATGGTTCGCCAATTTTTGGATATCAATCTTATATTATTTGATCTGCTGTGGTGATTTTATTTTCATAAAAAAAAAAATTGAATTAGGATTAGGTTTTCTTATTTTGCGTGTTTAGGATAGAGATTTTATTTTGAATCATGAAAAAGAAAACAAAAAGAAAGCATATGCATTTAGAATGTTAGTTTTTTTTTTTATTTGCATGTTAAATTTTAATTTCGAAATTAATTAAAAAAAATATCATGTATATATCATATAGGATTAAGGCATCTTTTGCACATTATTGCATATTAGGGTAAGATTGCATGTTTAATTTTACTTCCTAATTAATTTTAAGTTTAGATAGATTTTTTTTAGATAAATTGCATTTTAGGATTATTTTGGTTAAGATAATATTTTAGTTTAAATTAGGATTTGGCTTGACCTAATTCCTAATACAAATTGAATAGGATCTTAATCTAGCTAGATAATTTTCACATTTTTCCTAATTTCGAATTTCATAAAAAAATACAAAAAATGTCTTAGAATAAATTAGTTTTATTCTCTAGGATAGATTGCATTCTTTTAAGAAAAAAAGAAGAAAAAAGAAGAAGAAATATGTCATATGCACGTCATTAGGATTAGATTCATTGAAATGCACGTTATTTAAAGATTGCTATTAGGTCCATTTAATTAGAAATTGCATGTGATTAGAATTAAGTCATTTAATTAATATTGCATGATTTCCGTTAATCAAGTGAAAACAAAAAAAAGAAATCGCGTGTTAATTAGAAATTATATCTAAGGTTGTTGATGTGAATTCTAATTTAACACTGCAGTTGCTTTTGTTGCTATGAGGTAAGTTCCGCATCTTTTTAATTGCTTTCTTGGGTGTTAAATTAGTGGATTGCGCACCTGTATGATCACCTCACATGTTAGGGAGATAAATTAAAATCAATTTAAGCTGCCTGCAAAAGTATTTTTGAAAATAAAATGATGGTACCGAAAGGGCATTAAAGAAATCTAGTGTAACCAAGTTCCCATACCCATAGTCTCTGGTTTGTAGGAGTAAAGTAAATCTCCTGTTACTTTACTTAAGTGTCTAATCGACCTACCGAAAATAGATTAGTGGCGACTCCTAGATAAAAATCATTTGCATGTTAAGAACTTGAACCTAAGTCGCGAAGCGAATTGGTATGGGCTTGGGAGAGCCCGAGTTAAGTTTAAGCTTAGTAATCCATTAGCCAAATCATAGGTGGTTCATACCAGAAAATTGGTCGCGATAGCTAGAAATGGGAGGGAGTTAAAATGGTGCTTTGACTCAATAATGCTAAAGATAAAAGAGATGGATTATGGACAAGAAGCCAAAAAGTATGAGATGCTCCGTTTTATATTTTAATCGTGCAATAATTTTATTAATTTACCAAAATAAGAATAAATCTTGCACATTGGCTAACCAGTTCTTTTTTCTTCTTTTTTTCCCTCCCTCGAGCGAAAAATCTGGATTGGCCGAGCCAGTTTGGACCAACTTTCGGCTTGGATTGCACAAGCCTGCCTAAATTTTCAAAGCGTGGGAATGCAAGAAGACTAGGAGAGTTATGCGAAATTTGCCTTATATGAGTCACTCGTTTTGTCAAATTTAGGAAGCTTCGAGGCAACGAAGCCTCTCTCGCTCTCTCTTTCCCCCAAAGCTGCTCACAGGAGAGCAAGACCGGCCCATGCCTCGAAATCAGCCTTCGATCCAACGACTTTTCCTTACCATTTCATTCATTCGCACCGCCCAAAAGCAGTGTCCAAGCAGACGGCAGTCCCAAACCATTCACCATAGATCGAGAACAACCATCAAGCTCATACGATCCATTTGCGCTTGAGAAGAATCTACTTTTTCCCCGCTTAAAGATGGTGTTCAATCTCCGAACCTTCAGTTCTCCCGAGTCTGTTGAAAACGATCCAACACCTCCTAAAAGCTTCTCCATAAAGGAGCTCCGACGCGTGACGGACAACTTTAGCGGCAACAACTACGTGGGGTTCTTTCCGTGTGGCAAGGTTTACAAGGGGCGCTTGGCCGATGGTTCGCTAGTGGCAGTGTTCAAAGCAAGCCATGTCGATCTGGGGAACAAGAAGAGCTTCGAAGCAGAAGTGCAAGTGGGAAGCACGGTTTCGACACACCCAAATGTGCTTCGCCTGAGGGGCTTTTGCAGGATCAAGAAAGATCTCTTAGGGGTGTATCCCTTGATGATCAACAAGACCCTATATTATCATCTTGTAGTGAGACCAGATCGTTCCACACGACCTCTAGATTGGCCGACTCGCAAGCGTATAGCCTTGGGAGCAGCAAGAGGTCTCGCACACCTACATAATCAAGGCAATGTCAAGATCATGCACCGCGACATTTGCTCGTCAAGTATATTCCTCAATGACCAATTTGAGGCCGTGATAGGAAATTTTTGGCGTGCCCTCATCATGCACGACGGAAATGCAAAGGAAGGGACTATTCAATGGCCCAGACTAAAGCACCCCTGAGAGTCTCATCCTCATCCCAGGAAGAAGAATCGGCTGATTCTGATTCCTATTCTCTGACCTATCATCTCTACGAAGACGTGTATGTTGACACCACCTATGCCGACGGCAAAGCTGATTTTATTGCCCCGGAGTACCTGCACACAGGAAAGTGCACACTCAGGAATGATGTTCACGCCTTTGGGAAACTGCTTCTCGAGCTCATCTCTGGACAGCCACCTGCAAAACTCGATGTGTTGGCGTATGATGAAAATCCCAGTTTGGAGGAATGGATTGGTGAATTTATGAACAATAACGAGTTAGGAAGATTGATCGATCCCAATTTGCAAGGGAACTATGCAAGGGAACTATGTGGAAGAAGAAGGAGAACAGGTTGTCCGACTGGCATTGTTGTGTGCACACAAGGATCCATCTGTTCGACCAGAGATGTCTGAAGTGGTTGAAATACTCGAAAGCCAGTTTCTTCAGCGGGATTCTAGTACAAGGAGTAGTTGGAGTTTGAGTGAGTGTGAATCGACTACTCCATAATACTCTTTCCCCACTTCTTCTCATTTGGTGATCGGTCCATGACGGGCATTTCAATGCTACAACATCACCATTGCCTTTTTTTACATTAAATAACATGTTCAACTTCTATGTTTACCGCTTTCTGAACTCTGTATGTTTCACCAGTTTCATTCGTAAGATCTTTCTGTAGCACTACTCTCCGCTATTTGGAGACATATAGCACGTCCTTCATGCAATGGCTGCTATCTTCTACTTTGAGCGAGGGCTCCAACAAGAGATTTGCTCGAGCCTTCTTCTCACCTGCTGACTACCTGCAAAAATGTTCTGGAGAGAGACCTCAATGTTAGACCAGGACCTTAAGTGCAGTGCACGGCCTAGACAACAGGAGAAGAAAGTGGATGAAATAATCTAACTCTTTCGCGTACGACAACCCTCTCGAAGCAATAGCCAGATCTAATTCGATCCAGGGAAAAAGACAGTGGATGAAATAAATCCATACATGATGGATCTCCTTTCACGTGAAGACGTGACTCAGAGTAGCAATGCCTGTTATGTGACTACCAAACATTAATCCAACTTTTGTTATGCAACAACACTAGAGATTATCACTATAAAATTGGGCCAAAGCCCATGGGCCCAAACTTAGCCCACCTAATGAGCTCTCAAATTCTGCTGGAGCTGTGAAGAAAGAAGAGAAAAATAAAAAAGAACAGAGACAACCGGGAGATAAGAAGAAAAGAGAGGAGACAGAAAACTCCTTCAGAAAACCAAAAAGAAAGAAGAGAAAGGGGAATTCGCGCGTACACGCTTTGGACATCCTGACAAATCCGATTGACTTGCGAATCAGAGTAAATCCGCGTAGGTAAGGTTCCCGTGGCATATACGCGTGAGTTTCCTTCTTCCCTTTTCCCTCTATCTTCCTTCCTTCTTTTATTTTTTGTCCCCTCTTTTTCCCCCTTTCCCTTTAATACTAGTATTTCCATGGATATCGGAAATTTTCCATTGAAATTGCAATATGATCAATCAACTTATAACGCACGTGTTCCAAATACAACCAGAAGTATGGATCTTCAATGATATGCAAAAGTTAAAGAGCTTTTCCATGTAATGTACGGCCCATGTAGTACAGAGAAAAGACGTGTGCTCTTCACATTTGGATTTTTCAATGCGTAGGAATCGAAAAATACTAGGAAAATTTTGCAGAATAGGCTTTATATGAGTTGCACATTTGGTCAAATTCGGAAGCTGCGAGGCAATGAAACCTCTCTCGCTCTCTCTTTCCACGACGCTTCACAGGAAGGCTTCGGAGTGTGATGGCTCCACACTGTTGGCAATCCTACGACTTTTCCCACCATTTCATTCGTTCACACCGACCAAATGCAGTCGTGACTCGTGGCCCGTGGTTGAGACGCGTATAATCCCAACTGGAGTTATGAAAACGGTGTGGACAAGCAAGTCTCTTTGGATATGCAGAAGGATTCCCAAACCAATCACTACCAATAGAGGAAAACCCCATCAAGCTCATACGATCCCTTTGCACTTGAGAAGAATCTACTTTTTCCCCGCTTAAAGATGGTGTTCAATCTCCAATCCTTCAGTTCCACCGATTCCATTGAAGATGATCCCCCACCACCTCCTAGGGGCTTCTCTCTAAAGGAACTCCGAGTCGCCACGCACAACTTTAGCGGAGAAAACTTCTTGGCCGGTGGTGGATTTTGCAAGGTTTACCGGGGGCGCTTGGCCGATGGTTCTCTAGTGGCAGTAAGAAGAGCTCGCACAGTCGATCAACGTAGCAAAAAGCACTTCGAAGCAGAACTGCAAGTGGGAAGCACGGTTTCAACACACCCAAATGTGCTATGCTTGAGGGGCTTTTGCAGGACCAAGAAAGAGCTCTTACTGGTGTATCCCTTGATGATCAACAATAGCCTATCGTACAATCTTACAGGGAGACCAGATCGTTTTGCCCGACCTCTCGATTGGACTACCCGCAAGCGAATTGCCTTGGGAGCAGCGAGGGGGCTTGCACACCTTCACAATCAAGGTAACATCAAGATCATGCATCGCGATATCAATGCGTCAAATATACTGCTGAATGTGCATTTTGAGGCCGTGATAGGAGGATTTTCGATTGCTGTGATCATGGATGAGAATAATGCAGAGGAAGGGACTATTGAGTGGTCCCGGTGGTCGGCGGATTCTGGCTCCAATTTTCAATCCTATCATCGCTATGAAGATGTTTATGTCAATACCGACCTCTATGGCACATACTGGTTTATTGCCCCCGAGTATTTCTTCACAGGAAAGTGCACGCTGAAGAATGATGTCTTTGCATACGGGACAATGCTTCTCGAGCTCATGTCGGGAACCACAATTTCAGAACTTCATTTCTTGGCAGTCGATGAAAATCTCAGTTTGAAGGAATGGATCGGTGATCTTAAGAACAAGAACGAGTTGGGCAGAATGATCGATCCCAATCTGCAGGGGAACTATGTGGAAGAAGAAGCAGAGCGACTAGTCGGATTTGCATTGTTGTGCTCACACGAGGATCCATCTATTCGACCAGAGATGTCTGAAGTGGTTCGAATGCTCGAAAGCCAGTTTCTTCAGCGGGATCCAAGTACAAGGAGTAGTTGGAGTCAAAGTGAGGGCGACTCAACTCCGTACTACTCTTTCCCTCCTTCTCCTTCTCCTCTGGGGATTGCTCCATGACTGGCATGTCAATGCTGCATCATCATCATTGCCTTCTTACTTCAACAACAAGTTTAGCTTCTATGTTTTTCTCTTCCTATATTCTCTGTGTTCTTCCTCTTCACTTACATTTGTATGATCTTTCTATAATACTTTCCTTCCGACTCTTTTTTAGACATGTAGCACGTCCTTCATGCAATAACTACTATCTTCTACATTTGTCATCGAATTGAAACCTAGAAACTGAAATAAAAATTGAAAGTGTCACCTCTTAATCTATCGAATTAATGGCGAATGAATGTTTCAAGTTTATAAAGAAAGTTCTGTTGTTCTAACAAAAATTGAAGGCCGCCATAAAAGTCATCCTTAGAAGACATAGGTAAGATCAGTCGCACATGCCTCTTCGTGCACATCAATCCTTGTACATGCAAGAAAAGCCAAGGGTTGCCTTCGGCCATGGTGGGGCCAATGGCTAGCGACCCCGCCCCAACCAATGGCGGCCCTCAACCAAGGGCCGGCAACTCTCACCCCAAATCTCAATGTGGACCTGCATGCTCTCAACTACAATCAATCGGAGTCACTGACCATTGGCCGAGGCATAGTGACCACGACCAATCCTTGCCACACCACCATCGGCCCTTGCTGGCGATGGTGGGCTGGTGGCACAAGGGCTTGCAAGGCCTACAAGCCCTCATTGATTTGCTCTTTTTCTAAAAAAATTAGTTTATTTTTTAAGAATTTATGTCAAACAACATTTTTTGGACTTATCTTCCTTGTCTTAGTCACGTCAATGCCATGAAGGAGATTGAAAGTAATAAAAAATATTTTACCTCAACATTTTCCATTAGCCATTGTCTATGGGAGTAAGTTTCAAAGAAACTGTCCATCCTCTGCTTCTTCCGAATCCATTTTCATCTTCGGTCTACCCTTTTGTTATTTGTCGTTAATAGTTAATATTGGCAGAAGACCCTGACGCGGCCCTTTATGTATGAAACTGTATCCAGACCCTTTCGAGTCAACTGTATGTGTGAGAATATTAATCCATATGCTTGTATCATGATACTTCATAATATGTTATGAATCAACACAGAATCTAATAGATCTTGCAAGTCAGTATATAAAATAGGGATAAGTGCATTAAAAGTCCTAAACATTATTCTGAAAGTGCAATTAAGTTATAAAACTTTCAAAAAGTGTAATCATGTCCTAAAACTTGTTACGAAAGTGCAATTGAGTTCTAAAATTTTCAAAAAGTGTAATCAATGGAAAGACTTGATTGAACTAATTTAACAAGTTTTAGGAGTCAATCGCATTTTCTTGACAAGATTTATAACTTAATTGCCTTTTTTTAAAAGTTCTAGGATTCAATTATATTTTTATGATAAATTTTAGGACTTTCAATACACTTATCCCTATAAAATAAGATGACCAAAAAAAGAAACTATAAGTAAGAGAGCCTATTGTTATCACGTAAGCTTATTTTAATCAGCTAAGTAAATTATCAAAAAACATTTTTGTGAAAGAAAAAGATAAAGCTAATCACTTTGTGTAAGGGCTCAAACTAGAGATTTGCTCAAGCCTTTCCTCTCACTTTCTTACTATAAGGCCCATCAAATGAGTGGATTTGAGTTGGGTCCGAAAGCGTCTTATTCAAATTGATCCTTTTCATGCAATAAAATTCTAGCAATTCAAATCCGACCCCACCCCAACTTAACTCATATCCAACCCATTTTATTACTTAAACAAATCCATATTTGACCTAACTTATGAAAACCCATACGCACCCATTTAATCCATTTTAATATTTTCATGTGAATATAAAATTTTATATTAAAGTAAAAAGGTAAATTAAAAACATAAAAAGATGTTAGTAAATAAAATAAGAAATAAAAATATAAAGATTGAAATACTTATATAGTACTAGAAAAGTATGCATGTGTTATGCCGATACATACACTGAATGCATGCTTTATCGATCCAAGTCAATTTAATTTTTTTTTATCGCCAAATCCAATTTCTCACTTCAAAATATTTTAATTGGAAGTAATATGTTTTTGTTTAGCGATTTAGTGTAAAGCCCCAAGACCAAAACCCCCCCTCAGAAGAAAAAAACATAGAAAAAGGTTGAGTACCTGCACGGTGGACCATGCAACCATCGGGATGAAATTAGGGACAAAAAAATCTTGCAAATCCTAATCCTTTCTCCAGTAACCAAACCTTCGTTAATCACTACGAAGTTACTTCCGCTCATGGTATACAAGTACTATTTAGCATTCTCAAATTTTAAATGCCCCCTTGATCCAAGTAAGAAGGGATTATGGATTAGAAAAGAAAAGAAGAGAAACACAATGTAAATACTTGTATATATCGCATGATCTCGCTGAAGCACGCAATTTCATCACACAAGTGACACCTAATGAATTTCCGATGGTAGGATTCAAAATGAATTAGATCCAATATGAGTTGCGGGACTTACCAGATTGTTGGTACATGCAAAGATGCAAATTGGGTATGTGGCCCTATAGAACAAAGGTTGTGTGCCCCCATCCAGACCAAGTTTAGGCGAGGAGCTAGCGGAATGTAATTGGCCAACCTGGATTGGGCCGATGAGATTGATTAATTCCCAGAGGTTTACCACAAACAATATCCCAGCCCTTCCTTTGACCGTTAATGCCTCGCAAAATTCGACCTCTTCATAGACCCAAATAAAGCCCATTTTTTAGCTGGGCTCTAACGAGATAAACCCATTCCAACCTCTTGTTAAAACTTAAAATTACTCGTATTCTACCCGATCCATCAAACATGAGCCAATAATGACCACTGTTCTTGCTTTTGCTTTCCGAGTCGTTCTAGAACAGTGGAATAATAGCGTTGAGCTTTTGGACCCAGTCTAAGAATTAGTCAACAGTAACCACGTTTCTTCTACAATTTCCAAGGAATTGAAGGCCATAAATTGAAAGTGTTATTCAAAGTGGGGTCTCTTGTTCTATCACACTAATTGAATGAGCCTTTTGCTTCTTCATTTGCGTATTTCCACGTATTATTCTTAAGAGAACTGCTTATGTGACTATGCTTAATTCACTATAAAAATAAGCCACAAAAAACAAAAAATAAATAATTAAAAATTATTATGGAGTCTACTCCTAAAATCTTCCTCTTGTTTGGTCAAGTCTTTCTTTTGTTGCGTCACCCTCTCTCCAATTGACTTCGTCTCTTTCTCACACGCTGATCGCTTCCGGCGTCTGAATAAAAAGGCTAAGATGGTGGACGAATTGTTATGCCAATCGATCACGGAGCTATCTTAGCGCTCCAAAGCCCTCCTTCGAGCAGCCTTGGGAACCAATCGGTACCCCCCAATTAGTGTTGAAGAGGAATTGAGATTTCTTAAAGATGGTGTTCAATCTCCCATCGGTCAGTTTCACCGATTCCAGCGAAGACGATCCCCCAGCCCCACCTCCTAGAATCTCTTCTCTAAAGGAGCTCCGAGTCGCCACAAACAATTTTAGCTGAGACAACTTCTTTCGCGAATGTGTATTCGGCACGCTTCACCAGGGGCGCTTAGCCGATGGTTCTATAGTGGCGGTAAAAAGAGCACGCACTGTCTTTGAATGTAATGAAGAGCAGTTTGAAACAGAAGTTCAAGTGGGACACTCGGTTGCGGCGCACCAGAATGTGCTACGCCTGAGGGGCTTTTACAGGACCAAGAAAGAGCTTCTACTTGTCTATCCCTTGATGATCAACAAGAACCTAAGATATCATCTTAGACATAGACCGGATCAGTCCACTCGACCTCTCGGTTGGACAACTCGCATGCGCATAGCCTTGGGAGTGGCAAGAGGTCTTGGACACCTACATAATCAAGGCGACGTCAAGATCATGCAGCGCGACATTTGCATGTCAAGTATATACCTGAATGACCAATTTGAGGCGGTGATAGGAAATTTTTGGGTTGCCCTTATCATGCACGACGGAAATGCAAAGGAAGGGACTATTGAATGGCCCAGGCTCAAGCACCCCGCGAGAGTCTCATCCTCTTCCCACGAAGAAGATTCGGTTGATTCTGATTCCTATTCTCCGACCAATCATCTCTACAAAGATGTTTATGTTGACACCACCTATGCCGACGGCAGAGTTGAGTTTATTGCCCCGGAGTACCTGCACACAGGAAAGTGCACACTCAGGAATGACGTTCACGCCTTGGGGAAAGTGCTTCCTGAGCTCATCTCTGGACGGCCACCTGCAAAACTCGATGCGTTTGCGTATGACGAAGGTCTCGGTTTGAAGGAATGGATTGGTGAATTTATGAAGAAGAACGAGTTGGGAAGATTGATCGATCCCAATTTGCAGGGGAACTACGTGGAAGAAGAAGCAGAGCAGGTTGTCCGACTGGCATTGTTGTGCGCAGATGGCAATCCATCTGTCCGACCGGAGATGTCTGAAGTGGTTAGAATGCTCGAAAGCCAATTGTTTGGGCAGGATCATTGCAGTAGGAGCAGTTGGAGCCGAAGCGAGTGTGATTCGACTCGTAACTACTCTTGACCTACTTCTCCTTCGTTAGAAATGGCTCTATGGCTGGCAAACGCAATACTACGTCTTCAACATGAAGTTCATCTTCTACCTCTTGCCGTTTTGCCTAAGTTCATTTATGTTTATCTCCAATTCCATTTATAAGGTCTTTCTTTAATACATCTCAATTGAACAAAAACCGGTTACTCTTGGAGCAAATTTTTCGGTCCAATTATTTCAGGAAAAAGGCAATATTAGAGCTCATTATAGGACCTACATAAAGTTTGAACGGTTCATATCAAGAATACTCAGACCAAAATATATATATATATATATATATATATCAAGAGTACCAAAAGGTTTTCCCCATATCGTGTGCTTTATGTAAGGATTACTAAGTCCTAATTTATCACGGTGAGTGATAGCTAAAAAATAAGGTTTTGTTTGTTTTGTAAAAAAACATTTTCTAGCATTTGGTTTGCTTAGGAAAATGAAAATAAGTCAACGAGAAACCTATGCTAAATTCAAGAAAATGATTTCCACTTTAAAATATCAGAAACATTTTCAAAAATCATTTTCCAAAATATGAGTAGAAATCAATACTTAAACCCAAAACTCTAGGTTTGGGTACGGGAATCCTTCCGCTAGTTTTCAATGTTCAAGACTAGGTCTTTAGTGCCCAAGCTTGAGTTCATCGAGGCTTGGCCCAAGGCCCGGGTGCCCATGCCCAATACCTAGGTCCACAAAGGCAGTGCTTGGGTCCCCGACACTCGGGATTGGGTCCACAATGGCCGCGGCCAGGTCCTCAACACTCTAATTTGAATCATCAGTTAATGAAACATTTGTTTTTATAATTTAAAAAAATAATTAAAAATCAAATATTTTGGTAAGTTTTCCTAGGAAAATCAAATCATATTTTTTATAACAAACAACAGAAAATATTTTTTAATTCATTTTAAGATTTCAACTAAAGATCAGAAAATATTGTCATTTTTCCGAAAAATGACTTCCTAAATAATATTTTCCAGAAATGTCACATTTTTCGCGTAATAACGGAGTCTAAAGAGAGATTCAAAAGTCCACCGGAAGAAAAAGAAAGATTGAAGAAGTCGGTTTTCTCCATTGGCTAATGGTGAATGAATGTTGAACTTTGACAATTGTACGCGGAGGTTAGTTTCAAAGATCACTGTCGGTCCTCTACTTCTTGAATAACTCAATTTTGAATTCTTCTTGGTGATGGACTCGTTCAAATCCATCTTTTTTTTCCTCGGTCTTCCCTTTTGTTATTTGTCCTAAATGTTGGCAGAAGACCACTGTTGTCGCCCTTTATGTAAGAAATACTGGCGCCTAGATCCTATCCAGTCAACTATACTTGTCGGATTATTAAGCCAAAAGTTTGTCTCGTGACTCAATTTGTTGTGAATTAACACGGAATCTATTAAATCTCGTTCAATATGTAAAATGAGAGGCCCAAAGAGGAGAGAAATAAAATAAGATCCTGTTTCTATTTCTATCGAGGATCTGGCTCATTTTAATCAGTTAAGCGGATTTGCGCAACTTATTGTTGTAAAAGAAAAGGACATTGCCGATCACTTTGATCAAGGGCTCAAACCAGAGATGCACTCAAGCCTTTCGTCTCACTTATTGACTACCAATAGAAATATTCTAGAGAGATAAAGCAATGTTGATTTAGACATTAAGGCTCCATTTATTTCAAAAAAAATAAATGATTTAAAAATGACTGCTTGTATCACTCATATAAATGAATGAACGCTAATTTTTCCAAAAAAATATTGAGACATAAATTATCGTCGATACTGAAAATATTTTCAATTGACTAATTATTTCAAGTGATATAAGTTATCAATTTGAGGAAAATATTTTTCAAATCACTCATTTTCCATGAAACTAATGAAGCCTAAGTAAAGTGCATAGAGTCCACAAAGGGATGATCTAGACTAGCGGGGACTAGGTTGTGAGCCTTGCAAATGTGGTAACATGGTGTGACAATGGACGAGAGACTAGTCAATGGATTGGAACATTGACATCCTTTTTTGTACTTTAAGTTGAATTACCATGTTGCGAACTATGTGGATTTATTGCTACAAATGTGTTTGGGCTCTATAAGCTTTCTTAAATGGTTTTAGTGAAAGCAATGTTTATAAAATGTGCATAGTTGGTGTTCAATCCCATTGTGAGATAAGTATTGCTTACTTAGCTATGGGTTGCTCACTTCTTTCCCCTAACATTTCGGGTTTCTTATCCCGTGATGCTTAGGGGGAGCCCTTCAATGTGGGACTTTCGGGCTATATTATTTTGGTATTGGCTTTGCCCAAGTTGTACATGTTTTTTGGTATAGCTGTTTTTCAGAGATAGCTGGTGTGGAGATATTTATTTGTATTGATATCATAATCTAAACCTTTTATTTTGACTTTTTCAATTACAAAATCCTAGAATAATTGGAAGCTCAAAGTGTACAAGATGATTACACGTTCTGCCAAAAAGAAAAGATAATTACATTCCTATTTTTTGAGTTATTAAACATTTTTTAGTTGGGAACAGTGTCCACATAATCTTTTTCTTTGGCTAGAGAATAATATCCACTATTTTAAAAGTTGCAACTGAGTTTTTCATATATTTTTCATTATTTGAATAGTGATGTAGGATTTGTTTTCTATTGTGTGAATATTATTACTTTGATTCGTTTCTCAATTTAAACTTGTAATAAAGAATTATACAAATTTCGGAAAAAAAAAAAAAAGTAGAGTAGGAATAAAATCGGTCGAGGAAGTCAACGGTTTCATCATGAATTTTGGCCCATAGCCGGCCGTCACTATGTGATTTTGTTGAGGATGGCAAGCTAAGCATTTTCAAAATATAATTTTTTATGTGAATCGTTGCAGAAAGATCGTTTTACGAAGGCCCGGATAGTGCGAATTGCGAACCTTGACCTCCAATCAAACCTGTGATTGGCAACTTCGGTATGAACGTGACTTATTGACGAACGTGTGTCAACCAATCAACGTTATAAATGCCACGAGTGAAAGAATTCGCTATCTCGCTCGATAAGTCAAATCGACCGCCATAAGAGAATCTTGATAAGGTCAAGTCCTCAAAATAACGGTAGAAGAAAACCTTTTAATTATTTTTCCTCAAAAATAATATGTCTCCCAAAGAAATTCGGCAAATCCTTAATATAGGCTTTTTAACTGCCACACAAACCCTAAACTAGCCCTAAAAATCTAATGAGTCATATTCTAGAATATGCCTAAACAATGAGATATATATATTGACTTAGTCAAATATTTGATGACCAGATAATCAAATTACGCCAAGATTTCCAAGATTCTTTAAGATTTAATTGAAGGTCATCTCCACGCCAAATATTACGCCAAGATTCACAAGATTCTTCAAAATTTGATCCAAGGTGATCTCCACGCCAAATATCACGAACCATGATGCCAACAGCTTGCCTAAATTGCTTGGCCCGCGCTTGAATGATCGAACTAGTCGGAATAGACAATGGATCCCTAGCACCTCCTCCCCGATATAGCTCGATGTCCACATCATTCCCTCCCCTGTGCAAAGGATTTGCCCTCAAACCATCACTGGCATCGAAAATAGTCAAGTCATAAACATTAAATGTAGCACTAATGTCATACTCACCTGGAAGATCAAGCTTGTAGGCATTATTGTTAACTCTTTTCAACACCATGAATGGTCCCTCCCCTCGCGGTAATAACTTAGAATGTCGCTGCTTAAGAAATTGCTCCTTGCGCATATGAACCCAAACCCAATCGCTAGGTTCAAACACCACTTCCTTGCGCCCTTTGTTGGCTTGCCTTGCATATTGCTCAGTCTTGTGCTCAATATTTCCGCGCGTCTTCTCATGCAATGCCTTGACAAATTCGGCTTTCTTTGCTCCATCTAAATCCACACGCTCATCAACAGGTAAATAGGTTAAATCTAATGGAGTTAATGGATTAAAACCCTACCTCAAATGGTGTAAATTTAGTAGCAGAATGTATGCTCGTATTATATGCAAATTCAACATGTGGTAGACAATCTTCTTAAGATTTTATATTCTTTTTAATAATAACACGCAACAATACCCCTAAATTTCTATTAACTACCTCGGTTTGACCATTAGCCTATGGATGACAAGTAGTAGAAAATAACAACCGTATTCCTAGTTTTTTTCACAATGTTTCCAAAAGTAGCTAAGAAATTTAGAATCTCGATTTGAAACATCTAAAGTATCATCTCTCTCTATTTATATATAGCTTAATGACTCAAAAATCAGACTTCATGGCTCGATTCTCACATTATTCCGATTTTCAAGTCCTAAATTCAAAACTATTTCGATTGGAAGAACGAGGGGCGCGAACGCTTACCGGGTATTGCATTATGGAATTGAGTCGGCTTAGTGAGGCATCCATGCACACGCCAAACCCCCCCCCCCCTCCTCTTCTTCCTCCTCCTTTATTTTCCTTTCTCTCTCTTCTTTACTCCCTCTTTCCCGAATTGGTTCGGCCGTTCTTAAAAGAGCTGAGCCCCCTATTTGCTTTATTTATTTAACCACTGGGATTCGCCCTAGTGGCCACCCTTCCAACATGGAAGGGGGAGGTTGGGGGTTCAAATCCCCACCTTCTCAAGGGGGGATGGGGTGGGGACGCGTAAGTTTCAAGAGTGGGTTTCGACTCCCACGCCCTGCAAGAGGCAGGGCAAAAGTCTGAGAGTGAGTGTAGAATAGGAATAGAGTAGGACTGACCAAAAAAAAAAAACCATATTTATTTATTTATTTATTTATTTTTATATTTTTATTTTTAAATCAAGTGAACCCGTCAAAAGAGAAGCCCAACCATTACACCCTCTCCTTCCACGAAGCTTCTCAGAGGAAGGCTTTGGAGTGAGATAGCCCCACGCTTGATCGCGGATGACACGTGCACGATACCGAGTTATAAAACCGTGTGTACAAGCAACTCTCTTTGTACTTGAGAAGAACCTATTCCCCCACTTAAAGATGGTGTTCAATTTTCGACCAAAAAAAAGATGGTGTTCAATCTCCGAACCTTCAGTTTTGCCGAGTCCGTTGAAGACGATCCAACACCTCCTAAAAGCTTCTCCCTAAAGGAGCTCCGACGCGCGACGGACAACTTTAGCCTCAACAACTTGTTGGGTAAAGGTAGATTTTCCCAAGCTTACCGGGGGCGCTTGGCCGATGGTTCGCTAGTGGCAATAAAGAGAGCGCTCCATGTCGATCAACAGAGTGAAGAGTGGTTCGAAGCAGAAATAAAAGTGGGAAGCACAGTTTCGACGCACCCAAACGTGCTATGCCTGAGGGGCTTTTGCAGGACCAAAAGAGAGCTCTTACTGGTCTATCCCTTGATGATCAACAATTGCCTATCTTACGATCTTAGAGAGAGACCAGATCGGTTTGCCCGACCTCTCGATTGGACTACTCGCATGCGAATAGCCTTGGGAGCAGCAAGGGGGCTTGCACACCTTCACAATCAAGGTAACATCAAGATCATGCATCGCAACATCTGCGCGTCAAATATACTGCTGGACATGCATTTTGAGGCCAAGATAGGAGGATTTTGGTTTGCCATTATCATGCATGAGAGAAATGAAGAGGAAGGGACTATTGAATGGCCCACGTGCATTCCAAGGTGGGGCAGGGGAGTCTCATTCTCATCACCGGTAGGAGAAAATTCTGCTGAATTTTATGTCAATACCCCCATCCGTGGCAGACTTGGGTTTATTGCCCCCGAGTACTTAAGCACAGGAAAGTGCACGTTGAAGAATGATGTCTTTGCATACGGGAAAATGCTTCTCGAGCTCATCTCGGGACAGCTGATTTACAACTTTCCCACTGAGGTACTCGATGGCAAAGCTTTCTGGCCGAAGGATTGCATTAGGAAACTTAAGAATGAAGACCAATTGGGAAGGGCGATCGATCCCAATATGCAGGGGAACTACGTGGAAGAAGAAGCAGAGAGACTACTCCGACTGGCATTGCTGTGCTCACACGAGGATCCATCTATTCGACCAGAAATGTCTGAAGTTGTTCAAATGCTCGAAAGCCAGTTTCTTCGGCGGTACCCTAGTACCGGCACTAGTTGGAGTCAAAGTGATTGTGACTCAACTCCGTACTACTCTTTCCCTCCTTCTCCTTCTCCTTCTCCATCTCTGCGGATTGTTGCATGACTGACATGTCAATGCTACATAATGACCGTTGCCTTTTACCTTCAATAGCGAGTTTAGCTTCTATGTTTCTCTTCTTAAACTCTATATGTTCCTCTTCACTTGCATCCGCAGATTTTTCTGTAATACTTTCCTCCGACTTTTTTGAGAGACTGCTATCTTCTACATTTGTCAGGAAAACTAGAAACTGAAATAAAAATTCAAAGTGTCACCTCTTAATCTATCAAATTAATGGTGAGTGAATGTTTAAGTTTACGAGGAAAGTTACTATTGTTCTAACGAAAATTAAAGGCCACCATAAAAGCCGTCCTTAGACGACATTGATATGATCAGTTGCACATGCGTCCTTGTGCACATCAATCCTTGTCTATGCAAGAGAATCCAAGTTGTCGGCACTTCGATTCTGTGCCTGCGTCTTTTAAATTTGATTATCTGCATTCAGAGGAGGATATAGTTGGACTAGATGGTTTTGGTAGCTATCAATGACAAAGCAACATTGCACATCAATTTCTTGTAGGCTCAAGTTGGGACTTGTAAAATCCGGGTATGCACTTTCCATAATTTACACCTGCCTGGGCCATTTCAGCTACTTCTGGGCAATGTTTCAACCAACGGAATCTCTAGTTCGTCTTTATCTACTTGATTATCTCCTATTCGTGGGGAGGCAATGACAAGAGTAATGATATTGTTAGCCTTAACCTCATTCGAACTACCAAGGGCTGCATAGTTCGATTCCTCATATCTGCAGCTCTCTCGAGCTCTCCCTAAATGTCAGCGAGTTGGGAAATGAGGAGACTCGTGCTAAATATCATCTTGTGCAAACGGATTGTGCACTTTGAGAGGTTTTAATGACCTGCTTAATTGTGCAATTGTGCAATTCCTTCGTGTCTTTATATATATATATATATATAACTCCCGGATGGGGTATTCTCCTTCTTATAAGATTCATTTTTTTCAATAAATTTAAAGATTAACCGATCTCAAATTTATTATAACCTGATTGATGTCCTAGAAATTCTTTGGCGGAAATCATCCCTTTGGCTCGTTGCAACCAGTTTCAAAAGATCATGGACATTATCAGTTTGGCAGAAATCACCCACCGAGTCTCCTTCGGCCACTTATACTATAAAAAGGCGGTTCCCCTTTTTCATTGGCCAAAATTCATGCCATGTTGGTTTATTTCTCCCTAAGCCAGTTTCTAGCCATGGACGACTTTATGTTGCAATTCCCAAAGCAACAACCAGGGACGAACATGAGATTCTTTTGGTAAATGAAAATGAGGAAGATAATGTGATACCCTGAAAATTCAGTTCTATTTTCAATTGAATGAGTCGGGACTTTCATCGACGCGCCTATAGTGCTATTCTCTGAGCTGATCATTCATGAGATAACTAGACTATCTAAGGAAGTCATTAAGGAATTTTAACGCAATAGATTTGATAATTCAACCAAGAATTGATTGCTCGACCGTGTTAATCTGCAAGGGTCATTATGGCACAATCGAAAATCTATCAGAGATCGAAAATAGGTCGATTCGACTGAGATAGGTGATCGGAGTGTGGGTGATTCCACTAGATTGCAAAATTCTCATCGATCGGCACTAAGCCGATTTTTCTGTCGTTTTGATATCATGTGCCCGTATTTGAAACCTTGAGATTTTTACGACAACTGAAAGTCGTCAATGTGTCGAAGATGTACATTGTGACTCGAGATAAATCGACCATGGGTCAATTGCATTAAAAATTCCTGAAAGCTACTCAGTAGGTTAGATTATGCTAAAATCACGTTAGATTGAAATTAACTGCAAATTTAAACCTGATTTCAGAAATTAAAATTTTTGTCATGTCACGATTTATTTTAGGAATGTCGACTCATCCTTCAGAAATTCTTCGAATAGTTCGGGATTTTCACGGAAATTCGGATTGGCCAAATTGAAGGAATTTTTGGCCTCCTTAACGAGCTACTTAGTGAAAGGAAATTGTAGAAATTATGTGGGCTTTTTCTTCTACAAAATTAGACATCAAATTAAGGAATTTGATAAAGAAATTGAAGCCTAAGGTTGAGGAAATTCAGAGTTTGATGGCGGGTGCAACTTTTGGGCATCAAAATTAATTAATTGTGGAATTACTTCTCAAGAAAGTATTATGGGGGGACAAAGGGATAACCATGAAGACTCCTTGGTCCAAAGAAATGATTAATTGGATGTTATCTTTGACTTCTCTCCCCCCCCCCCCAAAAAAAATCTTCTCGTGCACGATTCCTCCCCCTTCTCCTTCTTCGATCGACTGCCCGCCGACCTCCTTTGGTCTCTGCTCTTGTTTTTCTTTCATTTTCCTTCGAATCTATAGCCACTGTCTGCCTCCACTCACTAACTCTGACAGCCCTCCACCATCCTTTGTTCCCTCAACTGAAGCAATGTCCACTGAAGCCATCCATGCGACTGCAGCAAACCGAGTCAACACCCAGCTACAAGACATCCCATCTTTGACCACCGAAGCAACCATTTCCCCTAGCAAATCCCTCCACCGTTCAGTCTGTGCTCCCCCTTTCACTACCATGTCCACGCTTCAAACGCCACCTGTGACATCCCAAATTTTCGGTTCTGTTTCATTCTGATTGAATCGAGCATTTCATTGACGTGTTTATAGGGCTAATCTCAGAACTGATCATTCTTGAGATAACTAGACTATCTGGAGAAATTATTAAGAATTTTAAGGTAATAGACTTGAGAATTCGACCAGGAATCGGCTTCTCGACCGTGTCCATCTTTAGAGGCCATCACGGCACAGTTAAAAATCGATTTGAAATCAGAGATAGACTGGATCGATAGTGAAGTGTGGCTAATCATGGGTGACACCACTAAATTAGAAAATTCATGTCGACCGACACTAAACTAATTTTCTTATTGTTTTGGTACCATGTGTCCGTATTTGAATCATTGGGATTTTCACGACAACCGAGAGTCCTCAATGAGTCGAGTGGGTTCATAGTGGCTCGAAGAAAATCGACCACAAGTCAATTGCACTTAAAAATATCTGAAAATTACCCGGTGGCCTAGGTCACGCTAAAAACGCGTCGAATAGAAATTAACCGCCAATTCGAGTCCGATTTCAGAAATTGAAGTTTCGGTCATGTCACAATAAATTTTAGGAGTGTTGACTCAGTCTCGGAAGATTTTTCTGAGATTCTGAGATTTTTACGGAAAATCGGTTCAGACGTCGCGGAAAATCAACGGAAATTCATATAGGCCAAATTAAAGGAAATTTCAACTTCCAAGCTAAGCCTTTGGGTGTTGGGGACTGGCAGAGATTGGTACAGGATTTTCCTTTAACGAAATTGGACCTCAATTTGGGAAATTGAGTAAGAAAATTGAATTAATGTGGGTGAATTTCGAAATTGAAAAGGGGGCAGAAATTTGGGACTTCATTTTGGTTAATTTGGTGATTATTGGTGCAAGAAAGTATTAGGGGACTTGAGGATAAGCTTGTAGGCCAAAGAGGGAACCAAGCTTTAATTGAATCAAGATATTTTGTGACTTTTGGGCATTTTCTTTTAAACCTCTCGAGCACGTCCAGCTGCCCTCAATTTGCTTCGCCGATCCCATCTCCATTGGCATCCGCTTTGCTTTTCAATTTCACTCGGAAGTTCAATCACGGAAGGAAGCTGTCTCTCTCTCCGCGGGGTCTCTCTCTCTCGGCACACGTGAATTTTCCTTTTAATTTGCTACCTTCCTTGCCGAGTTGCTGCTTCAAATTCACGCTACGGTTATCACTTGTTCAACGGCCACGCGTCTCCAGTTCTCGAGCCAGCAACTCGATCTTCCTTGCCCACGAAGACCGAAGCTCCACGCGGCTCCAAAATTTCATGAAACCTTGTTGACCGAAGACCCATGCCAGAGACGTCTTCTTCTCTACGTGTTCACAACCTGCTTTTCACGGTCAACTCCAGCAAAATTGTTTCACTTTGTTGACCGTGTGCAGCTCCACTACTTCGTGTCTTCTCCAGTAGTGAAGACTCCACCGAAGCCCTCCACCGAGATTTCTTCTTGTGCCACGAGTCCAGCGCCTCCTCCTTCCTTTCATTGCCACGACTACCCTTCTTCGCGTGATTTCATTTGGCCGAATCAACCCAGCAACCGTGCACGCAATCAAGCCACGATTGAAGCTGCTCCTCGCCCCCGCAGACGGCCTTCAACTTCTTCGACGTGGGCTCATTACCATCGAGCCCACACCCTACCGATTCCCCTCCGTTCCATTGAAGACCAGCAGCCTACGGTTGGGCCCATTTACAGCCCAATTTCAAGCCCAGCGAAGTCAGCCCATTCGTAGCCCACAAGTCAGCAGTTCAATCCTTCTTGAAGCCCAGCAATTGATCATTTTTGGAGGCCCAATTTCAGCCCACAATTTGAAGCCCAAGTTAGTTCAGTCCAGAATTTCAGCAAGCCCAACTCAATTTGGGTCCAGCCCAAAAGCAAGAACAAATCTCAGTTGGGCTGAGATTTGTTGAGCCCGAGTCTAAGGCCCGGCCCAAGCCCGCCGGTGTCGCCGAAAATTTGATTTCGGCCGCCATCGCGTCGCCGTTGCGGTGATTCGGTTCCCGCTTTTACCAAGTGAGTTTTACTCACTAATGCTTTCTTAGTCTGCGAATTATACTTAGGGTTGGTTAGATTTAATTAAATGTTATTTATATCGGTAATGTATGTGCCAGCACGTGGTATTGCGATACGGATTTGATGGTCATTGTCGACCTTCGTATTGAGACGTGATATGATATACATGTGCATAGACCATCCAAGGTTTAATCACAGCCAATGTGATTTTCAGGGCTTAACCTGAAAAGGCATGAGCAAAGGGTTTTCCTGACATCAGGGATCAAATGACTTTGACATTTGCTTGCTATGCTATGTATTTAGTTTATGATATGGTGCATAATATATGATTTATGGGATGATATGCATCATGTTGGTTACATTGGGAGTGTGACGAATGCATGGTCTTGATAGCTGCTGCCTTTTGCGGGCTTTGAATATTGATAGATCCAGCGGTCCTTCTTGGTTGGACTTGGGCTTACTTTGATGATGGGTCAGCTTCTTGTGCTTTGGGCATTCTGTGAACTTTCATCGGAGAAAGAGATAAATAGTAGGGATTTCTCAAACCTGTGAATAAAATTACAATGTAGTCCTTATGACAAATTTTTGCGAAGAAATTATAGATATGGCGGCGTGCCACATAGATGACCAATAATGATTGGATCATAACATCAGTGATTTCTTACAAAAATTGAAAGGAAATATTATATTGGAATTTATGCAATAATTTATTATTAAATTAGCAAAATTAAGAAGTAATTCCTATATAATAAGTTTAGAATCGGGACTGATCGGATAATTGTCCCTTTCTCACGGTCTTCTCATAATTGTGGAGATATGCTTGCTGATTGGATAATTGTCCTATGCCCACGATATTATTGCGGCCTAAATTTTGCATCGCGTCTCCAAGCTCCTGCAGAGAAAAGCATTTGGGGAGTGCTGGGTCGTCTTCAATGGGATTGGAGAATCTGAAGGTTTGGAACTTGAACACATATGAGATTTCTTTTAGTGCTGAGGATTAGCTTTTCTGTCTCAGTAGCTTTGGTTTGGGGCGCCCAAGACTGTCTAGGGGCGTGAATTCGCGCGTACACGCTTTGGAAATCTTGACAAATCCGATTGACTTGCGAATCAGAGTAAATCCGGCTAGGTAAGGTTCCCGTGGCATAGCGCGTACACGCTTTGGACATCCTGACAAATCCGATTGACTTGCGAATCAAAGTAAATCCGACTAGGTAAGGTTCCCGTGGCATATACACGTGAGTTTCCTTCTCCCCTTTTCCCTCTATCTTCCTTCCTTCTTTTATTTTTTGTCCCCTCTTTTTCCACCTTTCCCTTTCTGTTTCTCGTGCGCTCTCGGTCCCTTTTATAATTTTATTGCAGAACGTCCACTGTTCTGCTTGTTGACCGAGTGAATTGCTTCTTCTTTTTTTCGCCGCCCCTCTTTTTTTTTTAATCCAAATATTGCAAATTTAGCACTCGAAGTGTTCATTCCTTGCATAGTTACGTCACCCACTGAGTCGCATTGGCCATTTATTCTTAAAAGAAAGCATTTACCCTTTTCTCATTGGCCAAACTTGAAGCTGTGTTGGCTTATATCTCCTTAAGCCAGCTTTTTGCCATGGACCACTTTATATTGCAATGTCCACGCTAACAACTAGAGATAGATTTGAGATAATTTTGTTAAATGGAGATGAGGGAATGATGCACATCACAAAAATTTTGTGTACAAAGAAATTTCTCAAGGACTTCCATTAAATGAAGCCATGATAGCTATTATAAATACTTTTTTACAAACTATTCTTTTGGTACCTTACTATTGAAACATTTTTTACTCAGAATATTTTATACTCTATTTAAAGAACAATGAATGAAATCCGCGTGGATCCCTTGCATTCTACAGGATACTGGATTAGTACATGTATAAATTAGTGACACGAACTTTCCAAGCTCCTTCACAAAATATGTTTTAAAGGATGGACAAGAACGTTATTATTTCTTACTTAACAAGATTTGACAAAATAAACTATGACAATCGCAAGATGTCAAGAGTGGTCGTGCATCGAGTTTACAAGGAAGATGAACTCATTTGTTTTATGTGTAATATATTTGGTCAACAATATCACCCGGCAGATCCAATGGAAATAAATCCTGATTTTATTTTATTTTTTTGCAATGTCGACTGACTATATGTTTTATGTCTATAATATGTCGTAATAATGATTTCTTGTTATTGTTAATGCATTTGTTTCTTGTTTCCAAGGTTTATCTATTAAAGATAGAACATGGAGAAGCAGAATAATGATCTTAAATTAATACTAGTTTTCCATGGATATCGAAATTTTCCATTGAAATTGCAATATGATCAATCGACATATAACGCACGTGTTCCAAATACGAGTAAGCAGAAGTATGGATCTTCAATGATATGCAAAAGTTAAGAGCTTTTCCATGTAATGTACAGCCCATGTAGTACAGAGAAAAGACGTGTGCTCTTCACATTTGGATTTTTCAATGCGTAGGAATCGAAAAATACTAGGAAAATTTTGCAGAATAGGCTTTATATGAGTTGTACATTTGGTCAAACTCGGAAGCTGCGAGGCAATGAAACCTCTCTCGCTCTCTCTTTCCACGAAGCTTCTCACAGAAGGCTTTGGAGCGAGATAGCTCCCCACTCTGACAATCCAACGACTTTTCCCACCATTTCATTCGTTCACACCGACCGAAAGGAGTCGTGGCCCGGGGTGAGACGCGCACAATCCCAACTGGAGTTCATAAAAACGGTGCGGACAAGCAAGCTCATACGATCCATTTGCTCTTGAGAAGAATCTACTTTTTCCCCGCTTAAGGATGGTGTTCAATCTCCGAACCTTCAGTTTTGCCGAGTCCGTTGACTTCGATCCAACTCCTCCTAAAAGCTTCCCTCTAAAGGAGCTCCGAGTCGCGACACACAACTTTAGCCAAGACAGATTGTTGGTGGAAGGTGAAATCAGCAAAGTTTACGGGGGGCGCTTGGCCGATGGTTCGCTAGTGGCAGTAAAGAGTGTGTGCCGTGTCGATAGATGGAGGGAAGAGCAGTTCGAAGCAGAAATAAGAGTGGGAAGGACAGTTTCGACGCACCCAAACGTGCTACGCCTGAGGGGCTTTTGCAGGACCAAGAAAGAGCTTTTATTGGTGTATCCCTTCATGAGCAACAATAACCTGTATTACAATCTTAGAGAGAGACCAGATCGGTTTGATCGACCTCTGGATTGGACTACTCGCAAGTAGATAGCCTTGGGAGTAGCGAGGGGGCTTACACACCTTCACGATCAAGGTAACATCAAAATCATGCATCGCAACATCTGTTCATCAAACATACTGCTGAATGCGCAATTTGAGGCCGTGATAGGAGGATTTTCGCTTGCCATGATCATGCACGAGAGATATGTAATAAAAGGGACTATTGAGTGGCCCATGCCGATGCCAAGGCTGGACCCGGTTCTCTCATTCCATTCACTGGTAGAAGTAATTTCAGCTGATTCTGGGTCCGATTCTCCATTCTATCATCGCTATGAAGATGTTTATGTCGACACCCCCCCCCCTGTGGCACGCATGAATTTACTGCCCCTGAGTTCATCTACACAGGAAAGTGCACACTGAAGAATGATGTCTTTGCATATGGGAAACTGCTTCTCGTGCTCATCTCAGGACGGTCAATTTTTGAATTTAATCAGTTGGTGTACAAGGAAAATCTCATCTTGGAGGAACAGATTAGTAATTTTATGAACAAGAACGGGGTGGGAAGGGTGATCGATCCCAATTTGCAGGGGAATTACGTGGAAGAAGAAGTAGAGCAACTAGTCCGACTGGCATTGTCGTGCGCACATGAGGATCCCTCCGTTCGGCCAGAGATGTCTGAAGTGGTTCGAATGCTTGAAAGCCAGTTTCTTTGGCGGGACCCTAGCACAAGGAGTAGTTGGAGTCAAAGCGAGTGTAACTCAACTCCCTACTACTCCTTCCCTCCTTCTCCTTCTCCTTCTCCTTCTCCAGGGGAGATTGCTCTATGATTGGCACGTCAATGCTACATCATCATCATTGCCTTTTACCTTCATCAACAAGTTAAACTCTATATGTTCCTCTTCACTTTAATTTGTATGGTCTTTCTATAATATTTTCCTTCGATTTTTTTTAGATATATAGCTCATCTTTCATGCAATCACTGCTATCTTCTACATTTGTCTTCAAATTGAAAACTAGAAGTCGAAATAAAAATTCAAAATGTCACCTCTTAATCTATCGAATTAATGGTGATGTATGTTTAAGTTTATTAAAAAAGTTCTATTGTTCCAATGAAAATTACAGGCCACCATAGAACTCGTCCTTAGGAGACATTGATAAGACCAGTTGCACACTCAGCTTCGTGCGCATCAATCCTTGTATATGCAAGAAAATAGAAGTTGTGGGCACTTTGATACTCTGCCTGCATCTTTCAAATTTGATTCTCTGCTTCAGAATAGGATAAGGTCGGACTTGTTGGTTTTGACTTTCTTCTCTGCGAGGTAAACTCATATGGAGCTTGCAAAAAGTTTCTCGGTGATGGGAGCCATCAATTACAAAACAACATTGCGTATCAACTTCTTGTAGGTTCAAGTTGGGACTTGTAAAATCTGGGTATGCACTTTCTACAATTCACATTTGCCTGGGCCATTTCAGTTACTTCTGGGCAATGTTTCAACCCGCGGAATCTCCCTTTCATCTTAATCTAGTAGATTATCTCCTATTCGCGGGGAGGCATTGACAAGAGCTATGACATTATTAGCCTTAACCTCTTTCAAACAGTCAAGAGGTGTTGAAAGCAAGTGGTTATGCGTGTTAATTATTTAAAATATTACAAACTCTCCACACTCCTACGCTCACGCCCTCTCACTGACATTTCTCACACATCACACACCCACTCAATTTCACAAACAACACACGCACACGATATCACTCTGCCACTCTACACACACTTCACTCTTTCTTTTTCCTCTCGACTTCAGTTGGCAAGGGAGCATCCCTATCTATAGGGAGACTTCCACCGACAGAGTACAGAGGAAATGCTCTACAAGAGCTCAACGTGGCCAATTCTTGAATTATAAGTTTTAACTACTGTCCAACTTATTTTCATCCACTCATCTCACCTAACACTAAGGAGACTTTGAACACCACAAGCAAAAAACTACCTATTGTACATATTAGTCTTAGAAGAATCTAGAAAAATGGAGAGAGAGAGAGGCGGTGTTCTTAACAAGAGTTGCATAGTTCGATTTCTTACATCTACAACTCTCTCGAGCTCTCTCTAAATGTCAGTGAGTTGGGGAATGAGGAGACTCGTGCTGAATGTCAATTTGACAGTAAAATTTTTAATGGACGATAAATTTATGATAGATTTCTCAATTTAGAGTTTTTAATTGTATTAATCCTTTTTTTAATTAGAACTGCAAATTATAATATTGAAGTATTTTCAACTGTCCCTCTCCCCGACCGAAGCTGCTGAAAAAATAAGACTTTGGAGTTTGGATTGCAGAGCTGGCTCGTAAATTCAACGCCATTTTTCTTCTCCTTCCATTCATACCAACCAAGGGTGATTCTCCTCCTTACGAGAAAGAGATGATCCCAAGTGGGGCGACTTTCACGCCCATAGACACAGACTTGGGCGCGCCGAACCAAAGCTCTCGAGACACAGAAAAGCGAATCCGAACTCAATCAGCACTAAAAGAAATCTCGCATGTGTTCATGTTCCAAAACCTTCAGATTCTCCAATCCCATTGAAGAAGACCCGGCACTCCCTAAATGCTTTTCTCTGCAGGAGCTTCGAGACGCGACGCAAAATTTAGGCCCCGACAATATTGTGGGCACGGGTGGATTTGGTACGGTTTACTGGGAGAGCTTGGCCAATGGTTCTCAAGTGGCAGTCAAAAGGGCCGAGAATCTCACCCAGGGGACCGAAAAGCAGTTCAAAACAGAGATGGAAGTGCCTAGCTTGATTCATGTGCATCCGAATGTGCTACGCCTCGAGGGGCTTTTGCCGGACCAAGAAAGAGCTACGCTTTTAACTCCTAGAACAAAAACCCAACTTGTAAGAGGGAAAGACAGCAAGGAAATCTTACCATTCACATTTAAAAGGTGGATTCCGGCATCAATCGATGTTTTCCGACCAGTAACAGCGATTTCCCATTCTCGTTTCTTCTTTCCCTTTCGGTTTGCTTTCTCTTTCTTTTCTTTGTTCTTTCATGGCACTTTACAAGCACAAAAGAGGAACTAAGTTGGGTCTTACCCAAATAAATTTGGCCTTTTTGGCTCTTCTTTTATGCCCAATTATTACACAGAAAGAAATGGGAGGGAGATAAAATGGTGCTTTGACTCAATAATGCGAAAGATAACAGAGATGGATTGGCCGAGCCAGTTTGGACCGACTTTCGGGTTGGATTGCGTTGAGCCTGCCTAAATTTTCAAAGCGCGGGAATGCAAGAAGACTAGGAGAATTATGCGAAATTTGCTTTATAGGAGTTACGCGTTTTGTCAAATTTAGGAAGCTTCGAGGCAACGAAGCCTCTCTCGCTCTCTCTTTCCCCGAAGCTGCTTGCAGGAAGGCCTTAGAGTGAGAAGGCCCCAAGTCAGCCTACAATCCACGGCGATGCCTGCATGGATGTTGCGGTTCATGTCACAGAAAGAGAGAGAGAGAGAGGTTGGGTGTTTAGTTAGATGAGGGAGGTGGGTGTGAGGAGGAGGAGAGAGAGAGAGGAGCGGAAGGCACTTCCAAACCATTCACCACAGATCGAGAAAAACCATCAAGCTCATACGATCCACTTGCACTTAAGAAGAATCTACTGTTTCCCCGCTTAAAGATGGTGTTCAATCTCCGAACCTTCAGTTTTGCCGAGTCCGTTGAAGACGATCCAACACCTCCTAAAAGCTTCTCCCTAAAGGAGCTCCGACGCGCGACGGACAACTTTAGCCTCAACAACTTGTTGGGTAAAGGTAGATTTTGCCAAGCTTACCGGGGGCGCTTGGCCGATGGTTCGCTAGTGGCAGTATACAGGGCAAGCTCTGTCAATTCGTTCTGCAAGGAGAGCTTCGAAGCAGAAGTGCAAGTGGGAAGCACGGTTTCGACACACCCAAATGTGCTATGCCTGAGGGGCTTTTGCAGGACCAAGAAAGAGCTCTTGCTGGTGTATCCCTTGATGATCAACAACAGCCTATCATACAATCTTAAAGTGAGACCGGATCGTTTTGCCCGACCTCTTGATTGGACTACCCGCAAGCGAATTGCCTTGGGAGCAGCGAGGGGGCTTGCACACCTTCACAATCAAGGTAACATCAAGATCATGCATCGCGATATCAATGCGTCAAATATACTGCTGAATGTGCATTTTGAGGCCGTGATAGGAGAATTTTCGGTTGCCGTGATCATGAATGAGAATAACGCAGAGGAAGGGACTATTGAGTGGCCCACGTGGTCGGCGGATTCTGGCTCCGATTCTCAATCCTATCATCGCTATGAAGATGTTTATGTCAATACCACCACCGTCTGTGGCACACACCGGTTTGTTGCCCCTGAGTATATCCACTCAGAAAAGTGCACACTGAAGAATGATGTCTTTGCATACGGGAGAATGCTTCTCGAGCTCATGTCGGGAACCACAATTTCAGAACTTGTTTCTTTGTCATATGAACATCTCAGTTTGGAGGATTGGATCGGTGACCTCATGAACAAGAACGAGTTGGGAAGGGTGATCGATCCCAATTTGCAGGGGAATTACAGGGAAGAAGAAGCAGAGCGACTAGCCCTATTGGCATTGTTGTGCTCACACAAGAATCCATCCATTCGACCAGAGATGACTAAAGTGGTTCGAATGCTCGAAAGCCAGGTTCTTCAGCGCGACCCTAGTACAAGGAGTAGTTGGAGCCAAAGTGACGGGGACTCAACTCCATACTACTCTTTCCCTCCTTCTCCTTCTCCTCTGGGGATTGCTCCATGACTGGCATGTCAATGCTACATCATCACCATTGCCTTTTATCTTCAACAACAAGTTTAGCCTCTATGTTTTTCCCTTCCTATATTCTATGTGTTCTTCCTCTTCACTTACATTT
Source organism: Eucalyptus pauciflora (assembly GCA_007663325.1). Lineage (NCBI taxonomy): Eukaryota > Viridiplantae > Streptophyta > Magnoliopsida > Myrtales > Myrtaceae > Eucalyptus > Eucalyptus pauciflora. Next base: position 5,673,375 of record VMYD01000386.1, read on the forward strand.
GTATGATCTTTCTATAATACTTTCCTTCCAACTTTTTTTTAGACATGTGGCATGTCCTTCATGCAATAACTACTATCTTCTTCACTTATCATCAAATTGAAACCTAGAAATTGAAATAAAAATTCAAAGTGTCACCTCTTAATCTATCGAATTAATGGCGAATGAATGTTTCAAGTTTATAAAGAAAGTTCTATTGTTCTAACGAAAATTAAAGGCCGCCATAAATGTCATCCTTAGAAGACATAGGTAAGATCAGTCGCACATGCGTCTTCGTGCACATCAATCCTTGTACATGCAAGAAAATCCAAGTTGTGGGCATTTTAGATCTCTCCCTGCATCTTTCATATTTTTTTCTCTGCTTTTGGAGGAGGATATGTTGGACTAGTTGATTTTGACTTTCCTGAGATAAACTCATATGAAGCTTTCAAGAAGTTTCTCAGTGATGGGAGCCATCAATGACAAAACAACATTGCACATCAATTACTTGTACGCTCAAGTTGGGACTCGTGAAATTCTGGCATACAATTTCCACAATTCACACCTACCTGGGCCATTTTTCAGCTACCTTCTGTTCTGGGCAACGTTTCAATCCGAGGAATCTCCATTTCGTCTCAATTTACTTGATAATCACCTATTCACGTGGAGGCAATGACAAGGGCAATGACATTATTAGCCTTAACCTCATTCGAACAATCAAGGGTTGCTTAGTTCGATTTCTCACGTCTACAACTCTCTCGAGCTCTCTCCAGATGTCAGCGAGTTAGGGAATGAGGGGACTCGTGTTGAACGCCGTGTTGTGCAAGTGGATTGTGCACTCGTGTGGGGTTTTAATGACTTGCTTAATTGTGCGGTTGTGCATTTCCTTCATGTCTTGAAAAAAAATGCCTACGCAGGGCATTGTGATTCTTATTAGATTGATTTTTTTCTATGAATTTAAAATTTAACTAATCTCAATTTTGTTTCAACCTGATTGATGTTCTAGCAATTCTTTGGCGGAGATAATCCCTTTGGCTCATTGCAACTAGTTTCATTTGGCTCATCGCAACTAGTTTTAAAAGATTAGGGACGTTACTGGTTTGAGATTTTTGTGAGACAATAATAGTTTTTGGTATGTGTATCACGGATACCAATTTAGAATTTTAAGGGTATTAATGCCTAAAATTAATCAATTCAATATTTTTTCGGGATATATTCATTAGAAGTCTTAAAACTTATTACGAAAGTACAATTGAGTACTAAAATTTTCAGAAGCTGCAATCAAGTCCTAAAACTTATCAAATTTATGCAATCTCATTAATTTCGTCCAATTAGGCTAATAGAAAATGTTGACATGGCTTTATGAATTACTTTCTCTCTCTTATGTGGCGCTGAAGTAGTTAAAACAAACAAAATAACCTCAAAAATGGCATCGTTTTGGTCTAAATTTAATTTTTATATAAATATTAATTAAATTAAAAGAAAAACTAATTTTTTTAAAATAAGAAAAGCAGCAAGGACAACAAATGAGCAAGGGCCTATAGGGCTCTTACCATCATCGACCCTTGCCCAGATCAGGCTAAGGGTCGCCATCGGCTATGGTGGGGCCAATGGCCAACGACCCCACCTCAACCAACAGCGGCCCTCAACCAAGGGCCGACACCCTCACCCAATTTGGGGGTGGGTTGCAACCCTTGCCCCAAATCTCAGTGAGGACCTGCATGCTCTTGACTGCAATTAGTCGGAGTCACTGACCATTAGTCGAGGCATAGTGACCTTGACCAATCCTCACCCCACCATCGTCGGCCCTTGCTGGTGATGGTGGGGTGGCGGCACAAGGGCTTGCAAGACCTACAAGCCCTCATTGGTTTGCTCTTTTTCTTAAAAAAAAAATTAGTTTATTTTTAATTTAATAATCATTAAAAATCGAATTTATGTCAAAACAATATTTTTTTGGACTTATCTTCCTTGTCTTAGTCACGTCAATGCCATGAAGGAAATAAAAAGTAATAAAAAAATGTTACCTCAACATTTTCCATTAGCCATTTTTTATGGGAGTAAGTTTCAAAGAAATTGTCCATCATCTGCTTCTTCCGAATCCATTTTCATCTTCGGTCTACCCTTTTGTTATTTGTCGTTAATAGTTAATATTGGCAGAAGACCCTGACGTGGCCATTTATGTATGAAATTGTATCCAGACCCTTTCGAGTCAACTAAATGTGTGAGACTATTAATCCATATGCTTGTATCATGATACAATATAATATGTTGTTAATCAACACAGAATCTAATAGATCTTGCAAGTCGGTATATAAAATAGGGATAAGTGCATTAAAAGTCCTAAACCTTGTTACGAAAGTGCAATTAAGTTCTAAAACTTTCAAAAAGTGCAATCCATCCTAAAACTTGTTGCAAAAGTGCAATTGAGTACTAAAATTTTCAAAAAATGTAATCAACATAATGACTTGATTAAATCAATTTGACAAGTTTTAAGAGTCAATCACATTTTCTTGACAAGATTTAGAACTTAATTGCTTTTTTTAAAAGTCCTAGGATTCAATTGTATTTTCATGACAAATTTTAGGACTTTCAATACGCTTATCCCGATAAAATAAGATGACCAAAAAGAGAAATTATAAGTAAGAGAGCCTATTGTTATCACGTAAGCTTATTTTAATCGACTAAGCAAATTATCAAAGAACATTTTTGTGAAAGAAAAAGACAAAGTTAATCACTTTGTGTAAGGGCTCAAACTAGAGATTCGCTCAAGCCTTTCCTCTCACTTTCTTATTGTGAGGCCCATCAAATGAGCGGGTGTGAGTTGGATCCTAAAATAGTCTGATGCAAATTGATCCTTTTCATGCAATAAAATTCTAGTAATTCAAATCTGACCCCACCTGAACTTAACCCATATCCAATCCATCACATTACTTAAACAAATCCATATTTGACCTAACTTATGAAAACCCATATGCACCCATTTAATCCTTTTTAATATTTTCATGTGAATATAAAATTTTATATTAAAGTAAAAAGGTAAATTAAAAACATAAAAAGATGTTAGTAAATAAAATAAGAAATAAAAATATAAAGATTGAAATACTTATATAGTACTAGAAAAGTATGCATGTGTCATGCCCATACATACACTGAATGCATGCTTTATCGATCCAAGTCAATTTAATTTTTTTTTTATCGCCAAATCCAATTTCTCACTTCAAAATATTTTAAGTGGAAGTAATATGTTTTTGTTCTAGCGATTTAGTGTACATTATATTACAACACTTCTCAAAGCAAAGAAAGCCCCAAGACCAAAACCCCCCCTCAGAAGAAAAAAAATAGAAAAAGGTTGAGTACCTGCACGGTGGACCATGCAACCATCGGGATGAAATTAGGGACAAAAAAGATCTTGCAAATCCTAATCCTTTCTCCAGTAACCAAACCTTCGTTAATCACTACGAAGTTACTTCCGCTCATGGTATACAAGTACTATTTAGCATTCTCAAATTTTAAATGCCCCCTTGATCCAAGTAAGAAGGGATTATGGATTAGAAAAAGAAAAGAAGAGAAACACAGTGTAAATACTTGTATATATCGCATGATCTCGCTGAAGCACGCAATTTCATCACACGGGTGACCCCTAATGAATTTCCGATGGTAGGATTCAAAATGAATTAGAGCCAATATGAGTTGCGGGACTTACCAGATTGTTGGTATATGCAAAGATGCAAATTGGGTGTGTGGCCCTATAGAACAAAGGTTGTGTGCCTGTGCCCCCATCCAGACCAAGTTTAGGCGATCAGCTAGCGGAATGTGATTGGCCAACCTGGATTGGGCCGATGAGATTGATTGATTTCCAGAGGTTTACCACAAACAATATCCCAGCCCTCCTTTGACCCAGTTTTTAGCTGGGCTCTAACGAGATAAACCCATTCCAACCTCTTGTTAAAACTTAAAATTACTCGTATTCTACCCGATCCATCAAACATGAGCCAATAATGACCACTGTTCTTGCTTTTGCTTTCCGAGTCGTTCTAGAACAGTGGAATAATAGCGTTGAGCTTTTGGACCCAGTCTAAGAATTAGACAACAGTAACCACGTTTCTTCTACAATTTCCAAGGAATTGAAGGCCATAAATTGAAAGTGTTATTCAAAGTGGGGTCTCTTGTTCTATCACACTAATTGAATGAGCCTTTTGCTTCTTCATTTGCGTATTTCCACGTATTATTCTTAAGAGAACTGCTTATGTGACTATGCTTAATTCACTATAAAAATAAGCCACAAAAAACATAAAACAAATAATTAGAAATTATTATGGGGTCTACTCCTAAAATTTTCCTCTTGTTTGGTCAAGTCTTTCTTTTGTTGCGTCACCCTCTCTCCAATTGACTTCGTCTCTTTCTCACACGCTGATCGCTTCCGGCGTCTGAATAAAAGGCTAAGATGGTGGACGAATTGTTATACCAATCGATCACGGAGCTATCTTAGCGCTCCAAAGTCCTCCTTCGAGCAGCCTTGGGAACCAATCGGTACCCCCCAATTAGTGTTGAAGAGGAATTGGGAATTCTTAAAGATGGTTTTCAATCTCCCATCGGTCAGTTTCACCGATTCCAGCGAAGACGATGCCCCAGCCCCACCTCCTAGAATCTCTTCTCTAAAGGAGCTCCGAGTCGCCACAAACAATTTTAGCTGAGACAACTTCTTTCGCGAATGTGTATTCGGCACGCTTCACCAGGGGCGCTTAGCCGATGGTTCTATAGTGGCGGTAAAAAGAGCACGCACTGTCTTTGAATGTAATGAAGAGCAGTTTGAAACAGAAGTTCAAGTGGGACACTCGGTTGCGGCGCACCAAAATGTGCTACGCCTGAGGGGCTTTTACAGGACCAAGAAAGAGCTTCTACTTGTCTATCCCTTGATGATCAACAAGAACCTAAGATATCATCTTAGACATAGACCGGATCAGTCCACTCGACCTCTCGGTTGGACAACTCGCATGCGCATAGCCTTGGGAGTGGCAAGAGGTCTTGGACACCTACATAATCAAGGCGACGTCAAGATCATGCAGCGCCACATTTGCATGTCAAGTATATACCTGAATGACCAATTTGAGGCGGTGATAGGAAATTTTTGGGTTGCCCTTATCATGCACGACGGAAATGCAAAGGAAGGGACTATTGAATGGCCCGGGCTCAAGCACCCCGCGAGAGTCTCATCCTCTTCCCACGAAGAAGATTCGGTTGATTCTGATTCCTATTCTCCGACCAATCATCTCTACAAAGATGTTTATGTTGACACCACCTATGCCGACGGCAGAGTTGAGTTTATTGCCCCGGAGTACCTGCACACAGGAAAGTGCACACTCAGGAATGACGTTCACGCCTTGGGGAAAGTGCTTCCTGAGCTCATCTCTGGACGGCCACCTGCAAAACTCGATGCGTTTGCGTATGACGAAGGTCTCGGTTTGAAGGAATGGATTGGTGAATTTATGAAGAAGAACGAGTTGGGAAGATTGATCGATCCCAATTTGCAGGGGAACTACGTGGAAGAAGAAGCAGAGCAGGTTGTCCGACTGGCATTGTTGTGCGCAGATGGCAATCCATCTGTCCGACCGGAGATGTCTGAAGTGGTTAGAATGCTCGAAAGCCAATTGTTTGGGCAGGATCATTGCAGTAGGAGCAGTTGGAGCCGAAGCGAGTGTGATTCGACTCGTAACTACTCTTGCCCTACTTCTCCTTCGTTAGAAATGGCTCTATGGCTGGCAAACGCAATACTACGTCTTCAACATGAAGTTCATCTTCTACCTCTTGCCGTTTTGCCTAAGTTCATTTATGTTTATCTCCAATTCCATTTATAAGGTCTTTCTTTAATACATCTCAATTGAACAAAAACCGGTTACTCTTGGAGCAAATTTTTCGGTCCAATTATTTCAGGAAAAAGGCAATATTAGAGCTCATTACAGGACCTACATAAAGTTTGAACGGTTCATATCAAGAATATTCAGACCAAAATATATATATATCAAGAGTACCAAAAGGTTTTCCCCATATCGTGTGCTTTATGTAAGGATTACTAAGTCCTAATTTATCACGGTGAGTGATAACTAAAAAATAAGGTTTTGTTTGTTTTGTAAAAAAACATTTTCTAGCATTTGGTTTGCTTAGGAAAATGAAAATAAGTCAACGAGAAACCTATGCTAAATTCAAGAAAATGATTTCCACTTTAAAATATCATAAAACATTTTCAAAAATCATTTTCCAAAATATGAGTAGAAATCAATGCTTAAACCCAAAACTCTAGGTTTGGGTACGGGAACCCTTCCGCTAGTTTTCAATGTTCGAGACTAGGTCTTTAGTGCCCAAGCTTGAGTTCATCGAGGCTTGGCCCAAGGCTCGGGTGCCCATGCCCAATACCTAGGTCCACACAGGCAATGCTTGGGTCCCCGACACTCGGGATTGGGTCCACAATGGCCGCGGCCAGGTCCTCAACACTCTAATTTGAATCATTAGTTAATGAAACATTTGTTTTTATAACAAACAACAGAAAATATTTTGGTAAGTTTTCCTAGGAAAATCAAATCATATTTTTTATAACAAACAACATAAAGGGGGCGTTTGGTTGGGCATTTCAAAGGGGCTTTGGGTCCCCAAAGCCCCTTTGGGAAAATTTTTAGTGTTTGGCAAAATTTTCGAAAGCCCCTTTAACCAAGTATGAGCATTCCAAATGCTCAATGCTCAATGCTGGGGAGGGGCAGCATTGAGCATTTGGCATTTTGGGAATGCCACGCTACTGTTCACCACCTCCTTCTTCTTCCCATCTGTTTTCTTCTTTTTCTTCCCGGCCACCGGACTTCTCCGGCAGCCACCATCTCCGCCGCTGCCTGAGGGTCGCGCGTCGCCAGTGACCACCGTCTGGAGCCGCGACGCACGGCGTGCAGCGAACAAGCATGCACTCAAGAGTCGACCTCAGCGCTGAGGTATTGCGCGTCGACTTGGGGCCGATCGGCTGGCGGCGAGAAGGTCCAGATTCGGTCCGGAGGCCAGATCTGGCCGTCCGGCACCGCCGGCCGCCGGATTTGATTTTCATTTTTTTTTTTAAAGAAAAAATTAAAAGCAAAAGCCCATTTGCAATAAGTTTTGCCAAACGGTATTTTCACACAAGCCACTTTCCAATGCGTAATTTGCCAAACACCCGAGCATTCCCGAAAACCCATTTAGCCTAAAGATATTTGCATTTGGCCAAAGGCATTCCCCAAAAACCGAACCAAATGGGCCCAAAATATTTTTTAATTCATTTTAAGATTTCAACTAAAGATCAGAAAATATTGTCATTTTTCCGAAAAATGACTTCCTAAATAATATTTTCCAGAAATGTCACATTTTTCGCGTAATAATGGAGTCTAAAGAGAGATTCAAAAGTCCACCGGAAGAAAAAGAAAGATTGAAGAAGTCGGTTTTCTCCATTGGCTAATGGTGAATGAATGTTGAACTTTGACAATTGTACGCGGAGGTTAGTTTTAAAGATCACTGTCGGTCCTCTACTTCTTGAATAACTCAATTTTGAATTCTTCTTGGTGATGGACTCGTTCAAATCCATCTTTTTTTCCTCGGTCTTCCCTTTTGTTATTTGTCCTAAATGTCGGCAGAAGACCACTGTTGTCGCCCTTTATGTAAGAAATACTGGCGCCTAGATCCTATCCAGTCAACTATACTTGTCGGATTATTAAGCCAAAAGTTTGTCTCGTGACTCAATTTGTTGTGAATTAACACGGAATCTATTAAATCTCGCAATTCAATATGTAAAATGAGAGGCCCAAAGAGGAGAGAAATAAAATAAGATCCTGTTTCTATTTCTATCGAGGATCTGGCTCATTTTAATCAGTTAAGCGGATTTGCGCAACTTATTGTTGTAAAAGAAAAGGACATTGCCGATCACTTTGATCAAGGGCTCAAACCAGAGATGCACTCAAGCCTTTCGTCTCACTTATTGACTACCAATAGAAATATTCTAGAGAGATAAAGCAATGTTGATTTAGACATTAAGGCTCCATTTATTTCAAAAAAAAAAAATGATTTAAAAATATTTCCTCAAGATGACTGCTTGTATCACTCATATAAATGAATGAACGCTAATTTTTCCAAAAAAATATTGAGACATAAATTATCGTCGATACTGAAAATATTTTCAATTGACTAATTATTTCAAGTGATATAAGTTATCAGTTTGAGGAAAATATTTTTCAAATCACATATTTTCCATGAAACTAATGAAGCCTAAGTAAAGTGCATAGAGTCCACAAAGGGATGATCTACACTAGTGGGGACTAGGTTGTGAGCCTTGCAAATGTGGTAACATGGTGTGACAATGGACGAGAGACTCATCAATGGACTTGAACATCGACATCCTTTTTTGTACTTTAAGTTGAATTGCCAGGTTGCGAACTATGTGGATTTATTGCTACAAATGTGTTTTGGCTCTATAAGCTTTCTTAAATGGTTTTAGTGAAAGCAATGTTTATAAAATGTGCATAGTTGGTGTTCAATCCCATTGTGAGATAAGTATTGCTTACTTAGCTATGGGTTGCTCACTTCTTTCCCCTAACATTCCGGGTTCCTTATCCCATGATGCTTAGGGGGAGCCCTTCGACGTGGGACTTTCGGGCTATATTATTTTGGTATTGGCTTTGCCCAAGTTGTACATATTTTTGGTATAGCTGTTTTTCGGAGATAGCTGGTGTGGAGATATTTATTTGTATTGATATCATAATCTAAACCTTTTATTATGACTTTTTCAATTACAAAATCCTAGAATAATCGGAAGCTCAAAGCGTACAAGATGATTACACATTCTGCCAAAAAGAAAAGATAATTACATTCCTATTTTTTGAGTTATTAAACATTTTTTAGTTGGGAACAATGTTGAGAAGAGAGTGGATGTACAAGTAAATTAATTATTATTCTTATTAAATAATATTACAAACTCTCTATACCATCACACTCTCACAACTACTCATTGTACTTGCTCATCCACTCACTTCACAAACCACACACAAACACAACTCTGCACACACCCACTCACTTCCTATTACCCTACACTTACACTACACAAGACCCCTATACACACCCACACACCTCACGTATGCACTCCACACCACACACTCAAGGGACAAGAGCCCTATTTATAGGGGACAAAGTCGGCACATCCACTGACTTCCCACACCATCTTCTTCCTATTATTTTATTTCAAGTTGTTGACCCATTTGTCAACAATTGCGGTTGAGGAATTGTCTGGAGAGAGAGAGAGAAATCTCTAGAGAACTCTAGGAGAGAGAGAGGCAGTGATCTTCAACAAACAATGTCCACATAATCCTTTTCTTTGGCCAAAGAATAATATCCACTATTTTAAAAGTTGCAACTGAGTTTTTCATATATTTTTTATTGTTTGAATAGTGTTGTAGGATTTGTTTCTTATTGTGTGAATATTATTACTTTGATTCGTTTCTCAATTTGAGCTTGTAATAAAGAATTATACGAATTTCTGAAAGAAAAATAGAGTAGGGATGAAATCGGTTGAGGAAGTCAATGGTTTCATCATGAATTTTGGCCCATAGCCGGCCGTCACTATGTGATTTTGCTGAGGACGGCAAGCTAAGCATTTTCCGCGTCTTGTTATCGCAATGCATAAAAGGAATTCCATCCCTTTGCGTTGATGAAGAGCACAAGCATTTGAGCATGGTGTTCAATCTCCGAACCTTCAGTTTCTCCAGTGCCGATGAAGATGATCCAACAACTCCTAGAAACTTCTCTCTAAAGGAGCTGCGAGACGCGACGAACCGCTTTAGCCATGGCAACATCGTGGGTGGAGGTGATTTCGGCATGGTTTATCGGGGACGCTTAGCCGATGGTTCTCTAGTTGCCGTGAAAAGAGCAGTCACTATCGATCAAGAAAGGGAAGAGTTCTTTGATAGGGAAATGAAAGTGGCGAGCTCAGTTTCATTACACCCAAACGTGCTTAACCTGAGGGGCTTTTGCAGGGCAAAGAGAGAGCTTTTACTGGTCTATCCCTTAATGATCCGCAACAGCCTCGCTTCTAATCTTGGTGAGCTACGGGACCGGTCGACCGGACCTCTCGATTGGACAAATCGCAAGCGTATAGCCTTGGGAGCAGCCAGAGGTCTAGCGCACCTGCACAATCAAGGTAATATCAGGATCATGCACCGCCACATTTGCCCGTATAGTATATTGCTGAATGCGCAATTTGAGGCCGTGATAGCAGGCTTCTGCGCTGCTGTAATCATGCACGAGAGAGATGTACAGGAGGGGACTATAAAGTACCGGGTAGAAGATTCAGTTGCATCCGACTCTGGTTCTCAAGCCTATAATTGCTATGATTATGTTTACGATGACAATTTCATCCATGGCGTGAGGGGGTTCATTGCCCCCGAGTACGGTTACACAGGAAAGTGCACACTGAAGAATGACGTTTTTGCCTTCGGGAGAACGCTTCTCGAGCTCGTCTCCGGACAGGCGACTGGGGACCTTTTTCTGCTGGAGTTTGGCAAACATATCGTTTTGGAAGAACGAACGGACGGAGGTATTATAAAGAACGAGCTGAAAACGTTGATCGATCCTGAATTGCAGGGGAAATACCCGGAAGAGGAAGCGGAGGGACTAGTTCAATTGGCATTGTTGTGCACGCACAACGATCCATCGGTTCGACCCGAGATGTCTCAAGTAGTTAGAATGCTTGAAACCCAATTGCTTGGGCAGGATCCTAGCAGTAGGAGCAGTCGGAGCCTAAGCGAACATGATTCGACACCTTACTACTCGTTCCCTCCTTCTCCTTCATCCGAAGCTGCTCCATGAATGGCACAAAGATATACTACATCTCGATCGACTTCTTAAAATCCAACATCATCTTCAACTTTTATCTTTTCTTTTCGCCTGAATTATGGAGTCCCTAGCCACTTTCACTTGCTGCGTTGTATCTTATTTCCACATGCATCTTTTGCTTCATGTGCTAATTATCATCTGCTAGATTTCATCTTCACCGTCGCCTCCGGGATGAATTGACTTTTATGATTTGAGTTGAAAAGCTCGTGTGGACAATCATAGAGCACGACCAAACACGTTTTGGACGCAGCTTGGTGAGTTTCGAAGAAACTACCCATCTGCTTTCTTCTTGAACCACTCACAGGTTGACTCGTTCTCGACCACGGAATGGATCAAATCCATCTTTTTCCTTCCGTCTTTCCTTTTTGTCATGGCCTCTTATGCAAAGAATCTCGTGTCCGGACCTACCAAGTTACCTGTATCTGCACAATCGTTGAGCTGGAGTTGATCTCATCGTCCAAAGCTTCAACACAAAATTATATTAAATAACCTTATAACGCACATGATTGTCCAGCAAGATGATCTTCGCTTCTCGACAATAACGAAGCCCGCACGCTTTACCCCGAAGGAAAGTGCTTAAGACATCGATATAACTCCTGAAATTACTAGATGATAGGCCGAGTGGTTGAAATGCATAACGATTCTCCGGAGGCTTTCAATGACAAACACATCACGGTACATGATTTTGGAATGGCAGGCATATGTTCAGACTCTTACCGACGTATTCATGTTACTCGCACTGCTAGGGCTTTGAGCTAGTATAATGTATAACAACATTATTCAGTAAAACACCAATATACACCAACGGCAAAATGTCCTTAAAAGCACTTAATGAAATGCCACTCCATGACGCAATCATTGCCTAATCCCATGATGGAGAGAGAACATGCCACCAGGGTGAAGAAGTTGTTGGCAAGCAAAACGGCATCCTAGGATCAACGTAGCTAGAAACCCGAACATGTAGGAGGAGAATATGAAGATTTGCGTACCTAATTTATAATCCATGGTTTTGGAGCAGAACGGCAATAATCCAAGCATTTGACGCTGAAGATCTTCTCCTCTATGACCCTCAATTCCTTGGCTCGATGAGACTGCCTTTCACGTGTGTTCCTTATGTGAGATAGTAGGTGTGTGTTTAGAATCACAAAAAGTGAGGGTTAGAGGAGGGACCTTAGCCTATTTATAGAGTTTTTTAAGGGCCCTCTCATCACGGGCCATGTGACGCCCCAAACCTCGAGCGCGCGCACATCCTTCGGTGGTCTATAAACTTTTGCGACATTCCCAGGACTCGTCGCCGACCCTTTTCATTTTATTGCACATGCGGAAGCAAATTAACTAATCCCCTAACAACAACAAACATGGGATAGAAAAGTAAGACAACCGGTTTTAAATCAAATACACTTTCATAAACACCTCAAGCTTATACAAAATGTCTATCTCACAAAGGACTACTAAGCCACCTATGCTCCTGACCCTTCCGCTTCAAGCTCCGAGTTCTTCACACTGGGGACCTGAAAATGTTAGCCCGCTAAGAGGTGAGATCACATCTCAGCAAGTCAATCCCCTAGATCCAGATTAGGAGAAGGGTACACTCAACATGCAATCTAATCACATTTCTCACACTTTCTTAATATCAGTACTTTTCTACATGTTAGTGTCAATCAAATCATTTATAAGATATCGAGATCATATATCATCAGAATACTTTAACATGTACATATGTAAGGACATAAATGTCAACATAATTACACGGGCCCCCAATTACCAGACTAAACTATTATGGCACGTCCCATACCACACCACATAGTTCTGTCTCTTAATTAGATCCCTCGCTTTCGCCCATTCATGTGTCACAAATGATTTCAATGCACAGATAACAGTCTTCTGACATGACCGGGCATCGTCTCGCTCGATCAATCACATTATCACATACGAATCGCGTTACAAGCAATCTCGCCTGGCCATTGCCACACGAACACATTATCTGGGGTAGAGGCGCGGACGCACCGCCATCCCTCATCCTAGCCTAGTATTGTCCTCTTTGGGCCCCGCACTGGCACAGACGAACCGCCATCCCAGTTGGGTCACCCCTCAAGGCTTTGTTCTCAACACAACAGAAGCATGTGTGAAATGCGTTATCGGTTCATGTGTGCTTGCCATAAACAGTGTGCTCAACTCATGCATGACCAAAACCAAAGATGCCACGATTCTCACAAATGAATGCTTAGGAATGTACATATTAATACAATCATACGGGCCCCAATTGGTAGACTAAACTGTGATGGTACGTCCCATACCGCACCACATAGTTCCGTCTTTTAATTAGGTCCCTCAATCTTCAATCGTTCATGCGTTTCACAATTTCCATTCATTGGTTATGGCCAACCCCACAGATAACAGTCTTCCGGCATAACCGGGCATCGCCTCGCACCGTCGAGCGCGACAATGTCTACATCTAGACGGCATTCCATATAGGACATCGATCCAGCCTCCACTGCAACCGGCATCCGTTGACGTGGGGCATTCCCGAAGGAGCATCGTTCGGCCCCAAAGGCTCGTGACGGCATCTCATATCATTCATGCATTCATTCAATTTCGGCCCTGGACACCGTGCATTGCACTAAAATACCTCAATTAAAATGGTAATCCCGGCCTATTTTCTTCATATTAGAAATGCATGATAAAATAATCATGTGTGGGGACACGGTCAGATCGAACCAGAAAATTTGTGTCATCTTTTTTAAAATCCCACAGTTTGATATAGTATTTAAAAACACTTTCGGTGTCTAGAACCTGACACTCGGTATTTCCTAATTAAATACCAACAGTTTTCAATCACTATACAATTGCACAAAACATCACCCAATTCATGCGAATGCCCATGTATTGGCACATCCATTCACTTCATAAAATCAATACACATGAAATTAGACCACTTTTCATTCTCGGGTGAATAGTGCGCGTGAACAGAGCAGCGTGAACAGTAACTCGTGAATAGTGCGTCATGAACAGTGAAATTCCAGAATTAATTAACTAATAAATTAATTCCACAAGTTATTACAAAACACTAATTAAAGCAAGCAAAACATCAAGAACCATCACCAAACTAATATAGATCCTAATTGGCAGAAATCGGGCCGTCGCGCGTCTCCAAATTTAAATCCATAAACCTAACCAATCGAGCTCAAAAAAATCCCAAATTTTAATATGTTGTAAAGAACATATAAACGAACATTTTTCATGAAGACTTTGAGGCCCAGATCCTTCTTCATTCGGCCCAGTAATTCATTCAACCCAGTACTAAAATCGGGTCCAGTTCCAGAGAGCTTAACTCATCAAAATCGGTTCTCTTTTGGGTCGAAATCTGGTCCGTTTGATTTGAAATTCTAGTATGTTAAACTAGAAGTTGTAATGAACAACTTTCATGAAGAAACCGATTGGAAATTCGACCTCTAAAGGTCAGTAACAGCCCTTGGAATCATAACAGGTCACGGTTTACAGAACTATCCGAGTTACTGTTTCAAGGATGACGTCATGAAAATGGTCATCTTTTTAAATTCTAAAAATTCTGAGAAAAATATATGTTATTATTTAGGATGTCTAAAACATTTATTCAGAAGGAAATTTCTTCAAATCTCAACACAAGGTCATCTACAAAATTAGCAAAACTCCCGCGTCCTGGAAACTGTTTCAGAAATCAGCTTCTGTTCTTGTCCGAAACTTCACCCATGGTGGTTGTCTTGCTCTCTAAATCTTATCTAAGCTTTTCTATGTCTGTCCTAACATTCTTAACCAACATCCATCCATATATAACGTCATCTACATCTTTCATCTACATAGAAACTCCTAATTCATGTACTCAGCCCCTAATCTAGAGTTAGGAGACAACTTACTCAATTTGTGTATTGAAGAACTCCCGGCGACGATGACTAGGTCACAACTCCAGGAGATGCTAGGACACCTCAGTATGGCCCTACACAGGCTGGCAAGGCTCTCGGCCTACTGCTGAGAAGTTGGTTCCTCAGCCAAGTCAGACCGGTTGCTGCACCAGGATTGGCAGAACCGAAACAGAGGACTACTCTGTTTTCTTGGCTGCTATTTTGGAAGCAAAGCAGAAAAGAAACTAAAGAGGAAAAGAGAAGAAGAAGAGGGACGTGGGAGTGGGGGTTGTCGAGAGGAGGAAGGGGGAAAGAGAAGGGAGAAACAATAAAGTAGAGGAGGGGAAATTGAGGGGGAAATTACAGCAGAAGGGTTGGCATAGGTGAGGGGGTGGAAAAGTGGGAGAGAGAGAAGAAAATAGAGGGAGAGGAAATTGTGTGCAAAGGAGGGGAGGAAGAGGAGAGAGAGAGAAAAGAAAAAGAATAATAGTAATATCATTATCACTTTTTTTTTTCTTTTTCTTCCAATCTCTGATTTTTCATCCGATAATTTCTTTTTCCGAAATTTCGGGATGTCACAGGCCAGGCCCAACTTGGCCCACACAAGCCAAGCCCATATTCGACTATTAAAAAAACTTTATATCCTATCTTATTAGATCAATTCCGTAAAAACGGTTAATTACAATCTCAATTAATGTAGCCCACATTAAGAAAAATCTTACTTGGGCTATATTAATTGAGACTGTACTGTATGAGCGCACATTTATGTTGATCTAGAGATAATTCTCAATAGTCAATCTGATCCCATAAAATCTCAAATACCGGATCATTACGGTAACTATATATACATACACAGAGTCTTTCGTGATCACAATTGTTCTCAACTTTACTAATATGGATTTAATATGATTCTGTGGCAAATCAATAACACCTCATAAAGAGTTTTACCTTATGTGTTATTCCATTTGTCGGTCACCATTCTCTTATCATAAGTGTCACAGAAAATTGGATGTGCCACTAGAGAATATTCTTAATCAGTAGTGTAAAAGACTCCACAATTGTTTGTATAGGGAAATATAAAGACACAATGGTCCCCACCACACTATTATCTTTAATAGTCTAAGAGTTGGTATCCTCTGCGACCACATCAAACTCTAGAAACTTGCTATCTGTGAATCCACAACTCTTGCACCTCCATTGGGATATGAAAACTTGATATCCCTTCAAATGATCTGGGTAAGATACCGAGTGGTTCTGGATTCCAACTTATTTAATGTTGGATTATATAACCAAAATTCTACAGGACGCTCCAAACCTTAAGATGATTTGAGTCAAGTTTACGTTCAATCCACAACTCAAAAGGAAGCCAATGGAACACCTTTGGTAGCAATACAATTTAATGCATATTAATACAATTTAACGCACATTAGGTTGTTTCGCCCCACAGAAAACCTGATAAATTAATCTTAGTAATCATACTCACTATCATGTCCATCATAGTGCAATTACGCCTTTTGGCTAAACCAATTTGTTCAAGATTTTTAAGCATAATAAACAAAGCTACCATCCCAGAATCTTCTAAGTATTTGACAAATGACCCTCTCAACTATCCGCATTGCCATAACAAATGGCCATTTTAACTATTCAGCATTGTCATACTTGTCAAAATACTCATCATTGTGGTCATATCTGACGATCTTTAAGACTCACTCCAACTATTTCTTGACTTTAGTCTGAAATCTATCCAAAGATTCAAACTTTTCTTTAATCAAAGAAACAGTCGTCAATGACTGTGTTGAAATGAAAATTTCTATACAACGTTACCATATATGGTCACCAATATTAGTATGAATGACCTTTAACAGTTCAAAACTTCAAACAGCAGTTTTCTTGCTTATCTTAATCATCTTGTTTTTACAACAGTCTACACAAGTCTTTAGATAATTTTTTTTTTTTTAAGAATAGATAAAATATCAACATTATCAGTCTTTCTACTCTTTTCTAAACATATGATCAAGACATTTATTTCATAATACTTAAGACTGCTCTTTATGTAAATGTCTATTGGAAACAACATTTTCAACTGTAAAAATACGTACATATCATTGGGAGATAAGCACAATTCGTACAATCCATTTGACACATTGCAATACCTAACTTTATTTGACTTGGAAAACATAGAAATAGCGTTGTTATTTATTTCAAAAGAATAGTTGTACACTTCCAGACATGATACGAAAACTAGGTTCTGTCTAAAGGAAGGTACATAAAAAGTGTTTTCAACATCAAACGCAAACCGATATCCATAGTCAAAACATCTCCCACTAACTCGACGTTAAATATTGTTTCCCTTGATAAGTTATGATTCATCCTAATTTTGCTTCCTTAGATTTATGAATCCTTTTATGATAAACAACATAATTTGTTATATCACTATCTAGGCTTTCGATAGGAATTGGATTCATAAATGAATGCCAAATAATCATTAACCCTAAACCCACGCTTGGACAACTAAGCTTTACTTCATTACAGTATTCCTTATGTGTCCTTTCTTCCCACAAAAATAGTAAATGACACCAATTCTCTTAAGGGGTGATATCCCGAGAGCTAATTATCATAATGACCGGTGGTTTCATGAGTTCCTTTATGAGTATGACTTTAGACCTCAAATCTACCATCCTTATGACGTAATCATTAACCTCATCAAAACCATCACACCTCATGTTGAAGGATCCTTGCATTTATCCCAATCTTGACTTTAGACGAGATGCAATTTTAAACTACAAAGGCTTTCTTCATCTTTTTAGTAGTGCAGTCAGTTGGTAAATCATTTGCAAATGTTCTAAATGAAACACCTCATTGATAACCTTCCTCCAAGCAGTAAAAATACTTTTTAATTCATTATCACTAACAGTGAGATTACTAGCTCATTCTCAGCAAGAGTAATATGAATATCTGCCAGCATTATCCTAAACATAAAATCCTCTTCACTACTTAAAATTTGACTAGTAGGAACCTCATTCACAATGGAGTTTCCATTACATATAATGTAACTTAATAACAAGCAGCATATGCAATTGGCACCATGTGAGTACTATGTAACTTGAAAACCTTATAAGTGCAAATCTTAAGAGTTACATGCATTATCATATAAACACCTTTGGGTAGAATACATGACATACAATTGCATACTCTCCACATGACAACGGTCATGAGAATATATTCTGACCTTTCGTGAATTCATCACCTTTGGGTGTATGAACCACTAGGGTCAGTCACTCCTCAACCATATGCTATGCATGCATCCCTCCATGAACTAACACACAATTACCTCCTTTGGGAGTATAACCATGCATTAAAGTAGGAGATATCCTATCATAATATGATACCGATATTTCTCAAATCCAATCAAGTGTATCACTTTAGCGGTCACAACCTAATTGAGTCATTGAAACTCTCTCATACCAGGAATATAAACTTTACAACTCACATTTACTTCATACATGTGATTTTAGATCAAATGACATGGGCAATTCGTCACTAAAATCACATGTCATGACAATTACATTGCTCCATTTGTTAATACATGCTAAACCTTATATATGTTATCAATGAATCAATCCTCTACATAATCTTTATGTGATTTATAGATGTGAGCTTGCAACATATTTCCAAAATCATAGAGAAATACATGAAAAATGCACAAAAAATACCCCAAAAATCAAGTACCTTAGGGTTCCACATTCATTTTCACATCCATAAAATCATTAAACATAGAAAATAAACACATTATAGTGTAAAGAATACATATACGAGCACAATGGTCCAAGCCACGCTCCCATCAGACCTCTGACGCGCGCTCACGCACCGCCAGAATGCGCGGCGCATGAGCTGCACGCACTGCGCCTAGAAACCGGTCCAAAGCCGGTCCGACCGGTCAACGGTCCACCAAGTCAGGTCAACCCGGGGAAATCCGGGTCGAGTCATTGGTGACATGACAAATATTTCATGGTCTTTGTTCGATCGGAACATTGTAAGACAAAGGGATTGAATTACACTGTAGCTAGAGCTGATAGGTTTATTATGTTCTTAAAACATTCACACTGTTTGGGTAGCCATGACATATTGCTAAATGTCAATTATGGTTTGTAGGACCTAAAGATTGATCGGGACAATCAATTCTCTTTGGAGTAATAATATGTTAGTACATATCTTACTGCCAACTCAGTGATGAACCTAGGGATGTCATATACCATAACCAATTTACTCAATCAGACATAACTCACTCATGAGAGCTGTTCTCTTGCTCACCTAGCTTCTGGAGAAAGTGGTCAATAACTTATTTGAGAAGTTAAAGACCAATTTCTAAAAGAAGTAGTTTCTGGAAAAAGTAGTTAATAACTTCTTTGAGAGGTTAAAGACTAACTTCTAGAGGAAGTTAAATATTGACTTCACCAGGACATTATAAATAAAGCAGAGAGAGGGTAATCCCCATACCGATCAAGGCATAAAAAAAGAAATAGAGCTGCGGTCATGCTAGAAGCAGTTTATTTGACGTCACCATGACGTCATTGTTGGACACTTGTCCAAGACGGTGGCGAGGTCAGCGGGATGATGTCATCACTGCTAAGGCGGTTCACGCGCCGGGCCCGTGAGCGTGATTGCACGTGTGTAAGGCCGCGCGGCGGCGCGTGGCGCCGACTCCTAACACTGCTTGGGCACGTGGTGAAGCCTGAGGCCGTTTCCAGCCTCTTCTAGAGACATTCCACCTACCAAAATGCTCGTATGGACGAGGAGAAGCCATATATGGAATCAAAATACACTTTCACTGGACCAAAATTCATGAAAACGGGGAAAACTGTCCAAGGGTAGGTGAAATCCGAAATTCTCATCACCGGCACATTGGCCTTCGCCAAAGGCTTGCCACCTACCAAAACGCTTGGCTCGATAAGACGAATCCAAATATGTTTTCAAAATCGAGTTTCAACGGGCAAAATTTCCGAAAATGGGCCAGAAGCAACAATTCGGGTTCTAGACTATGAGGCTCTGATACCAAATGTTGGCCGGCAAAACGGCATCCCAGGATCAACGTAGCTAGAAACCCAAACATGTAGGAGGAGAATACAACGATTTGCGTACCTGATTTAGAATCCATGGTTTTGGAACAGAACGGCAATAATCCAAGCCTTTGACGCTGAACATCTTCTCCTCTATGACCCTCGATTCCCTAGCTCGATGAGACTGCCTCTCACGTGTGTTCCTTATGTGAAATAGTGGGTGTGTGCGTTTAGAATCGCAAAAAGTGAGGGCTAGAGGAGGGACCTAGTCTATTTATAGAGTTTTGGACAGGCTTTCTCATCACAGGCCGAGCCCAATTCAGCCCACACAAGTTGGGCCTATATTCGATCGTTAAGAAACTTTATATTATACCTTATTAGATCAACTCCGTAAAAATGGTTAATTACAATTTTAATTAATGTAGCCCACATTAAGAAAATTCTTACAGAAGTTACATGGAAATTTCGAGGGAACAAAAACATGGAATGTTCACGCAAGGTTAGGTACGTGGAATCGATTCCAAACTCCCATATGAATTCCAAGAGCAAAAGTTAGTCTAGGAAAACAGAAGTTGATCTAAATCTAACCGTCCTAACTGTGAGATCTTGTTTTCCTCCGTGGTTTTTTCATCACTCTCCCACGTAAAAGAGGGGAAGGATCCTTGAAAACATGATTTCCGGGTCCGACTTTGCACGACAGATAGCACTCGATAAGACACTATTTAAGGACCACCTCATTGGGAAAAAAACGGTGCAACCTCTTTCTGAAGGGCTAAACCTGCATTGGTTCATCAAATCGATAGGAATGCCATTCGTCAAGCCATCTTATTCACTAGTCAATCCGGTCGCCGCCACTAATGAAGTTTTACCTAACAGTCCATGGAAAAGTAGGGGTGTCCAAAAACCCGACCCGACTTGACTCGAACACAAACCAAACACGAAACAAGTTGAGTACATGTTTCGGGTCTTAAAATTGTTCGGGTAATTATTATGAAACAAAAAAACAAATATGCTTTGAGTCGGGTTAGGGTCAAAACATAGTTCGGCCCGAACACATTATTGGCCTCTCACCCAAAGTCCCAAACCCAAACACTCTTCACTCTTCAGACTTCACACTCTTCAATTCACGCAAATCCAAACACGAAACAAGACTCTTCACTTCTCCAGTCGTTGACTCCGCCGCCGCCGCCGCCGCCGCCGCCGCTGTCGACAACTACGCCGTCTCATTGATTCCGCCGCCGCCCTCTTCTTTGCTCCTCGCATTCTAGGGTTCCTCTCGATACGATCTCGTCAGTGAAGGATCGGAGCTAGGGCCGGTCAAGCGCTCTTCTCTCTTGCGCAGCCGTGAGAATCGCGCATGGGGAGTTTCAGCCCCCGGGGTTCCTCTTGATCTAATCTCGCTCTCGAACGAGGAAGGTCTCTCGGTGTCGTTCCAGATCTGTTTCCTCCGGATGCTCCGAATGTAGCTGGCGCTCGAGCTGGTTCCAGAACGGTGTGGGTTCGGATATGTCCGCTTCGCAAGAGCAGGTTAGTCCTTGAGCAATGCCAGCGATATCCTCAAGCTGGCCAAATCCACTCTTGGGTTGAACCACGTCCTCAGCACGAGCCTTGCTCAACTCTTAAAATCCGATCTTTTGAACGCCTCCGCCGAGCTCAAGAGACAGAACGAGATGGATTTGGCCCTCGAGTTATTTCCTTTTTCGCGCTTGGGTTCTTCCCTTGTTGGAGTCCGTGGTTCTGGGTCTTCGTTTTCTTTGCTTTTCTTGTTGGTTTTCGAATTCTCTCTTTGTAAGTTTGGCGTATGGTGGGAACTATGTATGCCCGTGAAAATAGGAATTGGAAGTTTAGAAGGCCATTTTTGGCGTCTCTGTGAGTTGCATTCTTTGATTGAATACTCTATACTTCTTGAAGTTTGACAGAAATTTACAGATGTAAGTGTGGGTTTATAGATAAGTCTACAAATTTTAAGTTTTGGGTTGAGACAGGGTGATTGTTTGCTGTCTCCAGGAAAACTAAGTTGTGGCAATATTATTTTCCCTATTGAATGTTCTTTCTACTCTGATCTTTGCAAGTTACTGGAGATGAATTGCCTCCCGATGGAATTGGCTAATTCCGTTCTTAACTGATGTGATTTATCTCGTCTGTAACCTTGTGTGTATGTGCATACTAGAGAAATTAGCTTGAATTTGGTCTATTGTTTCATGTTAATGAGTTTTATCGAAGATGAATAATTGCTACTTTGGACTGGCATAAGCTGGCACTTTAGGTTGTCCAAGTAAATTTTCCTTCCATCATTTTGTCTTCCAATTTTGACGGGTTTTTTTCATAAGAGTAAACTATTTGATAGGTCTATTACGTTTTATGTTTCATCTTTTATGGATGAAGTTTGGAGGCTTCATATTCTTGATGACGCATGATGACTTCTTGTTTTCTTCCTTAAGAGATAAATCAGAAGTCTTTCGAATTTGGTGTGTGGATCCGAAGCTAGGTTTAACTAACCCCAGAAGAAGAGAAGAAAAAAAGGAAGATGAAAACCCAGAAATCCGACCTGAATTTTCGATGAGGGTCTAATGTGTTTCGGGTCGGTTCAGGTCGGGTCATAGAATATGACCCTTATGATTCGGGTCGGGTCAGGTAACATCAAAACCTGACCCGACCCGACCCGACCCATTGACACCCCTACCGAAAAGGAAATATATAAGTATTGAGTTAAGCACATAGGCACCGAACCGGCTATCTTCATCTTCTTAATTTCCTCTCGACACATATAAATACTTATTTAAGCATCAAAGGGTCAATTCGAATACAAAACTTGAAGGCCTCGACCCGACTTTTAGGGTGTAAGCCAATTTCCTATAAGAGTATTGTGTCACGGGCCGAATGAAGGCCGATCCAAGAGGTTCCCCGAGTACGACTGTGACTCGTCCGTGGTCAAGTTCCTATGCTCGCTCGAATTCTCAACGAGCCTTCTCCCTGAAGCTTCTGGAAGTTCTTAGCCGTATTTATGTCGGTAGCCAGTAGTTGGTAGTTGTCATAAGTGTCGGTGGTTAGTAGCCGCCATTAGTGTCGATAGATGAGGCGGTGCGATCTCATCCACCGGTTAAAATCTAGATCGATGGTTGTAATCCGAGGCCCTCGACTATAAGAAGGGGTGTCCTCCTTCATTTGTAATCATCCACTACTTCCGCAATATAAAACTTCTATCTTTCCAGAGCTCCTCTCTCTAGATTCTTTCTCTCTCTACGATCCGGGTAAGCAAGCGAGTGAGCGTTCAATCGAGCAAGGCTTGGCTTAGGTGCTTCAGCGATCCAATCCGATCCTAAAGTGCCCGAGTCGCCGCGCGGTCACGATCCTAATCAATCGGCCCGTGACAAGTGGTGTCAGAGCAAAAGAGATATCCGTTTCCGGAGATTGAAGAGCGCCAACTGTTTGAAAGAATGTCGAGCCAAGATGCGGCTATAGTTGGAGAGGCCGGGCAAGTCAAGGAGACCCGCGGCCGATCAAAGAAGAGGGAGACCTCGGTGGATGCTGCGGCTACGTTTGATGAGAAGCTCGGGAAGGTCCGGAGTGCCGTGCTCGAACTCATAGAAGGTCTTGACGATGTGCGAGACCGGATCATGGAGGTTGAGGGCTCGCTCCGTGAGGACTTCACGACCGGCATCAACCAAGCTACGGCTCCATTGTTCGACAAGGATGAAGCTCTCGAAGCATCGATCGATGGTTTGAACGAGCGCGTCCAAGTGATCGAGGAGGTAAGCCCGTGTAGCGAAGATGTCGAAGTCATGAAGGAGATCCAAGAGCTCAAGACCGAGCTCGCCCTATGCAAGCTGAGCATCGCCAACGGTGCGGTGCCTACCCAAGCAATGCCCAAGATCGAGGTGCCGAAGCCCAAAGAGTTCAAAGGCGAACGATCCGCCAAAGAGGTGGACAACTTCGTCTGGAGCATGGAGCAATACTTTGGCGCCATCAACATCCGAGACGAGCCGAGCAAGGTACGAACCGCTTCGATGTTCCTTACTGATACGGCTATGCTTTGGTGGCACAATAGGTGCGATGAGGTTAGACGCGGTGCCGATCCCGTGAGCACGTGGGACGACTTCGTGAGGGAGTTCTGCGACTACTTTTTCCCCGAGTTCGCTCAACAAGAAGCTCGTAGCTTGCTCCATCGCCTCGAGCAAAGAGGTGCGATCCAAGAGTACGTGAAGGAGTTCACGGATTTCAAACTCCAAATTCACAACCTAAGCGAAGAGGAAGCCTTCGGAGCGTTCATGGATGGATTGAAGCCATGGGCACAACTTGAGTTGAAGCGGCGGGACGTGAGTAGCCTTGCGCGTGCGCTGAGCATGGCCGAGTCACTCGTCAACCTCACCAGAATCGAACCAAGGAGTAGACCAAGGGACTGGAGATCGGATCGACCTTGCGAAGACAAAGCGAGAAGCACTCCTCGAGGTGCGCATGATCAAGGCGGCCGAGCCAAAACATGGGGAGAAGGAACTTCTAAGCCGTCCTTCCAAAGGGGTCGACCACCGACGAACTACGCGAGTAAGTTCGATCAACCTCCGCCCTCTCCTTGCTTTATTTGCAAAGGTCCACACTGGACCCAAAAGTGCCCGAAGAAGGGTCGAATCAACGCCCTCCTTGCCATCGAAGAGGAAGAGCCCAAAGAAGAGAAAAGGCAAGTCCGGCTTGGAGCGGTGAAGATGATCAACTCTGTCCAAGCCTGATCGCCAACCAAAGAAGGAGGAATTGCATCGAACACTGACATGTTCTTCATGGAGGTCGAAGTGTGCGGCCAAACGCTTTACGCTTTGGTTGACACGGGAACATCGAACATGTTCATGTCGACTGAGGCGGCAAAAGCCTTGGGTCTTCGTGTGGAGCCATCCGGGAGGTCATACAAGCCCATCAATTCAGGCGACTTCTGTGGCGTAGGAGCATCTCCCGATGTGGATGTCAGGATTGGCGGATGGAAAGGCAAGATGACTTTTGAGGTAATCCCGCTTGACGATTATGATCTCATTTTGGGTATGCAATTCTTCGAAAGTGTGGGAGCTATGATCGACATGAGAACCAAATGCATCATAGTCCCCGACCAAAAATGCCCGACGATCATCCTCATGATCAAAGGGGTGGTCGACACCAAGACCATCGCGTCAATCCGACGCCTCGACAAGAACTTGAAGTCCGTGAAGCGACTAAACAAGTTGGCCGAAGTGAAGCCGAAGGTAGAGTTGGATCCTACTCCAACCCACGCCATGCCCATCCAAGTACTCTTCCCTGAGGTTAAGTGTGCGCCGCATGCTCCGTCCAAGCTAAAGATGGAGCCACGTGACAAGTCCGAATTCATCATTGAAGGTTGCGGACCATCGTACGTGAGTGTCCGTACCAAACAAGGTCGAAACAAAAGAGCTCGTGCCAAAGCCCGTGCTCATGCCAAGAAGGCGGATCGTCAAGCTGTGAGCGACGAGGACGTCGGTCGATTGAGTGGGGGAGAATGTCACGGGCCGAATGAAGGCTGATCCAAGAGGTTCCCCGAGTACGACCGTGACTCGTCCGTGGTCAAGTTCCTGTGCTCGCTCGAATTCCCAACGAGCCTTCTCCCCGAAGCTTCTGGAAGTTCTTAGCCATATTTATGTCGGTAGCCAGTAGTTGGTAGTTGTCATAAGTGTCGATGGTTAGTAGCAGCCATTAGTGTCGGTAGATGAGGCGGTGCAATCTCGTCCACCGGTTAAAATCTAGATCGATGGTTGTAATCCGAGGCCCTCGATTATAAGAAGGGGTGTCCTCCTTCATTTGTAATCATCCACTACTTCCGCAATATAAAGCTTCTATCTTTCCAGAGCTCCTATCTCTAGATTCTTTCTCTCTCTACGATCCAGGTAAGCAAGCGAGTGAGCGTTCGATTGAGCAAGGCTTGGCTTAGGTGCTTCGGCGATCCAATCTGATCCTAAAGTGCCCGAGTCGCCGCGCGGTCACGATCCCAATCGATCGGCCCGTGACAATTGCCTGAGTCCACCGTTCCCACTTTGAGTTTCGTGAATGTCAAAGGATGATGCTTATAAAGGATCCAAATCCAATTTGGAAGAGAACTAATTATCTAACATTACTCAACTTAATTTGGGCCAATTCTTTTCTTATTAGAGGTTTTATCACGGATTGTGAAAAAAAAACTTATTGATGCTTAGCGTTTGATATTAGAGTTAATATCACGAAAAAAATTTCAAATTAATAAATTTGTCACAAATTTATTCTAGACTAATTTTTTTACCACAAAATACTCTGAACCAATACACTCTTTATAAATTTACTCAAATTAATTTTTTAATTATTAATAAATCTCAAAAATTAATATATTTGTGATAAATTTACCCTCTGTTAATTTTTATTAAATTGAATTAATACCACGAAAAATTGCAAATTAATATGCATGGGACAAAATAGACGATGCACTCTAAACTATACACCTGTCAATTGACAAGTGTCATTCAACTCAAAGCGTGGGAATGTAAGAAGACTAGGAGAATTACGTAGAATTTGCTTTAAATGAGTTACGCGTTTTGTCAAATTTAGGAAACTTCGAGGCAACGAAGCCTCTCTCGCTCTCTCTTTCCCCAAAGCTGCCACATGCCTTGAAATCAACCTACATTCTGCGGCGATGCTTGCCGGTTCACGTCACAGAGAGAGAGAGAGCTTGGTTGTTTAGTTTAATGAGGGAAGTGGGTGTGAGGAGGAGGAGAGAGAAGTCAACTAAGCATATGTAAAGAGAGAAGAGAGGGAGAGAGAGAGAGGGAGAGGGAGAGGGAGAGAGGAGCGGAAGGCATTCCCAAACCATTCATTAC
The DNA here is from genome assembly GCA_007663325.1 of Eucalyptus pauciflora. Lineage (NCBI taxonomy): Eukaryota > Viridiplantae > Streptophyta > Magnoliopsida > Myrtales > Myrtaceae > Eucalyptus > Eucalyptus pauciflora. Next base: position 5,700,015 of record VMYD01000386.1, read on the forward strand.
AGATCAAGAAAAACCATCAAGCTCATATGATCCATTTGCACTTGAGATTTGGGGTGTGACACCATCCCTTTGTGTTGACGAAGAGTACAAACATTTGAGCATGGTGTTCAATCTTCGAACCTTCAGTTTCTCCAGTGCCGATGGAGATGATCCAACACCTCCTAGAAGTTTCTCCAGTGCCGATGAAGATGATCCAACACCTCCTAGAAGCTTCTCTCTGAAAGAGCTACGAGAGGCGATGGACCACTTTAGCCATGGCAACATCATGGGTAGAGGTGATTTTGGCACGGTTGAGCATGGTGTTCAATCTTCGAACCTTCAGTTTCTCCAGTGCCGATGGAGATGATCCAACACCTCCTAGAAGTTTCTCCAGTGCCGATGAAGATGATCCAACACCTCCTAGAAGCTTCTCTCTGAAGGAGCTACGAGAGGCGATGAACCACTTTAGCCATGGCAACATCATGGGTAGAGGTGATTTTGGCACGATTTATCGGGGACGCTTGGCCGAGGGTTCTCTAGGGTCTGCATGAGAACATTTCTATTCCTAAGAATTTCTGTTCTTTTGTTCCTCGGAACAAAAAAAGAACAAAAACCCATTTGGTAACGCCAAGTTAATTTATATTCCCAAAAATAGAAAAGTTAGCTCGGGAATAAAAACAAGAAACAAAAAAAAATTGCTTCTTGTCCCGGGAACAATTTTTAGAAATAAGCAAATGTTATTTTTTATTTTTGCTTTATTTCTCTCTTGCCGTGGCCACCTCCAACCGTCCGGAGCCGCCGCCGCCCGCCGCCGCCGCCCGTGAGCAAGAATAAAAAAAATAAATACAAAAATAAATACAAAAAACAAATAAATACAAATAAAAAACGCAAGAAAATAAAAAAAAATACAAAAAAAAACAAAAAAACAAATAAATACAAAAACAAATACAAAAAAAACAAAAAAAAAACAAACGCATGAAAAAAAAAATAAATACAAAAAAATATAAAAAAGAACAAATAAATACAAAAAAGATTAAAAACCAAAAAAAATAAAGAATAAAAAACAAATAAATACATAAAAAATAAAAAACAAATAAAAAACAAATAAATACAAAAAAGAATTGTTGCGTTACCATTCTATTCCAAAAGTATAAATTTTGTGCAGTTATCAAACAAGTTCTTTTGCTGAGAGACTATTACCCGAAATAGAAATAGAAAAGAACTATTTATGGAAAAAAAAAAAAAAAAACTCTTCTCCAACCAAGAAATTTTACCATGCGCATGCCTAGTTGCCGTGAAAAGAGCAATCGCTATCAATCGAGAAAGGGAAGAGATCTTTGAAAGGGAAACGCAAGTGGCAAGGTCAGTTTCATTACACCCAAACGTGCTTAACCTGAGGGGCTTTTGCAGGGAAAAAGGAGAGCTTTTATTGGTCTATCCTTTGAAGATCCACAACAGCCTCGCTTCTAATCTTGGAAAGCGACGGGACCGGTCGACCAGACCTCTCGATTGGACAACTCGCAAGCGTATAGCCTTGGGAGTAGCCAGAGGTCTAGCGCACCTCTGCACAATCAAGGTAATATCGGGATCATGCACCGCCACATTTGCCCGTATAGTATATTGCCGAATGCGCAATTTGAGGCCGTGATAGCAGGTTTCTGCGCTGATGTGATCATGCACGAGAGAAATGTACAGGAGGGGACTATAAAGTCCCGGCTAGAAGATTCAGTTGCATCCGACTACGGTTCTCATGCCTATAATTGCTATGACAATGTTTACGTTGACAAAATCATTCATGGCGTGAGGGGCTTCATTGCCCCCGAGTACAGTTACACAGGAAAGTGCACACTGAAGAATGACGTTTTCGCCTTCGGGAGAACGCTTCTCGAGCTCGTCTCCGGACGGATGACCGGGGACCTTTTTCCGCTGGTGTTTGGCAAACGTATCGTTTTGGAAGGACGGATAGACGGAGGTATTATTAAGAACGAGCTGAATATGGTGATAGATCCCGAATTGTAGGGAAACTACGTGGCAGAGGTAGCGGAGGGACTAGTCCGGTTGGCATTGTTGTGCGCGCACAACAATCCATCGGTCCGACCCGAGATGTCTCAAGTAATTAGAATGCTCGAAACCCAATTGCTTGGGCAGGATCCTAGCAGTAGGAGCAGTCGGAGCCTAAGCGAACATGATTCGACACCTCACTACTCGTTCCCTCCTTCTCCTTCATCCGAAGCTGCTCCATGAATGGCACAAAGATATACTACATCTCGATCGACTTCTTAAAATCCAACATCATCTTCAACTTTTATCTTTTCTTTTCGCCTGAATCATGGAGTCCCTAGCCACTTTCACTTGCTGCGTTGTATCTTATTTCCACATGTATCTTTTGCTTCATGTGCTAATTATCATCTGCTAGATTTCATCTTCACCGTCGCCTCCGGGATGAATTGACTTTTATGATTTGAGTTGAAAAGCTCGTGTGGACAATCATAGAGCGCGACCAAACACGTTTTGGACGCAGCTTGGTGAGTTTCGAAGAAACTGCCCATCTGCTTTCTTCTTGGACCACTCACATGTTGAATCGTTCTCGACGACGGAATGGATCAAATCCATCTTTTTCCTTCCGTCTTTCCCTTTTGTCATGGCTTCTTATGCAAAGAATCTTGTGTCCGGACCTACCAAGTTACCTGTATCTGCACAATCGTTGAGCTGGAGTTGATCTCATCGTCCAAAGCTTCAACACAAAATTATATTAAATAACCTTATAACGCACGTGATTGTCCAGTAAGATGATCTTCGCTTCTCGACAATAACGAAGCCCGCACGCTTTACCCCGAAGGAAAGTGCTTAAGACATCGATATAACCCCTGAAATTACTAGATGATAGGCCGAGTGGTTGAAATGCATGACGATTCTCCGGAGGTTTTCAATGACAAACACATCACGGTACATGATTTTGGAATGGCAGGCATATGTTCACACTCTTACCGACGTATTCATGTTACTCGCACTGCTAGGGTTTTGAGCTAGTATAATGTATAACAACATTATTCAGTAAAACACCAATATACACCAACGGCAAAAAGTCCTTAAAAAGCACCTAATGAAATGCCACTCCATGACGCAATCATTACCTAATCCCATGATGGAGAGAGAACATGCCACCAAGGTGAAGAAGTTGCATGGAAATTTCGAGGGAACAAAAGCATGGAATGTTCACGCAAGGTCGGGTGCGTTCCAAGAGGAAAAGATAGTCTAGGAAACCAGAAGTCGATCTAAATCTAACCGTCCAAACTGTGAGATCTTGGTTTCCTCGGTGCTTTTTCATCACTCGCCCACGTAAAAGAGGGGAAGGATCCATGAAAACATGATTTCCGGGTCCGACTTTGCACGAACGATAGCACTCGATAAGACATACTTAAGGATCACCTCATTGGGAAAAAAATGGTGCAACCTCTTTCTGAAGGGCTAAACCAAACCTGCATTGGTTCATCAAATCGATAGGAATGCCATTCGTCAAGCCATCTTATTCACTAGTCAATCCAATCACCGCCGCTAATCAAGTTTCACCTAACAGCCCACCGAAAAGGAAATATATGAGTACAAATTTAAGCACATAAGCACCAGACCGGCTATCTTCATCTTCTTAATTTCCTCACGACACATATAAGTACTGATTTAAGCATCAAAGGGTCGATTCGAATACAAAACTTGAAGGCCTTGACCCGATTTTTAGGGTGTAAGGCGATTTCTTGCTGGAGGATCACCCAAGTTCACTGTTCCCATCGAGTTTCGTAAATGTCAAAGGATGATGCTTATAAAGGATCCAAAACCAATTTGGAAGAGAACTAATTATCTAACATTACTCGACTTAATTTGGGCCAATTTTTTCTTATTAGAGGTTTTATCACGGACCATGAAAACAAAACTTGTTGATGCTTAGAGTTTGATATTAGAGTTAATATCACAAAAAACTCCAAATTAATAAACTTATGACAAATTTATCATAAACTAATTTTTTTTACCACAAAATACTCCGAACCAATACAGCATTGATAAATTTACTCAAATTAAATCCCAAATTAATATATTGGTGACAAATTTACCCTCCGTTAATTTCTATTAAATTGAATTAATACTACAAAAAATCACAGATCAATATGCATGAGACAAAATAGATGGTACACTCTTGTGTCATTTAACTCACAATAAATTTAACGAAAATTAACGGAGAGTAAATTTGTTACAGATATACATGTTTGATATTTTTTTGGCGATTAATGTATTACATATATATTAATTTGAGATTCTTTGTGATGTTAACTCTTAATATGATACCCACTAGCGCATGGCCGAGTTGGTGAAGGCATTCCCTCCCTCTAACGCTAGAGGTTGAGAGTTCGACTCTTCCAAGCTCGGTTTTGTCCTTTAAGTAGGGGGTCACATGGTGGTGAGTTCCTATGCTAGTCCCCCTCGAGGTATAGTTGTGTATACTCGGCCGTAAGACTAATGAAGCGGATCCTTGGTCACCAAAAAAAAAAAAAAAAAAACCCTTCTTCGTTGGTAAATTCCATCATATTTATATTAGTAGTGTGATTTATCGCGTCATATTTGGACCAACAGCATTTTAGTCGAAAAACCATTCTAACATGCCCGAAGCATCCTCTGAGTGAAGAGCGCCAAAAATCAATTCTTGATTTATCTGTACGGAAAAATATCGAAATGCATCTTCTTTTTCCGAGATCATTTGATCTCAGCCGTCCCGTCCGATAAATCAGACGGGTTCCATTAATTGTCTTTCCTCGAGATCTCCAACAAGATTGAAAAGAAAAGAAGAGCAGGAAAAAAGGGCAAAAAAATATTTAAAAAGAAAAAAAGAAGAATAACCGCGGAATTTAAGCATTAGAAGCATTATGATGATCCAACCACATAATCACATATTTTCTCTTTTTTTCATAAACGAACTACAACGGTCAGATCTGCAGCTGCATCATACGGCTGAAGTCCTCGAAGCACACGAACCCGTCCCCGTTGCCATCCACCTCCGCTATCATGCGCCGGCACTCCCCCAGCGTGCACCGCCCGTCCCCGATCGCCTCGAACGCCCCCAGCAGCTCCTCCGGCGTGATCCGCCCGTCGCCGTCCCTGTCGAAGAACTCGAACGTCCGCCGCATCTGGACGTCGCAGCCCGCGTCCGCCTCCGCTTCCCCGCTCGACGAGCCGACCCGGCTCAGCGGGTCCTCGATCTTCACCCCGGCGACCTCGCCGTCGTCGGCGCACCCGACCTCCCGCAGCATCAGCGCCTTCTCGTCCGCGCTCAGCGGCTCGGCCCCGAGCCGGCTCAGCAGGGCCTCGAGGTCGTCCCGCGAGAGGACCCCGTCGTTGTCGCCGTCGACGTACGTGGAGGCCCGGACGAGCTCGCCGTTCATCTCGGACGACGACGCCACGTCGGACCACTCGCCGGAGAGCTGCGGGGGGAGCACGCTGGTGGGCGTCCTCGCCTCTCCGCGCTTGTGCACGGACGACGCGGCCGAGGAGCAGGCCGAGGACGACGACGACGACGACGACGACCGGTCCTTCTTGGACCCGAAGAGGCGTTTGGGGCTGAGCCGGTTGATATTGATGGTGAGCTTCATGGGGGGCGGCGAGAGAGGAATGGGTAGAGAGAGAAAGAGAGGGAGAGGGAGGAGAGAGAAGGGCAGTGGGAATGGGCTTGAGGGAAGCAGAGAGGAAGCGGGGCGGGGGTTAAATGGAGGAGACGGGTGTGTGGAAGACAGACCGCCATTGCAGCTTCCGCGAAGCTTCCCTGCTCATAATAGCCATGGAAACGGGTGCCACTTTTTGTCCAGTGGCATATTTAAATAAATACTATTAAAAAAAAGGGTCATAGTAATTTGTTTGTAAGTTCCCCTCCGCATTATAATATTACTTTAGTTAACACCGGGAAGAATCCAAATTGGTACACACATAATCAAATTGATACGCTTCTGATTCGCGATAAATAAAAAGAAAATTAATTTATCATAAATGTATTAATACGAGATTTTCGTGATATTAATTTTATTTCTTTTCTGTTCATGTGTCGTGCGGCTTCGACGACGGGGCAGGGGAAAAGCGGAGGTGGTGGTGGTCGTTAAAGGGTTTCGTCTCGGTCGTCGCCATTGTTTCCAGGAGATTGGTGGAGGGAGATTGGATCCGGATTTGACAGTGGGGGAAGGGTAAATTGGGAAGGATCTCGACTTTCGGCGGACCTTTCTAGCGATTATTCGCATCTTAGTTGGGCCCCAAGGAAATTAACGACGCCTTTGCCAGAAGAAACAAGGAAGTCGGCACATAGAAAAAGATTGGTAGGTTTTTTTCGTTCGGACGATTTTCTGATGTTTCCGCGCAGCTTCCTTCCCAGTTGGAAAGGGCCCATCCCCAATCGCTTTCGGGTTTTGACTTAATTTCGATCTACCAAGACTTAGATCCGGAACGGAAATATCGATGATCATGCCGTGGAGTATTGATTGGTTGACTGAACTTGCGAATTTAACTTAACGTCTCAGGAGGGAACGCCGGGTTTTGATTCGGGCTCGACGCAACTTCTTCCGGAAGGAAGTTTACTTTCTTGTGAATGGACCCGCGAGAAATACTAGGATGCATATGGGAGCACCACATTAGCACAACTTACTATAACACATTTATCGTATATTTGTTTTTATGACATTACAAATCTCAAACTATGTCCACCGTTACATATTTATCCTAAAAAAATTCGTAGCATGAAAAACCTCAAAGTATACCCATTTTAATATATTTACCATAAATTTGTTCTTATGACGTGAAAAACCCAGAACTTCTACCTATGTAATACATTCACTATCCAAAAATTTTAATTCATATATTTTCAGTCACAACAACATTTTTATATCATTTAAGTTACGCGAAAGCGATGTCAATACAGTTTGTTTATGTTCATATTTGTTAACGGATAAAAAGTAAATGTGTCATACAAATATAAGTTTATGATTTTTTTGTGTCATTAAAAAAAAAATAGAATAAATATACCACAGTGAGTATAATTTGGGGTTTTTAGTAGTTTTTCCCAAGAAATTTAAGAAATCATAACTCTTGGGGCTCAATGACATGTTGGCATTAGTTTATGATTGGACCGGACTATTTCAAGTACGATCTTTTTCCATTTAAGAATTTGTACTCGATCTCCAGTGTATAGTAGTATATTGTGCTCCCAGAGCACCAAATGATTTTTATAGATGCGGATGGCTTGCCTCTAACAGATTCAGGAACTGATTGAACTTGGTGTGAAACTCGAAATATTGATATTATTAAAAAACAATTAAGAAATTAATTGTGATCCCCAATTAATTAATTACTCAGTGTGATCACATAATCAATAAGAAGATCAAAAGATTGAGGAAATGATTTGATTCATGCCCCCTCATCAATAAAAACTAACACACATGCCGCCCACTTCTTCCCCCTCTCTCAACCACGCATAGTCTATTCTATTCTCAAGGATAAATCCCCTAATCCCTTAAATGATTATAAATTCACGAAACTGCCATAAAGCATAGTAAAATCTCTTTTTTAGTTTTTTTTTTTTTTTGTACTGTCACCTCCTAATACTAATTAGACATCCGATATTGATTTCATATTCCAAATCTTTCTTTTTAGTTTTATATCATGGAGCAGATTTGGCATATCTGATGGGCACATGGGGGATGGTGGCAATCATTGGGAAGAAGAATATTTGTTGGATTATTGATAATCTTTTAACTATTTTAATATTTTATGGATATACATATTCTCAGAATTGGAAAAAAAAAATGATTGGGTGGATGGGCTTCTCAGCAGATTGACTTTAATTACTCGCAAATTGATCAGATTAATCATTAATTCATACAACTTGAAACAAGAAAATCGAGCGTGGATCGATGTGGGTTTTAACTATACAGTTTTGACTGGTCAAAGATATGATTAAAGTAAGTTCTTCTAGGTACTTTATATGTAAATTGTAATAAATCCAATCGGATTTCAATTATATATTTTTAATTATTTTTTTTTCATTTATTAATTATTTGTGAGTTCCGCATATTCTAGTGAGCATGAGATTGGACCTACTCGAAGCAAGACAAGAGAGGGATCAGCACATCACATGGAGGGTTCTGCGCATATGAATTGAAAAATCTGACCTAAGAATAAAACTACTTGCGACCCATGTTTCATCGGAGTTTAGTTTGTCCCACTTTTTTGGAAAGAATAATGTAGCAGCAACTAGTGGAAACATATCGTTGCCCGGGAGATACCCGACGTTGACCAGTCGCAAATTGGAACATCGCCGATGGTTAACGTTGTCAATTTCTCTGCTTTTGGTTAGGGGATGCACGTTAAGAGATTAATAGTACCCGCATGAGATTGAACATGCCCTACGCATCTAACTGGTCCGTGACAATGTGCTATCTTATGCTCTCGAGTCAACCGGATCTTCAGTCGGGATTTGGTCTATGCAGATAGATAAGGCGTCTAAATTCGTGACCCAAATTGGAACTCCACTACTCTGAATTAATGGGCAGAAGAGAATGCAATGTATAAAGTTGATAGCTAGACCCAAATGAAGTCTCTCTCTTTGTCCCTTGTTTGTTAGGATTTTTTTTTTTTTTGGATGAAAGGCAATTAATATATTGAAAAAGATCGAGTGAACAAAAAGAAAAAGAAAAGAACACGACATTAGAACCCACACTCAAAACAACGGATCATAGTGAGTAGAGGGATGCCGAAAAAAGCCACAAACGTGGCAATCCACTACAAAATAAGAAATGAAAGCACGGCATGAACAACCGGTAAACAGAAACAAAATGCCTTCAGTTAGAGAATGAACCATCCTCAGGATTTAGTGAGAATCTCTGCATCAGCTGCAACTACACCAACTGCACCAACTGCCTTAATCAAGCCGCACTAGCTGAAAGGGAGGGAATTAACGCTCCCCAGAAAAGATGACCGGGTTAATGCCCCATCTCTGCTGCAACCTTCTATTTTTGATGTTATCTTCAACATTCCTAACAGTGATTGTCTTATCTCTTGACCATTTTAAAGAGATGATTATTCATAGTCGAGACAGAAAGAGCTTGTTCTCGGAAGAGAATAATGTTCTTGTTGTTCCAAAACTAGAGCTTGCTAGGATTTGGCACAGTCATAGGGAAATAGAGAATAAAATATGAGAGAGAGAATTTGAGACATAAGATTTTATCTTGATTCATCCTAAACTAGGGCAATATCTAGCAAATGATTCCACTATAATTAGCGCATCGCACCACTCTATTACATCCCTTAATTATAAGAGAAATAAATTATTGTTGACACCTAAATTTTCGTAACCCGATTAGTTGTTTACCACATTAAAAATTAGAGATTAATTTTTAATCCCTAAACAAAAATATTAGAATTAAATTGCATAACATATAGTTTTAGGAGCATTTTTATTATTATTATTACATTTGCATTGGACTTGTGACGGATAGGCTTGACTTGATGGTTTTGAGCTTTAATTTGATGAGTTGGACTAAGCCAACGGAGAGAGCAAAGTGACCCAAGCCCGTTATTCTCTGAAGATCGAAAATTGACTTATGAGGAATAACGATTTGATATTTTTGGAAAGGACTCATGGTATCCTTCCAATATTCGGTAAATCTTTTATATATACATATTTCGCAAAAGATTGAAATGTTTCGGATGAAATATTGAAAAAATAAAAGAAGATATTGCACATAGAGGTATATATTTAGAGCAATATATCATCACGTTGACCAACGGAGACAACCGCTGCTTGCACCAAGAAAGCCCTGCATCATTGCCGTTCTGACCTCCCTGCTCGGTGACCACATTACTTCCCCCGCCACAAGAAGCCCTGCATAGCTACGACGTCTTCATACAAATAAAGCTTGGGCCCAACTAACGCGACGGTTGACGCTGCTCCCTGTCCGAGACCCTGATATTGGAGCCCCGCCGCTCTGCTGTCCAAGCCCTGCCGATGAACCGACACTCCTGTTGATCCCGACATCGCCTGCTTGAAGCTGCTGCCATTGCTGCTTACGTCCACAAACCGAGATTAAGCAAATTCCCGACGACGCTGTTGCTCTCCCAACGTTGCAGTTTCCTCGTGACGCTGATCATACGACGCTGTCATCCAAAACCCCGTCGTGAATAGCAAAGCCGCCGCTGTTACCCTCTCGCTGGACCATCAACAACCCGGGTGAGCTTCCTAGCTCAGTCCCCGAAGGTTGTTGGTTTCCCCCCTAACGTTGTCTGCTGCGTGACGCGCTATCCAGTCCGGTCTCCATCAACCCTAACGAGACATCCGAGAGCCGTGAGTTCCAGCACTTTCTCTGGGAGAAAAGTCAAAAGAAATAACACAGAGAGAGGCGCTGATTGGTGAAGAACAACTGAAGAAGATGAAGCGCAAGACGTATCCAAGAAGCATGAGTCAAGAAGTCTTAAAGAGTTCTTCCCGGCCACTGTGAAGATCCACGTTCATCATCACCTCATCTCCACGTCCTCCACATAACCAAGGAAAGGCCAAAGGAGGAAAACGTGGAGACAGAGGAGAGCTGTACCGCACCCACTGAGACAATTTCCACAAGCAGAAAACGCCAAAAGAGAAGATGGTCACGACGACTCCTTCGCCCATGACAGCACCCGTGGCGAGCAGCTACACCGCGAGCCTTGCCGAGCACCACCACGTCGAGTCACGAGAATCCGAATTTGGAAGCCTATATTCGAACTAGGTGAAAATCTTATCTATTTCGATTTCTGAATATTTCGTTTCCTTAATTAAATATAGTGGATGCACGTAATTGAAATTCTCGATATGTGATCATGTCCGCAATATCAAATACCCTTTTAAATTAGAAACTATTCCATAATTTCACAACGTGCACACAATTGATAGTCCGATTTCATGCTTGAAATACAATTCTCACGCTCGAAATATAATTCGCGATTTCGTTAAAAATTAGTCCATCCGATCTTATGTGCAAGATATGATTCGTCAATTTATTATATGAGTATCGATCATGTCTTGCCTAATTTGCTGCCTTATTGTCTTTTTTATGCCTTTGCTTGGATTGCTTTTGCTTCCTTTAAAGAAAGCCCAAGAAAATATATATTTGAGTTGGATTAGGTTCATGCTAGAATATTGCATGTTTTAGGATAATTTGCTTATTTAGATTAGGCATTTTATTTATTCCAATTTTTGAAATAAAAACACCGAAAACATTAAGTGAGGATGTTAGATTTTCTTTTCATTAATTTAAATTGCATGTTCAATTATTAGGCAATTTTAATTTCGAATTTTATAAAAAAGGAAAAGAAGACATAAAAAAAATATCGTGTGTCACCTAGAATTAGGTCATTTTGTTATCTAGTCATTGCATGTTTAGCATCATTTGAGCATGTGACATATTAGGATAGTTGCATTTAATATTTTCTTGTAATTAGATCATGTTAAATAATTAATGACGAATGACATATAATTTGTATGATAGGTTGCATGTTATGTGTCATTTTAGTTAGACATTTTGGCGTGTCATTACATTGCATTCCACATAAGCTAAGAGAAAATCCTAAAAAAGATTGAGTGATTACGTATTAATTAGAATTATCTCTAAGATTGTTGATGTGAATTATGATCTAACATTGCAGATACTTTCCTTGCTATGAGGTATGTCTCGTAATTTTTATTTATTGCTTTATTTTGGGTGTTAACTCGGTGGTTTGCGTACCCGTATGATCACCTCACATGTTAGGAAAGTAAATTATAATTAGTTCAAGCTGTCTGCAAAATATTTTTTCAGAATAAAAAAAAAAAAGGTACTGAAATGGTGTTAGAGAAATCTAGCGTAATCAAGTCTCCGAATTCACAATTCCTGGTTTACAAGAATAAAGTAAATCTCCCGTTTTACTTTACTTGGGTTTCTAATCGACCCACCAAAAATATATTAGTGGCAATTCTTAATCAAAAAATAATTTACATGTTAAAAACTTAAACCCTAAGTCGTGAGTTAGTATGAGTTTGGGAGAGCCTGAACTAAGTCTAGACTTAATAATCCATTAGCCAAGCACTTGAGGTTAGGTCGTGACAATTATATATACCTAGTAGCTATTCATGATCGTTGTCCCCGCGACTCTCGCTGTGGCAACCCCCAAACTCCTATCCACTCATTGGAGAGCGAGATCCCCGTGTTATCTGTTGGATGAGAAGTATGAATCACATCTCAACATCGCTCTCATCCTCCGATACTTAAATTAATAAGTGGAAGAGAATGGGAAGAAAAAATATGATAACCAGACCCAAAATTTAGTCTCGCTTTCTTCGATACTGAATTATCTTGTTACGCGGACCCAACGGCTCATCAAACTTGCCCCTAAGACCTGATCAACACTCAAGTTATGGGCAATTGAATTGCTCCAAGACAAAGATGAAGCTGGTCTAGCCCCATTCTTTGGGGCTGAGTTGACTTAACAGCACTCTAAAACACGTTTGTGATTCTCCCGGTCAGGATCAATTGACTTGCAGTCTAAGTCCATTAGAGCTCTGTGAATAACCTGTTGCGACACGGGACTGTTCTACGGCCCGTCGGAAACGGATCCTCGGATCGCGACGGACCGTAATTTGTGGCATTTTTCTGGTTACTTTCTGTAAAAAGTATCCTATCCTACAAAATCTTAAAAATTTTATAATCAATGGACCTCCTTTTAAGGCAGGGATCATACACCTTTGGAAAAAGTGCGACACCCCCTCTGCCCAAAAGACGAAAAGCGCGACGGCAGGTCCCACGCTTCAGGAATTTTGGCAGTAGACGACAAGTTACCTTTCCTACTTTCACGTTCTCTCACCAATACTGCCAGTGATTGAATCTATATCCTGCGTCTAATCAATAAGTAAACATCGATTGCTTAAAATCCTGATCTATACTTTCATATCTAACCAAAAAGAAGCACAGAAGCACAAACAATCCGACACTCGGTATCTCCCATGTTACTCGGCTTGTTGACTCAGCTTAATTCGCCTTTGATTGAGTCAAGATCCTTTCTTTAAAGTGGGATTGAGATTCTGACACTTTGCTAATTGCCCGATTGAGATATTTTCAATAGAAAGTGGTTCCAAAGTGGTTTTACCAATTCGTCGAGATTCTTCTTAAGTAATGATTATTCCCAAGAAGGGGAAAAGGTATTTTGCTTCTATACCACGTATTTCACCTACGCATTACTAATGCGGCATTAGTGCAAAATCGACCGAGTCTTCCCGCGCCGTACCCATAGAATAATAATAACAACAGTTTGATTCCCTTAAAAAGTACAAACTTCAGCTTTAGTCTCACTTTAATCCTTAATTTTGTTTTGTCTCAAAAAAATCAACTTTATATCTAGTCTCAATTCTAGCCTAAACCTTTTTGTTTTGTCTTACAAAAAGACCCCAAATTTACCTCATGTCCCAATTATGGCTTACATTTTTTTTTTATCTCATTAAAAAGTATCAACTTTTATTTCATACCCAAATCTGCCCCGTCAAGTTTTCATGGAGTACACATGAAATAACACATGCAAAATCCTTAACGGCGTGATTAGACTGAAACTTGACGGGAGCCAGATTTAGATGCTGACTTAAAGTTTGTGCTCTTTTTATGAGACAACAAAAAGTTTGGGCTAGAACTTGAACTCGACCTAAAATTGATGTTCTTTTACGAGACAGAAAAAAAGTATAGGCTAGAGTTGAGGTTTGATTTAAAGTTGATGCTTTCTCATGAGACAAATTAAAAAGTTTGGGTTAGAATTGAGACTTGAGTTAAACTTGGTGCTTTTTAAGGGAAATAAGCCTAACAAAACAGTGGGAAAATGACATTACAAGTATTAAAAGTTGCGTACGGTAGTCACTTCAATGCCAGATTTTTTTTTTTTTGATCACTTAATTGCTATTAAAAAAAAAGATCATTTAAGTATGAACTCCAATTTGGGTTAGTGGAAATTTGATGTAGCAATTTTTTATTAATTTTTCAGTCCTATGTAGCTCACTGGCATACTTAGTCGGCATATAACCCTTAAATTATGTTGTCTCAAAGTGCCAAATAATGATCCTTTAAGTACCAAATTCTGTTTAAAGTGATTACTTCATTGCTAGTTGTTGGAAAAAAAAACAATCACTTCAATGCCAAGCACGCCACTTGAAAATGTCACGTGGACTGGACTTTTTAAATAATATATCGGGTCATATAAGTTTTAATTATAAAAGCCATGCCTTATATTGGTCGGAATTTTTTTATTGTTGACACTTAAGTGATCAGTTTTTCTCCAATTTGACATTTAAGTGATTCGACAAAAATTTTTGACACTAAATTGAGTACTGTACATAACTAGTGATGCTTCTAGTATTTTTTTTACCCAAAACAGCACACATGGGGCAAATGAGAACACTTTATTATTTTTGTTCGTATCAATGGTACGTGATGCGATATAAGCATTACATACTAGGCTTTTTATCCTAACACTGGGGTCAATATTCAGAAGTTTTAGAGGGGCCCGAGGAAAAAGGTGCGCTCACATGAGAATCCTTTTAAATGTGTGAAAAGAGACGGGGCCCCTGACCCATTCAAAACGCATTGTTTCAAATTGGAAAGAGTTTGCCCTTTTGTACTGTCATTATGATGTGCCAGTGGACGACCATTGACAGGGAAATTATGTCTGACCAATTCGCATCCACTCCTTTTCTGCTCGTCCCTTGCCGGTTTTGGCCTGCAAGTATATCGACATTAATGGCCCAATTGAATTCAATCCATAGCTGCTTCCAGCTAATTTTAGGTCTCTTTTGACGTTTTATTCATTTCCATAAAAATAGTAGAGAGGTACGATGCAATTTAACTGCAATTCAAGACGAATCATCAAAACAAAATAAGTGCCAAATAAAAAAAATGAATCATCAAAATAAGGTTAAGGATCACATGCTCAAAGAGTAAATCTATAACGTTTTCAAATAAAAATTAGCGGTCGATCACCGAATCCATCTTTAGCAATGAGTATACATCGAAATATCCATTTATTATAACTGCTTTGCTTTTTGGTGTGCTTTGGTACAATGTCCCCAATATCATTGCCATTTAAAATAAAATAAAAAAGGTTGAATGAGTAAATGTAACACTTGTACACTAATGAAACTGGAGGGAAGCGAAACTCCGAAATCATACATGCAAAAAAACTTAAGTCTAAACAAGATCGAGATAAAACCCTTCTCAAAACTAGAGAGAGAAACTTCTTAATTTACACTAGATCGGACGAGAAAAGCTCCCCAAATGGGAGGAAAACAAGAAAGAGAAAACAGAGAACCAAAATAATCAATTTAGTCCTAAATCTTTTGAGAATTTGCGAATATAATACTTCTATCTAATTTTGACCGGAATCACTAATATAGATGTTGGCACACCAACGTGGACATAGTATTTCACCCGACTTTGGCTAAGTTTTCTATTTTAATCACAAGGAAAAGGGTTCTGGCGGGGTCCAGACCTACCTCACCAGCTGTTGGAATGCTTGGTTTAAGGCACGACGAAATTGTACCTCAACATATGTCAAGACCGAAAAATAGAGATAAATGTAAACAGAGTTATTACATGCCGACGAACTAATATCGATTTTCTAGGTTGTCCTTTTTTAAAAAAATTTATGAAGGTCGAGACTCGATGCATTTTTAATATAATTAGTTGGTCCCCTCAAGTTAGATAAACCAAGGTTCTTCGTTGAACAGTTGGGCGGCCCTTCCAGAAATTGAAGTCAGAAGAAATTTCTCGTTTTGCTTTGAAAAGTTTGGCCAAGGGCCATACAAAAAGCACCAAAGATTGGACCAACAACATGTGTTTCGACGTGGGAAAAAGACGAAAAGCCTATCCGTTTCTCTTCTGGTCTGGATCAAAATGCGCCGTGAAGGTTCGTCTTTCATGCCAGCGAGTGCATAATGCTGCCTCGAAGTTCCCACCTTGGCGGGCTCACAAAGCATGCCAAAGTTCATACAAAGGTAAACAAATGGCTGTTCCCATTTTGATTTAGACTTTTTCCTTCATCCATTAGTTTTTGGTTTTTTTAGAAACGAGTTCTAGAGAAGTATCCGTCGTCGATTAAGACGATTAAGAAGTTATTGTTATTTTTGTCGACATGTGGTGTGCAAATGGTTGGTGTTGTGATGGATTGAAATTGCATTATCTGTCGCATGTCGAGGTCTCCTCGTGTATCGACTTCATCGACTGATGGTGTATCAAACTCACTAAGATTACCACCCTATATGGTCGGGAATCTTTGTGCTGACCTTACAGCGTGATCTCCATATGATGGATGCTAAACAAATAGCTAAAGAGCGAAGCAATTCCCCCTTAATTTTACCTGCGGGGATTGCTTGGTAATAGATTGATGAAATGTGGGATTTAAGGATGAAGGTGACGCAAACTGGTCTCAAGGAAGATGGAAGTACAGAAGGGATAGGGGAAGTGAAGACATGATGCTAGAAAAGTTACGCCGTCACTCGAGGATGGAGAAAATGAAAAATACGGACGGTCACTCGATAAAGTGCAACTGCTAATGCATGTGCACCCGCAGGCGAGAGGGAGAGAGAGAGAGAGAGAGCCATCCTTGGCTGCACAGTGAAAACAAGATTACATATTGAACATGTTAACGTATTTACAAGCCAGGGCTTTTCCAGAGAACCGCGCCTTATCCCGGTCTAGAAACTCAGCCACAGCTAAATTACAATTCTATGCAACGCTCTGATATGTAGTAAAGCTCCCCGTTCTCCTGTCAAAGGTAAGAGAAGCATTGGAACCTCTTAACTATTGTGAATGCTGAATAACAAAGGTGATGCAAAGTAGAAACCAAACTGTCAGGAGATTCTCTGGTCCTTTTCAGCTATCTATACCAGAACCAATTTGAACCATAGCACTATGAATCCCTCCTCTCCTTTTATTGGCTTAAGCTGTTTCCACATGATCTCCGCCATCCCCGCATTCTGAATCCGAGCTACCGTCCATCTCCTTTTCTGGACAATCAAGTTGCAAACATTCGGCGACTTCATAGTTGTCACTCTCAGTATCATGACTCCTGTTTGGAAGGTTCTCTCTCCTGACAACATTAAATACGATACCCTCCTGAACCCTCTCAGCATGCAAGAGATCTCCCTCAGTCACAGTGATGCTTGAGCTGCTTCTATTGCTCGAGTCCCGCAGATCGAACTCCGTGTTTTCTGAAGTTCTATCAGGTGTTGTCACCCTTGAGCTCTGAGAGTGTGTTTCTCCTCCCATTTGAACAACATTTGAGTTTAAATTAACAATCTTACTTAGGTCAACTTGTAAGTTCAAGCTTTGGATGTAGTCAATGAACTTGTTAGCGGAGCTACTCCTCATCAAGGGCCCACCAGATCTTGTCCAAGAATAATCTACACTCTCGGATTCACTGTCACTTCCATCATGCACACCACGATAAGGCCGGGAATTCTTACCTAAGGATCCTCCAACTCCTTGATGTAATGAGGAAGCAGCATCTGTCAGGAGATCTTCATCAAGGGACCCAGTTGAGTTCTCTCTAGCAAGGCAGTTCCATGAAGGGATCCTTCTAGACCCGCTGAATTTGGCAGTGGCGGCAAGGCCAAGAGAAGCCGCTGCAGCTCTCTTCGCACTCCTCTTGAGCCTGCGCATATGGTTGAGCATCGTAACACATTCATCAAGTGCAAGCTCAATGCCACAGTTTGCTTTGATGGCGGAGAGCTTCTCCCAAGTGCACCTTCTCCCCTGATTGGCAGCTTTCTGAAGCTCCATATGGGACGGGTTTTGGATGATCTTTGAGTACTATAATACAAACACCAATTGACAAATGCTTAAATCAGTTGCAACATAGATATATATAAAAAGGAGGTTGGCAATTCATGGGCAAGCAGAAGTGCAAACAGGCCAATCAATCCAGAAGCTTAGGGAAGAAGAAAGTCCATAGTTTACAAGCTCCTATCAAAAGTGCTTCGTAAGTTTTCACAAGGAGGTCTAGGGCCATTATATTGCACGTACCTGAGCAAGTGTGGCAGGCATAACAATAGTGACATCACCCTCCCATTCTTGCGCAAAGAGCTGAGCGATACCCCCAAGAGGAAAACCAAGCTCCAATACTTGGTTGCATCTATGTTTCACCTCCAGCTCAATTAATTGAGCAAGCTACAAAGTTCCACAAGAATTTAAAAAACAGATCATTCCTGTGCCTTTATATACAGAGAAGACTACATCATATAGCACAAGATATCCAGTTATCCACCATCAAAATCACAAACCTGAGTTCCCATTCCTTCCTTCTCATGAACCAACAAAAGATTAAAACAAGTCTTGGAAAGAGTAACAATCTAGACACCCGAAAAGAATTGTTCCAAGGTTGACATAAAAATGAGAAGAACACTCCATTGTTTGAATCAATCATAATCAGAATCCTTGAAACTTTCCTTTACTTGTTTCTTTCTTTTGTGAGGGAACCCCTATTGTACCATTTAGAAATGGTTTGTAACCGACTTTCAGATCAGCTAGTAGATAAACATTGTTTCATTTATATAGGTTACTTAGAAAACTTTTGAAATAAAGATGTCAACTTACAATCTCTCTGAAGCACACGACATTATCTTATGTTATACCCCAAGACAGGGGGACAACGGAAGAACTGATGAGTAGAGGAAGCATTCTTCAATTTTAAATAGTACCCAGGGCTTTCTTTACCTAGAGAGAGTTTAGGATGTTGAAGCAAATATATCCAAAGTAAAACAGGTGCAAAAACATCTTCCTGTTAAACGTTAGAAGGCCTATCTCATATTTTTAGAAATCGGGAACTTTGATATTGTAACCGAACCTGCTAAACTTATCGCCTTGAACAATTTAAACCATTTGCTCAGAAAAAAAAACTGGATCAACAACCACTAGATAACAGGTATGGCCTCTTTAGGGGCAAACCATTTAGGAGAAAGCGATAGAGATATGAATTAAAGATGGCATTAAAGAAAACTGCCAGTAGATCTTAGAGATGATACCTTGGCAGCAAAACTCCCGCCATAAGCTCTCACAAAGTCCTTCATTCTCAATAGTGGTGCGATATGAGGATTTGCTTGACTCACTATAAAGTGATTCACATTGAATAGTTCCTTTAGCTGCATCATGGGCAGATCAATTTCCAAGCTACCATCTCTCCATCGACGGCCAGGTGCCCCAGAGTTCTCCTCAGGGTCCAAATTGAATGGTGGATGATAGGGAACAATCTCTCCACTTCTATCCTTGGCCATTAGTTCCTGGGCTTCAAAAAGGCCAGGAAAGGCACAAGAAGCGGTCACCGCACTCCAAATGACAACATGAGGTGAGGTTAAGTAGTTAAGGCACCTAGGTGGCTCATGCTTCCGCGGAGAGCACACTGTTATCCCAAGAATTCGTCCTGTCATGTCATAAGCTTCTTGAAATGTAAGATTACTGGTAAGGTGCCTCAACATACACTGCAATTGTCTGATCTCATGCACAGCTCCTTGCCTCATGACCCTCCTGACAACGGCAAAAATGCCTCCCAGCTGATCAAAAAACTGCAATGAGTGCCAAGAATCTTCAAAGAAGCTTTGAAGCTCGGGCCAAGACCTGGTGGCAACAACAGAGCACATTATGGATCCCACACTGGAGCCAGCAATTATCCTAGGCAAAACCTTAAGTTCAACCACTGTTTTAACCACACCGACATGAAAGGCTCCCAGAGAAGCTCCCCCACTCAAAAGCAAAGCTGTCCTACCAAAGGCATGCCTAGTCTCATGCATGAAAGAAAGCTTCTCCTCCAAAGTGAGCTCATCAGAATCAGAGTTGCAGACCATTCTTAACTGAGTTGAGACCTCATCAATGTACTCCTTAATGAGCTTGGGCACCTGAAGTCTACCCTTGTGAAGCTGAGGGTTACACATATTCCCGAGATTCCTGATCAGATCAGCTCGCAAGTAAAAGATGATATCTCTAAGAGACCCCTCTTCGCGACGGTGGCGGAGCTCTTGAAGCTTGTTTCTAACCAGTTCCTCATCATAAAGGTCCGATTCATTCATCTTCAGTGTCTCTTTATCAAGCATCTTAGCAGCATGAGCCCATTCCTCATAAGTCA
Source organism: Eucalyptus pauciflora (assembly GCA_007663325.1). Lineage (NCBI taxonomy): Eukaryota > Viridiplantae > Streptophyta > Magnoliopsida > Myrtales > Myrtaceae > Eucalyptus > Eucalyptus pauciflora. The sequence continues at coordinate 5,720,175 of VMYD01000386.1, forward strand.
ATGCAGCTCTCATCATGTTCCGCCAAAATTTCCTCCGATAAGCCATTTCGGCCCTCACTTTCACAGTAGTGTACCGTCTTAACAAGAAAGCTATAACGGTGACCATTGCCAATATCCCTTGTGGATTCCTAGGATGAAACCACGATATCATGGTGGCAACAAAGTTCCCAGTCCTAAACGCATAATCTAACACCACATGAAAGAGCTGCCGCGACAGCTGTGACATCGATCGAGAACACAGGATTCTGAAAGCAATGGCGCGACCAAGAATGGTCGAAGGGCCGATGGAGAACGGATTAATGTTCGCCTCATTACTTATATCCATGTCTTTAGTAACAACCACCCTTGATCTCCAGATGCTTTGGTATGCCAAATTATCAAATGGGTTCCTAAGGAACGAAAGAATAAATTGCAGACTTCCACTACCCACAGCAAAAAAAGGTAGGGAAAAACCTCAATGAGCACAAGGCGCAAAGATGGTCCCGAGGGGACAATGGAATACCAAATGGACGGGAATAAATCAATTTCACAGAAGACCAGAAAAAGACGCTGTTTTGAGCAAATTAACAGACTAAAAGATTCCAGAGACAGATCGTGCTTCTAAATGCCCAGCAAGAGTCGACAACATTGACCCAGACAACAGCTAAATTATTCAAGCTGACCTGCAATTCGTGATATTTATCGAGTCATCAGGAACATCGAGAACCAAGAAAGCTCCTAATCAGCAGAATCAAGGTGCCAAAGATCCTTCGAATCGCAAAAAGGCAGGGTCCTCTCAGGCAAAGGGATTCTCACTGCAATCCCCAGCTACAACTTCACAAGATCAAATTCCAAGACGCGGGCCGAAGTGGAAGAGGCGAGAGAGGCGAGACCCAGAAGCGCAGAAATTAAACCAACCCAAGAACGATGGCGAATCCGGGAAGAGATAGGGATTCACTCGACAACGGGTTGATGACGCGGAGCCGAATCAGCAGCGATGGCGACGGATCGCAATTAAGAAGACGGATAGGATAAGAGGGAGGGAGATGGCGAGCGTCGCTACGGGACGGAGGAGCTTTCTCGGAAATTATGGCAGGGAGCGAAGACGGAATGGACGGGAAGAGGAGAAGAGGAAGAAGACAGGAGAAGGGTCGAGCGTCGTCATTATTACGTCGCAGGGAAATCGGGCATTCGGCATTGCGGAAGTCGTGGGGCACTGCGGGTGAGCCGGGGGGAGGATTTTCAAACTCGTGTTTCTTGCTTTACTTGCGTCTTGTCTTGTGTGTACGCAACCGCAAGTGACCCTTTTGTTGCTTGGAAGGAAGACGAGGAGATTGGTGGCGACGTCGGCGGAGGCGGAGGCGGAGGCGGAGGAGGGGAGGAGGGCGGAGGAGGAGATGGCCCGGAGAAGAAACGACGCGGATGAGGGAGATGTTCGAGCCCAATGGGCCTAGCAGTCGGCCCGGGATTGCTGAATGAGATCGTCTGCATCCGTTTCGTTGTGTACTGGGCCCAAAAAGTTCGGCCAGGCTTGATCTTTAGTTACATCCGGTTCGGCTTTTTCGAAGGGCTTTGGGCCAATTGAAGTCCCTTGATTAAAATTAAAAGGCGAGTCATCCGGTAAAATTTGTTTGGAGAGCTTGAGTGAAAGTCAACATTGGCGATTCTGGAAAGCATGAAGTAGGTGGATGTGCCTTGACCTTTCGGCATTTTGGAATGTCAACTTTCAAGTTTAATGAACTTTTTTTAACTTCATTTCTACCGTTTATCGTCTCTCTCAACATCCTTCGCTCCAGATTCCCATCGACGTGAGCCTAGAGTTGACGATCGCCAGGGGACAATCATCGAGAGTCGAGTATCCCTAGGGGTTGACGGTCGTCAAGATTGGGGTTCAACGGAATTGGGTTTATCTTCTCCCTCGCTAAACCCAAATCTAGACATCGGTTTGACATCCCACTGACTGGTGCACTCGGAGTGCTGATAGTCGCTGACCGTCGCCGAAGTCAAGCGGGCCTTGGCATCACCTCTATTAAAAATTCTCCACCATGTATGTGAGATTGCTTCCTTATATATGCTCCATTAGAGAAAAGTTTAGTTTGTGTAGGTTTTCCTCTTCGTCTTCCCAAAATAAATGATATTTTGGGTCGGTTTTGATTCTCTTTGCCCCCTTTTTAACCTGTAAATTTGATACCCTCAGAGGTTGCATGGACTGTTTCTTGTTTATGATTTTACTTTACCAGAGCTACGACAGTTTTGGTATGTTTTCCATTGATTGCGTACTCATTGAAGTGAAACCAAACAAGCCTCTTATACTTACAAGCGAGATGGGCTAAGGCTTCACGTCTCCCAGATAAAACTTTCTCTGTTCATTTATTTTGGTTCATTGCGACATGGAAAAGTCCGGATTTCATCCGGTTTTCATTGGTTTTCCTTTTAATTGGATGGGTTCGACGAATTGGGTTTGGACAATTCGGTAAAACGTGGATGTGGTTGTGTGGATTTAGTTAATGAACTGGTGGGGAGGAAGAGAGATTCTAGTTGGTAATGATTGATTTCTTGATTTTGTCGGTTCAGTTATGGCATTTCTGCTGTGGTAGGTAGTACTAGTAGAGGTTCCCATTTTGAGCGTTGGAATGAGCTTGTGAGAAGGTCAAAGATTTTCGCAGTGGAAGTCGTTGTCCAGAGATTTCTTGATCTCAAAGGTTGACGGGTTTGCTTCCGCAATGGAGATGATGAACAGTCGCCGTGCCCTCTGTTTTTTTTTTTTTATGTGTTTTGACTAAATGCACCTTTGAGCCAAAGGTCTTTGGAAAAATTACCTTGCATTTCCCCAAAACTCACCAAATGCACCTCTCACCGGCCGGCTTGCTTCGGGGCAATTTTGCTCGAAATGTGCTGATTTGGCCCAAATCGAAGCTAGGGTTCTTTGAGAGCATTTGTCATCCTAATATCACTGAAGTAGTTTCTATCTTCCAATCATGTCTGTCATTTTTGGTTCCTCGATCCGACTAGGGTCAGATTTGTTCAACTCACCCAACAAGTTCATACGATTTTAGTGGACTGGTTCAGTGAAAGTGCTTACATTTGGGGGTGTCTTTAAATGGGAGAAAATTAGAACATTTTTGACAATTTTGCCTCTACTGTTGCCATCGAAATAAGCATGTCAGTCGCACTTCAAATTTGAAATTAAATCGGCCACTTCAACCCCTTATTTAAGATAAAATTTATTCTATGCACTCTTTTGTGAAAACGATTTCACTTTAGATCCTTTTTTGAAATTTTTCCAAGCAACTATACTTGTATCTGTGTGTAGGATTTTATATACTGTATCATCTACCAATCTTCTATCATTTGGCTCCAATTCCCTTGGTGTCGTTAATATCGTTTCTTGAAATAATATTTACTTGGATGACAATATTTTGGCCTTTTAGATTAGAATATTTCTGAGGGAGCAGTAGTGATTGGTGATTTGCGTGCGGCGATGGCAATTGGCGATCAAAGACCGGCAGCAACTATTGAGGTCTAGAGATCGACGGTCATGACTATGGTAAACGATGTGGCAATGATGGTGATGGAATTCGGTTGTTCATAGTTTTGCAGTTGTAGAAATGTGGTCCTAGTAGGCAATCTAATCGCGCAATTTTCGAGGAATTCTATTTTATGCGGAATCCATATCTATGGTTTGATTTCCCTTTAACTATAAAAAAATGTAGGAATTGGAATCTCATTCTTGGAGGAATCCAATCCTATCTTGAACTAAATAAAGTCGTTAATTTCTTAGTACATCACTTTTAGAAATTTTCTTATATTATAAAGATACTGTAGTTTCTAAACCGTTCTAATTTGTTCAATCTAATTTTTGAAGTTTTCTTTTGTCTGATTGAGCCTCTAACTTTTTTTATGTTCAATTGGACCTTTCTGTTCAAAATACACGAACGGTAATGCTGACATAGGCTATGGCAGCCTTGTCAAATGGATGGGAGGAGGCAGAAGGCGATGCGACGAGACAGGAGCACCACGGGGCAAGGCAATAATCCTTGAACTAGACGAACCCTTTAATTTCTTAGTTATCTCTTTTAAAATGTACTTGCCATGGAGCTAGCACATGCAACAAAACATATCAATGTTATGATTCGGAGCACAATACAAGGAAATAGAGAGTAAAAGTAATAAAGAGAATTTGAGTTACAAAGTTTTATCCAAGTTCACTTTTAAACTAAAGTTACATCTAGCAAATGATTCCATTATAATTAGCACATCGTACCTATTTATTACAATTTTCAATTATAGGATATATATCAAGTAGATATCACGATCCCAAATAAAAACTATTAATGACGACTTAGGGGTCCTACTCAGGGTAGTCCCCGGGCCCTTGCCCACTCTCTCGGGAGGAGGACCTCCGTTGATGGGGAAAATAAATCACACCCCAAAATCAAGAGATGATAAAAGAAATCAGGCCTTCTACCAGCTGAAGCGTCGAAATTCGAATGGACTTTTGAAATTCAGGTCTTTGTTGTACTGTATATTCTACCATCATTCGCTCATCCCCGCCTTCTCTATCGCAGGAAGTAAGCCACTTCAAGGCATTTAATAATCTATGCTCCCCGTCGGAACACATGACTGCTCTTCTCGACTCCGAAGTCTTGAATCAACGTTGAAAGAATGTACAGTATAAGCAATTGAACGGTTCGCCAGTGATCATGTCATATGTCGGATTTGAAGTCAAAGTCAAAGTCGTCGCCACCGTGGCCCGCCTTGTTCAGCCGGATCCAAAACATCAAAAGTTCAATTTTTTCTTCTTCTTTCCTCCTCTTGTAATTGCCCACGGTGGGAAAAACCGGGAGAGGCGGGACGAGATTTGTAGCCGGACTCTTTTCTTGGTTCATGGCCGACACATGCCTTGTCCACTTGCACAAGATTCTTGTGAGGACATAAACAAAATAAAAAAATTGCGCCAAAACAAGAGTACCCATCGAGAGTCGGGCGATTACCATTGTATCATATGATTCCTGTCATCTCAAAATATATATAATAAGGTTATGTCAAAATTGAATAGGACACATTCGATGAAAGTTGTCTCGACACAAACATAACAAGCTTAACAAATGGTCTCACATGACTCTACGATACGAGCGTGATTGCGAGACATGTTGACGGTGGCACCGTGTTTGGTGCCGATCAGACACGACAAGTTAATCGGTCTACAAATATACTTTAATACACCTAGAGTATGAATATACACGATAACTTATGTTGAACATTTCTAACATCCCACGTGTCGGGCTGTGCCGCACGAAACAAAGCGAATCGAGAATTGCTAAATCCTAGCCTCTCCTCCTTTGCGGGTCCCGCTTCTGACAAAATCATAGCACGAATTCATACTTGCGGATCTGATTCCTGCACGGCGGCGCAATGCGATCCCTCCCGGCCCTCACGCCATGCCTGACCCCACACGCTTCGCCATCTCGCCAGTACAAAGTCGATGCAAATTCGGTGTCCCTTCTCTCCCTCTCTCTCTCCAATTCTGACTCTCCAGCCGGTCTTCGCACGCGTTCACGGACAAATCCTGGAAATTACGAAGTCCCTCCAGGGCAATTCATGATCCGGCGAATCTAGAGGGGAAGAAGAAGAAGGAAAATGCTCTAGTGGAGTGAAGACTGCGGAAGGCCTCGCCGGCCATCGTTAGTAACCAATCGGTTCGTCTTTCGGCGCTTCGATATGACCTAAGAGATGTTGCTCATGGGTTCTTCTCCAATCGGACCTTGGAGCTGACGGTGTCACACGAACATCGCGGATCAAAAGTAAACGCCTTAAAATATGAATCGGGTCTTGTCTGAAGTGGACGTTTCAACTGGATGCGGGTTGTTGTAGCCTTGTAGGCTGCATGAGAACCTATGATGCATCTCTAACGAGGCCACAAGCTAGGGGAAGCTATCTCTCTCATTCATGGGTCCACCTGCGTTCACAATTTGCAACTTCCCAGCAAGAAATTATTTGTAACATGACTAATCTTTTATATCCTAAGTAAGGTGTAGAGTCGGAATTAGAGCTCCATAAAGAATAAAGGTACTGTACCAATCAAGAAGATGCACGGTATGTTAACACTGATACATTAAAATAGAAAACGAATCATGACAAATCATTTATTAAGAAAGGTCGTGTTTGTGACATAACTAATCTATGTACAGTGACTTCAACCCAATATTATATTTGATGACATGACGTGTGTGTGTTTAATAAGAAAATGCAGTCATAATCACCACCACCCGATTAGAACATGGGCCTCAGCAGATTATTTTTTTTTTTTTCCCATCTGAAGAATCCAAAATACAGGTCAGTTGAGCAAAGGAAGGCCTGGTCAAACAGCCTTTCTTGTGCAAAATCAGAGCATCCATTGAAGCTTTCCCAAATCCCCAACCCGTGTTCCCCTGTGGTCAGCGCAGTCATGTTGCAGGAAAAATGAACGTCAAGCTGGCGAGCATAAGACCAACCACTACAGCCAACAGCCTACTTTGTGATCTTCTGTTTCCTCCCGTTCACCACGAAACTTTCCCGGTCTAAGATTTTCTTCCTTGCCCACAAGAAAACTAGAACACTTTTTTCTCTTACCTTCCCAACAAGGAAACTCCACATCGCACCTCCATGATTGAAGCAATCCTGACGCTGCTCCCGGGACTGCTTCTTGAAATTTGATCTGGGCCGTTTCCTGAACCAGAAAAAAGTTGACGGCCGCTGAACCAGGGGAGGCAAAACTGAAATAAGGGTCTGAATAGATGGAGATGGATTCGCTCTCGGGCCGGCCGAGCATGGAGTCCTCGGGAAGATCGGGAGAGTATCAATCTGGTCACGACGAGCTGCTCGACTGTTCCAGTGATGGAGCAGCCTCGGAATGGTCTACTTCCATTGAGACGTCGGATGCATCGCCGGATTGCGCAGAGGCACCGGCAGGTTCCGGTGTGAAGGCATATAATTTGCAGGTAATTCCACCAAATCCTTTTCCTTTAGCAATAATTACCAGACCAATAATGAAGGGGGGGGAGGTATGATATCTGGGTGGTAAGATGAATATGGCAGTAACTTAATAGCTTACGGATATGTATTATTGCCTTCTATGAACAGAAACCACTGAAGACATTAACTAGGAGATCTAGTTTAAGGTTGGCTAAGGGATTGACAAGAATGTCCAGTTCAAAACTCAGAAGGTCTTCTTCGAAAAAGATCACTGTAGTAGGAGATCTTCAAAGGAAGAAATTGAAGAAGTTGTGGTCCGTTAGGCTTGCGGGGTTTCAGACCGCAAGGCCATCTAGAAGAAACCCAAGTTTGCTATGTGACCAGCCTTTAAGTTCCTTGAGTGACCTGGATGCATTGCCAAATTATTTGAGGTCAACAAGATGTTCTGACGTGAAGAAGGTTAGTTCTCAAGCGAGTCATCGTGATTCTGAGCTGTCTGTCCGCAGCAGTGATCAGAATGGAAAATTCTCCAGTAGCTTTAAGCCAAAGCAGAGTCCTTCCAGTAATAAATCTGTTAAAGGCTTTACAAGAACTCCTACCCTCAGACCTGTGAGGATTCTGACTAAAATGGCCAGTTTGAAACCAAAGAGGCCTTCTGTATGGAAAGAGCCGCAAATTTCTCAGTCCCCCGACTCGAGCATTCATAGACCTACCTGTTCGTCGGCTATTAGGAGGTCAAAGATTCCTGAGCAGCCAGAGGATCCACAAGAGGGTAATTCATCTGAAAGGATTTTGGTGAAGAAATTTTGTCGGTATAGCTACTGTTCTCTTCACGGTCATCACCGGCATGGGGAAGCTCCTACATTGAAGCATCTGAAATCAGCAAGAAAGCGTGTGAATGCACAGCGAAGCAAGAAACTGGAAGGGCAGCCCTCTCGAAGAGTAAACAATACACGCAACTCAGTAAAGGGAAATGAGTTGAGCAAAATAGTCCCCCAGGGACAGCAAGCCGTTGAAGAAAAAGGGAATGTCACTCCCACTGTTCATGAACTCAAGAGGGAGGTTCCTGTAGAAATCTACACTGGACCAAAAGCAGATCCAAATGGAGTTGCAGCTCAAGATGGAGGCAAAGTTAACTCTGATTCTCTGGGTCTAGTTGAAACAGAGTCTGTTGAGATTATGAGTCCTCATGAAAGTTCTAGAGAAAGTATTCAGAAAGCATGTCTTCACAGTGAGGAGCAGCATGAGGTGGTGCCTCCTCTGACCCTCAACGAGGAGACACAAATGGAACTTCGTCAAAGTGGAAGTGAATATGAAATGGGCATTACTGACTCTATAAATACACAAAAGCATGAAGAGGAAAGTTCATCGGTTAGTTGCAATACTGGAGGAGGGAATGTTGCTTTTGATGAAGATCAAGCTGCATCCCCAGCAGTCTGCCAACTGAAACCTGAAGATGGTGGTGGTGTGTCCCATGACCTGTCCTCCAAGTTGACTGATATCACAGAAACCTGTCATTCAGAAGACCCACGGGATGTCAACATTGTCAGAAAAGTTGACGGAGAAGAGCCCTCATGTTTGGAGTCAGAACTTCACCTGACTGAACCAGCAATGAATGGTGAAAACACCACTGCATCAGATAGCATGGCTGATGAGCTAGCATGCACATCAGATGTATGTATTAGCAGTACAGAATCTGCTGAGGCCTTAAAGGATGAATTATCTTTGGCGAGTGAAGCCAAGGGAGAAAATGCAGCAGCTCAATTTGGAGACTCTGAGCCAGATGATCCATTTGAGACTCCTCGGGGAATGAAGAAGTATAATGGGTTGTGGCACCTAATATATCAGCACATGGTCTCAGATATAGCTGGAAGCGGAGGGTCACAGCCGTTCAATCTAGAAAATGAGAAAGAACGTGTGAAAGAGGACAGTACACTGCCTGGAGTGGACGGAACTGACCGCTGTCAAGAGGTTTCTGAACGTGGTCAGGACACTGGGACGCCAACCAATGAGGAAGACCGGCAGCCAATGGAACTGTGCCAGAGTGATGCCATCAAACTGTTACAAGAAGCAATTAACAAAATTCTTCTTTCCCAAACCCCAGTTCAGAAGTTTGATAGCCAGTCAACTCGTAATGATACAGATATGGAGGAGCAGTGTCACTCTGATGGGAAGGATGGCAGCGGAGGTGCAATCGAATTATCAAGAGTCTCTACTTCGCCTGAACCTCAAAATGGTGTGGCCCCAGAATCTAAAGAAGAGCAGGTCAGATCCGAAAATCTCTATGCCAAGAAGGAACAAACGGAAACTAAGATTTGGAACAAGCCTAACCAGCCTAAACTTAGGAGATGGAGCAATGTGAAAAAGTTACTCCTTCTCAAGCGATTCGTCAAGGCATTGGAGAAAACTAGGACCTTCAAGCCAAGAATACCTAGAATCCCATCCTCAGACCTTTACTCAGAAGCAGAGAAGGTTAGCTTGAGACGGCAATCAACAGAAGAGAGGAAGAAATCTGAGGAATGGATGCTTGATTATGCACTCCGGAAGGTCATTTCCAACCTGGATCCTGCACAGAAAAGAAAAGTCACTCTCCTTGTAGAAGCCTTTGAAACTGTCGTCCCAGCACAAGGAGGTGAATCTCCCATTAGTCCACATTCATCATTTTCATCTCCTGTTCACTGTGCTAAAGCCAACACAAATTGCTTAGTCCCGGATGACAAGCCAAGAGGCCCGGAGGATGGATACTCTTCTGGGACTTTGACTGGGAAGTCTTCAAGCACTTTACCAGTTGCCCAAAGCAGCTATTCCTCAACTGAAGAACTAGAGAATCCAGTGGCATTCTCTGAGGCCAATATAACAGGTCAGGACTTTTGTACAATAAACAGGGAATTAAGCACGGCGAACTTCAATGAAAACACTATGAAAACTAGCTTTACAAGACCTGATGTGGTTATGACTGAGTCCACCATTGCGAGTGATCTATCTGATCAGTGCTTGAAGGCAGAAAACAGTGAAAATGAAATTGACATTGAATTATCAGGCAATGGAAATGTTCTGGAGGAGAGTGCAAGGAAAACTCCAAGTTCAAATTTAACACCTGAGGGTGCTGATGCTGGATCAAACAGAAAAAGCTCTGAGACTGAAGGTTTAACGGGTGAAACAGTGACAATATTCAACGATTCTAAAGGTGATTCGCCTGAAGATAAAGAAGTATTGGAGCCGGATGATCAATCTCCTGTTGGAAGAAAGAAGTATAATGGGCTGTGGCACCTAATATATCAGCACATGGTCTCGGACATAGCCGACAGTGGAGGATTGCAGACATTCAATCTAGAAAATGAGAAAGAACATGTGAAAGATGGCAGCACACTGCCTTGCGTGGATGAAGCTGACCATCGTCAAGAGGTTTCTGAAGGGGGTCAGGACATTGAGGAAGCAACCGATGATGAAGATCGACAGCAGATGGAACTGTGCCAGAGCGATGCCATCAAACTGTTACAAGAAGCAATTAACAAAATTCTTCTTTCCCAAAGTGTACATCAGAAGTTTGATGGCCAGTCAACAGCTAGTGATACAAAGTTGGAGGAGCGTTATCACTCTGATGAGAAGGATGGAAGCAGAGGTGAAACTGAATCATCAGGCATCTCTACTTCCCTTGAACTTCAGAATAGGGCAGCATCAGATTCAAAAGAAGAGCAGGTCAGAACTGAAAATCTGCATACCGCGAAGGAACAAACAGAAACTAAGATTTGCCACAAGCCTAACCAGGCTACACTTAAGAGATGGAGCAGTGTGAAAAAGTTCATCCTTCTCAAGAAATTTGTCAAGGCATTGGAGAAAACTAGGAACTTCAAGCCAAGAGTGCCAAGAAGCCCATCCTCAGAACTTTCCACAGAATCAGAGAAGGTTAGCTTGAGACAGCAATCTACAGAAGAGCGGAAGAAATCTGAGGAATGGATGCTTGATTATGCACTCCGAAAGGTCATTTCCAACCTGGATCCTGCACAGAAAAGAAAAGTTACTCTCCTTGTAGAAGCCTTTGAAACTGTTGTCCCAACACAAGGAGGTGAATCTCCCATAAGTCCAAATATATCATTTTCATATCCTGTTCGCCATGCTAAAGCCAACATGAATTGCTCAGTCCATGATGAAAAAATAATACCCAGTGAGGATGGATACTCTTCTGAGACTCTGACTGGGAAGTCATCAAACACTTATCCAGTTGCCCAAAGCAGCAGTTCCCCAACTAAAGAACAACAGAATCCAGTGGCATTCTCTGAGGCCAAAGGAACAGGTCAGGACTTTTGTACAATCAGTAGAGAATTAAGCAGGGCGGTCACTGATGAAAGCCTCAGGAAAATAAGTTTCTCAAGTCCTAAAGAGGTTCTGAGCAAGTCTGTCTTCCCAGATGACCTATCCGATTGGTGCTTTAAGGCAGAAAACAGCAAATATGTACAGAAGCGTGCAAGGAAAACTCCAAGTTTAAATTCGCCACCTGAGGGTGCTAATGCTGGATCAAACAGCCAAAGCTCCGAGACCAAAGGTTTTTTGGGCAAAACAGTGACAGTATTCAATAGTTCTAAAGGCAATTCACCACAAGATAATAACGCAGAGTCAACACACATCCAAGGTTCGTCCCCTTCGGCCTCTGTTGATGACACATTGGAGGAGCCCATGACAACTAGTCAAGAAGGTAAACATGGAACAGATCCCAAAGATGAGGTCCTCTCTGATTCATCTCCACTTGAGGATTCCATGCCTATATGTGTCACTAATGCAGAACAGGAAGTACAGTTGGAGAACAAGAAGTACTCAAATCTCTGGTACTTGATACACAAGCATATGGTATCGGGTCTTAATACAGAAGATGGAAGCAGGTCACCTCTTGATGGATCCAGCAAGGAAGACGAAGAAGAGGAGAATAAATTGGACAGAAGGTATGGTTCTTGTCCTCGTCGCGATTCACCAGAAGCAAAAGATCAGCAAGCATCTCCGGGTCAGAGGGCTGATTGTGAAAAGATGGAACTCAGAAAGATTGAGGCCATTAAGCTGGTACAAGAAGCAATTGACAATATCCTTCTTCCGGAAGCGGAGGAAAGTTCTCCAGCTGGTCAATATTCTGGTAAGAATATTCAATATGAGAAGACAGAATGTGCAGAGACTCTCATTTCAGCATCAAATAATTCGGCTGATGATGAAAGGGTGGAACCTGAAAGGACAGAACAACCCAGCGCTTCAGATCAAGAAACACAGCTCCAATTTGTTACTGCTAGTGGTGCTTCCCAAGAAGAAGATAGAACGGAGCCCAAGGTGGCACGCAAATTTACCCAAGGAGCAGTGAAAAATTGGAGCAATCTGAAGAAGGTAATTCTCCTTAATAGATTCGTCAAGGCGTTAGAGAAAATGAGGAACCTCAACCTACAGAAGCCGCAATATCTTCCCCCTCAGACAGACGATGAGCCAGAAAAAGTCAATTTGAGGAATCAGGACATGGATGGAAGGAAAAATACTGAGGAATGGATGTTGGATTATGCCCTTCAGCAAGTTGTCTCCAAATTAACTCCAACAAGGAGAAGAAAAGTTCACTTACTTGTAGAAGCTTTCGAAACGGTTAGTCCTCCAGTTGGTAAGTGATCATGCTTCAGGCACAAGGAACAGCTTCGAGTCATGCAAATCCCTTTATTCCTCATTTATTATCGAGGTAACGAACGTTTGTATGATTCATCTGGACCAAATGGCACTTACCTGCAATTAGGACAACTGATTTTCTGTCCATAATAAATCATGATGTACTTCCTACTCATGCAATTATTTTGGTAGAACAGTTCTAACTCTTCCATTTCTGAATTTTTGCACACAGGTAAATAAGCGAAGTCTCTTCAGTGAAGAGAATTCATGGTCATGACTTCAGAGTGTTATTGGATTCATCAAATTGGAACGTTTGGGCAATCCAAGGAGATATGCGGTTCATTTATTGTCCTTCAATAATTGTGTCATAACATGTAAGTGGGGGCTATTAGCTCCTCTCACCTCAGATAGAGTTTTAATTTGCATAGATTGATATATGATTCCTATCTTGATATCACCAGGAATCGATTTACAAGTCAATGTACAGATGAAATTGTAGTTACTGAGTTTCTTTCCCCAGCTAGAGGTATAATGGAGTGTGATTATGAATTTTTATTTTTATTTTATATTATATTATATTTTATTATTATTATTTTTTTTTTTCACATTTTTGACCATTTGTCATACTTATGAATGAGGCAATCATTTCTGGAGTGCGTAGAGGGTGTGGCTTTTTTCAGATGATTTCCTGCATACTTTATACCTTCCCTAGCAGCGTATCACTTCCTCTGGAATTTACTTACCTGCAGAAACGCAATCCTGTCAGTGAAGGTTGTTGCTCTTGCTCTTGTCAATGTTTCAACATACTCCAGAATCAGAAAGCCAGGGAAAGGGAGCCCGCGGTGATACCTAGGGGTGTGCATGGTCCGAGCGGGCAGTTCCCGACCTAGAACCGGGGACCGTCCGCTAAGGACCGGTTCCAAAAAATTGGAACCGGAATCCACCCATTAGTTGCATGGATCCACCCGGGAACTGGACTGCCGGTCCGGTCCAGTTCCTGAGTGAATCTATGGAACCGGTCTTACAATAATAATAATATCAATACCGGAGGGCCGAACCATGGAACCGGAACTAGACCGGTACCCACCGGTTCCTCTCCTCTCTCCGTCATCGCGGCGGCGAAGCTCGCCGGCGTTCCCCTACCCCTCGACTCCTCCCTCCCTTTTGGGTCGCCTCCGTTTCTGCTTTGCTCTAATGGGTATGCCGTCTTTCGCTTTTGCGATTCGCTTTTTGGGTCCATTTCCCCGCATTGTTTTTGGCTTCGTTCTTGCTCTGGCTTCGGGTATTGTTCCGTTCGTCTTTTGTGGTCACTGTTAGGAAATAATAATAAGGGTAAAATAGTCATAAGAGGGTTACTAGGGTTACTCATATATATATTCTTGTAATCCTTTTTTGATTAAGTGAATACAATACGTAGAATACTCTCTTTCAACATGGTATCAGAGCTAGGTTAAAACTTCAAGAGAGTGATCCCACCACCACCACAGCCCGGCGGCGGAGGCCGTCGCTAGATCCACATCCTCCGCCGCCATCGCCGCAACGTGCTTCTCTTCTAGACAGCGGAGGAGAAAGGACACCCACATCGTCGTTCGGCCATCGTCCTCAGATCCAGATCTGTTTACTGGTTTTCTAAGATCTGGACAGAACTACTGCCCAGTGTCAATCCCCGAAGCCTATCCAGCAAAATCGGTTTGTGTTCAACCTTCTTTCTTGACGACAGGATTGAAAACCGATTGCACGATTTGGTCTTCGCTTGTCTTGTGATCTAGATTCTGTGTTTTTCATATGTCTTGAGGATTTCGGTTTCAGTTCTGCAAGGGTTTCGTTCGGTTCTGTAAGGGTTTCACCCGAAAGAAAAAAAAAGAAAAAAAAAATCGACCCGAACTGCGGGCATCAGAAGTTGTTTTCCAGTATACTTATATGGATTCTCATTGAAGTATATTGCTTCTTGAAGTGCTGGTTGGTATGTGCATAGTAATCTTTCCAATGTTGGATGGTTTTCAGTCATCTTTGAAGTGCTGGTTGGTATGATTTTATGGCCTCTCGGTGAAGTATATTGACTCAGTGGTGGATCGATTGAACCCTTATTTCTGTTTGTTGTTGTGTGGCTGATTGCACAACTGGAGTTAAGTGCTTGATTATTGTGTCATTCTTATTGGGTTCGGTCGATTCTTATGGTCAACCTGTCTGGCTAATTTCATTCTTGGAGTACAATAGAGTTAATACTGATGGCTTCTACATCATCTACTGGTTTGACGCATTTTCAATTGACATCTGTCAAGTTGGATGGCACTAACTATCCATCATGGTCTAAAGCTGTACAAGTTTATCTTACTGCAACAAGACAGCATGATTATCTTACATCTACACTTCCCTCGGATATGAGTAAAGTAGATGATTGGATTGCTGGAGATGCAATGATCCGTACACTATTATGGAATAGTATGGATCCGAAGATTAGCCCTCACTTCATTCAATGTAATTCTGCTAAGGAAGTTTGGGATAAATGTGCTCTACTTTATTCTGGCCAAAATAATATGACATGAGTGTGTGACACATGGGAGGCGTTGTTTGATCTTCAGCGTGGAGATCAGTCTCTATCTGAATATTATGCTCGTTTCACTACACTTTGCCGACAGCTAGATGCTTATCTTCCAGCTTCTAATGATCCAAATATATTAGTCAAACGTCAAGAGGATCTTCGAGTGATACTATTTCTTAAAGCACTAGGGCCTGAATATTCCTCTCTTCGTCAGCAAATTACGTCTGAAAGCTCCCTTCCTACAGTTGATGAGGTTTTCTCCCGAGCCTTACGTTCAACGCCTACTGACAAGATCTCCACTACAACTTTAGAGACAAGTGCCATGATCTCTCATGGTTCTAGTGGCCGTGGAGCTCATGGTCGTGGTTATCGAGGTCATGGACGTGGGTTTATTCAGAGTGGAAGTCGTGGTGGTCGTGATAGAACTCTTGGTAGCCGTGGCTCTCGATATTGTAACCATTGTCGGAGGGCTGGACATACTGAAGCTTACTGCTACATGCTTCATCCAGAGCTTCGACCCACAGTTGCTGCATTGCTGAAGTCGAAGAATCTTTCTCACCGATTCAATCCAATCCTACTCATGTGCAGGATACAAAAGATTTAGTTACATTGACACGTGCAGAATATGAGGCTTGGATTCGCTCCAAACAGGTGACAGGAACTTCAGCTCCCACTGCAACTCTAGCACATAGCTCAAAAGGTAGTTCATCCTGTTTACTTTCTACAGTGTCAGACTCTTGGGTTATAGATTCCGGAGCTACTCATCATATAGCTGGTAACTCTAAATTGTTGTCTTCGTTACATTCCACACCTCTTGGGGTGTCCAACTCTGTTACATTAGCTGATGGTTCCATTTCCCAAGTTACTGGCACTGGAGATGCCCATTTGAGTTCCTCCCTTTCTTTATCATCCGTCCTTCATCTCAAATCTCCATATAATTTGATTTCCGTTAGTTCATTAACTAAAGAGTTAAATTGTTCTGTAACCTTTTTTGCTTCTGATTGTGTTTTTCAGGATCTGAGGACTGGACAGATGATTGGTGGGGGACATGAATCAAATGGTCTATACTATCTAGACAAGAATGTGATAGCTGCAGCAGCTATGAAGCACACATCCACTGATGTCTATCGAATGCATTGTCGTGCTGGTCATCCACCGCCAAACATTCTTCGACGATTGTTTCCAGAGTCTGAGTCTGTGAGCACTTTTGAGTGTGAAGCTTGTTAGTTTGGAAAACACCATAGAGTCTCTTTTCCTTCTCGCTTTCAGAGTCGTGTGTCTAGTCCCTTTGAGTTGGTTCATTCAGATATATGGGGTCCGTGCCGTGTTTATGATACATTTGGTTTCCGATACTTTGTTACATTTGTGGATGATTTTTCCCGAATGACTTGGTTGTTCCTAATAAAAGATCGTACTGAGATTTTTCATTGCTTTCGTCAATTCTATTTTGAAGTGCTGAATCAATATAATACTTCTGTGAAAATTCTCCTATCCGATAATGCCAAAGAGTATCTTGCCATTGCCTCTGGTTTTCAACCTTTTCTTGATTCCCATGGCATTATTCATCAAACTTCTTGTTCATATACACCACAACAAAATGATGTAGCTGAACGTAAAAATCGTCACCTTCTTGATGTTGCTCGTTGTCTTATGTTTCACATGCATCTTCCGAAAACATTTTGGGGCCATGCTGTTCTTACAGCCTGCTTCTTAATTAATCGGCTTCCAACTTCTGTTCTTCAGGGGGAGACACCTTTCTCCATTTTACATCCAAATCGTCCTCCCTTTGCATTACCTCTACGTGTCTTTGGATGTGTTTGTTTCGTCCATTCTCTGACTCCAGGTCTTGATAAGTTGGCTCCTCGTGCTGCTAAATGTGTCTTTGTTGGGTACTCTCGAACTCAGAAGGGCTATAAATGTTACAATCCTACCAGTCGTCGAGTGTTTGTATCAGCAGATGTGACATTTTTTGAGGACCAGCCATACTATAGTACTCAAACAGTCTCTACAGTGTCTCCTGACAATGACAAGTGTGTCTTACCAATTCCTCCACCAATCTCACTTCCTCCAGCATCGTCAACAGGATTTCAGTTTGCTAATCAAACTTACCATAGACGAAGAACAGCTCCCACTACAGAGGTACGGCCATCAATTGATTCATCTGATCCCTCATCGGTTGCTGTGCCATCCCCTGATCCTGATCCTGATCAACCCATTGCTACTCGAAAAGGTACACGATCTTGTGTTGGGCGTCCTGTTGATCGTTATACACTTTATTCTGGTTTGTCTGATTGTCTTCGTACTCGTCATCCTATTAGCAACTTTCTGTCTTATGATCGTTTATCTCTTACCTTCTCTACTTTTGTCTCGTCCTTGTCCTCTATTTCTGTGCCTAGTAATGTTGCTAAAGCTCTTGCTCATCCTGGTTGGAGACAAGCCATGGAGGATGAAATGAAAGCACTCATTGAGAATCGCACTTGGCAGCTTACTACCCTTCCTGTGGGAAAGCAACTTGTTGGTTGTCGTTGGGTTTTCACGGTTAAAGTCCACCCTGATGGTACCATAGATCGATTGAAGGCACGATTGGTCGCTAAAGGATATACTCAAACATATGGTGTTGATTATGATGACACCTTTTCTCCTGTAGCCAAAATTCCATCTGTTCGTGTCTTCATTTCTCTAGCAGCGCATTTTGGATGGTTTCTTCATCAATTAGATATCAAAAATGCGTTCCTACATGGTGATTTGGCTGAAGAGGTGTATATGGAGCAACCACCTGGATTTGTTGCTCAGGGGGAGAATTTGGTATGTCATTTACATAAGGCATTATATGGACTCAAGCAATCTCCTCGTGCTTGGTTTGGTAAGTTTAGTGACGCTGTAATCAAGTTTGGATTAAAGCGTTGTCAAGTAGATCATTCAGTCTTCAGTTCTGTCTCCTCAGCTGGTTGTATTCTTCTGGTGGTATATGTGGATGATATTATCATTACTGGCAGTGATTCAGATGGTATTCAAAGACTCAAACAATTTCTGCATACACAGTTTAGTACTAAAGATATGGGACGTTTGCGGTATTTCCTAGGTATTGAGGTTGCCTACTCGCATACAGGTATAAATTTAACTCAGAGAAAATATGTTCTTGACATTCTTGATGAGGTTGGACTTGTTGGAGCAAAACCGGTTGATACTCCTATGGAGCCCAATGTGAAACTTGATGCAGAAGATGGAGAATTATTACATGACCCAATGAAATATCAGAGAGCTGTTGGTAAGTTGAATTATCTTACCGTCATGAGACCCGATATATCTTTTGCCGTTAGTGTTGTAAGCCAATTCATGGGTTCTCCTCGGACTACTCACTGGGATGCTGTGCTTCGAATTATCAAATACTTGAAAGGAGCACCAGGTAAAGGACTAATTTTCAAGAATTATGGCCACCTGAATACCACAGGTTTTTCTGATGCAGATTGGGCTGGATGTTCTACTAGTAGAAGATCTACATCGGGTTATTATGTATTTCTTGGAGGTAATTTAGTTGCCTGGAAGAGTAAGAAACAACATGTGGTTTCTCGGTCAAGTGCAGAAGCGGAATATAGAGCAATGGCACATGTGACTAGTGAATTGCTCTGGTTGAGGATGTTATTGTCAGAAATTGGGATGTCAACATCAGAACCATCGATATTATATTGTGACAATCAATCAGCTATTCATATTGCAAACAATCCTGTCTTCCATGAGCGAACCAAGCACATTGAGGTTGATTGTCACTTTATACGAGAAAAAGTTCAGAAAGGAGAGATCACTCTTCAACATACAAGAACAGAGGATTAGCTTGCAGATATTTTTACCAAGTCTTTACGAGGAAATAGAGTAAATTTTTTATGTAACAAGTTGGGATTGTTTGATATCTACATCCCAACTTGAGGGGGAGTGTTAGGAAATAATAATAAGGGTAAAATAGTCATAAGAGGGTTACTAGGGTTACTCATATATATATTCTTGTAATCCTTTTTTGATTAAGTGAATACAATACGTAGAATACTCTCTTTCAACAGTCACAATTCGGGTTTCTTCCCGTTACGGCCTCCTAGGGCGATTGAGTGAATTTCTTTTTGGTTCAGTGTCCAGGGTGATAGAATCAAGATCGGAATCTAGTCTTAGGCTAGTGTGATATAGTTGAGGAGTGCACAGGATTCATTATCCCATACAAAGCAGCACTAGTAATGACAAGAACAGAGGAAGGAAAGAAGACCTCGAGAACAGAGGAAAACCAGTAAGTGCTGTCAAACACAAAGAAGAGAAAGAAAGTATCGTGAACAGAGGAAGGAAAGAAACTAACGAAAATGAAGAAAGCAACAATAGAGATTATAGCACGTGTAGCATGTTTACATTGAGGAATCAATATTCAGTTTTAAGTTTGTAAAGTCAAACTTTCTGTTTTCTTTTCGGTTAGTTAGTTAGTCTTTTCATTCGGTTGTTATACTCTTGGTCAATATAAAAACTGATGAGCAAAGAGAAAATTGCCGTCGAGTTGTTTTGATGTAAAGCAAGCTTTCATTGAATATCAAAACACTCCAGTCTTTGCATCTTCTCTCTCTCTCTCTTTTCCGGTCTCTGTTCTGTTCATCAAATCTCTTCATGGTATTAGAGCTGCTTTCCTGAAAGTACAAATCAACTGCATTCTCTATGAAAAGATGATGAATCTGCAACAGATTGAAGTCACATTCAAGGCTCATCGATCGCTTTCTTCTGATGTTAATAGTGGTATGTGTTCTTTAATTGGGAATTTGTGAATCTTTTACATCACTGAACAAGAACTGTGAGTTGTTCTTATTCTTCAATCGAGTTTTTCATCATCATCAGTAATAGATTCACGACTCTTGGACTGCAAAATCAGTAGGAGACTCTTTCAATAATAGAGTATCTCCTGGGATATGAAAGTGTGAAAATGGCAGTAAGAATGCAGAAGTATCCATTCCATATTCATGTTAACATCTCTAACTTTGTTACCATCAAATTAGCCGAAGATAATTTTCTTCTTTGGCAAGCTTAGTTTCATAGATTTTTGAGAAGCCAAGATCTTTTTGGTTTCATGAGTGGAGAAAGTCCACCACCTGCCAAATCATTGCAAGTTGAAGGAGAGGATCAGGGTGCTGAAGTTATAAACCCTGATTACAACGATTGGATCAAGACAGATCAACTTGTATCTTCCTGGATTAGTGGTGCTATTTCAGAAAACATACTTAGTCTAATAATTGGGTTGGATACTGCATATGAGGTATGGCAAACCTTACTCAATCGATTCACGCAAAAATTTGTGGCTAGAGAATTTGAGTTGAGAGGAAAACTACAAGCATGTCAAAAACGTGATCAAGCTTTGGCTATATATCTCAGAGAATATAAGTCAATCTGTGATCAACTCAAGGCAATAGGAAAACCTGTAGATGAGATAACAAAGTTGTTCGGAGTTTTGGAGGGTTTAGGATCTGAATATGAGAGTTTCAAAACCACAATATACTGCTTGAAACCACAACCAGAGTATGATGAGGTGATATCACACTTAGAAAGATTTGAAGCAAGATTACAGAACTATTCTTCAAATCAGTTCAGTTCTAATCTAGCCTACTATGGTCAAAGGAAAACTGAAGTCCTACAGAGGGAAGATCTTGACAGAGAACCTACACAACAAAATGGTAGTTTTGGAGGACCAAGAGGATACAATCGTGGAGGAAGAAGCTATGGAAGAGGTCGTCCCTTTAATAATCGATATCGCAACTATGGATACTCTGGAAGAAATATGAGCTACAGACTAAATAGTTCAAATCATGATCAGGGAGGATAGCAGTTCAAGCAATTCAATACTTTCTCTGATATTGGTTCTGGTCAAGGCTTTAGACCATATGTTGGCTCTTCACAAAGGAATCCAGATACCAAGTCATATCCATCTAACTCGTCAAATCTAACTCTTTATAAAAATCTGCAGGTAGATAAAACAACAGATAACACTCGTTTAGAGTGTCAAATCTGCAAACGCCCTGGACATGATGCACTTCACTATTGGTATAGATTCGACAACTCTTATCAAGTTGAGGAAATACCAACAGCACTAGCAGCAATGCATCTTGAAGAATCAAATGGCAATGAGTGGTATCCAGACACTGGCGCGACTGCTCACATCACTGCTAATACTGGTATTCTTCATAATTTCTCTAAACACATTGGTAATGATACAGTTATGATTGGTAATGGCTTATGCTTACCTATTACACATACTGGTAATGCATTACTATGTACTGCAGTGGATTCTTTACCTTTGAATGATGTGTTAATTGTTCCAGAAATTAAGAAAAATCTTCTGTCAATTTCGAAACTAACAAATGATTATCCATGTTCATTTGTCTTTGACAAAACTGGTGTATACATAAAGGACCATCTTTCCAACACAACCAAGATGCTCGGAAGGAAGGTTAAAGGACTCTATCGAGTAGACCCTCATGTTACAGAGGTCTTTTTCACTCAAAAACACAGGACAGTTGGAGAAGATGTGTGGCATCAACAATTAGCTCACACTAACCTGAAAATCTTGAAGTATATGGAGACTCAGCAGTTGATTCACTGCAATACAAAGCCACACTCTATATGTAGGAGTTGTCAAATAGCTAAGAGCTTCAAGTATTATGTGACATCTGGGGACCTTCCTTTATCAGACTCTGTAGCTTCTAGACCTTTAGAACAGATTCATTGTGACATCTGGGGACCTTCTCCAGTTAACTCATGTAAGAACTTCAAGTATTATGTGATTTTTGTGGACAACTTCTCTCGATTTAGCTGGATCTATCCACTGAAACTGAAGTCAGATTTCTATAATGTCTTTCTCATGTTCCAGAAGTTAGTAGAGAATCAGTTTGATTGTAAAATCAAGATCTTCCAATGTGATGGTGGAGGAGAATTCATCAGTCACAAATTCAAGTCTCATTTACAGAACTGTGGGATTCAACAGCGTGTGTCCTGTCCTTACACACCAGCACAGAATGGCATACCCGAAAGGAAACATCGACACATTGTTGAGTTTGGACTGGCCATGCTTTATCATGCGAAATTGCCTTTGAAGTTTTGGGTTGATGCATTTATAACTGCTAATCACAATGTTAATCTTTTTCCTACTCCAATGCTACAAATGCAATCGCCCTACAGTGTGATATATCAGCAACAGCCAAGTTATGACCATCTTCGAATCTTTGGCTTGCATGCTATCCATGTCTCAGACCCTATGCACAAAACAAGTTTGATCCTAGGTCTCTTACTTGTGTATTTCTGGGTTACATCGATCGACATAAGGGATATCGATGCCTTATTCCCACCACTGGTCATGTATATATAAGTCGTCATGTTATCTTTGATGAAAGCTTCTTTCCTTTTACTCAGAAATTGACAACAGACTATCCTCATTATACAAAACTATACCAGCTGTGGACAAAAGAAGTTCAATTCTTCGATTCTCCAAATGAAGAATGCATACAATCCACATTACCTAGACATACATGCAATTTACAAGACAACATTATCATCACTACAGCTCATTTACAAGACCCTTCTACTTCAGAATCATCTTCGACTTCATCTTCATCCTCAAATTCATCTTCATTACACATGCCATCTGCTGGGATTTCGAGTTCAACCTCAACCTCACCTTTGGTACATCTGTCTCCTACCAATTCTGCAGAGTCAGGTATTCCTATTTCTTCACCAGGTGACCTAGCTATTACTCAAAATTCTTCTCCTTCTCCACTTATCTCACCAAGTATACCATCTACTCATCCTATGCAAACCAGATATAAATATGGAATTATAAAGATCAATCCTCGATATGCCTGTCTTGCTGAATATCAGGTGCCTTCTGAGCCACGATCACTTAAGTTTGCTCTAGCAGATCAAGGTTGGTATAAAGGTATGACTGATGAAATGGATGCATTAGATGAAAATCAAACTTGGGTCTTAGTTCCTCGCACTAGTCAAATGAATGTTATAGGGTACAAGTGGGTATTTAAAACAAAACTTGCACCAGATGGCAGTCTTGATCGCTTGAAGGCTCGGTTAGTAGCCAAGGGTTTTCATCAGGAAGAAGGAGTGGACTTTGCAGAAACATTTAGCCTTGTTGTCAAGCATGCCACCATTCGTATTGTGCTCTCTGTGGCAATGGTACATAACTGGTCAATTCATCAACTTGATGTTAAAAATGCATTTCTTCATGGTAACTTGAATGAAACAGTACACATGGAGCAGCCTCCTGGCTTTGTACATCCACACAAATCTCAATATGTCTGTCTTCTTAAGAAATCCCTTTATGGTCTTCGTCAAGCACCGCGTGCTTGGTTTGACAAATTCAGCAATTTCCTACTTGAAGTTAGTTTCTTTTGTAGTACCTCAGATCCCTCTCTATTTATACTACAAGATGGACAAGAGACAGTTCTTCTGTTGTTGTATGTTGACGATATTATCTTGATTGGCAGCTCAGATAAGTTGCTTCATACTTTGATTCACTCTCTCAGCCTTCAATTTCATATGAAAGACCTTGGCTATCTTCATTATTTCCTAGGAATTGAAGCCAAGCGAACCTCTACTGAGCTATTTTTATGTCAAATCAAATATGCTCTTGATTTACTCACACGAGCACACATGACTGATTGCAAACCCATCTCAACTCCTCTATCTCTGCGACCAGTCATCTTGACATCAGATGAAACTCTTATCTCCAAACCAGTTAAATATCGAAGTTTGGTTGGTGGCTTGCAATACCTGACCATTACTCGTCCTGACCTTGCTTTTGCCACAAATTTGTTATGCCAGAAAATGCAACAGCCTACTATAGGCGATCTTCATAAGTTGAAAAGGGTACTTCGATATGTCAAAGGCACAGTTCATCTTGGCATCTTCATTCGTTCACACAGCTCTATGAACTTATATGGCTTCTTTGATGCAGACTGGGCTGGCTGTGTTGAGACCAGACATTCAACGACTGGTTTCTGTACTTATCTTGGCTCAAATCTTATTTCATGGGCAGCCAAGAAACAACCTATTGTTTCCCGCTCCTCCACTGAAGCAGAGTACAGAGCCCTTGCTTTTGCTATAGCTGATCTCACTTGGATTAGTTTTGTTCTCCGTGATATTGGACAATCTCTGCACTCTCCAACTCTCCTCTTTTGTGATAACCCCAGTCTGCTATTGCACTTACAGCAAATCCTGTTCTCCATGCTCGCACAAAACATATTGAAGTCGACTTTCACTTTGTTCGTGAGAAAGTTTCTTCTGGGTCTCTTCGAGTTAAGTATGTTCCAAGCATATGTCAACTTGCTGACATTTTTACTAAAGCTTTATCACGGCTCACACATTCTACTCTTCGGATCAAATTGGGCATGGGCTTTTTACCCCTTCCCAATTTGAGGGGGGATGTTAAGAGAACTATACAAAGCAACACTAGTAATGACAAGAACAGAGGAAGGAAAGAAGACCTCGAGAACAGAGGAAAACCAGTAAGTGCTGTCAAACACAAAGAAGAGAAAGAAAGTATCGAGAACAGAGGAAGGAAAGAAACTAACGAAAATGAAGAAAGCAACAATAGAGATTATAGCACGTGTAGAATGTTTACATTGAGGAATCAATATTCAGTTTTAAGTTTGTAAAGTCAAACTTTCTGTTTTCTTTTTGGTTAGTTAGTTAGTCTTTTCATTCGGTTGTTATACTCTTGGTCAATATAAAAACTGATGAGCAAAGAGAAAATTGTCGTCGAGTTGTTTTGATGTAAAGCAAGCTTTCATTGAATATCAAAACACTTCAGTCTTTGCATCTTCTCTCTCTCTCTCTCTCTCTCTCTCTCTCTTTTCCGATCTCTGTTCTGTTCATCAAATCTCTTCAATTATCCCATTCTTTCAGGCATCGATAAATACATTAGGAATGAATCTCGAGTGTTCTAGTCTTGGCCATCCTATACATGGTTGAGTCGCATGTGATTAGCTTTGGAAAGTTCACTATCTAGTGTAGAAGCGTACAATTATGTGTTTTTATCTTTTGCTGGAATTGTCTTTCATGTTTGCATTTGACCATCCTGTTGTTTTAGGCGTAAGTTGCTTGGGACGTAATTTTTAATATTAAAATTAATATATTATTTTAATATAATCGGTCTGGTCCGGATGGGCAAGTGGGCGGATCCACCCATGGAACTGGGAACCGGACCGGTACCCACCGGTTCCATAAATTGGAATCGGGAATCGGACCGGTTCCCTCAAGAACCACCGGTTCTGGGCGGTCCGGGCGGATCCCCGTTCTTCAGGTCCCGTTCTTTTGCACACCCCTAGTGATACCTCAATATGGTTATCATTTTTGTTGCCAACTTAAGTTTTTGTAGGACATGATACCTCAAATCTAAGGAAAAGTAATTCCTACAACTACAACACTGATGAAAACCTAGGAAACTTTTGAAAGAGCAAAAGAGCAGACAACAAACCGGCCTCGGAATGTTGTCGCACACTAAGGCCCGCGTGGGTGTGATGACTTCCGAATGGGGAAACGGTGCAAACCCATCGGCAGTCCCTTAATTTTCAACCCGAGTTCTTCCAAATTGCATCCACGTTGCTTCATGAATTAATAGTTACGAAAACGCACCATCGTTCTTGGCGTAGCACATTGCCCCTGAAAGTGTTTCCAGCACTCACAATTTCTCATTTGATCAAAAACTACCTGTAAAAGATAGGTTTGAAAAGTAAAAAAGAGGGAATGAAAAAAAAAAAGAAAAGAGAGAGAGAGAGAGAGAGAGAGAGAGAAAGGAGGAGGAGGAGGAGTTTTGTGCTTTGAGATCTTTGCTAAGTCGACTCAACTACGTAACACAACGCCTAGTAGATTTTCGCGCTTCTCATTTGTCCAATCAGGGTGGTCTTCGAAATTTGGTCATATATTGGAAGTTTTGTGAAAATCGAGTCACAAAGTCCAATTTTTGAGTTGTCGAGTTTTGGAATTTCTTGGGAATGGTGGATTGTGATGTAGAGTTGTGGGGTTTGACTGTCGTTGATTTGAAACAATGATTTTATGGAAGCGAGATTTTGGGGTTTCGCATGCGAGTTTTGCATTACGTTTAGATTTGAATAAACACTTTGGGTAAGCGATTTGTTGACGCATGAAAGTTATTTTGTTAGCGTTTAATCTTAGTTTAGCTAAGCCGTAGTTGAGATGACATTTTACTTGGTTTTGATATTATTTCTAGTTTATATGATAGGATTGCAAATTCGTTGATTTGAGTGAGCCTCATTGTTTGATTGTAGGCATTCTAAAGTGAGTGGTACTATATCTTCTTTGGTTTTGTATAACCAAGTCTTCAAGATATATATGACACAAACACACATACATATTGAATTAAAAAGAGCATTTTTATTGCATAAAGCAGGATGAGTATTCACTATCTTTTTGTTATTTGAAAACAGTTTAAAAAACATATTATGAAATATGTCACGACGTTTATGTATGTGCATTGTTTTATAGAAATGTTTATGAATGATTTGAGAAATCAATGAGAAATGGTAAATGGTTATGTTGCAAAAAGTTGTATGCTTAGTTTATTAGATTGATATCTAGATTTGATTTTTTATATTGGAGAATGGTTGTTTATGCTCAATATGATTATGAACCCATTGAGGGGTTTGGGCAATTATTACTTTTTGATAACTGTGAATGATTTAAGAAATGTTTTAAGAAAGGTATTACTAAACGATATTTAATTTGTGAACTTGGTTTATGAGATGAGTTCCATAACAATTTGAGAAACATTTTATGAAATGCGTTTTGAAATATTGCGGGTTTATGAAATAGGTTATGAAAATGATGTGAGATGCACGATATGAAATGTATGGTTCAATGAAAGGTTTGTGAAATGATATATTTTGGGTTTGCGAAACTTTCTTGTGAAAGAATTACATTGACTTGGATTATGGTTCAATGAAAAGTGATTTGATTCGGTATGTGAAATCGATTTATGTTGCGGATTCTAGATTGGTTTTGTGGCAAGAATTGATTTGTGAAATGTTTGTGAAATCAATTGTGATATAAACAGGTAAAGGACTAAGTGCTACACGATATTTAGTTTCTTGGGAATCATCTCTAAAGTCTTATAGTCAAGGGTTAAGTGCTATTATGATAACATAATTTCATGAGAGCCACTTTTAGGGCTTTGTACTATTGATATATTTTCGTTAATGACTAAGTGCTACACAATAATATAATTTCGTGGAAGCCACATCTAAGGCCTTGTACTTAATATATGTTGGTCAAGAACTAAGTGTTACATGATAACTTAATTTCATAAGAGCTACTTCTATGCTATTATACAACTCAAGTGCTAAGTACTACATGATGATGTCATCTCATGGAAGTCACCTCTAGGGCTTTGAGAAATGATGTGCTATGAGATTGATCAAATGGATTTTTGATATGAAATAAATCAATGGATAAACCACTAATGTGTGATTTTGATGAGATTGATTAATGGATTTAATCATTGATATTTATGAATGATTTTAATGAGTATTTTTTTTTAATTGTATAAAGCTTGTTAAAATGAAATAATTGGTATATGATTTGATATGTACTATTAATTGAATTGTGGTTGCACATCCCTATTTTTCCTTATCTTTTCAGGTCCGGGAGCTGGACGTTTGAGTGGTTAGAAGCTGCGTCCTTTGGATCAAAAGATGGCCGTGTCACCCTAGACTATAGGATTCGGGGTGTGACACTACCGGAACCCAATTATAAGCTCCTGAAGGTCACAAATCTTCAGTAGCAACTGTTCTATATTTCCTCATTCCTCAAATGAATTACAGCTCGAGTTGCCAGCAGTCCAATGAGCGTTCAGGCGCAGAGAAACGAAGAATTTTTCAAAACCCGTGACAGTTTGCAGGAAAAGAAGAGAGAGAAAGACGTTCGTCAACAAGATCCGTCAAATACAGGTTAGGACACGTACAATCTGTCTGGTCAAACGTCAAATTATATTGTTTTTACTTTTGAAAATCAATTATCCAATAATAGTCTTAAAGACTTATATTTAAGTAGCATTGATGAAACCAATTGGCAAAATGGCAAACCATAGGCTGTTTATTTCACATCAATCAAAGTAAACTTACTTCTTTCTTTCGCGCCAAAATAAGTATGGTAAGTCATTCATCAACATTGATAGTTTCTGGTGTTTCAGATGAAAACAAAAGCTTCACTGAACAAGATTTTGACTAAGTAAATAGTAAAACTTTGAATTCCAATGAAATTTCGAAATGATAATATGTCAAACAATCAAAATTAACATAACAATTCTAAATTTGAATAGAAAGTCAGACATCTTATCTTATTTAAAACATGATATCTACCTCGTAGAAACACTGTCAGATTAGGAAATTTGCTCGTCAATTAATGTTTATTTAAAAAGCCATAGTCGTCATTTTACTTTTAAGCATTGTATTAAAAAAATGCTCGTGCATGCTGACCTCTCATTGATGAAGTGTTCCACGCCTCTCTTTAAATTAATTGGCCATCTTCTTACCAAGAAGACATCATTCCCTTTGTACCACGGCATGTCACATTGCCACTAACGAGCATAAAATAGGACCGATTGTGCCCGCTCATTATAATCGGATTTCGTAATCATGTCAAATCGTGTGCTTTTATTGATTACACTATAAACTTGTAAATTAAGGTCATGTCGTATTCGGGTTTGTCGGATGATCGCATATAAATGTGTTCATTCGTGTCCAAAATTGCCAATTCAATCCTGCAATGAAGTCGGTTTTTTTTCTCTTTTTCTATTGTAATCTCCAAATAAATTCAGGTATTATGTGGCCCCCAGATGTTGTCCTCCCCCACTTGATAATTAGGTGTTCACCTATTATATTCGTCCGGAACTTTCGTTCGGGCTTCGGTTGATTAATTAAAGCAAAAGATCCTCGACCGTCTCTGGGCTTCTTTTACGGGCCAACGTCGACCATTCCTTTTCATACAGAATTAAGGTAGACCATGATTTCCATAAAGATACTTTTTTTTTTCTTGACACCTCACCAAGTATGAGATTCGATAGTATTATTAACTTTTATTTAGTGAGAGAGCGTAGTTACTCATTTACCTTGAATACGGTAGAAGGGGAGAAAAACACAAGAAAAATTATTCAATCAATCTTAAATTTATTGCATATATGTCAATTCAATTCTAAAATTTTCAATTTTGCCACTTTAGTCTTAAAATTTTGTGTGGAATTCTAATATAGTCTTTCTTGCTAATTTTCATTGACAAATAGCTGACATAATGATGTATCACGTAGGATGGACGGCGATGACTAGATCACTATGTTAGTAATTTCCGGCAAAAATTGGTGGGAATGACTGCATTAATTTAGGACTAAATTGATAAAATTAAAAAATTTAAGATTGAATTTTTTAGGACTGATCAGATAATTTTTACTGCAAAACTTATCTTATTTACACCAAGTGATTTCTAATTGGTATGGTAAAGGTTGTTTTTGGACGTTTAACGTATGTCGTGATATTTTCGTAAGTGATTGTCTTGTTAATCAATATGGTAGCTAATCCCCAATGCAATGTATCTATCTCTAGTCAAATGTAAGTTCAAAGTGTAAATTTTAGAATTCGGAATGCATATTGTACAATCATACTTACTTATATACGTGATCAAAGAATATGTTTTTCATCCTTTTTCGTCAACTCTTAGTCTAATTTGGGTTGCAATGTAGAAGACTGTTTTTCGTTCATGTAATCAACCTGCAAAAACTTGAAACTTGCAGATAGTATGAAGCTGATTTGAATGTAGCGACACAATTTCTCGACTCCATTATGTATGCATAAATTTAAAAATTCAATTATTTCAACGACTTCATAAGAAAGATAGTGTAAGTACTAGAGGTGATTGGTTCCGTAGTGAATTATTATTGGGCCAATCCTATGACTCCCAGTTCCAAAAGATTAAAATCAGGAACCAAATTGATCTGTTTCGAAACCGGTAATCGGCTCACTCTATGTTTTGGTAAAAACTCAAATTCTTATAATAAAAAATAAAAATTGTTCTATTTTGCTACAAATATCTATTGGTCAAATGATTAAATCGTTGTTTGTTCACGTTAAAAATTATTATTCAATTATCAATGGCTGCAAAAGTATGTTTCTTATTTAATAGAGGCTTGAAAGTTGGTTCGGAATCAGGTGAACGTAGTCCCAAATTGGTTGAACTGGTTCTCAGGTAAAACCAGTGGTTCCGGCCTTAGAACCGGACTTAAACTAGACCAAACCGATTCTCCCAAGAATAGGCTTTGAACTTATTGTTCTTCTAGTTTCTGAGTCGAACCTAACCAAGTGCTCACCCTAGTAAATATTATGTACTCAAATTTCAACTATGGCGTAATTACTTGGACGCATTATTTAAATTTACGCAGCTTTCATTAGTATTATTTATCCCCCATTTTAAGGCTGCGGAGAAACATGGCGCTTGTTGACCACACATTTTTTAAATATTGTTATTATGAGCCAATAAATTAACAAATTCGATGAAGTCATCTGAGCAACTTTAAGCCAACCAAAAAAAAAAAAAACAAAAACAAAAACAAATGGTCACATGATTCTCTTGCCATAGGGGAGCAACTTTGATCCCATGTATATATATATATGTGTGTGTGTGTGTGTGTGTATGTATGTATGTATGTATGTATGTATGTATGTATATGTAGACACGCATATAATAAATACTTATAAGGAGTTATTCAAGTTCTGAAAACAAACTGAATCTTTCTATTTTTTCAAGAAAGCATGCTGTCTCAGTCTCAAATTCAACTCTTGTAGACTTCCGCTTAATAATAATTAATCTTCGACAATTTTATTTATTCCCATCAAGCGACGCATGCGAGTTTCGCGTTTGTCCAAGCGCATGCTTCGATTGACTGTCCAAGCGCATGCTTCGATTGACTTTAAGCGAACCAAAGGAATTTTTTTTTTTTTTGAATTTCCTAATTTAAAAGTGAAAATCTTGAGGTAACTTGTTCCTAGGATAAGCAAAATTGATTCCGACCTTTAATTTGTGAAAGTCAAAATTACAACAAAACGAGAGCACTATCAAGCTAATCCCAACCTATTCATATAATAGAGTTACATAAAAAGGAAAGAGATAAAGTCACCACCAACTTTCATTTTGTTCTGTAATTTCGACGACATCACAGTTCAAGCACGTCCCAGATCCTCAACTTTTCAACTTGGATTTCTTTAAACCCTTCAAATTGTTCGCAAGTTTCCAAAATTTCTCCAAGTACTCGAACTTACCATTCTACACGTTGAATTGTAGACCTTTCATTAGCCTGCTGGAAACCTAAATTGAATTGACCATAAAATTTTCCACACGAGAAAAAATATATATATAATAAACAGATCCTGCTCCCACCCAATAGGCAGTATTCCACCCCATGGAGCTATCAAATGGCCAAGAAAGTCGGCAGAAAGGGCGGCGTGACAAGGTAGACACGTATGACACCACGCGCGCGACAAAGCCTGACGTAGCCCTCCGAGTCATCCACCATTGCCTCCGCCTCCATAAAACCTCGCGCCTCTCCAACACCATCAACAGCATTCGACATTTCGACAACTCCAAAGGTCGCTCTATTATATTCAGATTCGGTCTCCGATCACGAATTCAATTCCATCATTTGATCTTTACATGGCCGGTCTCCAGTACTACTTCTTCCCCACTGACTTCTTCTACCCTCGTGCCCCGTCGCCTTCCCCCGCCGACGGTAGCGCCGCCGCCAAGGCCGTTCTTCCCGTGAAGGCTCTGAAAGGGTTAGACGGCGGAGACGACTTCGTTGGTCAGAAGAACCCTCCTCCTCAGCCCTCCTCGGCTTCTGCTTCTGCTTCCGCCACGTCGTCGTCGTCGCTGGTGCTGTCTCGGTCAACCATCGAGAGACAGCTCCGTCGTGGGCAGCCCATCGTCACCTCGGACACTCCGAAGCAAGCCTGACGCCGTTGGTGCGAGCTGTGATTACCCAGAAGAGGCTTTATAAATAAGCGCTTCTTTTGTAGTATATTCGGATTGATTTCGCTCTTGAATTCTTGTTGGAAGATCGCTTGTGCTATGCTCACGGAGACTTCCGCATGTATCGCGTTGCGCTTACTTTTCTTGAATGTGTTTGAAGTTGTTAGTAGATAAGAGGCCAATTCTCTTGGCCAACCGCTGTAAAAGTTAGCATGCCTCTTTCTAAATACAAAAGCTTTCGGACGGTACTCCTGCCCATTGCATCACCTCTGACTTACTAGAACTGCGGGTACCACCTGTCCATTAACTTTGTGCGTGAGTATATCTCTCCGCGAGCGAGTGTTACCGAGTAATTTAATTTCCAAGATCACTTTAGAAAAACCCAATCCTAGCATATGTGTATATTTTAATGCATATTTTGGTAATAAATCTCTAGACAATGTACAAGAAATAATAGATTGATGCATATTTTGGAAATAAAATCCTTATAATAATCTTTAATCAATATACAAGAAATAATAGAGTTATGAATATTTTGGCAATAAACATTTAAAAATAATATTGTATATATAAATTTTAATTAGATGATGACAGATAAAATTCTATTTTGGGTTCACATATCTTTTTTTTTTTCTTTCTAGAATTTAAGTTACATTATATGATAATTCTCATCGCTTAAATGAGAATTATAGACGGTAAAAGGAGATTGCTTTCTTCCTTTAATAATTTACAACAAGATGATGAGTGTATGTACACTTGCAAAGAATCTATATAACAAAATTTAGTTTGTGTTTAAATGGGTTTGAATGAGTTATAGATATAGATTTCGTGTTGAAGAATAGGAAGATCCAAGCTTCTTGGGTGGCGTGGTAACTCGATCTGGGCTGGAAATTGATGTGGACTAATTTGACCTATTCAACATCCCTGCAAGCTGATGGGACAGCACAAACCGTCAGCTTGGAGAGTAGAAGTTGAAAACGTGCAAAGAAGAGTCCTTAAGTGAAAACGTCAACAGGCTGATCTAGGGAGTTAATGGAGTGAAGATAGAGCTACCCACGAGCTAGTCGTTCACCAGAAAATGATAATCAATCTCCGCGTGCTTTGTGCAAGCATGAAATACGAGATTTGTAGTTGGCTGATAAATTATCACACCAAAGAGTCGGTGGATGGGGTGGAAGAGTATTTAGATCTCTCAAGAATATACCGTCCACATAAGCTCTGCATAGTGTTAGCTAAACACTTCTGCAGCTTCTGTACTGAAACGATCTATAGTTCGTTGCTTGCAAGAGCTTCAAGGAGTTAGGCTGTGTTTGGTCATCCGGCTTTCTAAACAGGATAATATTGGATAGGATAGGATAGGATAAAAAATCCATGGATTTCTTCATATCCTATCCACTGTTTGGTGAATTACAGATAAAGTCGGATATCCTCATATCCTATCAAATCTACTATTTGGTGAACTATGGATTTAAAGTCGGATATCTTCATATCTTATCCAATCTATCGTTTGGTGAACTACAGATTCAAAGTTGGATATTTTAAAAACAATAACATTAGGCAAGTACAAATTTGCAGGTTTAATATTCACAAAATCATCCAAACCAATATATCTTTTTCAAATTAATGGGTTTAATCTATAGCTAGGCATGTCTACATCTATACATCACTGTAGTAGACTGCACAATAGCTTTATCTCAACGAATCCCATCACGTGCTTATAGATAAAACAAAATTCGATATGCCGGACTAACAGAATTCGCATAGAAATTCAATCTCAAAACACCAAGGAAGAAGCACCAATCTATAGCCAGGGCATGTCCGCACCCATACATCACAACAGTAAATTGGGGCCTATATGCAGCTTTGAACATTATAAAAAAAATCTCTCTTTTACATCATAAATTAGGGATATAATAAAAAATCTCTCTACCATAGCTCTTTGCCACAAACACAATAACAATTCTGGAAAAGAAGCCCTTTGCATGGAAATAATGTAAAAAATTTATGCAGGGGCAAGTCGTATTGCTAATCAAAGCTCGAACTAAAGACCATCCCCACCCTGCCTTGTCGACGTGCCCACCTTGTACCACGCCAAACGCTAAAATAGATGGACTATTAAAATTTCACTTCCAAGAACATGATCTCCAATCAATCCGCAAAAAAGCCAATAGAACTACAATTCTGACCTACGTAAGCCGAAACATAGATGAAACAGGAAAACAATCCACAACCAACCTTATGGCTACTTTAGAAGTCAACATATGAGAGAGAGAGAGAGAGAGAGAGGAGA
Organism: Eucalyptus pauciflora; assembly: GCA_007663325.1. NCBI lineage: Eukaryota > Viridiplantae > Streptophyta > Magnoliopsida > Myrtales > Myrtaceae > Eucalyptus > Eucalyptus pauciflora. The sequence goes on from VMYD01000386.1 coordinate 5,754,620, forward strand.
GCTATCAAGGAGAAGGCTTTGACATCGATACTTTGGAAAAATAGGAGTTGGAGTCATCTGTGGGTGAACGACGAATAAAGAAAAAAAGCATAAGGTTTTATGTTTTGGATTAAAGAAATTCTATCCGACCTTATTCCACCCTCCTCATCAGATTTTTTTTATCCAAGTTATATCCCTTCTATATCCGACCTTATCCTATCCTAGATAGCTACCAAACACGGGATAGGATAAAACATATCCTATTCTAGTTTTTATCCGATCAATCAAACGCAACCTAAGAGTTTGACCAAGGAAAATGCACAAACCTCCAATAGAGCGCCATCTCACAATTACCAGCCTAGCCTACGTATGAAAAGGCATAGAGAGTAGCTGATGACCCACAAGTAAATAGAATATCAATTTGAGGAGTGTATGCAAGATAGCTGCCAAGATTCATCAATGAAATAAGCGGCCAAATAGAAGTATCAAACATCACCAGAACTAGCCCAAGCATCTATACTAAGGTTGATTCTACCAGGCAACTTATCCAAGACCTCAAAAACCTTTTGCTTCTCTTTCTTTTTTTGTAGATTTCCAAGTAGTCAGCCTTTATTTTATTCATTGTCACAAGCTCAAAAAGAGGTTGCAAATTCTTGACAAACACCTTGAACCCAATTCCACCAAGAAAACAATTCAAACATGACCAATAATTCATGAAATACAGCACATCAGCCTCAAGAATTATGAGAGTTCATGCATTTCTCAAGACTTTGGCTTTATATTCAGTCGGAATTTTCCATTTAACTTCAACATCTCTAATGATGCACAAAGAAAATGTTAGAAACAAAATTAATTTCATCTTGAGCATAAGCAAATGACATTAGTAAAAAGAAAAAAAAATAAATAACAGATGCTTGCATTTTGGTATGGCATCAATTTGATTTATCATTGATAGGACAGTGTAGAGGGAGTGCATATGTAGAGGCTGAAGCAAAACATACCACTTTGTCATGCAGAGTAAGAAAGCAAGTGACATATAAGTTACGTAACAAAAATCAAAGCAAATTCCAAGTTAATCATTAATTTGTCAATACAACCTGGGAGATCTTTCACTAAGAGCAATATTTTGATCAAATAACGGTAAAGGAAAAACAAGCCAAGTATTCAGAAGAAATCTGAATAGGACCAATCTATAATTGGTTATCGATATAAACCATGCATTCAAAAGAAAAGGACAAGATTGGAAGTTCATAACCTAAAAGTTGTAGGGAGAATTACCAAAAAAGTCATAAACCTATTGCAATTGTGCCGATTCAATCCTAAACTTTTTTTTTTTGCCCAATTTAGTCCTAAACCTTTTACAATTGTACCAATTTAGTCTATCCGGCCAAAATTGGCTGGCTAGTGTTGATGTAGACGCCAGCTGGCCAGCGAACGATTTTTTAATAATTTTTTTTTTAATTTTTTTCGAATTTTTTAATTTTTTTCCCCTATCTTCTTCTTCCTCTGGCCGGCGTCGGCCGGCCAGCCAAAGGTGAGGGCTAGTGAGGTCAGCCTCGCCGGCCACTGGTGAGGTTCACCCCCGCTGGCCACTGGCGAAGGTGAGCCTCGCCCAGCGATGGCGGCCTCGCCGACCACTGGCGAGGCTCAACCTCGCCATGGTTGGGCGAGGCTCATCCCCGCCGGCCATTGGCGAAGGCGAGCCTCGCCCAACAATGGCGAGGCCGCCATCGCCAGATCTGGCGAGGCTCGACCTCGCCATGGCTGGGCAAGGCTGAGTCATCTTGGGTGCAGAGAGGACCCAACTCTATTTATATAAGGCTATTAACTAGTGTCTTTATTGATGCTTTCAATGGGTACCTTCCATCAAAACACATTCTATTTTCATCAGAATCGCATCTTTTCATAACACATTGACATAATAGACGCAGAATCAATACTAGCACATTCTTCAGAGTAACACACATATTTAATTTGCAGCAAAAAACAAACTAAAATAATAATAATTGAACAATAGACATAGAAACAAAAGTTCACAATGTTCCCAATCAACTTCTATGTACGATCGTTCTATTATCATTTATTAGTTTAATTTGCACAAATTTTGAGTTCTAGGTGAGAACTCCTTCGAATTCTACCAACCTACGAACTCCCACTAGGAAAAATAATTACATGATCTCATGTAATGTCAACATTTTTCCATTAACACAAAACATAGCATGATGTAAAACAATATACAAATAACAATCATGCAGCAACTCCAGTCAAAACCACAATTCAACATATAATGGATTTCCTACCATTGTTCGAATTTTCTAGTAACTTGAAAATTGCTAGTATATTAAACTATATACATGGTATTATAGAACCAAGTTCTACACAGCATATATGACATCATTTGCACACAAGCTAGCTATTGTATTTCCTAAACCACAAGAAAATACAAGCTACAAATGAGTAAACTATGTATTAAACCCCAAAAAATACGCGTACATAGGGTTCCCTACACATTTTCATACATTTATAAAATCCAAAAATGAAAAATAATTATACCACAGTGTAGGGGACATCCATACGAACCCAATGCCACCGACCACGCTTCAATCGGAGCTTGCACGCGCCCCCACGTGCCCCCTGAGTGCGCTGCGTGTGTGGCGCACGCGCCAGCGAGCCAAAAGGCTCCTGGCCGGTTCGACCGTTGACCGGGTCAACGGTCAACGGGTCGGGTCGGGTCGCTGGCCGGCCAACTACTGCCGGCGGTGACGTCATCCCAACGGTTACCAACCGTTGGATGATGTCACAGTGACGTCATCACGTGCTGGTTCACCGACCGGCGCGTGACGCGCACCCGCCGGTTCGCGAACCAGCGCGTGTGGCGCACGCGCTGGCCAAGCCAGCGCTTCAAGCGCGTGGCGCCCACGCGCAGCGGCTTCTGGCCGCGCGTGTGGGCACGTGCGGCGTCGTACGGCGGCGCTCGACCCATCGTTGGACTCGTCTCGACAAGATATTTCACTCTGTATATTCAAAAATTAATTTTGGCCAAAAAATTATATCGAAAAATGGCCAAAACCGTACGGGTGTACGCGACCCCGAGTCCGTTCTTCGCTTCGGTTGAATTTCGAGTTTTTCATATGGCAATTCCGACCATTAGACATCCAAACAGTGTAGATTTGATACTCTTGATCTCAATATCAAAAGTTAAACGAGAAAATTCAATGAAAAACAAGGCAGAAATCACAACCGCGCTCTGATACCAATGTGGGAATTCTTGTCGACGGAAGACGACTTACCTGATTCAAATGCGCAAACAGCAAATAGCCCCAGAACAAACGTTGAATTGCGAATCAATCACGAACAACACTGCCTCACATTGGTCTGGATGCAATCACAAGGAAAACACCCGATTTCCACGGCATAAATGCAAACCGTTCTTGCAAATTGAAATGGAACGATTTCTTCCTTTGATGATGGAAATGGAGAGAGATTTTGGTACAAATGATCTGACAACACCTCCAATGGTTGTGTTCGGGAGGCTTATATACGTCTCCCTTTGTACCCCTGCATTAGTGCCTTTCCATCGTATCGTTTCAACTTGAAACGGTGCGTCCAATTGCACCCCATCATGGACGTACCAGCTAAAGTACAACAGTTTTAAAATCATCAAAATAGACTACTCAAATTATAAGCATCGGAATTTCTATTTTTAAATATTTATTATTGAAGTAAGTGATTTTCTTTGAAAAGCCTAAGAAATGTCATGACCAGAGAAGATAGATATTTCCATTACTTGTTTCAAATTGTCCTAAGAATTGTCATGACCACTAGAATTACGGTGAAGATTGTATACCAAGAAAAAGTCTCGTTGTTGCTATGTGATGGGAATGTTTTGTTGGGAAAAAGTTACCAAAAACCAAACCCCAAACTTTTGCCTACGTGACATATTTACCTTGTGAAACCAAAAATCCAAATTTTTTTCTCTCTGACACTAAATTTTTGAGGTAAACGTATTACACATACACAAATTTGGGTTTGTCTTGTGTCATTGAAAAAGTTTGGGATTTTTGTGTCACAAAAAATAAATTGGGATAAATATGTCACACTGTATAAGTTTGGGGTAAATGTGTTATATGAGTACAAATTTGAAGTAGGTGTCACATAAAAAAAATCCACATAAAACACCCATTTTTCTCTCATTTCCTTAAACATTTTTTGGTTCCAAACCAAGAATAGAAAAAACAGGAAAAAAAATTCCTTCATTGCACCCACGTACTTTTTTTTTGGTCGAACACCCACGTACTTTAGTTTAAATGGAATTTGAAAGACTTTGATTTCTCAAAGTTTCTATGTTCGCAGAAACCAAAGAAAAGAAGCAGAATGTTTCTCAGCTTCAATTCATCAGTTTACTCACACAAGAGCCGAATTCAAAAGAGCCACAAACAGCAACAAATGTGCTCAGCAACACCATTGAAATGGAACAACTACTTTCGACACTTCGTCTCTTTCACTGTCTTCATAGCTCACAACCTTTTTCTCCAGCTTAACCAAAGTCTCCTGAAGGTCTTCAAGGCCTTGGTTATCACCATTCTCTACTGATCAATGGCCATCTCTCTAATAGCAGAGGAGACTACCAATCTTAATGTGTCAAAATGAAAAAAAAAACAAAAACAAAAACAAAGAGGAGAAGAAGGAAAAAAGAAGTCTTAAAGATACCAATGACCAATGGGTACAAGAAGCATGGTCACTTGAGGGGGGTATGTATACATATGGCAGGTAGATATTTGTTTACTTTGTCTTGTTCAATTGATTGGGATTATCAAAATCATATATCATTACTGATGACTTGGCATGGCTGTCGTTGACGTGGCATAATCAGTGCTAATGTGTACAACTTTTTTCGATTTACCTCGATCTCGTCAGCCCTTGCCTCTAGTCAGTGGCCTGGCCAGTGATCGGTCGAAGGAAGGACCGCGAGAGGGAAAAAAAGAAAAGAAAAATTGAAAAAAAAATTAAAATATTATTAAAATTATATATGTTGGCACTGGCCGTACCGCGTCAGTATTGATTGTACCATGTTGACACCAATTAAGCCACATTAGCAATATTCGGCTAAAATTAGCCGGAATGGCTGAATTAACACTACTCAAGAGTTTTAGGATTAAATTAGCACTAAATCAAAAGTTTTAGTACTAAATTGGTTTGAAAGGTTTGAGACTTTTCCGACACTTTTCCCATTATTGGCATGTAGGTTAAAGCTATCACTGACATTGGCGTGAGTATAACTTGTAAGCTTACTCATGCTCAAGGAAATAGATCAAAAGCATAACTTTATCGTAATATTATGCATTTTAAAATTACTATGGAAAAAGCGCTTTCTTCACTGGAAGAGTTCTCTATCCCTTATGGTAATAGTGCTTCCAAAACCCTAAAATCCCATAATCCCTAACCATTTCCATCCTCATTACCTCCCCATCTAAGCTCTCTTATCCATAGCTTACCAAATTTCCCAAATCCTAACTCCCACTACTCTTCGCCCAGTTCTCCTTAGTCCCGTGGCTCGATCTTTTTTCATTTCTTAGCCACACTCACTTCACATCGTCTCACCCTTCTCACTCAGCATGCTACACACCTAGCAATTTTCACAGTATCTCTAACTTCTCTCGCCCCTTCCTTTTCTTTCAATATACATAATTGTATCTTTCCGTACCAGCCTAGACCATCTTTTGCTTAGAGCTCCCGTCATCCATCATCCCCCATTTCTATTTTGATGTGACATCCTGTAGGGTCTGTCGGAGTGAAGCTTCAGCGACTGAGTCAAAGCTCTTGGTGGTACAAGGTATTTTCCAGCGAGGTTCATTCTCTGGTAATTCGGTTTCTGGTTTCATCCCTATCCAGAAAATCACAACAATGATAGTAGGCCTGATCTTTGAGGGTGTCTTCCAGTTTCTTATGGCGTTCTAGTGCTTTCTATATTATTTTCCTACTGTAATCTGGTACTTTACCATTGGCTGTCCCTTTTGGTTGTTTTTTGAGTTGATCAGTATTTGGCTTTCGTTCTGATAGTACTGTGGTGGTTCTTGTTGTTGCTTCCTGAGACTCCCAGTATTTTACTGCCCTGTTCAAGAATTTTCAGTGTGGCAAGAATCAGAAATTATGATGGAGAAGGGATTTGATTTTATTCGTTGCTTCGATTCTAATTGATTCAATCACAGATATCCAAAAATAAAAATAGGAATCGTAATCATCTTTATTCTTTCATTAATTTCCTTTATAAATATGAATGTATACACGTACAAGATACATAATGAAGGAATACAATCACACCATTTCTCCAAATACTTTTTCCCTTCATTTCGTGTCATGGTATCAGAGCGATCAGCTATGATATAGCTTCCACAAAATCATTTGAATTGCTCTCGGTAGTTTTCAATTTCGTTGTTGCAACTCTCGTCCTACAAAATAAATTGACACACCAAGAAAGAATCCTTCACCCAATTTTTTGGACTCCATATCTGAAAATATCAGACCAGAAAACCAAGAATTCAATGGAGGAATCATCGAACAGTCCCCTTCAAAACCAAACTTCAGATCGGATTAACCCAATGCAAGAAAAACAAGATCAGCAACCTGTGGCTCCATTACCCACTTTAGCTACACTTTAGCTTCACTATCCACTCCAGTCCAAACCTCTGGCCTAGCTCAGTGGCCACAATGCAAAGTACGAAACCCCCACCAAGAAAAGAAAGTGTCATAAAATATCATATAATTTTTGTCATTTTCTTCACTTCTTTTTCTTCGCTTTTGTCTTTCTTTGCTTTTTGAGTGTGTGCTCGAAATCTACGATCTTTCTTGTCTTCAAACAAAGGATATATATCACTAAGATGGGACAACACTAAGGTGAATGGCAAATGCTCTCTACCGCATGGGTAGTTTTCTCCTACCTTCAGGCTAGGTTTCGATTTAGCCCCAATGGCAAACCCTAATTCATCCCTCACAAGAATCCTATTTCTTCTACCCTAGTTTTTGGGTTTAGATCCCAGAGTAAGGGATAAACCCTAATGTTCATCACATTCCCTTCCATCTGGCTGTGATTGCCATTCCCTCCACAACACCTACTACATAGATCAACAATCCTCCCTCTCACACTCCCCATTCGAGAAACCCATTATCCACCCATTGCATCTGAGCTCCCTTCAACCTATTTGGGCTTGCATTCTTCTTTTCAGCTGGTTCCAAACACCTCAAGCCAGCTTATGTGAAGGAAATCAAAGATCTCTATCAACATAGTCCCTGCCTCAATTTGCCCAAGTAACCTGACTTTTGAGGGACGCATCCTACTCTATTTCTTCTTGGCCCTATTCTTAGAAATCGAGAGATAGAAGGTTTGAAGATGAGGAAGAGAGGCGTTTGGCAGCTCTTTGCAAAAGTCTAGGTAAGCTATGGTTTGAAGATGATGTAGTTGATGTTAAAGGTGACATTTCTGAAGAGAAATTGACAGAATGCCTAAAAACTTTGTTCGAGAAGCTATACTCTAAACCGAATGTGAATTTTCAAGCCTTTTTAAATACAATGAAAAGAGCTTGGAGGACTGAAAATGTTACATGCACCTTGTTAGAGCTAGGCTATTTCTCCTTCTCATTCCAGTCTGAAGCTGAAAAAGAAAGTCTAAGATTCTAGGCCATGGTCCTTTTCTAGCAATCTACTAGTTCTATAGCAATGCGATCTCGACACCCCAGAGATTTGTTATGAATTTACCTATTGTGCTTTTTGGGTGCATTTCTATGGTCTCCCATTTGGGAGAGTTACTAATGAAGTCGGCAGAGATATTGCAACGAAACTTGGAGAGGTAATAGAGGTGAAATTAGAAGCTAAAGGGAACAACAATTATAAAATTGGCAAGGCAAAAGTTAAGCTTAATCTGGCAAATCCTCTTAAGACTGGGGTTATTGTCAATTTGGAGAGCAAGAGGTTGTGGGTAGAGTTTAAATATGAGAGACTTCCGCATTATTGTTATTCATGAGGTAGAATTGGGCATTATGCTACATTTTGCAAAGAGATACCATATGAGAATTCAAGGTTGGCAAAGGACTTACTAGGAAGATTTGGGCAATGGCTAAGAGCAAAAGTGCGGGAACTTAGTCCGTATGTGAAAATCTTCTATGACAAACAAGATATAATATAAGAAGAAGATGAGAGTGTGCCAGAGACCCCTATCTCTTTAGTTCCTGAAAAAGAAAAGTAGCTGAAGGATCAAAATATGAATAAAATTATGTCCATCTGTGGGCAGAATAATGCTGACAAGATGTCAATCCAACGAAGGCAAGTCATATGGGAATGAATCCAGAACATTTGGTTTTGGCTCAAAGAGAATGCTTAGAATTGTTGCAGCAAGGCCTTATTGAGATCTCTCATTCTCAATGGGCTTGTGAAGTTTTCTATGTCAACAAACGTGCTGAGCAAAATCGAGGAAAAATGAGATGGGTAATCAATTACCAACCCCTTAATCTTTTCCTCCAAGATGATAAATTTCATTTACCTTCCAAAAATTTTCTTTATGCTGGATTATCCAAAGCCCAGATCTATTTCAAATTTGATCTCAAAGCCGGATTTTGGCAATTAGGCATTCATCCTAAAGATAGACTCAAGACAGGGTTCTGTATTCCGAACCAGCACTTTCAATGGAAAGTTATTCCTTTCGATTTAAAAGTTGCACCACCTTTCTTCCAAAAGGCCATGTGTCGAATCTATGGCATCCTAGAAATTAAGGGCAAGTCCTAAGGTGCCCTAGAGCTTTTAATAGGTAATGAACTTACCTATTGGTTTGTGTTTTAGCCTTAGTTCTTTCTTAAGGCTTTGTGTTTTGTGCCTTGTGTTTTTAATTTAAACCTAAGGTATTTAATAAGTATAAATTATGTTTTGCTATGTTTGTTATAAGTAAAATGTTATAGGATTTTAATTAGGTGTAATTGATTGTTAGTTTTAATTTAATTGGAAAAAGAAGTTGGATTGGGCCCAAGAGTGGACCCTAATGGGCCAAGTGGCCGGCCCACTTCTTCCAAGAGGGCGCAAGCTTGAAGCCTAAGCCCATTGCATGGGGCTTTGCCAAGTGGCAAGGGGCCTTCCATGCATTGGCTCTTGGGGAAGGCAAGGCAATCATTGCCTTTGGGGGAAGCAAAAGGGAAGAGTGGCCGGTTGGGGGAGGGGGTGTCGTGCGAGAGAGGAGAAAGAGAGAAAGGGAGAAAGGGAAGAGGAGAGGAGGCTCGCGTGAGGAAAGGGGGGGAGCCGTCCGTCCGTCCGCCGCACGCCGCCGTCCACCGCCGCTTTGTCGCCGTTTCTTCTAGGTTGGAGGCAAGTCTAGGGTCCATCATCTCTCTTTGCATGTTTGTTTTGCATGTTGGTTGGATTTTTGGTTGATTTGGATGCACGAAATGGAGTGAGGTTGGCTTGTTCTTGGAGATGCATGCTGTTTTCGCTCGGATCACTGAAGTCAGAAACTTGTGAGGGCTTGCATGTATGTTTGGAGTTCGATTGTGGCTTGGATCTCTTCATGAAAGTTGTAGCTAACACCTTGAACTATAACATAATGAAATTTAGTGAAAAATGATGGAGATTTGAGGGGTCAAAATCTCATATTTCGGAGACCCTAGATCTGTAACTGTTTTTCTGACCTTGTGGTGGATTTGTGCTTGCATGTTGATTTTGACTATGAATCTCTCTTCGACTTCTTCATGAAACTTGTAGAGAACATCTTAAGGATGAACATACTCAAATATGAAGTAAAATGAACAAGTATAGCTTAGGAAACCAACCTGATCTTGAAGACGATGAAACTGGAGTCGCGGTGTGGGACACCCGAGGCTTCGTGGAACCATTTGGAGGTCTTCCTTTGGTTTTTTTGGCCTAAGTTCCTTCATGAAAAGTCTATTTTAATGTCTTAACTATAACTTGGTGAAATTTCATAATTTTCTGAGGTCGTATGGGTATTTTAATTTATTTACTTAGAAAACTGTGCGTTCTGCCCTTATCCGAAATTCAATATGGAAATTGTGAAAATATTATTTATTTAATAGAAATTGATTGGCCATGCATTTTCTGTGGAAAAATCACTATTTTATGGCATTACAATATTATGTGTTTTGATTTCATGAATTTGTGATTTTTGTGATTAATTAATTAATTAATTGCAAAGTAGAATTAAATTGGGATTTAAATAAATTCTAAATGCAATTGGCAAGTAACTTGTTTTGAGTGGCATGTGGACCTAATTGCTATGGGGGAATGCATCTATTGTATGTGTGTATAATTGCTTGATGATACATGTATAAGAACAAATGTGATCTTGTCTTGCCATTATATCATGTGCATGATGAATTGAGACATAATTGGCAACGTGATCCATGATAATTGTTGGGGGAGGATGTTAATGCCCGGAATGTATAGAGATACATGGCCGGATGGCCCTGGGAATATCAAGATGCCCGGAATGAGATGGGTGCCGGAAGCCTCGGAGGTCTTTGCCCGAGGGGATGCCTCGTGATGCCAGTTGGGATGCGAGATGCCCGGGATGCGGGGGTGTCGGATGCCCGGTGGCCATGATTGACATAATTCCGGAGGTTTTTCGCAAGGCCCGAATAGGGTGTGAGTGTAAAGCATGGGATGGATGATCCTGAGGAAGGGTGATGTGATGACATGCATGTGTACTATGGTATGATGATGACATGCACGTGTACTATGGCATGATGATGACATGCACGTGTACTATGGCATGATGATGACATGCACGTGTACTATGGCATGATGATGACATGCACGTGTACTATGGCATGATGATGACATGCACGTGTACTATGGTATTATGATGACATGTATGGATCATATGGTATGATGATGATGATCATTAGTAATTGATGCTATGTGCGTATTACGATTTTGATGATGAGGCATGATGGCATGTACATGGCTTCGAGGTAAGTACACTACAATGTATGAATGACCTGTGTATTGAAATTGTTTGTATTGTTTAAATGCATTGAGTGTTGATTGGATCTCTTTACTTGTTGAGTGGTTGTACTTACCCTTTCGGGGACCAACATTTCAGATTAGTACGATGCCTCTCCCTGCCGTTACGCGGGGAGTGTTTTACGGCCTTCCATCTAACGTAGAGGTCAAGCTGACCGAGATAGACTGTCCCACCCTGCCGGGACTGACTTTCATACGTGTGCGTGCTATCGTATCCTATGACGTGGGCCTATCTGGAGGCCCAGTCATCCAGGAGTACATCTCCGTCCACATCCGCCGCGACGATGTCATGATGGGGATGCTGCCACCCCCACCGCTTGACTCACTGGGATGGGTGTGACGGCCTGCGCACGTGGAGTTGGGGTTAGCAACTTTTTGGATGGCCGACACGAGTAGTCCGAAAGGAGATCGTTACACGTCATATTTTTTTAGGATCGTGTGTCTCTTTTTGAGGTTGAAGGCCGAGCATAGATGAGTCTTGGCCTACCTTTTGTACCGACCTGTGTTACCCTTCGTAAAGAATATATATGTGAATAAAAGTAGTTCGGCCTCGTGTTTTCGTTCAATCAAAAATAGTGGGTGTGCATTGTGCTGTTGTGAGGGAAGCGAAGTGTTGTTGAGACTCGCCTCTTATTTTCCGCTATGAGCTGCGCAAATCCTTAAAGCCTTTTTAAAGGAAAAGAAAAGAAAAAAATTTACGCCTAAGCGTCGGTTTGAATCTTTCTTCTATCGCTGTATAATTTGTTTTTATCTTGTTTTCTTTGGCTTGGTATCTGTGGCGACCCTATCGGGTTTTGGGGGTGCCACAGAATCTTTTAACCAATCTTGTCAAGTGCAGCAGTATACATCGATGATATTCTGCTCTACAATTTTGATGAGCAGTCACACTACCAACTCCTTGAGCAATTTGCATACATTGTGAAGAAGCATAGAATCATGCTTTCCCAAAGAAAGATGAACATTGCCTAGACAAAAATTGAATTCCTTGGTATGTATCTTAACAAAGGTACATACTATCCAGGGTCACATATTGCTCAAGAATTATTGAAATTTCCTGAAGAAAACTTCACCACAAAGCAAGTTCAACAATTTCTTGGGATAATCAACTATTTCAGAGATTTTGTTTCGAATCTTGCGAAGCTGTTGATCCCATTACAACCATGCTGAAAAAGAATTCCCCACCTTGAGGAAAAGCTCAGACTAATGCAATTGCTGAACTCAAGGAGATTATGCAATCTCTTCCTCCATTGCAAATCCTATCAACAGGAAAGAGAATTCTTTAGATAGATGCCAGTGATGAATACTGGGCCACTGTCTTGTTTGAAGAAATTGATGGTAAGAGGCATCTATGTGCCTACAAAAGTAGAAAATTTTCTCAAGCTGAAATGCATTATCATTCTACTTTTTAAAAAAAATTGTGGTAAAAAATAGAATAAAAATGTTTGAATTCCATCTTATTAGCCATCACTTCCTAGTTGAATTAGACATGACATATTTCCTCCAGATGACCAAGTTTAAACAGAAGCAAGTTCCAAACTCTCAACTGCTTCGATGAGCTGAATGGTTTTCAAAATATTCTTTTGAAACCAAACACATTCCAGGAAAAAAAAATGTGATTGCTGATTTCTTGTTAAGACCAAAAGCATTAGTAGAAATCAACATGTACATCATGAGGCATGCTTTCCACACTTCTCACTACAATGAGAAGTACAAGATGAGAAGATAAAATATTGGCCAAGCTGGAAATACCCCCCCAGAAATTATTGAACAAATCCAGGATGACAGCCTCACTGAAAATTTGGACAAACTAATGTGGCAATGCCACACAGACATGTTCAGATTTAATGGAGGTTTGATTCTTTATCCTTTTAGATTAAATGCATACTATCCGTTCATACAACCTCTAATCTGGAAGGAAGATGATTTTCCTGATCAACTCAAATGGTTATTGTGGTACTTAACCAATAAGTACTTAATAGCTATTAAAGTTCCAATCAGAAGGTTCATGGAAAACTTAACCAGGATATTCTTGCTCGGCAGAGGAAACATCAAAAAAGAAAGTGACAAGAATCTCTTAAACTTTCTCAATTGGTTCTACCCTCCTACTCACTGGAAATATCTCTTGGAGAAAGAATTGAGAACCATGCCACCAGACCCTAAAGTGCACACTATTATGTTTTTTAGAGGTCTATGGGCTTTCTTGACAAATTATTGTAACATTATCAATGCCCCCCTGTCTATAGATACTTCATCATATAAACCTATTCCACATAGTGCAGAAGCTCGAGTTCACAAGTCTTATCCAGGACCTGTTGGATGCTGTGAAACCCAATATCGAGAACTCTAGAGAATTTTGTGCCAAGAAAATAAAACCATTCCTCTAGATGCATGGAATTATAATGTACTCACTGCATGGGATCATTATAGTCTCACTCCTGCAGCTACAGAAGCTCTCGCAGAATTTAGACAAGCCTTGTCATCACAAGAGCACGAAATGGCAGACACAGATGACGTTGTACAAGACCCCTATGCTAGATGGGGAGGTCATCTTTCTCAAGACCCCTATGATCAAGGATCTTTGTCCTTATCCCAAAGCATGAACACCTCCTTCTATGCACAATCATCTAATTGGCCTCATCTAACCATTCATGTCAATACTGCCGACACCACAAATTGGGCACAAGAAGAAGCATCTGCATTTGCACTAGTCCCACTCAACTAGATTCTTTCATCGGAAGATCTTGAAGCTCTTGAATAAAAATATGATGAACATGTTCTAGCAACAACATACAGCTCAGATGATTTAGATTATGATTACAATACTCGTGATGGACAAGACTGTTGAACAAAACCATTGTCCGTACAAGTGTCACTGTAGCAAGTTACTATTCACTTTTACTATAGCAGTAGGCTAGGGAAATCACTGTTTATTGTCACTGTTCATTCCATGCGAATAATTCCCGATCGAATGCTTTCGGTGCCTCTGTTTGTTTCAGGACCCGTGATCTTGGTCCTTGTTTGTGCGTGACCTCTAATTGCCTATAAAATGTGAGGATGATGTATTGTGTTGGGCAGAGCCCCTTGAAATAAAGTGTGTGCTTTGTATATTTCTCATGGCTTTCTAAAATTCATCTTCTTCTCCAGCCTGGTAGGATCCTTTGAGAAATGTAGCTTGGATAGTTAGAAATGTTATCATCATGGTTCTATTTGGGTGTTTATAGACTTTGAACTAAAGGTCCAAGTAGTTTCATGCTAAAAGGCTATCCCTGAAGGGTTTGAACGAGAATTGTTTGCCCAATGTGGGAAGGCATACCTACAGAAAAATGGCTTTGGCCTCCCTGGTTCTAAGTCTAGATCCATACAAAAATAATCATCCTACCTCTTCTCTAGCACTACTAATCATGGAAGAGAAAGGCCCTCAAAAGAGAGGAAGTTGCTGCATAGATAAAGAGTCTGTCATGGTACTCTATGAGGAACAACTGAAGGCAGCGGAAGTGGACATGATAGAGACCCCAACAGGTGAAAAGGGACTGATTAGACACAAATCTAAAGGTACCGAGCTATCAACTTATAAAAAAGGGAAGAGAGTATGCCCATATGGCGCTCAAACTTCAAAAGCACCCATTTTTTATAATACATAGCTGGTGGAGACCCCCATTGAAGTGGCGGAGAAGTCAAATCAGTGGGCTTTAATGGCTAGCCCTAATAAGCCACCAGATCATCCATGAAGCTTTTAAGTTGGAATTGTCATGGGTTGGGCACACCCTTGACAATTCAAGCTTTGGGAGTCCTAGTGATTCAGGAAAGGCTCAGTATCATCTTTCTAATGAAGACTAAAAAATCAAGAGCAAAAGATGCAACGTTTAAGAATGAGGTTGAAATTTCATAATAGCTTCTTGGTGAATCAAAAAGGAATTGTAGGGGGTTTGGCCATATTCTGGGATGACCAAGTATTGTTATCCATCGACTCTTTTTCGGACAATTTTATTAATGTTCAATGCCAAGTCAAAGAAACCAAACAGAGGATGCATATTACATTTCTACATGCTCCTACTGAATTTCAAGAAAGAGTGATGTTATGGGAGGCTATTCATAGAGCAAGTGTCAATTATCATCTACCTTGGCTTTGCATGGGGGACTTCAATGAAATTTTGTATCATTGGGAAACAGTGGGTAAAAAAAGAGTAGAAAATTACCGACTTACAGCTTTCAGAGACTTCCTGCACCATTGTTCTTTAATGGATTTGGAATGCAAGGGATGTGCATTCATCTGGATAAATAATAGATCATGAGAACAATTTGTCAAGAAGCGACTTGATAGAGCCTTATGTACTTTGGAATGGAGAATTGCATATCTGAATGTTGAATGTATAGCATTGCCAGCCATCAGTTTTTATCACAATCACTTTACCCACGGAAGGAACAAAGGAGGAGGGTATTTAGATATGAAACTTTCTGGTCAGAGGATGAGGAATGTGCGCATCTAGTCAAGAGATTTGGGTTGAAACCGACTCCTAAAGACTAAATATGGTGGAAAAACTGCAGATAGTGGCACAATAGCTAGCTAAGTGGAGCAAAAACATATACTCTAATGCTAAAATGAGAATTGATTGGCTGAGAAATGAACTACAAAGATTGACGAATAGCTCGGAAGTCTCTCAAGAAAGTGAGGAAGCAAAGAAGATAACCCAAGAAATTGAAAACTTGTGGCAGCAAGAGGAGATGTATTGGGGAATGCGCTCTAAAATTAGTTGGTTAAAATGGGGTGATAAAAATACCAATTTTTTCCACGTCACAGCTATTCAAAGAAGAACTAGAAACAGAACTACCTTGCTTAAGAATACAAAAATGATTGGGTGAGAGAGCAACAACATTTGGAGGAGATGACAAAGATATACTTTAAAAATTTATATGAGGCAGTTGGGTCTCGAAATTTTTAGTCTATCCTACACCAAATTCCAACCTTGGTCGATGAAACGATGAACCAACGGTTAGTAGAACCTGTCACTTTTGAGGAGATTACTACTGCAATGCAACAATTAGGAGATACCAAAGCTCCAGGACTAGATAGGCTAAATGGACTATTTTTCTAAAATCATTGGCTAGATACATGTCAAGATATTTTCAGGAATGTGCAGAATTTCTTTGATACTAGATACCTAAATCCTAATGCGAATAGAACCCAAATCATCCTTATTCCCAAAATCCCAAACCCCGAAAAGTTTGAACAATTTCGCCCTATTAGCCTATGCAACTTTGTCTATAAAATAATTTCCAAAGTAATAACCAATAGACTCAAACATTTGCTACCAAAACTTATTGCTGAAGAACAAAGCGCTTTTATTGGGGGGTAGACAAATTCAAGATAATATCTTGATTGTGCAGGAAGTACTTCATAGGTTGCGAACTCGGGAGAGGAAAAGTAAGTTCCAAGCTGTCCTAAAACTAGATATGCAAAAGGCGTATGATCGAATTGAATGGGACTTCCTTCGAGAATGCTTAATCAAGATGGGATTATGTGATAAGTGGGTACAATGGGTGATGCAATGTGTTTCAACAGTTTCTTTCAACATAAATTTCAATGGGAATCTCTGCCTTTTTTCAAGCCAACACGAGGGGTTCAACAAGGTGACCCGTTATCCCGTTATCTCTTTATTTTAGTGGCAAACGTCCTCCCTCACTTGATGAAACAAGTGATAGCAAATGTTACACTTCGAGGAATTAAGCTTAATAGCAGTTGCCCTACTTTATCACATTTGATATTTGCGGACGACTCTATCTTCTTTCTCAATGATACCTTATTGGAATGTCAAAATTTGTTAGCCATTCTACATCAATATTATTTTGCATCAGGCCAGACTATTAATCTCAATAAATCAGGAATATGTTTCAGTAAGAGCTGTCTAGTGAATCTGAGAAGGAATATGGCTTCAGAGTTGAGAATTACATAAATTGACTAAACAGGGAAGTACTTAGGAATTTCCTTAGATTGGGTAGTATGTTCACCTGGATTCTTGCCAGAGTTAACATGAAGTTAGAAAGCTGGAAGGATAACTTGTTGTCAAAATCAGGGAAGGAAATATTGATTAAATCAGTAGTGCAGGCCATTCCTCAATATGCAATGTCCATTTTCAAAATCCATGTTTCAATTTGCAAAGCTATTGAGAAGAAAATTGCCATTTATGGTGGAGAAATAGTAACAAAACTGCTGGGGTTCATTGGAAAAAAATGAAAATCTTAAAACTTAGGAAAGATGAATGGGGTCTTGGCTTCAAAGATTTACTAGCTTTCAATAAAGCTATGTTAGGGAAGCAAGCTTGGCGTATTTCACAGCACCCTCAATCCCTTTTAAGCCAAGTGATGAAGGGTCTTTATTATTCACAATGCGAGTTTTGGAAAGCTGGAAAAGGTTCCCGACCTTCGTGGGAATGGCAAAGCATTATCTTGGAAAGAGACTTTATTACTCCGCAAGTTATGTGGTCGGTTGGGAATGGAAAGAAAATTTCTATTAGAAAGGATAAATGGTTGAAGAGTGGACATATTGGCAGCCTAGCAATAAGAAATGAGACAGTTAAAGTTGGCGAATTAATAGAATAGGGGACTGAAAAATGGAATGAACCATTGGTATGGTCATTATTTGATGATCAAAGAGTGAAGGAAATCATTGCAACCCTTATTGAACTACCTACTACAAAAGATAAACTGGTCTGGATTAACAACAAGTCAGGATCCTATACAGTGAAAGGTGGTTATTTCACCACTAGAGATATATCAGCCAGCCCACATACAATAATAGCAACTTCATCTCACCAAACGAAACCAAAACTCTGGAAATATATCTGGCATTCTGGAACTCCATCCAAAGTTAAACTATTTCTCTGGAATGCATGTCAAAATGCATTGCCTACACTGGACAACTTGCACAGGAGAAGAATAGTACCTAACCCCTTATGCCCTATCTGCAAACAGGAAGCCGAAACCATTAAACATACTTTGCTGCTCTGCCCTTGGAAAGCTCAAATATGGAACACTACCCCCCTGCAAATCAAAATTACAAGAATCAGGTTAACAGGACTCGATGAATGGCTACATATGCTAAAAGAAGACCCACGAAGCACTCTTAAGTTCGACCAAACCGCTACAACCCTATGGTGTATTTGGAAAGACAGGAACCACTTCATTTTCGGATAACATACCCTGCACTTGCAACAAACGATGTTCAAGGCCATAGCTTTACACAAAAACTTTGTGACTTGGAACCGAAAATCAAAATGAGAGAACAAAAGTGAGGCCCCAACTTACATATGGCAACCCTTGACCTCAGATACGCTGAAAATTAACATCGATGCCTCATTTGCTCGGAATGAAGACGCGACATTAGATTTCGAGGAGAACAGGGGAGCGGACGAACATAGGGGATCCATCGCCTGCATCTACCAAGACTCTAGGGGTCGACTAGTTGATCGCTTCTCCAAGTTGGTGGCGGCATCCTCGACTGAACAGGCGGATGCTCTTGCTCTTCTTGAAACCATAGAGTTCCTCTCCACCAGATCTAATCTAAGTTTGCAAGTACACTCTGACTGTTTACAGCTCGTGCAAGGAGTTTTGTCTTCGACAGAGATAAACTGGGAAGTGGAGGCTATTATGGACCGGGTCAAGATCAAGCTAAAGGAATTTCCAGGCCTCTCTCTAGCCCATTGCAGCAGGGACTCTAATAGAACAGCATATTGGCTTGCAAAAGCCCAAAGATCTAACTACCTTCCTAGTAATTGGGTAGCTAATCCCCCGCCTACCCTCTTTGATTTATCATGTCCCGATGCTTTTGATGTATTTGCTCCAAACTTGGTTAAGTAAATCAATAGTAATCGTATTTTCGACCAAAAAGAAAAACAAAGGATATATATCACGCCATATATGACCCTTGTCGACTGACTATGCCTTAACACACTTTCCTTTTATTTTTCTATCCTCATCTTTCGATATATTGCATCATTATATAAAACATTGACCATCATATCATCCTTTCTTTTTGTTTCTTTTCATTGGCCAAATTTTCCTTTTTTGCTCATGAACAAATATTGAAAGAATAATATAAATATTTTTTTAGAAATATACTAATCTTCCAACTTGTCATTCCTTATAAGTTAATTTTCGGCTATCGAAGAATAACGGACTTGGACCAATTCCCTCTCTCCATGGGCTTAATCCAACTCGTCAAATCAAAACTCATAGCATCAATCCAAACCAATGCATCGTTGATCCAATGCAAATGCAATAAATAAATAATTCCTGAAGCTACATGCTATGCACTTTAACTTTAATATTATGTTTAAAGGTTAAAAATTAATCCATAATTTTTTATGCAATAAATAAATGACTGAGTTGCCAAAATTTAGGTGCCAACAGGAGATCACAACTCCAACTCTCCTCTAACCTCATCGAGAATGTGGGAGGGGATATCAAAACCTCCTTGGTGCAGGTTGTCATAACCTCAGTTTCAACGAGGCTGCAGCCATCATGTAAAATTTTGTAAGATCATGGCAATTGTTATAAAAACTTAAACTATTAACTAAATACGTGATTTAATAATTAAATATTTATATATTTTAATACTTTTCTCTCACCCTTAGTTTGGCTCTTTTTTTGCTTTGCACTAAATGTGAAAATTTAATTGGGAAAGCGAATAGAGCTTGGAAAGATTTAAACTTAGCATTTTCTGCTTTGATACCATTGTGAGAACTTGTGAGATTACTATTAATTATCTTGAAAACTTAACTATTAAATGAATGTGTGATTTAATATTTATATATTCTAATACACCAAGCAACGCATTCTAATACACCAAGCAACGCACAGAGAAGGAAGATTAGAGAGAGAGAGAGAGAGAGAGAGAGAGAGAGATCATGAGGTTGCTGGAGGCTTGGGTCACTAAAGGCATGAGTTTCGACAAGACAAAGTGTAATAGTGACATAATTGGAGGGCTTTGCGATGGTGCGAGTCAATGGTAGAGTTGAGAAAGGGAGAGAGATAAGCTTGAGTACGTTTTGGCATTTTGGGTAACATAGAGGTTTTTTTTTTTTTCCACAATAATTTTATCTAGTAAATTTAGCTTTTAATATGAGAGGATTCCAAACCTTTCTTTTTGGTCTAGCAATTCCATCAATTGGTCACTAATAATGCAATCATTCAGGATCTAAAGTGGCCATGTCTAATATGTTGTAATCATAGATGAAATCTCAAAGTAAATGACAACGTAACTCAAATCCCTGCATCCTAGAATCTCTAGTTGTGTAGATATTGAGGGACCACTTTCGACCCTCTATTGGGCTTTCTAGCCGATCCCTAAAAATGAAACCAGTGGTAACTCATAACTCTTATTTAGTTGTCATGAACAACTCATAGATAATAAATGAATCCATTATGAGGGATAGGGGTCTTGACTCGTAGTTTAGCATATCTGATGTGGAAATCTCCATCCTTATTGATTGATGAGAGTACTATTGGGAGGGCTACTATGGTAACAAGACTCCTAAATTCAATATTCACGTTCAATCTCTTTTTTCAAAAATGTATCATTTGTGTGGACAGGAATCACGACAATTTCTGCTATCACGAGAGGTACAAGCCTAAAAGAGCTCATGACCGTGATTGAGTGAACTCACATGGTTAATCCCAGAGGTGAAGTGATGGCATCTTTGGGACACACATTGTGAGGGAACTCCCATTGGCACATGTTTCAAGGCCTTGCTCCTCCGTACTGCTGCGGGTTGCACACTTTCTGGCTGGCGATGTGGGATTGCTCTCTTCTTCCTGCTTTGATGATGGTGCTTTGATTGGAGAGGAGAGAGAGAGGTGAGAGAGGCGAGAGGAGCGAGAATGGCGGTGGGACCAGTTCGCTTCGTACATCACATGCCACATCTGGAGTCCCCACCACTCCGGTAATCCTGCTTTTCCCTTGATTTTGCACTTTGTTTCGAGTTGCTTGATTGTTTTGGAAATGCGGTATGAAATTAGATGAGTTCTTTGTTGCTTTTTTCTGCGATTGCAACTCAATATCTGCGAAAGAACGCCTCAGTGAGTTGATAGGTTGCTTCGAGGGAGAGTGTTTTGATTTTTTGTGTACTTTTGGGACCTTAGCGCTAACACAGTCGATCGAAGTTAACGAAAGCCTTTGCCTAGGGTAATGATCGATGAAACAGAGGGCAATGTATGACGAAGTGCGCATTTTGGAGGGTGCAAATCTCTATATCTTTCCCCTGAATGCTGCAAATGTTCGCTTGATGTGTTTCTTGGTGGTCCTGTCTTTCCTATCATTTAGTGTCTATCATGGTATTGTAGTCCTTGTATTCATCAACTGTTATGGGCCAAAAAGGGATTCCAAATTCAGGTTTTTGAAGGCACTTCTAACAAGTAACAAAGTAATAGATTGCAATGTGAGAAGTTAAGCTAAGCATTCTAACCACTACGGATAGATGAAATGCATTTTGAATGGCAGGTCTAACTTATAATAGCTCATGAGGATCTCCACCCTAGATAGATAAATACTAGGCCATGAAATGTCCCACTTGACCAGGTAAGACACGCATTGAAATCTGAATGGGTGACCAAAGGCAATGGTGTTTGTGCTAGGTGTTGAGTTATGAGGGAGTAAATTTTGAAGAAAAATAGGTACAGCAGAACGATGACGTTTAATTTTATATTTCATCTTGGATCCACCACAACTTCCTGTTCTTAATTTGCTTAGAGCAGAGGAAATATGAACATCAGCTTTTCGTGATTCTACTAAGATGTGTAATCACTTTGTAGTTAGTAAAAGTTATCAGTATTTTTTAATGCTAATTATTGCCCTTTTATGGTTATTGCTACTTTGTTGTCAATTAGGTGTTTCATGCATGTTAGTAATATTTAACACTATTGCCTTGCATATACTATTACTTGCTTGTTCTTTAAAAACTTAACTGTTCTGTCTAAATCTAAATAAAGTTAACCTAGCAAGTATATGCCTTGATTGTTGTTGTCAATGGTTGACAAGCTTCTTGACTGTAGACAAATCTCGCATTAGTTTTTCTCCTCATCAGTACCTTGACTTAGTGACTCTATTCTTTCTAGTTGATGATCTTTTCGAATTAGAATGCTTTTCAACCAATCTTTATGGATTTTTTTACATCGAATCCTACTCATCTGTCTTCTGCACCTTGCACCTTTTCAGTTTGAGATCAAGCCCATACCTTTCACAGTCTCATTTTAAATCAGGAATGTCAACAGATGTTGTTCGTTGCCTCATCATGTCACCAAACATGCAAAACTAGGCATTGAGATTCTTCTGATTTTGGATTTTCTCTGTCTTGTTCTACTATAATTTCTTTGAACTGTAGAATCTCTTTGTATGCTTCTGCCTTTATAGTCTCTGCATATCAGTAGATTGTATTAATGATAACTATAACATCTGCTTTCTTGTAGTGGTTGCATTCTGTCTGAACATGATCATCATAGCAAATTCAATTGTTATTGTTGTCACTTCTTTTTGCATCTCTCATGTAATCATGGCGTTGACGAACAAAAGCAAAAGGAAAAGGAAAAGGAAAAAAAAAAAACTTAGGCCTTTCCGGAGCTGGTCACCGCTTTTGCCTCAAGGGGGTAAAACAACAATAAGTAATTTGTAACATTCTAGTGTCTAATAAAGGTAATAATTCGACCAAAAAAACAAGGGTGATAAATCATTATTGACTCGTCACTTGGGGTCAAATCACAAAGCAGTAAATCTTTGTGAATTCCTTAATTTCGGTGTAGGTGACTTGCCTTCAACTAGATTGAAGCGGTAGTTTTAATCTAATGTGCAAAGGTTGACGCAATATATCACCCAACGGCTGCACTAAAATAAAAGAAATTCGATATCAATTCATTTTTAACTACATCAATTCTATTTGAGATACTGGAAATCGCAAGTAGCCAAAACTAACAATATGTTCAATAGAGCTAAATTAGAGGGAAGAGAAAAGATTTGAAGTTATTTTTGTTTGGGTAGGGGGAATGAGATGGAGAGAAAAGAAAATGAAGAATTAGAAGGGAATAAAATGGGTTAGATGTAATTAATCCGATGAGCACTTGTTTTTTTTTTTCGGTCAGTAAAAGTGCTTGCATTCTTTTTTCTTTTTTCTTTTTTTTGGAGACGGGAGGAACGCAACCGACAGCTACACCGTAAACCCCCTAGTGACACTAGTGCAGGACCCACCACCACGGCGTCACGCTTAATACCACTAGAATGAGGATTGCAAGAAAACAACCAATAAGTTTCCGAAGATAGAATGTTCCATAGGGGCTAAAGAGTAAAGAGATCCAGGTTGTTGGTTGTCTTGGGTAGCATCCATGCTATCTAATATTGTACATGTATTATCATGAACTATACCTCGAGGAGTTTCGGGGAGATTGTGCAAATGGGTTCTGGTGGCTTTGGTTGGCCAATGAATTGAAACTCTATGGCGACACTAGTGAGCAGGCTCCGGTGTAGGCTACAAATGCTGCTGGCAGTAGTTGGGCTGCATCAAATGTCGAAAGTTCAAGACAACCTTCATAGGACAAGAGTTACGTGAAGATCTTCTCTACTCAAAGGAGAAGCTCAGGTCTGCACTGATATTGCCGTCGCCAGCTGATTAAATTCACTACCAAGTCCACGGAACAGGTGGTGTGATCTTCGTTCTCAGAGATGGTTTCACCAATTGTTTATAGTTGATCCAAAATCTCTGTAGCCTGCCGTATGTATTCGGTAACCAAGCATGTTCCTTTCTTCAGGGCATGTAGCTGTATCCAAAGAGATGTAGCTCTTGCAGAGGATTGAGCCGCATATGCACTGGAGAGATAATTTTAAGCCGAACCTGAAGTCTTGTGTTCGGTGAGTTGAGTAAAGAGCGATGTGGTTGAGGCGGCTAAAATCCATGTAAGTGCCATTTGATCACGTATTAACCACGAAGTGTAGGCTGGGTTTAGGGTGGGGTTTGCTCCTGAGTCGCCCTACCGCTGGAGGTACTACGATGGAGCTGGCTTCGAGCTGTCTACTATGAACTGCGAAGCTACAAGAAATTGAGTGAGATGAGCTTTCCAAATAACAAAATCTACCATCGGCCGTGGTGGCTCTGCTGGGTAGGCTCCTGCCTTTGGAGGGAAAGGTCAGGTGTTCGAAGCCCCTACAATGCAAGTTGCAGGGAGGCTGGCAGACCATTAGATGTATTAAGCGTGGCGCCCTGGTGGTAGGTCCTGGGCTAGCGTCACCTAGGGGTTTACGTGGCGGCTGTCGGCAAAAGCGGTTCCTCCGACAAAAAAAAAACAAAAAAAACAACAACAACAACAACAAAATTTGTGCCACCAAACCTCTCACCAAGTGCGGGGCTGGATACAACATTGGAGATAAGGGTAGGAGTTGCAATCAAAGGTGTAGAAGGAGCCTGAACTGAAAACAGAAACAAGGGACTCTGAGTCCGGGGATGATGAAAAAGATGCCATCTGTTTTCGATGAGCCTTTTGCCAAATGGCTTTGATACCAACTGAAAATAGGATCTTTAGACAAAACCGAAGAGGAGGAGAGAAAAACTAGAGACAAGGAATAGTGAAAGAGAGATAATGCAGAGAACGGAAACAGAGATTTCAAATAATGTTGTTGATTGATAGACGCTTATGATTTACAAAGAGATGATGGGTTCATATACACTTGCAAAGAATCTATATAACCAGATTCGGTTAGAGTTCGAATGAGTTATAGATGTGAATTTTGCGCTGGAGAATAGGAATATTTAAACTTTTTGGGTGACGTGGTAACTTGATCTGGGTTGGAGCTGAAGTGGACGACTTTGACCTGTTCAACGCA
The DNA here is from genome assembly GCA_007663325.1 of Eucalyptus pauciflora. NCBI lineage: Eukaryota > Viridiplantae > Streptophyta > Magnoliopsida > Myrtales > Myrtaceae > Eucalyptus > Eucalyptus pauciflora. The sequence continues at coordinate 5,779,473 of VMYD01000386.1, forward strand.
GATCATAGAAAAGCTCAAACAAAATGCAGAATGCACATACAAAGCGGACGTTAATAGAACCCTGAAGTCGGAAAGACCAAGAGAATCAACGACTCTAAGCGTTAAATCTGAAAGGAAACAGTTAAAGATCACTTCAGGAAACCTAAATTAGCAGGGGAATGGAGGCTCGTTTCTTCCTTTTGTTTTTAGAAAAAGAAAAGAACTTACCGCTGCTGTTGTATGGCTCATAGTCCGTAGCCACTTCTGAAACCAAGCAGAGGAAGTTGCAAAATTTGAAGAAGTGGAAGGGCCGGAACCCACCAAGGAGCTTGCACTACATAGTCAAACTCAAGTTACACTCGGCAAGGTCCTGATCCCCCCCAAGCCCAGATGCACTTCTTCTTCGGGGATGCGCATTCATCCATTTCGATTACTTCCAATCAAAGACCATAACTTTCTTGCACTCATCTAGTCTGCAGGATTTTCTCTTCTCACTTCTTCTTCAGAGAATTCAAAGGGAGTTAACGTGCTAGTTGGTGAATCGGTTTTCACATTTCATGCCCAAATTAAATCAACCAGAGACTGGATGGAGATGGACCGGACTGGACCAGATGTTTCAATCGCAGTTTGCAATCGGTGTGATTTTTCAGTTTCATGTTAAGGCATCAAATCGTATTAAAATTGATTAGAATCAACCATTGTAATCTCTCTTCACACGTATTTATTAATTACCTAGGGTCATTTCATCCATTAAGAAACATAACTGTAATTTTTTTTTTCCCAAAAGATGATTCCTTTCTCATTGTCAATATTGTATCCACGATGGCACATAGGAATCTCGACGCTAGTTTGTCGTCAAACAACATATTTACGAAATCAGATCACATATACATGGAAATTGGCCAATATGGTCAATACCCAACACCAAAGTGCTCTTAGAAAAGAGTGTAATAGAGTTTGATTCATGAAGAGATTTTTCTCGAGATTAATCTTGGGGTCTTAGTAAGTATTTCGGGAAGCATTAAGATTTAAAGACTATTATGACAAAAAAAATCTTAAATGAATTTGGCGTCTGTAGCTAGAGGTCGCCCTCTCACCATACTTTCCCTGTTTCATTGAAGCGGTGTGGATTTGGAGACGGTCCAATCTATCCAAATTTTGACCGCTGACTGGTCGTTGTCGCCCGAAAGGGAATGCATGAAAAAGTCAACGTAGATATGAGCTGGCAATGCAGGAAATGGGGCTGGGGAGATCAGAGAAAAGGCAAATGGAGGAGGAGATATCCAAATTTTGACCGCTGACTGGTCGTTGTCGCCCGAAAGGGAATGCATGAAAAAGTCAACGTAGATATGAGCTGGCAATGCAGGAAATGGGGCTGGGGAGATCAGAGAAAAGGCAAATGGAGGAGGAGATATCCAAATTTTGACCGCTGACTGGTCGTTGTCGCCCCAAAGGGAATGCATGAAAAAGTCAACGTAGATATGAGCCGGCAATGCAGGAAATGGGGCTGGGGAGATCAGAGAAGAGGCAAATGGAGGAGGAGAGGGTGAACTTGGAATGGTCACTGCCAGTGCCGAGCGTGCAAGAGCTGGTGAGGCAGGGACAGCCGGATGCTTTGCCTCCAAGGTACGTCCGCGATGACGTGGCGCCCGCTGATCATTCGCCGGAGTCATCGCAGGGCTTACCTTGCATCGACCTGGGAAAGCTGATGGACCCTTCTTCTCAATCCACCGAGCTCCACAACCTTCACTCTGCCTGCCACCAATGGGGTCTCTTTCTGGTTGGTTTCTACTTGCTCATTAGCTTAATTACCTACTGCCACGATACGCACTCTTTTTACTGCATAATCACGTTTAAATTAAGAACTCGATGCCATCTGATCCAGTTATGTTCAGACAGTACACCTGCAGAATTTTACCTGTGTATATCGAATGAAGTATCTAAATGTCATTCCTTTTCACTGCTCAATTTACATGCTAATACAAAACGGGGTTAACCACACTGTTTGAAAGCTTTCCGGGTAATCTCATCTATGGCTGATTATTGTATCCAATCCGGCATGTGGATTCCCACCTGTGTTCTCTATTTTGCGTCTAAACGAGTTGGTCATGTTGGTGAGTCGTTTCATGTTGATGATATGGTTAACAAGTTTGAATCCATTGAAATGATCTCTTGGAAACATGGTAAGCATCATTTCATTGATCAGCATTATCTTCGTATATGCTATGAAACATTGTCTCCGAAAATAAAAGAACCAGTATTGTATCTTCATGGGAATGGGGTTGAATTTCAAAAAGCAGAAGTTTGTGAGGTTGCCATCGATGTGCAGTTAGTGAACCACGAAGTGTCGGAGGAAGGGATGCGGCTGATGAAGGAAAACGTGCCCGGTTTCTTCAAACTGCCTTACCATGAGAAGCAAAAGTCGGCACAGAGACCAGGAAGTCTTGAAGGTTACGGGCAGGCTTTCGTCACCTCTCACGAGCAGAAGCTGGATTGGAATGACATGATCTTCCTCAAATGCCTCCCTTCTCATGCAAGAAATCTCGATCTGTGGCCACAAAATCCCCCAGAATTCAGGCAATTTGTTTCCATCTTTTGGGTTTCTATCATGTTTGTGCATTTCTAGTAAGCTAAGTTAAGCAAATGATGGTGACTATGAATACCTAATCTATCAGGATAGCACTAGATAAATACAGTGAAGATTTGAGGAAAGTGGCCGTGGCGGTAGTAAAGTATATTGGAATGGCTCTGGGGACTCATGAAGGTGAACTGGAGTTGCTGATGAAAAGTTTCTGGGAAGGGAGGTATGAGGTCAGGATGAATTACTACCCACCATGCCCGGAACCTGAGAGGGCAATGGGCCTATCGCCACATTCTGACAACTCAGGGATCACCATGTTGATGGAGTGCGGCAACATGCCTGGCCTTCAGGTCCTCAGCAGGGAAGGCCGCTGGGTCACAGTTCCACCCGTTCCTGGCAGCATAGTCGTGAACTTAGGTCAAATCATGGAAGTTTACAGCAACGGCACATACAGAGCACCAGATCATAGAGCGGTGGTGAACAAAGAGAAGGAGAGGGTGTCCATAGTGACCTTCTGCTATCCCAGCCCCTCTCTTCCAGTTGGACCTTCTCCACAGCTCCTTGCGGCCACTGGACTCACTCCTCTCTTCCAAACCCTTTCGCACTCTGAATACTTGCAACGCTTCTACAACCGCAAGCTTGATGATGTGGCTCCTTTCATCAGTACCCTCAAGCAGTAGATGCTGAACTGATGCGTTCTTTCATTTCATCTTCTTTTATTGTGTGTCATGAATATGAATTCAGGTTGTTCCACCTATTGTTACATTTCGTTTACTCCATAAAGAACTATTAGTATGTAAATTGTAACGGTAGATCAAACAACCGATCCAAGTCATTTCATGATTTTATTCTAAACTAGCATATTACTTGTAGGGTCGATAGTCAAAGTGCTTTAGAAACTATTTTACATCTCAATTGCATGGCTCACATCATGTGATGAGCGAATCATGATACTAGTGTAGTATGAATCTCAACAACATTTATTTACAGATATTAACAAATCTTGTCATTGATTAGCTGGGTGCTCCACTGTTAACTGCAACATGATACAATAAAAGAACAAAATACCTTCTCCATAGCATGGCAACGCATGAATATAGAAGTTCCAACTGTCATCAAATTTATTTCTAGTAAGATAGAGTAAAAGTACTATCTGATTTCCAAACTTAACCAATAATTGATAGAATTACAACTGCAAGTTTTGACCATAGAACTCAATCTCTCTAGTCAAGACTGAGAACTTTGAATCTGATTTCTTTGAAGTACGACAGTGAAAGGCGAAGGCCAAATGCTCTGGAGTTGAATTCTTCCTCCTATTGTGCATCCAGATGGCACATATCTGACCCTAAGAGCATGAGGTTGACTTCAAATAAGACATTAGAAATTTTAGATTGTAGGAGGATCTGAGTGGGCTGCTTAATTTTTGTTGTGAAGACGCTGCTCTAAGTAACGTTTTAGCTGCCTTCCTTGTTCTTCAATCTTCATCTGTAAACTTCTTTGCATCTGTATGTTTAATTCAAGGAGGATGAAATGAAAACTTAGTTTCATATCACTGTTTCTATGTGTATACTTCTGAAAGTTTATGTGTGCGTGTTTGTGTGAATGTAACAGAATGTAAAATATTCAGAATAGCTACCTCCAACTGTTGAAGTAGTCGCTTTTGTACATTCAGTTGCATCTGCGAGGTTTTGCGAAAAGCTTCTGCAATCAGCTTGTCTCTGTTGCCAACAAATATTCAATACGTTTATTTTTCTCATATCATGACTTCCTAGTTCAAGACAGACATTCGACACTTGAAACTTGCACTTTCATAATTGGTTTTGCTCTTCTTAAGTCTGGATACCGAAGTTAATAAATAACAAACAAGTCGAATCTTACGTTTTGAGGTCATGGACGGGCATCGTGTCAAAATTGTTCTTCTCTGGTTTTCCTGCATGTACAATTTGATTTATGCACATAAAATAAGTTATCATGCTGCCAAGCAGAAATTAGTGATGCGTGGATATGTCTTCAATAATAATAGAGTTCCTGTCTCTTGGCAGAAATGTTCATTCGGGCTCATCATAGTGAATGCAGAGAATTACCTTCTCTAGATTCTGCAATGCACTTGGCGATGCGACATTTCTGTGATGTAATAGACAAATAAAGTTTTGGTTTGAAATTCTGAACAAAATGCCAGGGAATGGAAATTGATTTTCAGCTTATAGAAGGAAAATCATTATGTTGCAGTACCTGCAAGTGACTCTTAATATGAAAAATTGTCAACCCTTCAACATCCATTAGCTTCAGAATTAACTTTGGTTTTGCTCCTGTGGCCATCCAATAAATCATGACTTGGACGTCAGTTGAAGTTAATATAGATATTGACTCGAAAATGACATTCTCTATCCATGACTTACTTTCAGCTCCTCCTAGACGATTTACACATTCAAGAAATTGGTTATGAAGATGTTGAGTCCATCTAATTCGTCTTTCACTAGAGATAGCTGCTGCTAGTAAATTTGAGTTTCCACCAGGATCGGCATCAGGTGTAGCTTCATTTCTTGAAATTGGAGACCCCTTCTCTAACTAAGACACATAAATTTGCATGAAGATGATAGACACTCCTTTCAAAAATTATCAGTGTACATACACCTAAGATGTTCATATCATGTTGCATACCGTGGTATTGAGATATTCCCTACGCTTTCGTCTGTTGCTGAAAGCAGCAGGTTTAGTGCAGTTCTGTGGCTGTGGCAATTGATAACCTTGGTCATTGCGTTTGTTGTAAATGTGGAAGTTCACTAGATATTGAAGATCATCAGGGGACTGAAGAGCAAGGCACGGCTGGTCTTCCACATGATCATAAACCAATGATTCACAATTTCTTGATCTTGACTGCTGGAAATTACATGAAAATAGGTTACAGGTATCTAATTCAACTTGCAAACATGTAACTGCAGTAGGGACAGAAGAAGAAGATGTGTTATTGCTTGACTTGCTGTCCGTTGTATAGAATCCACTTCTGCCCAGATTTGAGGAAAAACTGCTTTGGTTGCATCCTAATTGTGACACTGGCGATTGATCATGCTGAAAACGATGAATGCAAAGCTCAGAGGATGTACAGGGGCTCTGTACTTGATCGTTATTTTTTGCGGTGCTCATATTAGAGCTGTTGCCACCAGAGCTTGCCATCTTCGTCACTGTATGCTGCAAAAAGTATGGTCTGTGAGACTACTCGGCGGTGGTTTGGTAGATGGAGGCACAATGAATTAGAAAGCTACAGAGTTATAATTGTTGGATATTATGGATCATGATACAGAACGCCTTTCTAGATCAACAGAATAATGAGAAAGTCCTGCTTTGAACTTTAAAAGTGGAGAATATCAGGGCCAAGGTCGCCAAAAAATGAACGATAAAAGTTACACCCAAAGGCTACGGCCCAAGAATCACTTGAAGAAAAGTTTCCATTGCGACAGACAATTTTTCTATTATTTTATTTTTTTCAGCGTGGTACTCGAAACAATTAATGAACGGTGAATGCATTGAGTGGACACTCTCTCCACAATGAACCATGATGAGCACATAATGACCCATATATGTCATTCCAACGGCCCAGGTTTTTCATTCTCTCTCTCTGTCCGCACGGATCATGCCATTCTACATTGACTCCCCGACAACGACAAGCTGTCATTTCCCATGTACTGCCAGCTCATCTCAGTTTTTTGAACCGCTTTAAAAGCCTTTGAATGTTGTATGTGGCTGAACGATTGTGTAAGCGCGGGCAGGCGTATGAACAATGCAGGCCACACTTTCAGAACACCTCTAAGACTCTTTGGTTTATGTGAAACGTTAAACAGATGAGAGCAGACTGCTTGTTATTTCTTAACAGGAACCGACGGCTCTTCCGAATATGATAACCCAAAGAATATATACATGGAAAAAGAAAAACAAAGCAGGATTATTTCTCTAATGTTATGGTCTCTGGATGCTCCAAAGCGTACCTGGTCAGATTTACTATGGCAAATGGCTATTCTTGTGAAGTAGATTTGCTTCACATCTCCGCCCAAAACTGAAGTAAATAACAAGGAGAGAGAGTATTAATTGCACCCATTTTTGCTGAGTGTTTGTGATTGTTTCTAATCAACAAAACACAGCTTAATGCTATGCATTTGCATTTCTGGCCAATTTGTAGGTGTCTTTACGTTGGCAGGATATTCCAAGCCTCTCAACTCCTCATCCATCATTCTCAACCCCCACGTCTGCATATGTGTCATCACCAACTAAGCAAAACAAGTTCGTTTGATGGATTTTGGCTGATTTCTTTACTGATGGTGCAAGTGGAATATGGGCAAGCATTTAAAATAGAGATGTGGCCATCCTTTTGGCAAATGTGGGAATGACAATGTAAAAATGGCAACACTGGACTCGACTGGAAATTATTATGTCGAGAAGATCACCTGAAAAGCAAAATGGACTATTGGTTGTTAAGATGGATCGAGGTTGTGTTGGCTATATCTGCAACAGCAAGTCATATGTTTCTTTCTGCATCATAGCCCCGTTCATGAGATATCTCACTTAGCTAGATCAGTATGTTTATACTATACCCAAAGGCATATTAGTCGGGTTGCCTTTGTGTAAATCGCCTGATTAAGTGATGCTGTACCGGGAGAGGCAAACAGTATAATCATAGCCTTCGCAGATTAATGGCACGTCAGCCTTCCTCGGCATGTCTAGACCTGTTTAGAAGGCATACAAACAGAAGTACTCTTGTTGCATTTCGGCTCCACCATCACCAGTCAATTTCATTTCTTAAACCCAAGATGGGAGATGCAAATTTTCAAGTGTGACAATGCAAACTGAAATATTGTGTGAAAGTGAGGAAGGTAATCGATGTTTTCCCTAACAAGAAAAAGGACAAAAAGAAGAAGAAGATTGAAGTGGAGAGTTGAAATGAGAGAGCCACTCTCCCACATATGAAAACGCTACCATGTGTGCGGACGGTCATGCAAACCTAGGCAGAACTAACGCTGAAGCTAATAGTATCTTTGTAGTTGTTTCTGATGTGGTGAAACTCGCGTTCTATTATGATTATAATGGTGGACCGATCTTTAGATCCGTAATATGTAATTTATGTGCGACTGCTTATAACTTGCAATTTGCAGTATTGTATTGAATCTGTTTGTGTTACTGAAAAGCAAGAAAAGAAAAGTTGGAGCAGCAAGGCTCACTCCCTATACCGTATATCATCTATCCAGTAATTAAGTAAAGTTGGATAGGAATACTGTTATAAGATGTTTCTGAAATCTGGAATGCAAAAGAGATAGAGGATGCAAGCACCGGAAATGTGGTGGATGGCTATTATTATCAATGTGAGGTGATTATTAGCTGATGCCTTTGGACAAACCATTGCATTGAGCTTAAACATCTCTCTGGCTGTTGATCCCATTCATGGCTCATTGTGGAATATGTAAATATAATGCCGATATGATAAGAATACAAAGCCAACAACAATATCAAGATTTTACATAGAAAAATCACGAACTGTCCAAAAACTTCTACTAATCACCAAGAAAAGTAGAATACACAAAGTCTTATTCGCTAGTCATATAATAAAAGTTCAACATCAACAATACAAGAGTATTTCCATCACCAAAAAGTATATCATCACAAATGGAGAAGAAAACTCTAACCACGATTGAAGAATTCGGAGAAGGTTCTCAATACTAATTAATCAAACCATTCATTACATATAGCATGCATGCAATCAAACACATCATTCATTGGGCTCTAATTTGGTCCCCCAGCGGGTAGTGGTGAAATCGCTTGCGATGTAGTTTCAATACTAATTAATGTGAAATCGCTTGCAATGTATTTTCAATACCAATTAATAAAACCATCCATTACATGTCCCACGTGAGTGGGAGAACGTCATAGATGGTGTTGATTTGCTATTTTGATATGCCCCGCCTCACAACAAATTACAAAGGGACCTTTCCTCCTGGAAGTTTTTAAATTCAACATGTGCTCTTTTACTGGAGCAACCAGTCATTATCTCAAAGATTCATGCTCCACTTACTTAAATCCATCTACAAAATCGGTGATGACGTGGGTAACGGTCAAGCCAGCGTTCAGATTGGCCAAAGATTCACAGTCCAATTGGTGTCATAGTCCAGCATAATTCAGTAAATTTAGGGGGTTGTTATTTTCTTCGCTGTGAGTTAGGATTTTAATTTGGGATAATTATATGGGAAGTCCTAAAATTTATCATGAAAATACAATTAAGTCCTAAAACTTTCAAAAAGTGTAATTAAGTCCTAAAACTTGTCACAAAGTGCAATTAAGTCCTAAAACTTTCAAAAAGTGCAATTAAATCCTAAAACTTATCAAAATGGTTCAATCTAAGTCCTTCCATTGATTGCACTTTTTGAAAGTTTTAAGACTTGGTTGCACTTTCGAGACAAATTTTAGGACTTTATTGAACATTTTGAAAGTTTTAGGACTTGATTGAACTTTTGTGATAAGTTTTAAAACTTAATTGTATTTTTTTAAAAGTTTTAGAACTCAATTACATTTTCATGATAAGTTTTAGGATTTCTAATGCACTTATCCTTTTTAATTTCTTTAGGATTATTCTTATCTAGAATAGGAATTTGACAATATCATTGCTTTTTACTTTTCGGGTCGGATTATGCCGTTGCTTATTGAAATTTGCATTTTAGGTTATTATTTTTTCTTTATTTGGAGGTTACTAATTGGCATCTAAGCTCCGAGTTCGTTACTGCAATAAACACAATCGAATGAACTTCTTGGAAACTGTCCCTAATTATCTTCTCTTTATTTCTCTTTGCGTCCTTTTGATGGATTCCTACGGTTCATGAATGAACGAGAGACTACTGTATCTTATTGAGTGGCCTGCCAAGGGGGTTATTCGGCCAAGTTGTGGGCCTATCAACCTCATCAAGAATAAAATTATCATATTACGCAATCTTGGTTTATTCAAATGATCTCTCTCGACATGCAGAGCACCGCCTACCCACCGATGGTAGTTTACTGCTCCATCGCAACCCTAATCTACCTCTAATCCACCCGATTTCTTTTCGATTTCGTGGTTCGTTCTTCACCCAATGAAGCTGCCGTCGAAGGTGTCTCCAATTCGCCGCTTCTCCCGAATGGTTGTCGCATCTGAGTCGGTAACCCCGCTTGCCCTAAATGATTTCTGCTCGTGAATTTGGCCGGGTGATTTCCCACATCTATTTCGGTATTCCACTCAGAAGTTAGTCTTTCCCTTGGATTCTGGAGGGTTATTGTATAAGATATGAAATAATTCATCTGAAGCACTGTGTTTTTATGGTCGGATAATCTAAATTAGGATTTGGGCAGCATTTAAGTTCCGCCTTTTCTGCCATTGATATCAAGGAAGCTTCTCCACCGGAATGTCTCTAAGTCTAGCCAGGTCTCTTTATATCCAGCACTGCTCAGCTGAAGTTTGTACTGATTGCGCCGTGGTGTGTACCCTGTTTGTATTGATCGGCTGAAATTGGTACCGCTTGTGTTGAGGAACATGGCTTCGGATAGTAGTGATGATTCATTGCGCATGGCTGCATTGTGTAAATGATTGGGACAGCTATGCCCTGCACAGGAAATAGAAATTTTGGAAGAGGAACCCCAACCTGAACAATTAGAGGAATGCCGTTTGCTATTAGTGGGTAAAGTACTAACAAAATCAGCTATCAACTTTCAAGCGCTCCAGAGTACCTTGAAGCGTGTTTGGCAGACGGACTAGGTCGACCTTTCACAGAGAGAGGGAGGCCTATATACAACAAAATTTCATTCTGAAGTTGAGAAATAGAGGATATTGGAAGGTGGACCATGGCTTTTCTCCAGTCGGTAATCTTCAAACCATGGGTTCCTAACACACCTCTACATCTCTATGACTTTAGTCGTTGTGCTTTCTGGGTCCAGATCTTCGGATTGCCTTTGGAATGGAGTTCCGAGCATGTAATTAGAAAGGCTATAAAATAGGTTGGAGAAGTTATAGAGATCAAAGCAAGTTTTCATGATGGATCCTCGTTAAAAGCTGGAAGGGTCAGAGTTGAAGTCAACCTGGATGAACCTTTACAGTCCAGCAAGCTGATTCGCCTTGATGGGCGAACACTATGGATAGACTTCCGATATGAACAGCTGTCCCACTTTTGTTATTCCTGTGGGAAGATATGACATTATGCCACATATTGTCAAACATATCCATTTGAAGAGGCCAAAATGGACGGTAAAGACAAGATGACTTACGGTCAGTGGCTGAGAGCGGAGGTTAGAGAGCATAGTCCTTACTGGACAATGTTCTATAATCCACCTGAGAATGCTGAACATAATGAAGAAACTATTCCTGAGACACCTCCAGCTTTGCTGCCAACTGTGCCAGTGTCGACTCAACAAGATCTACTCATTCCTTTGCCCTTACCGATAGCTTCGCATACCTCAGAAAAAAGAGTGACTGCTCAGAATATTCCACCATAGTTGATGCATATCAAGAAAAGTATAACAACAGCTATGATCCCTGCGAGTGCGAAACAGAAAGACATCATCAACTCAACCATGGGACAACAACAAACGAAAAAAACAGAAAGGAATTATGGCTCCTCCAAAGTTGGGATCAGCAAAAAAACCAAAAAGGTATTCACCATATAATATAAAACATTTGGCATGTAGCGATTTTGATGATTCTCCATTTCTGGAGACACCGGTTCTAGAAGCAAGTGAGGCGACTCAGTGGGCGATGGTGGCTGGCCCTAAACAGCCACCGTCGCACAAATGAAGTTAATATGTTGGAACTATCAAGGTTTGGGCAATCCCCTGACAGTTCAAGCACTAAAGACCTTGACGGCCAAGGAAAAGCCCGACATTTTGTTTTTAATGGAAACAAAGAATCAGGAATCAGTGCTTTATAGAATGTAACGTAGATTACATTTCAACAGGTGTTTTGTGCGCAACCCGGCAGGTATAGCAGGGAGTTTGGCAGTTTTTTTTGGAATGAAACAGTATCCTTAGAGTTTGAACAGTGTTCGGAGTACCTTTTTTATATGCTCTGTCATGATTCCATGGATGATAGGCTGACGCGGTTGACCTGTCTTCATGCTCCTTCATCTTTTCACAATCGCCAGTTATTTTGGGAGGACCTCAGAAGAATCAGCAATGCGAATACTCTACCTTGGCTCTACGCTGGGGACTTCAATGAGATCCTCTATCCCTGAGAAAAGGTCGGAAAGCGCCAGTCAGATTGGTACCGTTTAAATTCTTTCCGAACTGTCATCAATGACTGTGTTTTGATGGAATTAAAGAGTAAGGGATGCGCCTTTACCTGGATGAATAATCGAGCCAGTGACGAATTAGTTAAGGAACGACTGGACCATGTTCTATGCACAATGGATTGGCGACTTCTATATCCTGCTGCGGAGGTGTTTGCTTTGCCGGCCCTAGGCTCAGATCATTGCCCGCTTCTTTTGACCAATTCAACTACACCTAAAAGGGGCGGTAGGCCTTTCATCTTTGAAGCTTACTGGATCCAAGACCAAGAATGCCACGAGGTCATCTACAAAGCATGGAACTCAGTTACGGTAAGCAATTCAGACTTTTTGCATAAACTACGACTGTTTTCTCGAGCTTTACATGTTTTGAGCCGTTCAAAATTTTCTAACGGCCACCTGAAGGTTCAAGCTTTACAACAACAACTCCAAATCATTATAAATCAACCATACAATTATGGAACGGACACAGAGGCAGCTTCTCAGCTAAGGGATGAGATCAAAAATATATGGCAGCAAGAAGAAAAGTACTGGGCTATGCGATCTAAAATAAATTGGTTGCGATGAGAAGATAAGAATACAAAAATTTTGCATGCAACCACGATTCAAAGACGGCAGAGAAATAGGATAGGCATGTTACAAGACGAGACTCACAACTGGGTGAGGGACAATCAGGCCTTAAAGGAGCTAACAAATGCCTACTTTTCAAAGTTATATACAACAGGCGTCCCTCGTGACTATGATCCAATTCTGGATTAGTGTCCACAGATTGTATCGGCTGATATGAATGATCACTTAATGAGTCCAATCACTGCCTTCGAGGTGAAACAAGCAGCCTTTCAGCTGGGGAAAACGAAAGCACTGGGTCCGGATGGTTTGAACGGGCTGTTTTACCAAAACCATTGGGATATCATCCAGGATGATTTGCTTAACTTAGTGAGCAATTTCTTTAGCTCCGGGGTGTTGCCTAGAGACATTAACAAGACGATCATCGCTCTCATTCCCAAGACCAGTCACCCTGAGAACCTGGACCAGTTTAGACCTATCAGCCTATGTAACTATGCATACAAGATTATATCCAAGGTCTTGGCCAATCGACTGAAACCATGGCTTTGTGAGCTTATCTCAAAAGAGCAGGCTGCTTTTGTGAGCAGGAGACAAATACAGGATAATGTCTTTATTGTCCAAGAGGCTCTACATCAGAATGAGGGAAAGGAAGAAACACTTTAATGTACTCCTCAAGATAAACATGCAAAAGGCTTATGACAAAGTCAAATGGGATTTTCTACAGGACTATCTACTGCGATTGGGCTTTAATCCACAATGGGTTCAGCTACTAATGCAATGCATAACCACAGCCTCTTTAAGTGTTCGCTTTAATGGAGAACAACTTTCATATTTCCGGCCATCAAGAGGTCTCTGGCAAGGCAACCCTCTATCCCCTTATATATTCATATTACTGGCGAATCTTCTATCCACCCTCATCAACCAAGCGATTCACATCGGTCATCTTACAGGAATAAAGCTAAACAAGTCATGCCCAACACTATCGCATCTCTTTTTCGCTGATGATTCCGTTTTCTTTCTCAAAGGCACTTTGATGGAATGTCAGAATCTTGCTAATATCCTCAATCACTACTGTATGGCAACGGGACAGGTTATAAATCGGAACAAATCAAGCATGTTCTTTAGCAAAAACTGTCCGTTGAGCTTACAGGAAAACTTAGCGGGCATTTTTAGAATGCCGGTGTTGCACCGGTATGGTAAATATTTAGGTATTCCTTCCAAGTGGGGTAAATCTAAAAGGGAGATGTTTGCTTGGATATTAGGGAGAATACATTCAAAGCTTGAGGGCTAGAAAGAAAGATTTATGTCTAAAGGCGGAAGGGAGATCCTAATTAAATCTGTTGTACAGGCAATTCCTCAATATGCTATGTCCATTTTCAAGCTACCAACATCTTTGTGTAAACTTATTGAACAAAACATTTCCAGATTTTGGTGGAAGACTGACCAAAGCAAGGTTGGTGTGCATTGGCAGAAATGGGATTTGCTAAAAACTGAAAAGGATGGTGGAGGGCTCGGCTTTCGAGACTTGATGGCGTTCAACAAAGCGATGCTTGGGAAGCAAGCTTGGCGCTTAATACAACAACCTGGCTCGTTGTGGGGTAAAGTCTTTAAGGGGTTGTATTTCAATTCGATGAATTTCCAAAAGGCAGCTAGAGGCACACGACCTTCATGGGGATGGCAGAGTCTTCTTCTCGGCCGAGAGGCCATCCTACCTAATATACGTTGGTCGGTTGGGGATGGCAAGGAGATAAGGATTCGGGAAGATAGATGGTTACCTATCGGAACAATAGGTGGACCAGCAACTCGAGAGGAGCCAGAGTGGGTGGCCGATCTTATTGATCCTCTCACCCAAAACTGGAATCTTCCTTTGATTCAACAGCTATTTGATACTCCGGTTAGTACATAAATTGTCAAAATTCCTATCCAACCTGCCTATGCTAATGATACTTTAGTCTAAACGCCTACCAAGGATGGAAATCACACGGTCAAGAGTAATTATAGATCAGTGGTTAGCACAACATGCACAACAACCGCTCAATAGGCATCTACATCACATCAGCACCCCAAAATGCTGTGGCGTAAGATCTGGTCTATGCATACAGAGCCCAAAATTCACACTTTTATGTGGACAATTTGTCATAATGCCCTTGTGACTAGAGCTAACTTGTTTCATCGACATATTTCTCCCACTCCAATATGCAATCTATGTAATCACAGGACTCCGGAAACTATTGAACATCTGTTCTTTTTCTGTCCCTGGACTAACGATGTATGGAAGCAACCTAAGATTAACATTTCTATCACACCTGCTACAATACAGAGGATAGATGACTGGATCACGGAACGGGCAACAAATCAGAGGCTCATACCTGGTTTGGCAACAATAGCGCAAATCTTGTGGCAAGTCTGGTGTATGCGCAACAGCTGGATTTTTCATCGATGACCACCGGATCCCAATCGGGCAATGGAAGATGCCCTTGCACTGAACAGTCTCCGATCCTCCTCTTCTACGTGCAGACCCTGAACAGGGGCTGCTACTGTCGACGCAGGTCACATGTGGAAACCTCCAGCATGCGATTTTCTGAAATGTAATATTGACGGCTTTTACTATCCAGGTAGCCAAGAAAGAACGATGGCATGTGTTAGTCGAAACCATCAGGGTATACTTACAGATGTCTACACCGATCGGTTTCCTGCAGCCTCAGCGTTTCAATCGGAAGTTCAAGCGATCACCTTCACTCTACATCATCTAAGGCATCAAGGCATCCACACAGCAAAGATTGTGATCGAGTTTGACTGTTAAATCTTGATCAACACAGTTCACGAGAAGAAGAAGCCACCATGGGAAGAACGAATGCTTTTCAAAGAAATAGTGGCTCTGCTCCCCACATACCCTAGCGTGCGCCTACAGTTCTGTTGAAGGGAGGCCAATGGTGTAGCTAATTGGGCCACAAAGGCCCATGGAAGACCTGACTTGGCCCGTAACTAGAACATCTTTACCCCTTACATTTTACAAGATCTTGTAGCTACCGATGCAATAGCTTCGGGTTGTAACTTGGTGAATACTTAAATAATAATATCTACTGTTTCGATCTAAAAAAGAAAAGAAAAACCTCATCAAGATCGGATAAAGTTTTATCTAATTGTTTGTTCAAGAAATTTAAAGTTATTAGTGCTAATAGTTTAATCAACGTTCCAAAAATCCTGGAATTACGTGATATATTGAGAATGACGCTGAACAAGCAGCATCAGCATGGTTATTCTTACACTATCACTTCCGACGTCTCCGACTCCGCCTCCTGGTGCATGCATCAGCTTGTTGATGATCACAGTCACTTTCTTGGGTTGCAGTTGCGACTGTGAGAATCTAAGGCGGCTAGCGTTGGTCATGGGGAGGATAACATGATCGTCAACCGGACTAGCTTCCCAAAAGCACAGTCGGAGGTGCTGAAAGGTTCTCGGGACTGACTGACTACATGGGGGTAATTTACCATACGGCGAATTGGGTAAAATTTGCAATTTCGTTTGACATGGAGGGCTCTTATGAGAAAAGCTAAAACACGAAATTTGAAAAGGACCACTTGTCTGTCAAATTTGGCACATTTTTTATTTTGTTTACTATTTTTGCCGCATTTTTTAAAAATCGGGTTTGGATAGAGTAATTTCCTAATTTAGTGCTATTTTGTGGTGTTTCATGGATTAGAAAATCATTTTTGCTAATATCCAATTTGAGAAGATTAAAATTATTTAGTGTAATTTCACGCATTTAAAGTAATTTCATGCATTTTAAATTCTCATTTAGCACATGGGGAATTTTGTCTCGGGTCTCTATAACAAGGTCGTGTATATTATTTGTCAGACAAGTATTGGATTTTTTTTCCTATACTTTATTTTAGGTGTTATCAATGCTTGATGGTTTACTTACCGCACTTTTAATCTAAGTAGCATCGATACCAACACACGACACGTGACATGACACATCACGATGCGCTGACCATCATTTCTCAAAAAAATAGAAAATTCTGACACGTTGAGACACGTTATATATTAAATGTATATATTTATATATGCATGATAAATTATAATTTTTATGATTATCTTAATCAAATTAATTTGATTCAAATTCACAAATAAATAAATAATAATAAAAAAGCATAGAATGAATTTACACTAAAAATATTGATAAAAAAAGCATAGAATGAATTTACACTAAAAATATTGATATACTATTTATTAATATCATTCATTGTTTTAATTTGAAAAATTCAACTCCATTACAATAATCTATAAAATTTGAAGAAAAAAACAAACAATTCACATTTGGGACTCGCATGTTAGGCATGTCAAAAGAGAAGAGAAAAAAACTCAGGGGGTTAATTGTGTATCACGAAAAGTGAGAGTCAGAAGAGGAGAGAAAGTTATATTTTTCTTCTTTCCCCATTTATTATTTCTATTTTTATTTTTCACATATATACTTTTTGACCCATGATTTATTAAAAAAAATTAAAATTGACCTCGCATGTTTAAATCACGTGTCGAAAATTCGCATATCGAAATTTTGACTTGAGTATCGAAGAGTGTCGAGAAAGTTGACTAGATGTCAGATTTTTCGACACATGTTGACCGAGTGTCAAAGATTGTCCAAGAGTGTCGAACATGTATCGGAGTGTCCAACACGACACGAAAGTTCATGGAGAGTGCCAACGCTTCTTAGCTTTTAATACATTAAATATTCTTTTCCTTTTAGCATAGCCTTAGATAAAGCCTTAGGATCATAAGTTAAGATATACATATTCTTAATTAGTCTTATATAAAGCTAGCTTGTGGGGCCCAAATAGAGCCTTGCTTGTGATGAGAATGTCCGTAGTTGAATATTATATTAGTAGTTCTCAAGTCTATCTTCTAATCCTTATGTAAAAATAATCTCATATAAGGAACAGTTACAAAACATAATTCGTGAGAAGCAATCTCATTGAGTGATACAAAAGCAATATAGGAGAAGCACTTGAGTTATGAATCATCGCTATTCCACATATAATAAAAAATAAAAAAATGATAGATTCCAAATCAAGTATGCAAATCTCTTTTTCTCCATTGTTGCATTCTATATTCTAGCTTTGGAGATCTTGGGATGCCTTTTTTGCGGCATACACAAACGACCTTTAGGACTCATAATTGGAAAATATTGTTTGATTACTTAGATGAACAATCCAACCAAGTTAGAGATATTGAAAGGGCGTTAGTTAGACTATTAGCGTAATCAAGTCCTTGATCTTAGATCAAATTTGGTTGTGTCGGAAGTGAGACAATCTCACGTGTCTCACTCAGTTTCTAGCCGGTCCCAATAAACTAGTGACAACTCCCCCCTCGCCTAGAATATTCATAAGCTAAATGGAACCTAAATAAATCAAATGTTAGGGAAGATAA
The DNA here is from genome assembly GCA_007663325.1 of Eucalyptus pauciflora. Classification (NCBI taxonomy): domain Eukaryota; kingdom Viridiplantae; phylum Streptophyta; class Magnoliopsida; order Myrtales; family Myrtaceae; genus Eucalyptus; species Eucalyptus pauciflora. Next base: position 5,797,311 of record VMYD01000386.1, read on the forward strand.
GGACTTGGAATAACTCATGTCTAACCAAGGGTTGTTGGCCCTCTTTTAGGCAATATCCCTAAATTTGGGTGAAGGACATTAGAAGTACTAAAAATTGTGTATAACGTTCACTTTAATGCAAAAAGTTTACGCCAATTTACTTAAATGTCAAATCAGAGAAAAAACGATCAACTAAGTACCTCTAGTGAACCACTAGGGGTCCGCCCCAGTGGCCACCCTTCCATCTTGAAAGGGGGAGGTTGGGGGTTCAAATCCCCACCTTCTCAGGGGGAATTTGGGGTGGGGAAGATTTCATTTCAGGAGTGGGTTTTGACTCCCACGCCCTGCACGGAGGCAGGGCAAAAGTCTGAAAGTGAGTGTTAGAGTAGGATTAGCGTAGGACTGACAAAAAAAAAAAGTACCTCTAGTGAGAACTTCTGGCAAGAGATATTCCATGGCTTTTATAATTAAAAATCTTATCTGAGTTTGCATTTTTTTGCTACTAAAATAATCACTTTTTAATAACGCTAGCACTAAAGTGATCATTTTTTAATAAAGATAAACACTGAAGTGATCACTTTTTAACCTACTACACAACATTGTTTGGGGTTATATGTTGACTCAACATGGCGAGAACTACGTATGATTGAGAAATTAATAAAATATGACAATGTAGAATTTCTGATCATATTCGAATTGGCACTTAAGGCCCTGTTTGGTAACCGGCCAAATAGTAAAAATTTATAGTCTTTTGTTCCTATGAGTAGTTTTGGAACAGAATCGTATTTGGTAAAATATTTGTTTCTGGGAACAAATTTCTATTTTTTTGTTCCCGGAAGTAAATTTGGAACAAAATTAAGAATAAGAAGAAATAGTTGATTTTTGTTCCCAGGAACAATTCTAGAATCAAGCCCATATTTTCTCTTTTTATTTTCTTTTCTCTTGTTCTTCTTCCCTTTTCTTCTTCTTCATTTACTACCATTGCCGTAGTTGCCGTCAACCACCCACCGCCGACAACTGGTCCAGCGAGCTTGCCGGAGGCTCACCAGGCCAGGGCGAGGTCTGGCAAGCTCATCGGTGGCCAGGCGAGCCTTGCCCAACCCCACGGAGGCTCGCCTAGCCCCGCCAAGGCTCGGCCGACGAGAGCCGGCCTCGCTGAGGGTCGACAACACTCCGGTGAGGTTGTTGGCCCTTGTCTAGCCGGTCGCTGGTCATCCCAAGGCAAGCAACTGGCCACTTGAAGAAGAAGAATAGGAGAAAGAAAGAAAAATAAGAAAAGAAGAAAAAAGGAAAAAAGGAAAAAAGTAATAAAATTATTTAAAAATTAAAAGAAAATGATTTGAAGTAGAAATTTTGAGCACAATACCAAACACAATTCTATTCTGGGAATTGAAATTTTGGACAATTACCAAACGGCTTAAAATGCTTAATAATTGTTCCCGGGAACAGAATAAAAAAGAATAATTTCTTATTAGAAATTGTTCCTGGGAACAGAATAAAAAAGAATAATTTCTTATCAGAAATTGTTCCCGGGAATAGAAGCGTTACCAAACACACCTTAAGTGATCCGAAAAAAATCTTTTGACACTAAAGTGAGTATCGTACATAACTTTCGATACTTCTATTGTCCTTCTCCTTCCTAAACTTCATCTTTTTCCTCTTGTTCAAAGAAAAAGGGAGGTCGTGACACAAATGAACCTGTAGTTATTGAGTTTCTTTCTCCAGCTAGAGATATGATATGAAAAAAATATATATAAATATTCTTAACCATTGTTATATACTTGTGAATGAGGCAATCTTTTCTAAGTGAGTAGAGGGTTATGGCCATTTTCGGATCAGTGAAAGTTGTTGCTCTTGCTCTTGTTTAACGTTTCGACATGACTTGAGAATCACAAAGCCGGGAAAAGGAGCCCCCTCTGACACCTCAATATGGTTTTTATTTTTTGTTGCCGACTTTGCTTATGGGAGGACATAATACCTCAAATCTGAGGAAAAGTAATTCCCACAGCGACAACACTGAACAGAACCTAGGGAACTTTTGAAAGAGCAAAAGGGCAGACAACAAACTTTTGGGCGTGATGACTTCCAAATGGTGAAATCGGGAAAGCCCATCGGCAGTCCCATAACTTTCAACTCCACTTCTTCATACATCCACCCTCGTTGCTTCTTGAATTAATACTTATATAAGCGCACCATCGCTCATGGCGTAGAACATCGCCAATGATAAAAGAATAGGCTGTTTACTTGACACTAATCAAAGTAAGATTCATCATCATCATCATCATCATCATCATCATCATCATCATCATCATCAACGTCAACTAAATTTTAAATGAGTATCAAAATATTATGGTAATTCACGTATCAACATTTCTTGTTTGAGGTGTTTCCGATTAAAAAAGAAAGCTTAAATGCACAAGATTTTGACTAAGTAAAAAGTGTGAGTGAATTTCGACATGAACTCGAATTCAAGTTAAACTTTCAAATGATAATATATTAAACAACAACAAAAAGAACATTACAATACTAATTGAAATAGAAAGTCACACATCTTATCTTATTTAAAACATGAAATATACCTCGCCAGAAACTCGTAAGATTAGGAAATTCGCTCGCCAATTGATGTTTATTTGTAAAGGCAAAGTCGTTATTATGTTCCTAAGCAAAGTATTAAAGAAAATGGTCATGCATGCTAGTCTCTCATTCAGGAAGGGCATCACGCCTCGCTTTAAATTAATTGGCCAACTTCTCGTACCAAAAAGATATCAAGAAAAGTACTAAAAAAGTTCTAAACCTATTGCATTAATATTACTTTAGTCGTAAACTTTTCAATTAAATCAATTTAGTCCTAAACATTTTCACATCGATACCAATTAAGTTCATTTGACCAAATTATGCTAGAAATTGCTAACATGGACGTCAACCATTCTACGTGACACGGTCGATGCCAACATTGATATTTATAAATAATTTTTCAATTTTTTTTACTTTTTTTCTATCCTTTTTCCTTTGGGGCATTGCCAATATTGGTCATGGTTGGTGACTAACCACAAGCAAGGGCTAGCGAGGGTGTTGCGGCCCTCATCGGATCTAGTGAGGACACAAACCTCATGGCTTGGGCGAGGGGGGCCCTTGCTACTTGGGCGCAAGAGCGACCCCCACCATGTATTGCCAAGAATTATGTTCTTGAGGTCTTTGCTGCTATGATCTCCTCACATCGAGGGGGTTTTCCACGTAAAAATCGTCTTGTGTTCGTGTGCTTGGTATTTATTTTACTCTACTATATTGATTCCTATTAGGTTTACACAATAGGGGAGATTCTTTTATTCCGCTGCGTCAATTCGATATTGTTCGAATTGTTACTGTTCTCCCATCAAAGTGGTATCAGAGCATTTGGTTATTGCTTGATTTTTCTACCTTGCGTTAAACAATGGAAACGAATACGAGTAAAATGGTTATACTGAATGGTTCGAATTATCATATTTGGAAAGGGAATATGGAAGACCTTTTATATGTAAAAGATTTTTATTTGCCCGTATTTGCCGAGGAGAAACCGAAGAATAAAACTGATGTTGAATGGTCTATATTTCATCGTCAAGTGTGTGGTTATATCAGGCAGTGGGTAGATGATAATGTTTTGAACCATATTATTGAGGAAACACATGCACGCAGTTTATGGGATAAGCTCGAACAATTATATGCTCAAAATACTGGGAATAATAATTTGGGATAAGTATATGGGAAGTCCTAAAATTTGTCATGAAAATGCAATTAAGTCCTAAAACTTTCAAAAGGTGCAATTAAGTCCTAAAACTTGTCACAGAGTGCAATTAAGTCCTAAAACTTTCAAAAAGTGCAATTAAGTCCTAAAACTTGTCACGGAGTGCAATTAAGTCATAAAACTTTCAAAAAGTGCAATTGAGTCCTAAAACTTATCAAAATGGTTTAATCTAAATCCTTCTATTGATTGCACTTTTTGAAAATTTTAGGACTTGATTACACTTTCGAGACAAGTTTTAGGACTTGATTGAACTTTCGTGATAAGTTTTAGGACTTAATTGCACTTTTTGAAAGTTTTAAGACTCAATTGTATTTTCATGATAATTTTTAGGACTTCTAATGCACTTATCCCTAATAAATTATTTTTGATAAAACAGACGATAGTCTGAGACATCAAGACAGTACTCGTTTGACTGATCATTTAAATTCCTTTCAATGAATTATAAATCAGTTGGCTACGATGGGAATCAAGTTTGATGATGAGATACAAGCACTATGGTTGCTTGGTACTTTGCCGGACTCATGGGAGACGTTCCGAACATCTTTGTCTAATTACGCCCTGGACGGTACGATTACCATGGATTTGGTCAAGAGTAGTATTTTGAATGAAGAGATGAGAAAGAAGACACAAGGATCATCCTCTTCACATTCTGATGCCTTGGTCGTTGAGAAAAGGGGAAGAAGTGAGTCTCGAGGTTCAAGAAATAGAGATAAAAGTCAAGATAAAAGCATAGGTAAGTATAATAAATTTGATAATGTTGAGTGCCATTATTGTCATCAGAAGGGGCATATTCAAAGGTTTTGTCGCCAGTTAAAAAGGGAGAAACAAAAGGAGAAATGTAAAGAAAAGAAAACTGAAAATGACAGTGATGACAATCGTGTTGCTGCACTTAAAGAAGACTTTCTCATTATTTTTTATGGTGATATGGTGAATTTTGTATATCATGAGACCAATTGGGTAATTGATAGTGGTGCATCTGTTCATGCTACGTCTCATAGAGATTTCTTTTCATCATACAGGTCAGGTGACTTCGGATATGTGAAGATGGGAAACAATGGGCTAGCTCAAGTTGTAGGCATCGGTGATGTGTGCCTAAAAACCAGCAATGGCACAAGATTAGTATTGAATAATGTTAAACATATACATGATATATGCTTGAATTTGATTTCAACAGACAAGTTGGATGATGATGGGTATTGCAGCACCTTCAGTAATGGTCAATGGAAGCTCACCAAAGGTTCTCTTGTTGTGGCTAGAGGTGAAAAATATTCTTCGTTGTACATTATGCAGGCAAAGTTGTCCACAAACAAAATTAATGCAGTAGACACTGAAGGTGCAGCTGAGTTATGGCATAAGAGGCTCAGTCACATCAATGAGAAGGGTTTGTCAATATTGACCAAGAAGAAGCTCCTTTCAAGATTGAAAAGTTCGGCGCTAAAGAAGTGTGCTCACTATTTAGCAGGAAAAAAGAACAAAGTTGCATTTAAAAGCTTCATTCCTTCAAGAAAGTCAAGTATACTGGATTTAGTGCATTATGATGTTTGCGGTCCTATGAAAACAAAATCATTTGGTGGCTCTGTTTATTTTGTTACCTTCATAGATGATTTTTCAAGGAAATTTTGGATTCATACCTTGAAAACTAAAGATCAAGTGTTATATGCTTTTAAGCAATTTCAGGCTTCAGTTGAGAGACAGACTGGAAATAAATTGAAATGCATCAGAACTGATAACGGGGGAGAGTATATTGGATCTTTTGATGAATATTGCAGACAACAAGGTATTCGACATCAAAAAACACCTCTCAAGACGCCTCAGTTAAATGGCTTAGCTGAGAGAATGAACATAACACTGGTTGAAAGGGTAAGATGTTTACTTTCACAGTCAAAGCTACCTAGATCCTTTTGGGGTAAGGCCTTAAGTACAATTGTGCACGTATTAAATCTTACTCCATGCGTTCCTTTAAAGTTTGATGTTCCTAATAGAGTTTGGACAAGCAAAGATGTTTCTTATGATTATTTGCGTGTCTTTGGGTGCAAAGCATTTGTGCATATTCCCAAAGATGAGAGGTCTAAATTTGATGTGAAGACACGACAGTGCATATTTACTGGTTATGGGCAGGATATGCTTGCCTACAAATTTTATGATCCGGTTGAAAAGAAAATTATAAGAAGTAGAGACGTTGTGTTTATGGAAGATCAAACAATAGAGAATATTGAGAAAGTAGAGATGATTTCAGCACCACAGGTTAGTGATAATTTGGTTGATTTGGATCCAGTTCCTCTTACAAATATTCCTACACAGGTTGATGAAGAGCAGCAGTAAGTCAATGTTCCAAATAACGCACATGTTCTTGAACATGTTGAAACAGATAATACTATTCCTAAACTAGAGGCTCAATTAGATGTTCCACTGGATGTTCCAATCTGGAGATCCGTTAGAGACCGACAACCTTCCACCAGGTATTCTGAAGATGAGTATGTATTATTGACTGATGCAGGTGAACCAGAGTGCTATGCAGAAGCAATAGAAGATGAGTACAAAAGTAATTGGTTTGATGCAATGCAAGATGAGATGCAGTCACTTTATGATAATCATACTTTTGAGTTGGTGAAGTTACCTAAAGGTAAAAGAGCTTTGAAGAACAAGTGGGTATATAGGTTGAAGCAAGATGAATATACTTCATAACCATGGTACAAAGCTAGATTGGTTGTTAAGGGGTTCGGTCAGAGAAAGGGTATTGATTTTGATGATATATTTTCTCCGGTAGTGAAAATGTCTTCTATCCGTGTGGTACTAGGCTTAGCAGCTACCCTAGATTTGGAAATTGAGCAAATGGATGTCGAAACAACCTTCCTACATGGTGACTTAGAGGAAGAGATATACATGGAACAATTTGAGGGTTTTAAAGTGAAAGGGAAAGAGGATTATGTGTGCAAATTGAAGAAAAGTCTTTGTGGCATAAAACAAGCACCGATGCAGTGGTACAAAAAAATTTTGTCAGTTATGACATAACAGAGCTATAAGAAGACTTCCTCGGATAACTGTGTGTTTGTCAAAAAAATTTCTAATGATGACTTTATTGTTCTCTTGCTTTATGTTGATGATATGTTGATTGTTGGCAAGAATGCTTCAAGAATTTAGTTATTGAAGAAACAGTTGAGCAAGTCTTTTGTCATGAAAGACTTGGGCTCGACAAAGCAGATTCTTGGCATTAGAATTACCCGAGACAGAGATGCTAAGAAGTTGTTTTTGTCACAAGAGAAATATATTGAGAAGATCCTTCATAAATTTTACATGGACAAGGCTAAAGTGGTTAGTACTCCTCTTGCTGCCCACTTTAAGTTAAATATGAAGTAAAGTCCTATGACTGATAAAGAGAAGAAAGATATGGAAAGTATTCCATATGCCTCAGCTGTAGGAAGCTTAATATATGCGATGGTATGTACACGCCTAGACTTGGCGCACGCAATTGGCATTGTTAGTCGCTATTTGTCAAATCTAGGCAGAGAGCACTGGAATGCAGTGAAGTGGATTATGAGGTATCTTCGGGGAACTTCAAATTTGAAACTCAGTTTCGGGACCGGAAAACTTGAGTTAGTTGGATACACAGATTCCGACTTGGCAAGAGATATTGAAACTCATAAATCTACTTCTGGTTATTTGATTTATTTTGCAGGTGGAGCTGTGTCATGGAAGTCAAGATTGCAGAAGTGTGTTACACTTTCTACAACCGAAGCTAAATTTATTGCAGTGACTGAAGCTAGTAAAGAGATGCTATGGATGAAGAAGTTCTTAGAAGAACTTGGGTTCAAGCAAAAGAGATATGTGCTATTTTGTGATAATCAAAGCGCAATTCATCTTGGTAAGAATTGATCTTTTCATTGTAGATCGAAACGTATTGATGTTAGATATCATTGGATAAGGGATGTTCTAGATGAAAAGTTGTTAGAACTTGAGAAAATTCATACATATCATAATGGCTCTGATATGATGACGAAGACTCTACCAAGACAAAAGCTTGAACATTGCCAATTGATAGCAGGGATAGTGAATCCCTCCACATTGTCATGAGGGGGAGATTTATTAGTCGGGTTCACTTTTATGTGGAGAAAGCCCAATGAGTTGCAAGCCCAAAAAGGGCTTGAGCCCATATAATAAGTTAAATTGAGAAATAGGGTTTCTCACTATCTTCATAAAGTGGTAGCCGCAAAAGGAAATAGTAACAAGAGAAAAAGAGAAAGCAGAAAATCGAGAGGTTGAGGCAATATCTGATTTATATCAAGCTAGCATTGGAGGTCGATTCGTGGTCCGATTGAGCTGAAATTTTGTCAGCATGTTCGTGGCGCAATTTTCTCAAATCTGAATAGTTTGATTTTCGTTTGAAGCTCCCTACATTAGGTTTTTCGTGGATTGATCAAAACCTGCATTTTTTGTCAGATTTATCCTTAATCTCTTGTGAAGTTCAAGTGTATTGCCAAGAATTATGTTCTTGAGATCTTTGCTACTATGTATCTCTAGTATTTGCTAGAGAAGAATATTGTTCACCCAATTTTGTTGATAGTGAAGATTTTCGGGTGGACTCCGGTCCCGTGGTTTTTTATCTTCTCACATCGAAGGGGTTTTCCATGTAAAAATCGTCTTGTGTTTGCGTGCTTGGTATTTATTTTACTATACTATATCGATTCCTATTAGGTTTACACAAGAGGATAGATTATTTTATTCCACTGCGTTAATTCGATATTGTTCGAATTGCTACTGTTCTCCCATCACACCAAACTTAGCAAGGGCGATGAGGGTTGAGCCTTGGCCTAAGTAGCAAGGGTCAAGCCCTCGCCCAACCCACAAGGGTCACGACACTCTTGCTAGCCATTGCCTATGGCCAACCGCCGACCATTGCCGATGCAAGCCATAGTGCAGAGGAAAAATGATAGGAAAAAAAAAGGGAAAATTTAAAAAAACAAATTTTAAAAAAATATTGAAAATATATTTAAGAAATTATTTAATAGTGTTTGTCTCATGTAGGATAGCCAATATCCATGTCAATGATTTCTAACTTAAATTAGCTGGATATATTAAAGTAATACAAATATAAAAAACTTAACACTAAATTAGTCCAATTAAAAGATTTAAAACTGAATTGGTACAAATGTAATAGGTTTAAAACTTTTTTAATACTTTTCTCGAAAGATATTATTTCCCTTCATATCATATCATGCCACATTGCCTCTAACAATCATAAAATAGGACCAATTGCTCGTGCTCACTCATCATAACAGGGTTTTGTAACCATGTATAACGCTATAAATTTATGCCTCTTCGAATAGTGTCATATTCGGTTTAACTGTATGATCGCGTATAAACGTGTCAATCCGTGTTCGAAAATTGCAGACTTAACCCTGCAATAAAGTGGGTTTTTATTTATTTATTTTCCTATTGTAAAAATTCAGGTAATATGGGGCCACTGGATGATGTCCTCCATTTTATAATTAGGTGCTCGCCTATTATATTCGTCTCGGAACTTTCGTTCGGGTTTCGGTTGATTAATTAAAGCAAGACCCTGGACCGTCCGTGGCCTTCTTTTATGGGCCAATGTCGACCATTCCTTTTCATAAAGAAGTTAGTCCATGATTTCCATAAAGATTCTTCTTTTTTTCTTTTTTGACACCTCACCAAATTTTAGATTCGGTAGCATTATTAAGTAGTGAGAGAGTGAATTTATTCATTTAACTTGAATACGGTAGAAGGGGTGAAAAGCACATAGGAAAATTATCCAATCAATTTTAAAATTATTATACGGATGTCAATTCATTCGATTTTACTACTTTAGTCCTAAAATTTTATGCGAAATTCTAATATAGTTCATCTGGAATCTTTTCACCAGAAATAGCTAACATGGCGATGTACCACGTAGGATAGCCGGCGATGACTAGATCACATTATAAGTAAATTTCTGATGAAAATTAACCATAATGATTACGGTGGTTTAGGACTAAGTAATATTGGAAAGTTTATGATTGAATTATTTAAAACTGATTGGGTAATTTTTACTGCAAGACTTATCTTATCTACAACAAGTGATTTCTAATCGGTATGCTAAAGGTTGTTTTTGGACGTTGGTCATATGGGGTGATATTTCCGTATGTGATTGTCTTGTCAAAAAATATGGTAGCTAAACTCCAATGGAAGGTATCTATCTCTAGTCAAATTGTAAGTTCAAAGTGTAAATTTTAGAATTAGGAATGCATACTAGTACAATCATACTTACTTATATGTGTGATCAAAGAATATGTTTTCCATCATTTTTTGTCAACTCTTAGTCTAAACTTGGTTAAAATACAGAAGACTAGGTGTTTTTCGTTCATATAATCAACCTGCAAAAACTTGAAACTTGCAGATAGTATGAAGCTGATTTTAATGTAGTGATACAATTTCTCATCTCCATTATGGCATAGATATACATAAATTTACAAATTCAATCATTTCAACGACTTCATAAGAAAGATAATGTGAGTACTAGAGGTAATTGGTTTCATGGTGAATTAATACCTGGCCAATCCTATGACTCCCAGTGATTGAAATCATGAACCGTACTGATCTGCCTCGAAACCAATAATCAGCTCACTTTACATTTTGGGAAACAAAATCAAATTCTTATAATAAAAGTTGTTCTATTTGCCACAAATATCTATTGATCAAATGGTTAAATTGTTGTTTGCTTATCTTAAAAATTATTATTCAATTCTCAATGGCTGCAGAAGTATGTTTCTTATTTAATAGAGGCTTGAAAGCCGGTTCAGAATCAGGTGAATGCAGTGCCAAATTGGTTGAGTTAGTTCTTGAGTAAAACCAATGGTTCTAGCCTTAGAATCGGACTTAGACCAAACCAAATCAGGTCTCCTAGAATCAGCTTTGAACCTAATGTTCTTCTAGATTCCAAGTTGAACTGACCGACTCAAATTTCAACTATGGCATAATAACTTGGACAAATTCTTTTAACTTACGCAGCTTTCATTGGTATTTATTTATCATCCATATTAAGGCTGCGGAGAAACATGGCGCTTGTTGACCACATATTTTTTTAAATATTGTTAAAATTTATGAACCAATAAATTAACATATTCGATGAACTCATCGGAGCAACTTTAAGCCAACCAAAGAAAAAAGAAAACAAAAGGCCATATGATTATCTTGCCATAGGTGAGCAACTTGGATCCCACGTCTCTTAGTCGTCACACACATTCAAGTTCTGAAAACATGCTGAAGCTTTCTAATTTTATTTCTCTTAGTCTTCGTCTTAAATTCAATTCGTGTAGACTTCCGCTTAATCGTAATTAATCTTCGACAAATTTCTTTATTCTCATAAGCGAAGCATGCAAGTTTCGCGTTTGCCCAAGCGCATGCTTCGATTGACTTTAAGAGAACAAAAGAATTTTTTTTTTTTTGAATTTCCTAATTTTAAAAGTGAAAAATTATGAGGCAACTTGCTCTTAGGATAAGCAAAATTGGTTCCAAATTTTGATTTGTGAAAGTCAAAAGTACAACAACACGCAAGCTCCATAAAGCTAATCTAATATTTCCATCTTTTTCTATATATTTAAGGCAAAACCTGGTTTCATCTTACTTTCGTTTTATATAAATTTAACCCTAATTATGGTGGATTTTTATTAAGCCTACACAATTTCTACTATTTAGCTTCAATGAGCGCTCAAGACCTTTTCCTCTCATTTTCCATTTTCAATTTTCAATCCCACATTTCCCTCTCTTAAAATAACTCCATCTTACTCGATTACATCATTAAAGTTGCCTTCTTCACCATCTTTTGTATCGAAATATTCAAAAATCGAGAGAACCTGTCAAATGTCTACATCTCTAACGCATTGTAGTGTTATTGCACGCGCACACACCACGTAGATCCCCACACAAAGTTACATGTCATGCGAGTAGAAGTCTATATAACTTATCATATCACAATCTATTTGCAAAAGAGGGAGCTATATAAAACGAGAAAGAGATAAAGTCATCACTAATTCCAAAATCATTAGAGCATATACAATTTAATCCAGAAATATTCATTTTATTCTATCATTTCGACCATGCTACGGTTCGAGCATTCCCTAGTTCCTCAACTTTTTATATTATTATAAAACCTTCGTATTATTCACAAGTTTTCAAAATTCGACAAATAGTCAAACGTTGTGTAGAATTGTAGACCTTCCCTAGCCTGCCGTAAACGCAAAATTAATTTGACCGTAAAAGTTTCCAGAGAAGACGGATCCTCCTCCCACCCAATAGAGAATATTCCTCCCCCGTGGAGCAATGACCAACAAAGTGGCATGACAAGGGGAACACGTATGATACCACGCGCGCGACACAAACGCCTCCATAAAACTGCAGCGACCATCACCACCAGCATACGACGTTTCGAGAACTCCAAAGCGCGCATTCATATAGTCAGGTTCAGTGTCCGATCACTATTCCATTCTATCCTCTGATTTCTTCATGGCCGGTCTCCAGTACTACTTCTTCCCCACCGACTTCTTCTACCCTCGTGCCCCGCCGACAGTGTTGCCGCCGTCCCCCGCCGACGGTGTTGCCGCCAAGGCCGTTCTTCCTGTGAAGGCTGTGAAAGGGTTAGACGGCGGAGACGACTTCGTTGGTCAGAAGAGTCCTCCTCAGCCCTCCTCCGCTTCTGCTTCCGCCACATCATCATCGCTGGCGCTCTCCCAGCCAACCATCGAGAGAGAGTTCCGTCGTGGACGGCCCATCATCAACTCGGACACTCCGAAGCAAGCCTGACGCAGTCGATGGTGAACTGTGATTACCCAGAAGAGGCTTTATAAATAAGCGCTTCTTTTGTAGTATATTCTGATCGATTTCGCTTTTGAATTTATGTTGGAAGTTCGTATGTGCTATGCTCACAAAGACTTCCGTAAATATCGTGTTGCGCCTACTTTTCTTGAACGTGTTTGTTGTTTGTGGATGAGAGGCTATTTCTCGTGTTCAACCCTTATAAAAAAAGTTAAACATGCCTCTTTCTGAATGCAAAAAGCTTTCGGATGGTACTCCTACCGGTGGGATTGTCTATTGGGTTAAAGACAACATAGAAGTAGCCGTAGAGGTGAACATCGGAAGAGAAATGAACGAAAATTTAGTTCATTGATACTGTCAAATTGCAAGCTTACGGGTCTTAAAAAACCTTTCGATAGCGATCCTAAGGCAAGCTCAATTATTATCTAATTTGGTCTTTTCGGCAAGGCTTTGGGCCTTCACCGTTTGTTGTCGATCCAAATCAGATTTGTATCAATCGGCTTCCTTGGAAATCTTGTGACACCCTGTATGAAATTAAGGAATTCCTTCCGTTTGGCTTTCACTATTTCGATAGGAATTTTAACGGTGACACTAGCCGCAGGTGGAACTTTAGGCTTCTTTGTCTCTTATTGACTGATTTTCCTTACACCCTCCAACTCAACTTGATTAAGAACTGATATCACTGGTGGATATTCTATGACCTTGAGGGTTGATGTCCCGGGATTTGACGAAACAAGTACTTGATTTGCTAGCTCGTTTGTCGATGGCACAGGAGACTCTTGGTTAATTGAAGTGTCGGACCGAGTAATAGCAATTTCTGGATGTGACGGCTCAATAGTTTGAGGAGCTGGAACTTGAGTACTTTAGACGCTGGTAATTACAACTGATGCAGGAATGGGTACATTATGGCCACAGGCTAGTGTGTCTCAACAGTGCCAGGCTCGGTTTGAGCGGGCACATCAAATCCTATTTCAAGTTCACCATCGATAGCCGTGGTCGTCCCAGCCATTACGGCCGAGACTACATTCTTAGTGATTGATGACGATGGCTTGGAACTTGGGAAAACATCTCTATGAAATTGTAATGATTCCAAAATTCTGTCTTTGGCACTAATATACATATACCATGATAAGTGCACATAGTTAAATAGTTTTGTAGGTGTCAATGATTCTTTTGTATCAACAAAGACAAGAAGCTAGGTCGTGACAATTAGATAAACAGGTACCAATGTGAGTGGTATCTCGCGATAACTTGGAAGAACTAGAGCCAAGCTAGTGTTTTTGAAAGTCTTTGGTCACTAATAAAAGTGGAAAGAACATTCATCATATCATCACACATCATTTCATTATTATCGTCACTAAAGATAGTCAATCACCTTACTTACAATCTGTACGTGCTAATGAAGAGCATCAAATCGTACTAATGATGAGTTACCACTTATGATGGTGGGGAATGCATATGAAGGTGACTATTGATGATATAGAAAAGGGCTGTGAGAAGACTGGGCTCCATAGCTGAAAAACCGAGAAAGATATCATAAAAGTAGCTTTTGGGTTTTTGCCTAAGTGAAATAACAACTGCAATAGACTCCATTTTGGGAAACTACCAATTTCTTCTGCACTCTTCAAGAGGAAATTTATCCAAATGTTGTGGCGATGTTTTATTCCAATCTTTGCTTTCCAAACCGTGATGGTTTCATTTTTATATTTGGCAAGCAAGATTACACCGTCATTGTTGAAGCTCTAGTTGACTTGATTCACTCCCCTTTCTGCTAATTTCAAAAACTCCCTGTAAACCACATAGAGGCTTATTCCTTTATTTTTGAAAGTCTCAAGCTAGTCCGTGGAGATAAGATATTGCAGAGTATGCTGCCGCTTAAAGTCAACATGATCTACAAAATAGTTGCTATGTGCCTATGCCCCAAATTGTCATCGGCAAACAACATTTCTCATTATGAGGTAAGACTTTTAGGTTACGTTTGGTCGTCCGAATTTCTAATCAAGATAGGACTGGATAAGATAGGATATGAAATCTTGAGATTTTTTTATATCATGTCCATTGTTTGGTAAATCGCAGTATTAAAGTCGGATATATTCACATTATATCATGTACATTTTTTTTATTTTTAATTTCTTAAATTAGAATTCAAATATTATATATATTGAAATATAATTTCAATTTTGTTAATTTAATAAGTTCGTTACTCAGGCGGTTGGGTATCCCTTATTTCTCATGTATAGCGCATGTCTCTTTAAAAAAATAATATCAAGTTTTCTTTTTCAAATGACGGATTCCAATTCATTTTCATATTTCAGCCACACACCAAAAATTTTTATGGTCTGAGACCCCATAAACATGACTAGGTCTCGAGTGCTTGGGCACGAATCCCAACCCCCTTGCATTGGCACCCAACTCTCAAGGCCTGAGTTCATAAATGTCGAGCCTAGGTTTGTGGCATTCATATTCGAGTTCCAAGTGGTTGGGCTCAAGAAACCCGGCTCATACTATTGGGACTCAAGCGGTTGGGTATCTCTTATTTCTCACAAATAGTGCATGTCTCTTTTAGAAAATAATATCAAGTTTTCTTTTTCGAACGGCGGAAAATAATTTTCCGTTCATTTTCATATTTCAACTAAACACCAAAAAATTGTATTCTTATCCTACAAAATGACATTTGAAATCTTTCACAAATTGAACGAAATCTTTAATTTTCTGGGGCTCGCCATGTTAGTGATTTCCCTCCATATGTCTATGAAAAGACTAAAATCAATACAAAAAAATTGTAAACGATGCCTTTTGTCCCGTTACCCAACTAAACATCTACATGTGAAATTGCAGATTTTCCCTAGCCCGCCTAAAACGTAAATCTGCAAATAAGCGCTTCTTCAGTAGTATATTCTGATTGATTTTGCTTTTGAGTTTTCGCGGGAAGATCGTTTATGCTTTGCTCATAGGCTTCCACAAATACTGTGTTGCGCCTACTTTTGTTGAACGTGTTTGAAGTTGTGAGTAGTAGAGAGGCTATTTGTTGTGGCCCCCTCGAAAGTATTGTTTTTTATTCTTTTCCTGTAAAACTTCAAGGATTCCTCCGAGGGAGAATTACCAAAAAAGTCTCAAACCTATTGCAATTGTACCAATTCAGTCCTAATTTTTTTTTTTACCAATTTAGTCATAAACCTTTTTACAATTGTGTCAATTCAGTCCATCTAGCCAAAATTGGCCGGCCGGCGCTGACGTGGAAGTCGACCGGCCGGCGAACGATTTTTTAATAATTTTTTTTTCGAATTTTTAAATTTTTTTGAATTTTTTTTCCCTATCTTATTCTTCCTCTGGCTGGCGCCGGCCGGCCGACCAGAGGCGAGGGCCGGTGAGGTCAGCCTCGCCGACCACTAGCGAGGCTCGCCCCTGCCAGCCACTGGCGAAGGCGAACCTCGCCCAGCGACGGCAAGGACGCCGTCGCCCAGCCAAGGCGAGGGTCGGCCTCGCCCAGCCATGGCGAGGCCGCTGTAGCTGGGCGAGGCTCGCTAGTGGCCAACAAGGCCACCGTCACTGGGTGAGGCTCGCCTTCGCCAGTGGCCGATGGGGGCGAGCCTCACCGGCCCTTGCCTCTGGCTGGCCGGCCGACACCGGCCAGAGAAAGAAGAAGATAGGAAAAAAGAAAAAATTAAAAAAAAAATTAAAAATTATTAAAAAATCGTTCGCTAGCCGACCGGCATCCACGTCAATGCTAGCTGGCCAATTTTGGCCGAAGAATTGGCACAATTGTAAAAGGTTTAGGAATAAATTGGCAAAAAAAAAAAAGTTTATAACTGAATTGGCACAATTGCAATAGGTTTATGACTTTTTTTGAAATTCTCCCATTCCTCTGACGAGAGTGATTGATTTATGACTATGATCAATCAAATGCATGTCCCTCTAGAAGTCTGAACATAATCTTTTATGACATTTGTGCGATGAGATATCAAGTTGTTTATTGTCGGGAAATTCATATGCAAACCTTACAGATCCACAATTCTATGTCACATATCTAGAATCAAAAGTTAGAGAAAAAAATTAGAGATTGATCTTATAGACCAATTTGAAAGATTACTGTATGATTTTTAGACGATATAGATCAAATTCATCATAATCGTTGATCATATGGATTCCATGATGGGATCTCTATAATTAACGATTTAGAAGATATTAGTCCACATAATCTGTAGACCATAGAATAATTTCTAGACAATTTGACGTTTGAACAAACAATTTTTGTAAACGGGGTTAATCGTGTCCGCGGAAGAATCTAAACATCCTACGGTCGACACATGTTTGTCATGTCTATGGAAGAATCTAACATATCACGACCAACATGTCTTAGAAACACGAGAGGGAATATTCCAAGTCCAGTAATAAAGTAATTCTTCTATGCTAGAGGTCTATGTGGGATTGGGTAGACGTAGGTCCGGCAATTACAAAGGGGATGTAATTGTAGAATGATATCCACACTGTCGTAAATTAATGTAGCAGCTAGTCGGATCATATAATTAAATCAACACTAAACAATGAAATCACCATAAATTAAAGAGCAAATGATAAAGAACACAAGATATATATATAGTTTGGTTTAATTATCGGTACCTACTCAACAAGAAGAGTTAGGAGCACATAATCTATCAAACAATCTGGAAATTATAGAGTTGCATTTGCTTAGACTCAAATATGTCCTAACCCTAAATTATATCCAAACTTCCGGTGTTTAGCCTCATGGAGAGTTGCTTCACGAATATAAAACACTCGCGTCTCTACAAAAAAAAACAAAAAAAAAAAAAATAATGCAATTTGAGTACAGAACTTACAGAACAAATCCACCCGTGTTTGGAGCTCTCCACATGGCTAATAAGAGGGCTCTCGGGTTTCATTCATTTCATGAAAAATAAATGATTTAGAGAATATTTTCTTAAAATAGTTGTTTGTTTCGCTGAAATAATTAATCAATGAAAAAATAATTTTATTATCAATAACAATTTATGTCTAAACATTTTTGTGAATGATGAAAATATTTTTTTGTTCATTTGTTTTGTAAGCAATACAAACAATTATTTTTTAAGAAAATATATTTCAAATCATTGATTTTTCGTGAAACAAATAAAACCATGTATGCGGTTGAAATCAAGCAACTCCACTTGCCATTTTATTCTTTAGAGCTCTTTCTTGCAGCTGGACATGGGCTCTCTTCGTATCTTATGTCTAAAAGGAGTTATTAAGGTCTGTTTGCTAATCATTTTGTTTTTGGAAACAAATTCTGCTAAAAAATATATTTTTTTTCTAATTCTATTCCTTGGACAAGTTACTGAACATTCGAATGTGTTTAGTAATTGCACAAAATGTCTATTCCCAAAATAGAAATAAACAGGAATGTGTTCAGTATGATCCTCAATTTTTATTTTTATTTTTGTGACTAAGAATTTCTTTTAATATTTAATAATTTTCTAAGATTTTTCTTCTCTTCTTCTTTCTCTTCTAATCGGTTGCCAAGCCTCAATGATGGCCGACAACTGGCCATAGACGAGAGCTATCGACCTCGCCAACCTCGGGGGGGCCAGGGAGGCTTTGGGGAGGTCACCAAACATCATCTCTAGCTAGTCACTGGCCAAGCAACCAGCTAGAGGAGAAAGAAGAAGAAAAGAGTTTTTAAAAAAAATGACTTGATTCTAGAATTGTTCCTAGGAACAAAGATATAACTTTTTATACTTCTTAATTATGTTCCAAATCTATTCCTAAGAACAAATCTGTTCACATGAATAAAATATTAGTTGATGTTACCGAATGAATTTCTGTTTTTCTTTGTTTTGATGAACAAAAAAATAGAAATAACCAAAAATTGGCCGGTTACCAAGCAAATTCTAAAAGACCAAAGAAATAACTCTACATCTTCCACGTAAATGTGGCCTTAAAAATAATAATAATCTGAATAAGGAAGAATGGATTTTTTTTTCCCTCACATTGTAGCTCATTAATTCTAACCAACAACAATTTTTTTTTCTATGGTTAAATAATTTTTTTTCTTTTCAAAACTACTCTTACAATTTTTTTTCATTTTCTAGTTTTGTCCTTGTTGTTAATGTTCATCTTCTCTACATAAGAGCACTCGACGAGACTAGCTACAAAGGACCAACAAGGAGCCGTCGAGGTTGCCAACCCAGACATTAATCGCCTGGGGTTAGCAAACTAGGCAACCCCAGGCGAGGGCAACCTATGGGTGCATGACCCCAAGCAAGGGCCGCTTGAAGTCACGTGACTCCAGCAAGGGCAATCTAGATTGCACAACCTTAGGCGGCCCTCGTCAAGGGTCGCGAGGGGCTACCTGAGGTTGTGTGACCTCAGACAATAGCCACTGGCGCCAAATCTGGTGTGCCGACAAAGAGTTTGTGTTTTTTTTTTAAAATAAAAAATAGAAAAAAGAAAGCCAAAGTCCTTTGTAAGAGGAGTTTTGCAAACACTATTTTACCCAAAATTGCTTTATAAATGACTTTTAAGTTAGAATGTATCAAACTTCATTTGCATTTCAGAAAATTCTTTTAATTTAAAGTCTTGCATTTTTCCAAAACCCATCGAAAAAGTCAAACCAAATACAACCTAAATGGGTCTGTTATGAAATCCACTTTCAGCTCATATAATCAAAAGAGTAAAGTTAAAAGAAAATGGGTCTAGCCCATCTTCGTTCTTCCTTCTTTGCTAGTCTCCTCTCTCTCTCCTTCGACCGTCACTCACGAGGTCTCCCCCTCCTCTTTGATCCCAACTTATCAATGTCGCACCGTCGCCACCGCCTATCTCCAACTTCTCCACCGCCCGTTTCCGGCGAGCTGAACTCATTTGTCTCCAGCATCATAGGCCTCCTTGCTTTCTGGTTAATCTGACTTCGTGCACTTGCTGTGAGTAACTCAATTATCGTCGATTGCCTTCATCTTTGCTCAATTTGGCCTCTCCGCAGTTCATGGTGTTTATGGTTCCCCTATAGCTCCTACTCTCTAACTCCTTCCATTTCGTCTATATATATATGTAGAGAGAGAGAAACCATTTTTACACAAAATAAGATGAAGGCCACTGAGTTTGAAGGAATTAGGCAAGTTTCTCAGCTCACAACAGCGAATTTGATTGAATAATAAGAATGTCCAGGCAAGTTCGAGAAATGCAAATCAAATAGGTACAATAAGAGTTTTCATAATAGGATTAAATATGAATATTTTTTAGTAATATAGATCAAATTAGGTATAAATTAACTTAGTATGGATCACCGAATTTATATCATATATAAATGTATCAATTTGAATTGGATATTTTTTACCCGACCCAATCTGAGTCAACCTGATTATTTGATGACCCTAAATTTGCATGGTTGGTGTGTAAATGAGCGTAAAAGTTTATATAGTTGAATCTGTTTGACTTTTATGGGATTTCCTGGATCAAAGGGGGCTGAAATCCGATTGTGCTCCACTGCAATAAATTTTCCATAATTTGACGAGTTTTTATTGAGTGCGCACGACACACGCGATCAAAAACAAAATCCACGTGGCTCTTCCCCGCCATGCAAGACCCCACCGTTTTCCACGTGCCAACGCCTTTCAGAACGTCCCAAGCCAAACTCCACATGAAGAACACCACCCCATAAAACTGCCCCCCTCCTCTCGTCAGACGAAAACCTCAAGAAAAAACTATTGAAAAGCCAAAGCCATGTCGGCCGCTCCTCCGCCACGGAACCACCCTTCGCCGCCGTGGGAAGTCGTCCTCCTCGTCTCTCACCTCCTCGACCCCAAGACCCTGGCCGTCGCCTCCTGCGTCTGCAAGTCGTGGCGCGCCTCCATGTCCTCGGACAACCTCTGGAAACCCGCGTGCGCCTCCCACTTCCCTTCCCTCTCCGCCCTCCAGTCCACCGACCCGGCCCTCCCCTACCGCCGCATCTACGCCCTCGGCCTCGCTGCCTCCAGGTGCCGCGCGCGCTCCCCTGTGAAGCCCCGCCTGTCCCTCGACGACCTCGTCTTCGTCGTCGACGTGCGGTCTGAGGACCTCCACATCACCACCGTGTCGAAGCCGGGGGACGAGATCGCGCCCGACCCTAACGGGCTGTTCCGGTTCGAGCTCAGTGCCGATGAAGAGTGCTCGTCGGCGATGGAGATCATGGATGACGTGAGGATCACGTGGATCGTGGCGCTGAGACGGTGGAAGGCGGTGTTCACCATGATGGAGTGCGACGGGAAGGCGAGCTTCATTCCTGGGGCCGAGGGGTGGTTCTCGCAGGAGCTGCCGTTGCCGGGGTGCTGCTCGAGCGCCGCCGCCAGTGGGCTCGTGGCGGACATGAAGTTAGGGTTCTGTAGCAGGGGGGTGGCTGGGGGGAAAATCAGGGTGGAGAGCGCGAGCGTGGGGATTCTGAGCATGGCGAGTTGGAGGTATGCGAGTATGGAGGATGGTTTGAGGTACTTGCAGAATTTTCTAGCTTGATGTAGGAAAGTTACATGTCGGTTGATAACATGGAAAGGGAGGATCTTTTGTTGTCGTTGTTGTTTTTATTCAGAGTAAAAGTTGCAAAAATCTATTTTTTCTCAGACAAAATAGATTTGAGTCATCAGATCTTGAGCTGTAGGTCCTTAAACTTTGAAGTGATCTAAGGTAGTTCTAAAACCCTTTGACGGGTCTAAATTACACAAAGGAAGTTCTGCAGATTGAGCTTGTTTTGCAGCATAATTAGAGAAAGAAGATGAAGATGGAACGTAACCAGAAGGAAAGAGAGGGAAAAAAGGGAAATGAAAATCAGAGAATTAAGGAAAGCGACATTGTTCCGAGTAATCATTGCGAGTCACGATACTACTTGATTGAATTCTCACGTAAAGTTATATGACTATATCAAATCAATTTAAAAGGTTTCATAGTAAGTTCAGAACCTCTTTAGTCATATTCAATAATCAAAAAATCGAAACTTACAAAAGCAAGACTCTTAGACAATGTTAAACAGCTAAGCAAGACTCTTAGACAAGGTTAAACAGCTAATTCTAGGATCAACCCGCATAGTGTTGGTTATCAATTTTAATTTTTAGGACCGAGGATCGATCCTATTGAGCTGGTGACCAAGAACTAAACCGATCCAAATGGTTCGATTTGGTTCCAAAATCAACATGGGACCAATCAATAATTTTTTTATTTCATTTTTCGTACTCCCTAAAAAGGCAACCGAGGATTGGACCGAAAGGCAACCGAGGATCGGACCGAAAGGCAACCGAGGATCGGACCGACTCAATTCGATGATAAACGAGGCTAGCTAAGACAGGTGAGCCTCGAGTGTGGTGAGTGGGGTGAGCAGCTAAAAAGGCAACCGAGGATCGGACCGATCTATGGATTCGATGATGAACGAGGCCAGCTAAGATAGGCAAGCCTCGAGTGGGGTGAGCAGCGAGCAACAAGTAATGTGAGCATCAAGCGGTAAGTGACACAAGTGACCAAAAACGAGTGAAGCGAGTGTCAAGTGGAGAGCATATAATTTATTTTGATTTTGGCAAATTAAAGACTAAGAGAATAAATAAGACAAAAGAGAACAAGTACTAAAGGAGAATACCATGAGGAGTTGTTTATGTCCTTTTAGATGCAATGATGACTCCTTACAAAAGCATTTTTCTCTTTTATAAATTATGACTATTAACATCGTAAAAGACATTAAAAATCTAAATTATTAAAAAATAGTGTAAAATTATTTAGACTCCTCACTAAGGAGCTGTTTAATATTGTTGATACTGTTTATTTTGGGGTTTTCTTTATATAAAAAAATTATAAATAATATATAATATATATAATATATAATATATATAGTCAAGGTTCATCCAAGTTTGACCGATTTTAAATTCCCAAGATCAAGAACCAACCCGCATAATACTAGTCTAGGAATCCCAGGACCAAGGATCGACCTAATTTCCCTAAAAATCGAACCAGGACCAATAGAGTTAGGCCAGTATAGGATCGGTCCAAGGTTGACTCTAGATCGATACTCACCCCTACTAAGTCAAATAAAGGACCATTGATGAGGCGATTGGGAAATTCTTGTCCTACGTCAACAACAGCTCCTTCCAATATGAACTTGCCTTAAAGGAAAAAGGCGGCAATGATAGAGACAGACGCAATGGCGGGTCAAGCAGCTTAAACGAACGAAGGTAGGGCAACGAAAGTGACGGAATGTCGATCGGGCCGGCGGCGATATTTTCCAACCCTCCAGAATGCCCTTAAGCTTTAGATGTTCGGGAATCGGTCCATTTGAATATGTTGAGTCACCTCCTTATTTGGGATGTTCGCAATCCTTTTTTGAAATATAAGAATGTGATTGCTACTTTTAATTCAAATATTCTAATCTTGAAATTATTTTATCGAGAAGTTAGATATTTTCTCGAATAAAAAAAAAAAAAAAAGGAAAAAAGCGAGGATAAGGAGCGCAAGGAAGGAAATGGGGGCAGACCTGGTGGTATCGGGAGTGTCGCACCTCCCAACGCTACGCCATCCCCGTACATACGACACCGTAATGTAATGGTCTGGACGCATTTTCTTGTCCGCGAATCGATTCTCCCTCTCTCTCTCTCTCTCTCTCTCTCTCTCTCATGGTCTTGAAGAGACGGTACGCCCTGTCTCCTTCAAATTCTTTCCTCCTCTCCCCATCCGAAAATGGCGGCAGAAGCTGTCCTTGTTCGAACAAGCTTAAGCTCTGCTTCGTTCGGGTCAAGAAGGCGGAGTGCGCAGCTGCACAAGTCCGCGGTCTCGCGCTGTGTGGTCCGGGCTTGTAGCTCCGTCGACGGCAGAAGCAAGGTCTACAGAGAACTTGGTCCGTCTCTCTCGCCCAATTCCATTATGTTGGTCTTTCTCGAATGCTTTCATGTTGGGTAGTTCTTCTTTTGGTCAGATTAAGATGGAGTGCTCGGTTCATTTGCAAATGCTCAAGATGATAGATGGTTCTTGCTTTATTGAGAAGTTCTTTGACGTGTTGTTTTAGACTGCTTATGAAGAAATCCAGACCGGTTCGTGGTAAAATGAAAGAGAAAGAGTGAACTTTTCGGGATTTTATTGGTCAGACAATCATGTCTTTCGTGTAAAATTTGAAGTCAGTGCGTATCTTTTGGGCCTGAATCTTTCTCATGAGGCCTCTTGCTTGTCTTATTCACATTAGGTGAACTCCCATATGTGAGTGGTTCTTGCTTTTTAAGTTATCACCCTAGTGGAAAGATTCTTCCTTTCTTGTTCCTCGGTGTTCCTAATATGCTTGGTTTTGGAGTCTGCTCTTTGGAATTTCGAACCAGGGGTTCATTTGATATCTATGGTTGCCGTTGCGAGGAAGTTATGTCAAACATGTTGGAAAAAGATGAGTTTTCCAAAATGTGACTCCTGTCAGAGGACTTCAAGTCAAGTTTAATTTTCTTGTATAATCTGACACGAGTTCTGAGAAATGTAAGCAAAAGTGTTTCTGGGATGTTGGTGGGGTAAAAATGTTTGCAGTTTGGCTTTTATGTAAAATTTGTATTTCTTTTTTTCCAGGGTTGTTTTCACTAAAAAGGAAGATTGAAGATGCAGTTCAACGCACTGAGAAGATGGCTCCTACTGCACTGCAAATCGAAGAAGCTAAATGGATTAAGCTTGATGGACTGATTCGAGATTACGACCTTTGGGATGACCCTGCTAAATCCTATGATGCTCTTGTGAAGTTGGCAGACATCGCCAGAGCAGTCGATGCCCTGAGGGATTTAACTTACAAGGTGATGTGGAATGCCATATCCATCTCATAGAATAAGCTTTTCCACCCAGTAGGTGTGGATTAAGTTGGGAAATTGTTGGGTCATTGGTTTGCCCATTATCTGTGCCAAAGCCTGAAAGCATGCGCTCATACTTGTCTTGACTCTTCTTATGAGATTAACTTGATTCTTAATGTGTCAATGACTGTCATATCTAGTTTAACTGTATCAATTAAAGTAAGTGCAGTTGCTGGGCTTTAGTTGACTTTTATCTGCTGAAATTTGCAGGCGGAAGAAGCGAAGCTGATAACTCAACTGGTGGAGATGAATGCTATTAATTATGCTCTTTTCGAGCAGGCATACACTTCGTCTTTGGATATGAGTAAGTTTTTGGACCGTTATGAGATGTTAAAGCTTCTTAAGGGACCATATGATGTGGATGGAGCGTCGATGGTCATCAAAGCTGAATCCAATAGCAATTACCATGAGGTTTGATAATTTAACTTCATTTCTAGAATAATTATGCATGCGCAAAGACATGATGTTTATATCATACTCTTCCGTTGTAATGCACATTGATGTAGAATGGATGCACAGTCTCTGGTTCCTGCTTCTTTATAATACTCACGCCAAAATATAGGAGTTTCAAAGAACTTGAGGATCAAAAAACTGCATATATATGTACATCTAAGGGTGGGACATTATTAGTGGAATCTTGTTAGTATATATGTATGCTTGTGCACATCACCGTTTCAGTTACTTCTTATCTACGAATCTCTTTGCTTGACAACTTAGATGTCTTGAAAATCAATTGTGGGATTTCTGCAGGGTTTAGTGGATGTTTAATTTATTGTCTAGTATCCTTCTTCCTATTGGAGGTATTTTGCATGTCCCTCCCCTGAATTCCAACTCAGAAGGAAACATTGAGTGATAATGTGGTGGCTATCAAAAGAATAATGAGAAAAAAGAAAAATGAGAATTTGATCTGTATGGATAGTGGTTCGATATTACTCTCCACTATGAGAATACTTCTGTTATCAGGATACTTCATTTTGACATCAGTATGAACTAGGACAGGGAATGATAAGTTGCCAATCTATTTGCATATGACAGATGAAATCCTGAAAAATAGCGGACTGTAATATTCATCTATAATGGAAATATATTCCTTTTCCATTACCTAATTCAATGAAATTCACTCAGTTTTGTTGACCCAAAAAAAAAACATCTTTTGGGCTTATGCCTCTGCTTGTTCCAATCTCTGTCTCTCATGCATTTGCTAATCCAGTTATGGGCTGAAAAACTACTGAGAATGTACCAAAAATGGGCTGAGAAGCAAGGTTATAGAGGGAGGATTGTAGAGAAGCATCGGGCAACGAATGGTGGAATCACTTCTGCAACAGTTGAATTTGAATTTGATTATGCATATGGTTGTCTTCAAGGGGAGAGGGGTGTTCATCGAATGATAAGTGGTTCAGAAACTGGATCAACAATTGATGAGGTAGGTTTACAATTATCATTTTCATTTTGATGAAACATTGACTTTTGTATATTGCTATTGGTTTTTGACTTCTTTTTAACAATGAGCTCTGAATGATCTGTTTCTTCTCTTTCCGGAGATTTCAGAAGGCAAAAAGGGCATCTTGTTAGTGCATCATTAGTATCAAGAAACAATTTAAAGTGTATTAAAAACATGACCAACATGTAAATGACCTTGCGCAAGGAAAAACACATTGGAATTGGAAGATTGATTGTTTCTGTGGCTCTTTCTTGAATCAAAGCAGCTAAATATGAACTCGTACTCATGGCGCCTTATTGTTTATATTTAAGTAAATTATTTCTTGATCTTATCTTAATTGCACACTTTAGATATTTGTGTGGCACCTAGATGTATACATGTACCTAGAGTCTAACATTGGCTAAAAAATATAAGATATGCAACTTCAAATGGCGTGTGGATTAATTTTGCACATGAGCTTGAGGTTGATTTAGTTCACTCAAAAACATAGCCAAGGGAATTGTTGCATTTTATGGGATCCTGCCATTCAAGTTGTTTCTTTTTATAGTATGTCTGCTTCTTATATAAGTGAATTGAAGGTTGAGACGAGCCTTTTCTGTGCAATGTGTTTCTGTTCTGCTACATCATTGGCCCCTAAATTCCTGTCAGTTCCTCATTTTAGTACTCAAAATTTGCAGGTTAGCCTAGCAGCTGTCGATATAATTCCTCTGTTCCGTGGTTCGGCCCCTGACCTAAAAATTAGTGAGGAGGATTTGCTAATTTTGTGCCCATCATCATTGCCTGAAGTAGAAGTCAGTGAAGGCCGGTCTGGAGTTGTTATTCAGCATGTTCCTACTGGTTTTGTCGTCCAATCTTCAGGTAATGAGTTGTCTATTTGCTTATTTGTTAGGGTTGACCTTCCAACTCAAATTTGTTTACCAATGGTTTCCACAATCCGGTTGACTTTACAAAGAAGCAAATGCCTGTTCCTCAACACACGTTCATGATTGCCTGTCTAGTACGACATTTTGTGATCGAGAAATAAGATCTCAAAATTTTTATCCCACAGGTGAAAGGAGCATTTTTGCAAATAAGATTAAGGCCCTCAACCGCTTGAAGGCTAAACTTCTTGTCGCAGCCAGCGATGCAGGAGTTCCAGGCATAAATGGCATCAAGAAAGAAGACGTGTTCGACATATGGCGAGACGAGGTCCGAAGATACGTTCTTTACCCTCGTAAGCATGTGAAAGATGTAAGAAGTGGTGTTGAAATGCCTGACCTGTATTCTGTTTTGGATGGTAATATAGAACCTCTGATTGGAGCTCATATCCAGATAAGACACTCAAATGACATGCCTCAATAGTAAAGCAGTTTTACCCAATTTCACTCTATTAATTTATTTATCTGCGTTTGTTCTTCATCCCAAAGTTTTAGCCCTTGAAGTTTCTTTTATTTTTATGTTAAAAACAAGACAATTGTTCCTTTGTCATACATGTATCCACGCCAACAAAACCATAAGTCAGGGAAAAAAAAAATGACCCTTTGGTTGGCATTTTGATTGGGGGCACCGAGAGATTTTAGCTCGAAAATTGAAGATAATCCGATCAAATTTCCATCACACGTGTGTAGTTTACACGAGATCAGGACTATTGACATGAACTAGTCATATGAAGTTACCAGTTTGTCCAGGTAATTGAGCCTCTTTGCTGGTTCATAATTCTGACTGTTGGCACTAAGTAATTTTAATTCCACCAAACATCGCTCAAAGTTTGATGAGTATGTGTAGGATGTGCATTCACAGAATTCGGAATGACGTAATTAAGTTCACGTGTTAACATCCCAATGTTTGATTTGGTGTGAGGAACAGGCGTGCCAATTAAAGCACGAGGTAGATTCATTTCTCTATGTTATTGTTCCCTCTGAGCTTCGGCCTCCGTCTTCTCGCTTGGTTTATGAAGTCAGTGGGCATGACAAGTTCACGTTATGAGCATGAATAACTAAGAAGGAAGCAATAATAAGCAGTTCAGGATAGTTCAGGATTTATGAAGAAGCAATTGCAGTTCATTGATATAGATGAAAGTTTAAAGATGGCAAAAACATGTCAATGGACGATGATAATAATTAGCAATTTAGGCTTTATCCTGGCCTTTGTGAAGCTTGCTGGGACTTCCTGGTATAACCAACATAACAATTCCAAGCAAATTTTCCTTATCATGCAAAGACAAATTCTAGGAGCCTTCGTAGTTGTCAAGGAATCAAGCAAACTGTAATACACTTGAGCAGCTGGAGGATTCCATAAATAAATGAAACTCGCTAATTACATTTGTCTAAAACATTGCCAACATTTTCGCACCTAATTATGGGAACATCATCATCTTCAGGTCTACCACGTTCATATACAAAATTCAAGAGCCAAAAACCACATATTGCTGATACGTGCTCCTCTGAGGATCTCTAGCAACAAGACGCAAGCAAGGATCCATGATAAGTCATCGTACGCCCAGCCTTACTCCTTAAAAGACTGAGCAGCAGACGGTTGTAGACAACTGTCTTTCCAGACTTCCTTTTCAATTAAAAAAAAAACATCCACCAGATAATCAGATTGAATTGCAAACCAGAACGGTTGTACCTACAACTTGCACTCAGCATTTCAGCATTATTCCCCTACTGGCTTCGGCATCAGAATGTATGTTCAAAAACTTGCATGGATTTTTTCAGAAGTGATTTCAATGTTCCATCATAACTCTTCCTCCAAAAGATGCCTTGTCAAATAACCTAGAAAAACCCAGATCACTCCACAGGGCCCAGACAAAGTAAATACAGTCAGCCCTCTCATCTCGTCCTCCTTTTCTTTGCCCCCTTTGCTAAGCAAATTTCATAAAAAAAAACTTTCCCTTGCTAGTGGCTTCAACATGAATGACAATGACAATAAAAGCTCAATACTTTTCACCAACCAGCATCTAAGATGACGCTGCCTGACTACCTTCACAGAATCCATTCACCAAGATCCCAAAAGAGATGACAGAACTAAAGCTTGAGAATAAGGCCAATAGGACTATGATCACTACCGGTGATATCAGGAAGGATGTACGAGTCATGAACTTTGTCTGCAATAGAGTCTGAAACAAGAAAATAATCGAGCCGCCACCCTGTAGATTACAAGAGGATAGTTAACATGTGAGAATACCTATTTCCATATGCTTCATCTGATAAGACAACGATATGAATAATGACTCAATAAAAAGCAAAAGCTTGTCATTGCTCATATTATCACCATTACAGGAGAGAAGTGTAACAGATATATAATGTTCCATCAAGTAGATCTATGTATACCTTTATTTGTCTTCCTCAAGCCATGCCGATAACCCCAATAACTATAACCAACAGCATGAGGATGCTGTCTTCTAAAGGTATCAACAAAGCCCCTCGACAGGAAGTTGGTCTCAAAAGATTCCCTTTCTTCAATTGTAAATCCAGCACTTCTTTTATTTCCCTGGAGACTCACGACAATCAGATTAATGACAGAAATAAGAAACATTAGACGTATTAAGAACTTCTGTTTCGGGATGCCAAATGGCCTGAATTGTGATTTTTATCACCCCCCAACACAACACCCCCTGCCTCCAAACAAACCCGCCCCCCAACCCAAAAACAAAATTCAGTTGTATGGAGGAAAAGCCTGATTACAGTCCTTCTCTGTTTTGGGGTTTTTTCCCCTCTTTTTAAGTGGGGTGGGGGGCATATGGTGTGGCCAGGACGTTGTACTGTGACAGTTAAAAAGCTCATGCAAATTATTAATGCACCTAGTCAATCAAAGGCAGAAAAGGCACATTGACTGTTTTCCTTACCGCAGGATCATAAATGTCTATTTCCTGATGGGCACAATTCAGATCGCCGGTCAAAATCACGGGCTTCGACTTTTCAAGCTCCTGTATTGCCAACAGCAAGCACAAATTTGAGTAAGAGATGAAACAATATTACAACAGAACAATAATAGTTTATAGGTTGTAGAATTGATCCATGATATGGTGAATAATGACTCCAGAACAAAAGGCTAAATAGCTTTATCAAAATACAAAAGGGCTACATAGTGCTGAACATACTTTTATGTAGTTACCAAGAGACAGATCCCACTGTGAAATCCTATATGTCTGACATAAATAAGCAACAGAGTTAATGAATCATACTTGAAAGTGTGTAACAGAGTAAACCGATGAAATAGATTAATACCAGTCTTCTCAGGCCATCACCAGAATTAGGAATGTAACCGCACAAGAGATAGAACGAATCAAACTCTGCAGTGACAAGCCGTCCCTCAGAATCATGATCTGATATGCCCAAGCCATATGTAACTGAAAGGGGCTTTATCTGCGCAAAAAGAATACTAGTAATAACCTCAGAAATAATAATCCAAAAAACCCAAATGTAGGAGAAAACCAGAAGGCACGGTATCCACCTTACACAATTTAATATAGAGTAAAGGTAGTACTTTTTGCATTACTGACATACAAATTGCAACTTATGTCAATTTCATTATTCATCCAACATCACTTGAGATGCTAATTATATCTCATAAGCACCTTAACTGATCATTGGCTGTGATCTTTATTTAAGATAAGAAGCATTTCATTCGAATAGACACAAAGCAAATTGACTAACCCTACCACAAGCATATTATTATATCAATTAACTAGATTGAAACATCAGAATATCTATACAGACTCCTACATTCTCAGACAAAATATGACAATTCATTGGGGTCGAATGCATTCGCTGTAACAAATCTATGGGGCTGTTTTGAATTTCTACATTCTTATAAACTTTTCCATTAAGATGTTTATTGGATGCTATGAGGCACCAAAAGGACCATGAAGGCACTATGGCTGAATGGGTTCAAATCACTCCTTCAAAGTGCTTTAAAAGAGAGAAATGAAGAAAACTGGGATGATGAAAATTTTCCCAAGATATCTAGTTTTAAGGAGCTCATTCAATCCATGGTGAATCACATAAAGTATGTTTCTGCTCATTCCCAGCTTAAAACAATTTAACTGTGAGATGACATGCCATCTCATTTCTCTGTTCTTCAAGGACAGACTGATGCTTTCAGGCTTTATTCATTCTTCTTTCAAATATGCCAACAATCAGTTGCTTCCATCAATCTGTTTTGTTTCTTCTATTCAAGAAGTAACCAAATTCTTCCTTATTTCCTACTAACTACATCCAACATAGTTCAAAAGCAGCAGATTGAAACAGAATGTGTACGTTATACAGCCAGATATAATCAAGCTCTCTCTCATTATAAAAATCAAACCTTTCTTATAAAAGCAGTACAGCACTCCAACTAAGGCGGGCATCAAAAAATATTCTCAAGTTGTATATAAGAAAAGCAAAATAAAGCATACCCGTGAGATGATTGCTGTACCAGAATAACCAAGTTTGGCAACACTGCATGTCCAGTAGCTGTTCTCATAACCTTCTATAAGCCGATCTTTGATTGCTTCTACATCCTTCTCCTGGATATAGGCAAATTTTAATCATTAACAACCTCAAACACACATGAAGCTAGGAGTCAGATCATTGATGCTCAGGAGGGATATATTAATATTTTCCCTTAAGTTGGAAAAATTCCCCGGTTTGCAGTTCGATTTGGTACATGGAAGAAAATAAGAATGGGGAAAGTTATGTATTTGGAATGCAGAATGAAGGGGGTAGGGTTCTTTGGAATGCTTTTTCTGACTCAAATTCAAACATCACATCGCAGAACATTTTCAGAGATCAAGTTTTAGTAATTTAAGAAATATGTTATGTTTAGAGCACATTTGATGAATTGATATCTTCTTTATTTAGTTAAATCATATATAGTATATGTTTAGAGTAGATACATATGTAGTATGTATCAATAGATGATTTCACCCTTCTTTTCCTTTACTCCACCTAGGATGCTCAGAGTACCAAGTCTCTGGTGAACCACGAATTGCAAACCACGCACCAATTCATGGATCTTCTGTTTGAGTGAATCCTGGCAAACCCAGATCCATAAAGTGGTTCATGATAAAATGATTTTGATGTCTGCATGGACTAACTAGTAGGCTTTGAATGTTCCACTAGAATGATATGGTGCCAACAAACTCAGAAGAAAAACAATTATGCTTGCCTGCAGTTTGGTCTCCTGCAAGCACAATACATCAAAGTTTTCCCTTTGAGCAAGCTGAAGAGCAGAAAACCCCTCCATCTTTAACAATGCTCTCAAACCATTGACATTCCAAGACATCAACTTCACAGAATTCACATTCCCTGAAAGAGGTGGAGGCCTCATGGTTCTAGGATTGTAAGCGACCCAGTGCTTCTGTGGCTTCTTGTGTGCAAGAATTGTCCATGGTTCTATTGTTCCATTAACTTTAGCTCCTACTTCTTCAATACAAACTCCTGCAACTTTTTTCTTCGAAATGGATGACGATTTCCCTTTCGTCATTTCACCTGATAATTTAAATTAAGTGAACTATGCAAACAGCATGAGCACAATTTACTATAATCAGTAAAACAGTAGATATTTCACCTACCAGTAATTTCATCAGTTTCAGTTGACTGCATCTGCTTCGATCTGACCACAGTGCCATCAACTTTCATCGTTTTTTCCTTGGTAGACTGTTTTACCCTCTTACTTCTTTGCATTCTAGAATTTTTTGAGTCGGAGCTAATTGCTCCAACACAAGTATTCTCATTAGAGTTCTCTTCCCTCTTTGAAACTGAAATATATTCAGAGAACCCATAAGATGCTTGATCCTCTGCTCCCCCAATATTATCACCTACAAAAGCCAATATAGGACAACCACCATGCTTGTCAACCACAATAGTGAGGAGCTCATCTTTGCACTTCAATGGGTCCAACATAGGAAACAGAATATAGAATAGTTGACCAGGCATTAAAATGTGTTCCCATCAACTAGAATTGCATAAAGAAGATTGCGAACTGCTACAAAAGCTTCTTTCTTCCTAGAAAGTTTCAACATAATTCAATGAGCACACGAAATAGATTTCAAGCTGTCGTGAAAAGCTGCTGCTATAAGTGAAAGTATTTCAAATATGTACAGTTGTGAGAAAAATTCTAATCTTGCTCTGCCTGACAGGAATCAAATGAACTATCAATAAACTCTAAATAGACCATAGAGATGGTACCCTTTTTTTCTTGATTGAAATAACACTTCAAGGCAGATATTAGATCCGGTTTACGCCCTTTGGCCGGGATTCCAATTCTCCTGGTATCAGAAGAATATAAAAAACAACAAGCAATGCAATTAAAAAATATTTTGCAGGTTTCTCAAACAAAAACAAACAGCTTTTAAGATAATACAAAGAATGTTACACAGTCAGGGGGAACCAATCATGCAATAGAAATTATTTATCCAACTCTTTCGAGTGCCATACCCTTATATTTATGTATCTCTAAACAGATGATATTTCTAATATTGTCATGAGAGCATCTATATTGTCCATTAAACATCCCATCAATTAGTTATTCATTTAATGTTAATAAAACTCGGGAATCAATGAAGGCAGTTCATGTGCAATTCCAAGAGGGTGCTAGACTGTAAGTCCAACTGGCAGGACAACCGAGAAGGTGCAGTTTGTGCCTCTGAACTGCAACAGTAGGTAGGGAGCCAGTCCTTCAACCCAGTCGTTCCGTGTACTCTTCCCACACGCTTTACAATAACGATTTACAAGCCTCTCAAATGACCATAGAAACACAAAAAAGGACTTACAGGTTTCATTATCATAATGAGAAAAAACGTGATGCAAAAATTTCATTTTCATAATCACATTGCTCTTTGTTGAAGGCGAATTCTCAAGACCTCATGGTTTTCCATCAGTAATATTCACTTCCCTGCTCAATAATCTCCCAAGCATCAAATAGAAAAACTTGATTTTTGCTTACTGTAAAGGTTACGCAGGAAACACTATAACTATAACGACTATCACACGCTTGCAACTAAAACAATTCATCCCCACCTCAATGTAGCTCTCAATTCCTGAAATGTCATTGCCTCAATTTCGGCCGGGTCATTATTAGGCAACACGACTTCACCGACGCTTGCACCAGAATTTTTCTACAGAAAAAATGATTGCTAAATGGTCAAGTCCCCAAAACACAGGTGGAACAATAGGTTCGATTAAAAGACAATACCTTGACATGACTTTTGCTAGAACTAGGAACTGAAGCCACCAATCCTTTCGATTTCTTCCCTTTCTTGTCCTCAGAAGCCGCCCCCGACTCAGGTCTCGACGAATTCGACACGCCCCTTTTGGACACCATTTCGCTCGCTCCGAGCAAGGCGATAGAACGACCAACCCAGAATCTCGGAGCAGCCGCGAAGCTACAACGTGCGAAAAAGTCAGCAACTTTTTAAGGAACCAAAGCAAGGCTAGCATCACAGAGCGAAACCCATGATTCGAAACTGCCGTCGCATTGTCGCTTAGCAGTCGCTTTTGCTGAAGGAACGATCGAAGTGAAAAGGGTAATCATCTGGAAGGAAAGACTATAAAATTCACGCTGGGTTCACGCAAAAATGAGAGGTACCCGGACGAACCTCAAAGAAGGGGTGGCGAAACCCCTGAACCCTAGTCGAAATGCTTGCCTCATGGATGAAAGAATGCACAGAGAGACACACTCAGAGAGAGAGAGAGAGAGGCAGTACGGTGTTGCTGAGCAAGGAAGAAGAGATGCAGCAGGGCACGCCCGATACCTTGCCGAACAGCGAGGGAAGAACCGCCAAAAGCGTGGAGGTCGTGGGTGGTGGCAACCGCCGGGCTCCCACGAATCAACCGATCGTCCCACGTCTGCTTCGTTCCTGCATTTTGACTCTGGTCAAGAATCACCATTAATGTAAAGGGTTCACCGTCCGATGACAGAAAAAGGTATACCTCCGTCCTTTGGTTCGTCGAAAATCCGTAAGGTGTTTATACGTTATATCTGACAATCCTAAAAGCCCTTCCTATATCTCGGCAAATTTTAATCGATAAAAGATTCATTTTCATGAACCCAACAATAGCATACTAATTGTGCTTTCAGCTTTGTCAATATTGATATATCTCCGGATTGGTCCAAAATAATTTTTTACCGGATGCCCTAACATTTTCCAAATGGTGTTTGGATGCCTATTGCTTTTTGTTCGACTTTCCCTCCCTTGAATTTTTTTTCTTTTTGTTGGTCATACTCTACTCCTATTTTAATTCTAACTCTCAGACTTTTGCCTTGCTTCCTTGCAGGACTAGACTTTTGCACTGCCTCATTGCAGGACATGGGAGTCGAAACCCATTCTTGAAACTAATTCGTCCCCACCCCAATTCCGTGGGAGTCAAAACCCGCTCTTGAAATTAATTCGTCCCCACTCCTAACCTCTTGAAAATGTGGTGATTCGAACCCCCGCCTCCCCCTTTCATGTTGGAAGAATTGGGAAAGTTAAGGTGTTTGGGAACTTTAACCACTTTTTAACTAGTATCCAAAAAGCTGAAACCTTAGGAGGGGTTTTCAACATTTTCAAATGGTTACTTCTGGGATTAATGAGGCTTTTTCTTCCAAAATTGCCCACACTAATACTTTGCATATTCCACTCTTGCCCTCACGAGTGTCTTTCTTCTCGAGCCAGAAGATAGCACGGGAGCTGCTGGAGAA
Organism: Eucalyptus pauciflora; assembly: GCA_007663325.1. NCBI lineage: Eukaryota > Viridiplantae > Streptophyta > Magnoliopsida > Myrtales > Myrtaceae > Eucalyptus > Eucalyptus pauciflora. The sequence goes on from VMYD01000386.1 coordinate 5,832,781, forward strand.
GAAGTCGCCCTCAACGCAGGCGAAGACAAGGAGGCGCTGGGACTTGGCGCGGTCGATCTAGCTGAGAGCCCACTCTGCCTTGCGAGCGACGGCTAGTACAACATCGATCGCACGAAAGGGGTGGTCCTTCTCAGCGAAGTCCTCGGGGCGGGTCTTGAGGAGGAGGCTGTACATCTCGGAGTGGATGCTAACGATGGCGATCTGGAAGTCGTAGAAAGCGCATGACTTGGAGAGATGGACCTCCTTCATGAAGCGGATAGCGAGGTTCATGGGTGATGAAGCGGTGCTCATCAGCGGCGGAGGTCATGGATCTGGGCTCCTTGGCCTTCTTGCACATCTCCCAGATGTGCATCTATATTAACAAAAAGCTACACCAGAACTCAATGTCCAAGGTATTTTGCTTTAAACATATACACTTTGAGCCCAAGACCGTAGGGAAAATGAAGTATTTTCTCAAAACTCAACTAAACGCAGAAGTCCGCTGGAAAAGCTAAATCACATGCGCCCTTTACATATTCGGACTAAACAGCCTCTTGGGTTCATCCACATTTTTTAACCTCGATCTGACATGGCTTCTGCAACACTGTTGGAACAAGAAACCACCTGCCTCCCCGAGCCGCTTCCTAATTCCTATGATCTAACCATTCACCAACTCTTCTAGTCGACAAGAGGGCAGTGTTTTTCAGCAACATGAATCAGCGGAAAACAAGCATTTAATACTTGCTCGTGCGGCCCTCGTTTGAGATCCATGCATTGGATGCATGCAAAACTTGCTCGTGGTGTGCGCGTGCAAGTGAAAAGCAATACTCTGGTCCTAGCCAAAAAAAGAAAAAGGAAAAAGAAAAGAAATACTCTGGTTTTTCTTGATAAAGTACAAGTTAATTTAAAATCATATAGTTAAGACTGAACCTCAAAAAATGTTTGTTTCATTACTCGCCACATGACACTCTGCTTTGTCTTTGTGATAATCACATGGCTTTGTGCTTTGTCTTTATGGAAGCCACAAGGCTAGAAAAAATGATTGTTCATGTAGCTTTGTCCCTATAATAATCACATGACACTTCGTTTGTTGTCGTGATAGTAGCATGGCTTTCGAGAGATGGCGCATATTCTACCAACAAGCTCTTAGTTTATGCATCTATCACATCTAAACTTCTAATTTTAACTGCATTTGAATTTTAAAAAATAGATAAAGAGAGAGCCTAAGCAGATTTTACCTCTTATTAAATTTGGACTTCTAAACAATGAATAAATCAAAGAAAAATGCACTAATATAGTTTCCTAAATATATTATCAAATGTCATGAATTAAAAAAAAATGATACAATATTTATATCAGCAATCAAGAAAAGAATAGAATGTCATTTCTAGAATAATATAAGCACGAGTATCTATATATAAATAAATATCTCTTCTAGATAGTTTATTTAATCACTTAGACTTAAAATAATAGAAATATCAACCCGATATAACTCTAAATGAGTTTCTAATTTTATTAATGTAGAGACCATAAGTTGAATGGAACTATTATAATATTTATAAAGACCAAAAAAAGTTAAAAAAGAAAAAAAGACAATGTACTTTTTTGTTGATTTAGGAAAGGGATTCAATGAAACAATATAAATATGAAAAATTAAGAATTTTTTTCGAAAGATTAGTTTGAAATTATTATGAGAAGTCGAACGCTTAGATCAAACAAATTGAAAATTTGGGGACTATATTAAATGTATAGCAATAATTCAAAGGTGACATTAAATGAATTATAAAGCCAAGGATGACATTGTCCATTTGGTAAAAGAATAGGGAAGAAGCAATTACTTTCAGTCTTGTGGCCTACGGAATCTATTTAACCGAACCACCGGCGGTAACACAATAGTCCATAACATGCTTAAAATGCATAATGATTACAAAGATAGCAGAAATTGCAAAACAGCATACCCGAAAGGAAATGAAAGAAGAATAGGAGATTCATCGATTGACATTATATGGCATTTCATTTTCAGGACACATTTTGCTGCAAATGCACCAGTTCTCCACAACTGATAAGTAACAGTGAAGAAACTAGAAATCAACACAATTGATGCACTCACTTATCCCAATACGACCCCCTAAAACAATGACCATCACCTGCAGTCTGCCCCTTAAAATACACTCCATATGTCTATATTTCTAACCGAGTAGGTTCGATTTCTCTACTTATGTCGCCCCAATCCCATATGTTCCAGACATCAAGAGTTCTGTCTTGGCCATCCTCCAGCTTAGAACATTCTGTTCTGGTAACAGACCTGCTGATTCGGCTAACCTTTTGATCCCACACTAAGAATTGCCTTGCTTTGACCCCCCCAAAGGGTCAGCCTGAGCTGCAATTCGCTCCACCAAACCAAATCCATATGTATTTTCTCCAACATCGAAATCCGAAACGATCTTTCGACTGTACTCATCTTTTGACGAATCCTTTTCTACATCTCCCCATCCATCACGTGCAAGTGACTGATTCGTGAGGGCATTCCCAAAGATGAATGTTCCGCTTCTATTACCGCAGTCAAGAACCTCAGTTACTCCGCTCCCTAGTCCAAAAGCAGTTCCCAGTCCATTTTGGCTTCCATATCTACTTCGTTGGCGTGGGATGTGGATTTTCGTATTGGGCAAAGGGATGTCACATGGAAGCCTGTTTATTTCTGCCCACGTTCCTTTGGGTTGTGAAATGCCTCCTCAGCTGCTGAGCTATTCCACTTAACCATTGTTATGAAAGTATAAGAAGCTCCTTACTTCCATGAGCTTTCACTTCGGTATTGAGCCAACTGAGCTGCAAGACTTCTCCCACGATGGCACGGTTTGGCTGCCACAGCCTGCGAAAGTAATCAAAACCATCATTTAGTTCACTAATTCAAGACACAACTTCAAAGAAAAGCTGGAGAAAAAGGTCAAACTTTTCACCGATCACAACCTGCCTGTTTTGTACTCTCTTTGCTTATCAATTAGTGATTACAGTTTCTACTGATAAAAGAATAGGAAGATAAGCTTTGAGTATTCAATTATTTTACCATTCTTCGGAGGTCGATCCGTGAGAAGTGGATGACATCAGAGCGCAATTTTTGTCCAACTATTGACTCTCTTAAAATGGAAGCACTTGTATTTTGCGTCCCTCTTTCTGCAGGCAGCTGGCAGCCAGCCGTGTGAGCATCTGCAGATTCGTCGGCTTGATTCCCTGGAAAAGCTCGCAGAAGCAAGGAGGTACTTGCACTTACATGACAAAGTGGTTAAGTGGAACGACTCAGCAGTCGAGGAGGCATTTCACAATGCAAAGGAACGCTTCAGGACTGAGATCAACCACCTTCCGCGTGACATCTCTTGGCCTAACCCAAAATCTCCACACCGACAAAGTAGATTGGGAATGCAAAGTGGACCCTGAGCCGATTCTGAGCTTAAAGCAAGGGCCTGAGGCTCTCGATGACGGTAATGGAAGTGGAATAGTTATCTTTGGCGATGTCCTGGCGAATCACAGTCAATTGCAGGCCATGCATGGGCAGACGCGGAAGGGGGTGGCAAGAGGATGATGACTCTCCCAAGATCGCTTTCGACTTCCATGGCGACAGAAATATGCTGGGAGTCGATCTTTCAGAGTGAGTTGCCAATGACGAGGAGAGTGGACGCATGGGAGGTGGGGGGCCGCCGCCAACCCATGAGTCTCGCCGATGCTCCAAATACTTCTCACTTATATGCATTTTCAGACTGTCAAAATGAGATAATTCAGCATTTATGGCAAATATTATCTACTTGAAAAAATTGAATCGAAAATGGCAATTTTATCTCTACACATGGATAATTATCTGGGGATATCGGCAAAATTATTATTAGAACACTATGCTTGAACCGGTCCGTTACATCTATTCCATGTAACCATATTTGCCTCCTCATTTGTTTAAGCGTAACGTAAGATATATTAAGATTGATTTCATACTAAGAGACATTACAGAATATGACACCAGTTGTATAATCTTGAGTTCATTTTTTTATTGATCCCTTAAAAATTACATGGATCAAGGAAGGGATCAATAAAGGAAATACGGTTTAAGCAAAGGCTATATAATCTTGAGTTCATTTTTTTTTCAATCATATGCCTCTGAAAACTACAATAGGTTTCTTTGCGATTATTTTTTTTTTTTTGAGGGGGAGGGGGGGGGGGGAGTACCTTTTCAAGGGTAATTTTTGTTCATCTGTTGATTTGTTTGTGTTTGGAGCCATGTAGGGAATGGAAATAGTACCATTATAACTATTAAAAAGGGGACTATGTGTCACCATTTAGTTCTTTATTAAAGAGTTGAGGCCATAATGCTTTTTCTATATTAGTCTTACCATCTTTAACAATTATGGCATACACATATTTCTTTTTCCTTAATTTGTTGAGTTAATTTTAAAAAGGAGGAGGCAAACGTCGATTGCCTATAATGCAAAACAGAGCATTTGTTGATTTTTCCATCAGCATAACAAGAAATTCATTATAAATACCTGATCTAATATATCCATGTTGAGAGTTGGCTAGAATTGTTCCATTTTTAAATTACGAAACTAAAGCGTTACGCTATGAGTAATCATATATACCTCCTTAATTTTTTTTTTAACTTTTATCACCTGAAACTTGAAAAGAATCCCATTTAATTGATGATAATTGACTCAAACATTTTTGGGAAGGAAATAAGTAATGGGGAGTCATTTTTTGTTTAGTAGATAAATGATGTGTACAACTAAGATAGGACTGAATCACAACTGGTGTCATATTCTGTATTGACTCTTAAGGTCCGTTCGTTTCGCGGAAAATGACTTCCGGGAAAATGTTTTCCGGATTTTCCGGTATTCGTATCACGGAAAATGAACTAGTCAAGGAAAATGTTTTCCATCATTGGAAAAAAACAACCTTTAAAGTGAGGAAAACGTTTTCCATTTTTGAAAAGTGGAAAACGTTTTCCATGACTTCTTCCCTCTTGCTTTTTTTTATTAATATATTTTTATTTTATTTTTATGCTTTCTTTTTTTTTTCTTTTTTTTTTAAATCGAATTTTTAATTTCTTTTCTTTCCTATTCATCTTCTTCTTCGGCCCGACCGGTCACGGCGGCGTCCGGCGACCGGCCGCAAGCCAGCGGCCGACGACCTCGCCGGCCTCGCCCCAGGCTGGCGAGGCTCCGCCTAGCCCGATCTGGCGAGCTCGCGACGAGCTCGGGCGAGATCGGCCGAGCCTCGAGCTCGCCGGATCTGGCCACCAGGTGCCAGCCATCGTCAGGCGGGAAGGAGACAGCGGCGGCGGAAGGAGGAGGAAGGAGGTGGCGGCGGAGGAAGGAGAAGGAGGAGGAAGGAGGAAGGAGAAGAAAAAAAATAAAAAGAAAAAGAAAGAAAATTAAAAAAAAAAATCGATTTTATAAAAATATAAATAATTAAAAATTCATTTTTTGAAAAAAAAAAATTTGGTCAATTAAAAATATTAAAATTCAAATTTTGATAATTTTCTCAAATAATTAAATGAGCTAACGAACGGTGGAAAATATTTTCCACTCAAACTTTAGGTTTTAGCCGAACACCGGAAAATATAGTCATTTTCCTAGAAAATGACTTAGAGGAAAATATTTTCCGGAAATGTGATATTTTCCGCGAAACGAACGGACCCTTAGTCTTACCATCTTTAACAATTACCATCAATGAAATTTTTAATGAAACAAACATACCCTAAATATTAATTTAACACATTGAATGAATTAAAATTTTAAATATGACATTTAGCATTTGGTCAAAATCTAGGGACAAAGCAATGATTTTCAATTCCGTGGCCTATGGAGTCCTAATCGGACCACGGGCAGTAATATGCTAATTCGTAATACGTTTAAATGCGTAAGGAGTTAAAAAAATGGCAGAAGTTGCAGAGCAGAATACCCAAAAGAAAAGGACAGAAAAATAGGAGTTTCATTGATTGAATGGCGTTTCATTTGCGATTCTTTAGGGTACATTTTGCCACAAACGACTTGTTCTCAAATACTGACGAGTCACAATAAATAAACGAGCAGGTAACCCAATTGATGCACTTAGTTATTCCAATTCGACCCGCAAAAACAGTGACTTCAGCTGCAATATATTAAGAGTTCTGTCTTGGTCGTTCTCCATCTTGGGACATTCTTTTATGGTGAATATCCTGTTAAGAACTAACCTGCTGATTTGCTTACCTTCTGATTCGACTCCTATATTGCCCTGCTTTGACCCCTCAAAAGAGTTAGTCTACACCCTCACTCCTGCGCACAAAATATAGCACACCAGTAACTTGTAAAATAGACATGGAATAGAATAGGACGAAAAAAAAAGGGTTGGCCTTAGTTGCAACTCGCTCCGCCAATAAACTCGATTTGTATTTTCTCCGCCATCAAAATTAGAAACCATCTTCCGATTTTTCTGATCTTTTGAACGCTTCTTTGTACATCTCCCCATCCATTGCCTGGAAATGACGGACTCGTGAGGGCATTCCCAAAGATGAGGGACGGCAAGAAGTCACTCAGTCACTGCTCCAAGTCCAAAAGCAGTCCACAGTCCCTTTTGGATTCACAATCTACTTTGTAAGTATAAATATTTGGATGGGACAAAGGGATGTCGTATGGACATCCGTTTATTTCCGTCCATTGTCCCTTTGTTGCGAAAGGCCTCAACTGTTGAGTCGTCCCGCTAGACCACTGTCGCGTTAGCGCAAGGACCCCCTCACTTCCATGAGTTTTCACCTTGGAATCGAGCCAACCGAGCTGTAGAACTTCTCCCAGATGGCACGATTTGGCTGCAACTGCCTGCAAAAGGAGTGGTTAAGTACCTTCCGTGTGACCATTCCAAGCAGTTGAGGGGGCATTTCACAACGCGAAAGAACAATTCTAAGTGGAAATCAATGACCTTCCATGCGACATCTCTTTGCCTGATCCAACCGTATTAACGAAGTAGATTGGGTATCTAAAGTGGACCCTGAACTGCTTCTGGATGTTGGGAGCAAGGGCATGATTCACTCGATGGCGGTAAAACAAGTGAAATAGATCCTAGGCAGGAAAAATGCATCAGAAGTGCCTTAACCTGTATATGGCGCTCACTTTGATACCGCAACTTTTTGTCGACTTACTTTAGTGCCACTTTAATAAATAAATAAAAAACGATCACTTAAGTTCTAACTCCGATATAAGTTGTTGGAAATCTGACGTGGCAATATTTTATTAATTTCTCAATTCTACATGACTTGCCAGTATGCCCAATCAGTATATAATATCTAAATGACGTCGTGTAGCAAGTTAAAAAGTGATCACTTCAATATCGGTCTTGTAAAAATGGTCACTTCAATACCAATTGTTGTTACAGTGATCACTTCGATATTAATCTTGATGAAAAAGTGATCACTTCGGTGTCAAAAAAATAAAATAAAAAAATAAAAAACCTAAACAACATCATATAGCAAGTTAAGAAGTGATCACCTTAGTGCTAGTCATTGTGAAAAAAAATGATCACTTCAATACCAATCGTTATTAAAAAAATGATCACTTCAGTGCCAATTTTAATGAAAAAGTGATCACTTCGGTACCAATTTTAATGAAAAAGTTATCACTTCAATGCCAAAAAATGCCACATCATATAAAAATTTTAATTATAAGACCCACGTAATTTATCTAATTGAAATTATTCGTCGGAGGCACTTAAGTGATCGTGTTTCTCTTAGTTTTTCACTTAAGTGAGCTAGCGAAAAGTTGTGGCACTAAAGTATGTACACAAGTTAGGGGACTTCTTGTGTGCTTCTCCCAATCTTAGGCGATGTCCTAGCGAGTCCTTCATTTCTTGGCCAAGGATGATGGGAAGCAGATACGGACTAACTAGAGGATGACAAATCTTGGAAGATCATTTCTGATTTCAGTGGCCGGGTACATATGCTTGGAGTTGATTTGGCAGAATGAGTTGAGCATAACGATGGCAACGGACACACGGGGAGGTGCTCCTTGAAATATCTGATCACGAAAATGGCAATTTTATCTCTAAACATGGATAATTATTTGGGAATAGTGGCAAAATCATAATTAGGATACCCAGTTTATACTGGTGCATTGCACCTGTGTACCATGTAATCATGTTCGCCTCCTTATTTGTTAAAGCGTAATGTTGGATATATAAAAGAATGGTCCGATACTAAGAGACGTGGCATGATAAAACGCCAATTATAAATCACTTCTTTAAGATGGATCTAATACCAAAAGACGTGGCGTATTGTGACACCAATTGTGAACCGTCCCCATTAGTCGTACACATCATATATGTATTATGTGCTAAGTAAAACTTGACTCCTCGCTATTTAGTACTTTTCTAACCGTGTTTGAGTCATTTTCCTTTCTTCATGTTTGTCTTACCAACTTTTATAATTACCATCAATTAGATAAGTCTCTTTTTGTGTTTTTATAATTAAAGTGAAAAAAAAAATAAGGAGGCAAATATGATTACAGATCATGTAACACGTAAGATTCATAATTTAAAGATGGAAAATGCACTTATATCAGATTCTCAATATAAATTATTAGATGGGGTATGGGATATTTATATGAATTTCCTTTTATGCCAATGGCAAAATGAAAATCAGATACTCTTTTGCTTGATAAAGAAAAATATCTTTCTTTCAGGGTAATAGTTAAAGATATAATATATTTAGATGAACTTCCTTTTAAATCAAACTGAGACACTCTTTTGCTTGATAAAGAAACATATCTTTCATTCAGGGTAATTGTTAAAGATGGTGAGACTAATATAAAGGAAGCATATTGGGCCACTTTTGTAGTAAAGAACCAAATGGTGACAATTGCTCCTTTATTTTATTAATTATATTGTATTATTTTCATCCCCTATATTTGTCTATATACAATCAAGTCAACACATGAATCAAATAACCCTTAAAAAGATTGGATCCACTGTATCCACACCCTCTCTCTCTCTCTCTCTCTCTCTCTCTCTCTCTCTCTCTCTCTCTCTCTCTCTAGATAAAATCTCCTTCGCTTTAAGCGTATTTCCATTACAGATATTCCTTGATTCATTGTGTACCTATAAAAAGTAGGGTTGAAATTAAAAAAGGTTACTCATCTGTCATGAGAATACTTGTTTCACAAGTTCATGTTTTCCCAGTAACCGCTCTACCTCATGCTTATACTCTCACGTTGGAAATTCTTAAGCGAAAAATAAGAAATAGATTCAATAACTTAAATGCACGTTATCTTAATCATCCATCCTTACTTTAGTTTAGGTTCAAAATATTGCTGGAAATTTTTTAGGCTAACGGGTAACTAAAATCAATTGGGAAGATTTTTTTTTTATTCAAATAAGCAATCTAATACTTTCAATCTGTCAATAATAAAATGTCCAATAAAGATGAAATTAAATTTAAAAAAAAAAAATTGAAAGCCAACAAACTAGCAAGAAGAGGGTATGGAAAAAAGTCATCTAAAACGATGGCCTAAAACATTGTTCTCATAGAAAATCCCACCAAATGGGTCATCGAACTTAACCTTAACGGCGTCTCTAAAGAAAGATGAAGTCTTCAGAAATGGAATGATGAAGATTGCAATTGGAGATCTCTTAGATTTTATGGATTTCTTTTCCAACACGAGCAGCCGCAAGCCCATTATGACATTGTTAAAAAATGGGTGATCATTTTGGCGGTGGATAGGTTCCTCATCTGGAACCGAAACACTACCTAGTGATTTCCGATTCTGAAAATATCAAAACCAGTAACAAAATGATCAGATTGAACGAATGATCTCTCAATCTATGTCTAGAAGTTATATGGTTGTGATTTTTGCATCGAAGATCATGGTTTGAAATTTGAATCTCGCTAAATGCAAGTGTTTCCTTTTTTGAAAATATATACATGTCTTGAATTTGTAAATAGACATTCCAATATCGAGGTACCTGAGAAGACAAGATCACTCACTTTAAATCTCGAGAATTCATCGACTGAAGTTGCTCACTCTTTACCTGTCATATTGTTCAGGTTAGACGAATTTCAGAGTGGTGGTGTGTTGATCTTTCGACCGGGAGGAGTTTGTGGATGGACCGGACAAGCTGGAGTAGCTTTTGTTGTAATTTTATTAGACTGCCCGACTTGGATAAGATGTGTACTTAATTTGGGATTGGAACATTTTTTAAGAAAATTTTTGAGCTTTTACTTATTTTTTTCCGACTATTTTACAACTTTATTTTTGTTTTATCTCACATCTTCTGTCATTTGCATCTCAACGAAACACGAAGCAGCCTGACTAGTCCGTTCCATCAGACAAGCATCGGCGGGAAAGACACCCCTCATCAAAATATAAACGACCAAACATCATGCTCTATTACATAGATATTAGAAATTGAAGATAGTATCTATGCTTCAAAAACATACCACGTAAATAATATGATATTCATTAAGTGCCAGTTTCTTTTTTCAGGGTACATTTTGGTAAAATGCAGTCGCTTATCCTTTACAAGTTCATGAAATTACAACAAAGAAACTAGGAAGGCAATAGCCATTCTTAGTTTTGCTTCAACCCCTTCCTGCGGTTCCATTTGTAACCCATTCCATTGTCATCCCGCGGAATTTTGAGGACTCGTGTCTGCTGACATAGGGCCTAGCGGGTTCGAGTTCCCTAGTAAGTTCTCCCCAATCCCACGTATCCCAATTGTCACAAACTATATCTGGGCCGCTCTTGAATTTATGGCCATCTTTTCGATCGAGATCCCCATAAGTACTCGCCCACTGATCTACTAGGGCTTCACCGAAGATAATCATGCCACTATAATTTCCAGTATTATTGCCGCCATCAAGGGCCTCAGGCCCTCTCTCCAAATCGCAGAGCAGTTCAGGGTCTACTTTGGATGCCCAATCTACTTCATCGATGTAGAGATTTGGATTAGGCAAAGCGATGCCGCATGGGATTCCATTGATCCCTGCCCAAAACCGTTTCTTTGCGTTGTGAAATGCCTCCTCGACTGCTGAGTCGTCCCACTTGAGCACTCGATCATATATGTGCATGTACCGTTTTGTTTCCACAAGCTTTTTCCAGGGAACTAACCCCACAGATCTACAAAACTCCTTCTCCCAGAATGGAATGGCTGGCCGCCATTCGCCTGCTAAAGTAAACGAAACCGTCATTAATTCACCAACTCAAGACCACTTCAAATAATGTCCTGTTCGCGAACAAGGAGGTCGTACTGCTGTCAACTTTAAACTCCCATGTCACATGACATTGATCATCCATTACAGGACATCATTCCATATTTCAACAAAAAGAGACTGGCCACTACCACAAAAAACAACAACCTCCCTCATAACAATCGTGGAAAAGAAAAAGAAAACAACTTAACAAGAAGGAACCTGACATTGACGGAAAGAAAACATCATTGCAGACAAAGAACGTCAAAAAGAAAAGATAAACCGTCAGGTAATCAGACAGACAGTCATATGAAAGAGTGGAGAGACATATAAATATTTACTGATAGGCAGCTTTCTTCCGAACGATCTATTCCCTCGACTGCCTTGATGACGGTTGTAACCTTTTTGTCCCCTCCTACTGTCCATAATCAACTCGACAACACTCCTCAAAACTGATGGAAAAATTTTCAAAAGAATCTTGCAGTTGCAGAGCAAGAACAAGAGGGCACTTGTCAGAGAAACTTTCAAATGGCAATCTGTGGTTTTGGCCGGAAAAGAAAACGAGGTAGTTCAAAAATGTGACTAGCAAGTTGCAGAATTGCGATCACGACAAGAGGGAGTGAGAGAGTCGCAGAGGCTTTAGGCCTGTAGGCAACGTCTAAAGTGGGGCTTGTAGGCAACGACAAGAGAGAGGGAGAGAGTCGCAGAGGCTTTAGGTTTGTAGGCAACTTCTAAGGGGGGGTCGAAAATAATTGAACTCGAGGTGAAATCATAAGAAGCACACTATATTCCGAGCGGCGATCTGGTGTTTATATAGCTCCTTTTGTCGGTCCTCATCCTCCGCGGGTGAATCGAATTCATGTACAGGCATTATTGTTTTTACGACATGATTCTATACCTTCTTTTTGGGCTGAACGTTTACTATTTTTGTCAACTTGCAAAAAAGGATAATCACCATCGAGTTACTTAACCAAAAATATAAATGAAAATGAACTTTCGTAGCCATTTAATTTATAGATATTTGTTTCCATTTGAGCCTTCAAATTTCAAGTTAATTCCATAGATGTCTTCCCATATAGTCGTTTCCAAGAAAATTAAACAAATTTCAGAATCCAAATCCAACGCTCATGTCTGCTGGTAAAGAAAAAAGAAAAATTAAAATATTTTCCAAAAGTGTTGACCCTTGTAATTGGAAAGCCATGTAACACGGTGAGTCTTGTGGAGAATGCTCATTATTTGAATCAGACATAAAAAGCAATGTAAATCAGCCAATTTCATCTAATTCATGTCATTAACTGCAACTTTGGATTCAATTGTCTTTCTAATTTAGAAAATAGAAAAAGAGAGAGAGAGAGAGAGAGAGAGAGAGAGAGAGAAAGAAAAATCCAAATTTCATATCGGACATGGATGATGACATATTTCCAGTGAATGGGTAAATGCGCGCATGCATAGCTCACGCATGTAACTAAGTCAAACATTAAAATCTTTAGTAAATTGATAGATGAGAGAGACCTTTTGGACCAACCCTCCAATTTATGTACACAACAGGAGGAACATCTTGAGGGTATAATTTGCAGGATAAGTAGCCTTTCACTGACTATCGTAATGGTTGAAATATTAGCCTCATTTACATTGCATTGTCTTTGTGCTTTTTTGAGGTAATTACTAATAGCCAAACAAAGAATCATGCTCAAATGTTCATGTGAACCGTGTACACTCTTACTCTTGGTCAATCGCGGATGCAGAATCTAGGTATAACAGCTCAAGATAACAAATGTTGCCTAGAGTAGCCTGGGTTGAAAATATAATAGTATGACTCATAGTATGACTCACTTATATCAATATTTCGGCCTATCAAATTTAGATAAATAAGCAGTTTTGGCAATATTATCTCTTTCAAAATTTGAAAATGAAATGGCAGATAGTATCCAATTCTAAAGAGGGATTATTTGGGGATATTGGCAAAATAACAATTAGGATACTCTATTGGACAAGCTGCTACATGATATGTATCGAATTACCTTTATTTCTTTAAATGTAATTGTAGGTACGTTAAAACCAAAATATTAAATTAAGGGATAAGTGTATCGGAAGTGCTAATGTTTGTCATGTAAATAAAATAAAGTTCTAAAACTTTCAAAAAGCGTGATCATGTCCTAAAACTTATCACAAAAGTGAAATTAATTTTTTAAAAAAAATGAGTGATCATTTGGCTAGTGGCTTGGTTCCCACCTAGAATTGAGACAATGACTAGTGGTTTCCAATTCTAAAAAAATCAAAACTAATAGCCAAAATGATCAAATCGAACGTATGATCTTTGAATCCATAGAATTTGAACTGAAAATCAAATGGGTCAATTCTCAATTCTACCTAGAACTAGCTGAGTTATTTTTGTTTGCATAACTTAATATTTTTTTGTAGTTGTATAGAGTAAATTTTGTTCTTTAAATTTAAGAACTCTTTGATGTCTATGTCTATAAGTTATATGGTTGTGTTTTTTGTATCGAAGATCATGGTTTGAATCTCGTTAAATGCAAGTGTTTCCTTTTTTGAAAATTAATGCATGTCTTGAATTTGTAAATAGACAATCAATATCGAAATACCTCACAGGACAAGATCACTCACTTTAAATCTTGAGAGTTCATAGACCGAAGTTGCTCACTCTTCACCTGTCATAGTTTTCAGGTTAGACGAATTTCAGAATGGTGGTTGGTTGATCTTTCAACCGGGAGGATTTGTGGATGGACCTGACAAGCTGGAGTACCTTTTGTTGTAATTTTATTTGACTGCCCGACTTGGATATGATGTGTACTTAATTTGAGATTGGAACATTTTAAAAAAATAAAAAATTACGAGCTTTTATTAAATTTTGTTACTATTCTACAGCTTTCCTTTTGTTTTATCTCCCGTCTTCTTTCATTTGCATCTCAATGAAACATGAAGCATCCTGACTAGTCCGTTCATCGGACAAGCATCGGCGGGAAAGGCTGCCGTCATCAAAATATTAGCGACCAAACATCATGCTCTATATCTGTGCTTCATAAACATACCATGTAAATAATACGATATTCATTGACTTAAGTGTCGTTTCTTTTTCAGGGTACATCTCGATATACATGCAGTCGCTTGTCCTTTACAAGTTCATGAATTACAACGAAGAAACTAAGAAGGCAACAACCATTCTTAGTTTTGCTTCACCCCTTCCCGCAGTTCCATCTGTAATCCATTCTATTGTTATCCCTGCCAAATCTCATGGACTTGGTGTCAGCTAACATAGGGCCTAGCAGGTTCAAGTTCCCCATTTGGGTCACCCCAATCCCACATATCCCAATTGTCATGGACAATATCTAGGCCGCTCTTGAATTTATGGCCGTCTTTTTGATTGGGATCCTCGTGAGTACTCACCCGTGGATCTGCTAGGACTTCACCGAAGATAATCGTCCCACTATTATTGCAATTATTATTGCCGCCATCGAGGGCCTCAGGCCCTCGCTCCAAGTCGCAAAGCTGCTCGGGGTCTACTTCGGATGCCCAATCTACTTCATCGATGTAGAGATTTGGATCGGGCAAAACGATGCTGCATGGGATTCCGTTGATCCCTGCCCAGAACCGTTCCTTTGCGTTGCGAAACGCCTCCTCGACTGCTGAGTCGTCCCACTTAAGCACTTTATCATATATGCACATGTACCGCTTTGCTTCCACAAGCTTTTTCCAGGGGACGGACCCTACAGATCTGCAGAACTCTTTCTCCCAGGATGGAACGGCTGGCCGCCAATTGCCTGCTAAAGCAAACGAAACCATCATCAGTTCACCAGCTTAAGACAACTTCAAATAATGTCCAGTCCACGAACAAGTAGGTCGAGTAGGTAATACCACTTTCAACTTTAAACTCCAAAATCACATTACATTGTTTTATCTATTACAGGAAATTATTCCATATTCAACAAAAAAAAGACTGCCTACTAGGCTACTACCATGAAAAATAACACCACCTCTCATAACAATCGTGGAAAAGAAAAAGAAAACAAAACAGAAGGAAAACATTATTGCAGAAAAGGAACTTTTAAAAGAAAAAATTAACCAACTTTCAGGTAATCAGACAAAGTCAATCATAGAAAAAGGAGTGCAGAGACATATAAATATTACCAATAGGCAGCTTTCTCCCAAACGATCTATTAACTTGAGTGCCTCGATGACGGTTGTAACCTTTTTGTCCCCTCCTACCGTCCATAATCAACTCCAAAACGCCCCTTAAATCTGATAGAAATTTTTTTAAAAGAATCTTGCGGTTGCAGAGCAAGAACAGGAGGGCACTTGTCAGAGAAACTTTCAAATGGCAATTTGAGGTTTTGGCCGGAAAAGAAAATGAGGTGGTTCAAAAATGTGACCGGCAAGTTGCAGAACTGCCGTCGGATCACTAAGGCCGACTTTCGTCCTGCTCGACGGGTGGGTCTTGCAGTCAAGCTCCCTTTTTCCTTTGCACTTGAGGGCCAATCTCCGTCCGGCTCGAGGAAACCTCTGCACGCTTCCGTTACCTTTTGAGATGCCTACGCAAGAGAGGGATAGAGTTGCAGAGGTTTTGGGCTTTGTAGTCAACGTCTGAAGGCGAGTTGAAATTATTGAACTCGAGGTGAAATCATAAGAAGCACAAGGTACTCTGGGCGGCGATCCGGTGTTTATATAGCTCCTCAACTTCTGATTGGGATTACAATTTCCTTTTTGGTCGGTCCTTATCCAAGGCCGGTGAATCAAATTCATGCACAGGCATTACTTGTTTTGTCAACTAGCAGAAAAGGACAATTACCATCGAGTTACTCATCCAAAAATAAATCAAAAGGAACTTTCTTAGTCATTCAATTTATTGATATTTATTTCCATTTGAGCCTTCAAATTTCAAGTCAATTCCATAGATGTCGTTCCCATATAGTTGCGACTCTTTATCGAGTGTTTCCAAGAAAAGTAAACAAATTTCAGAATTTAAATCCGACACTCATGTCTGCTGGTTAAGAAAAAAGAAAAAGCAAAATGTTTTCCAAAATTGTTGACCCTCGTAATAGGAAAGCCATGTAACACAGTGAGTTTTGTGGGCAATGCTCATTATTTGAATCACAAATAAAAAGCAACATAAATCAGCCAATTCCATCCAATTCGTGTCAGTAACTGCAACTTTGGATTCGGTCATCTTTCTAACTTAAAAAAATGAAAAAAAAAAAAAAAATCCAAATTTCATATTAGACATGGATGATGACATATTTCCAGTGAATAAGTAGATGCGCACACGCATAGCTCACATATGTAGCTAAGTCTAACATCAAAATCTTTAGTAAATCAATAGATGAGAGAGACCTTTTGGACCAACTCTCTGATTTATGTACACACCTGGGGAATATGTCGGGGTATAATTTGCAGGATGAGTGGCTGACTATGGTAATGGTTAAAATTTTGGCCTCATTTACATTCCATTGTCTTTGTGCTTTTTCTAGGTACTAAATTACTAATAGCCAAACAAAGAATCATGCACAGTGTTCAAGTGAGCCGTGTATACTTTTACACTTGGTCAATAGCGGATGCAGAACCTAGATATAACAGCTCCAGATAACAAATGTCGCCTAGAGTATCCTTGGTTGAAATATAATAGACAGAGTTTCAGATAGAAATTTAGGAGAAATTTGACAGAGATAAAGGAAGAGTTCGCCGATGTTCATAGCATGACTCGCTTATATCCATTTTGCGGCCTAACAAATTTAGTTAAATAAGCAGTTTTGGCAATATCATCTCCTTCAAATTTGAAAATGAAAATGCAAATAGTATCCAATTCTAGAGAGGGATTACCTGGGGATATTAGCAAAATTAACAATTAGGATACTCTATTGGCCCTAGCTGCACTATATGAATAAAATTAACTTTACTTTTTTAGACGCAATTGTGTGTACATTAAAATCGATCTATTAAATTAAGGGATAAGTGTACTGAAAGTGCTGATTGCCATGAAAGTGTAATTGAGTTCTTAAAACTTTCAAAAACGGCAATTAAGTCTTACAACTTATCACAAAAGTTCAATTGCATCATAATATTTTCAAAAAGTATAATCAAGTCTTAAAACTTGTCAAGTTTAAGTAATCAAATCATAAAACTTGTCAATATGCAATCAAATTCTAAAACTTGTTAGCATTTTCCATCTATCAGGTTCGACAAAGTTAATGAAAAGACTTAATTGCATATTTTGAGAGTTTTAGGATTCAATTATACTTTCATAACAAGTTATAGGACTTAATTGCATTTGAAAATTTTATAACTTAATTGCAATTTTGTGACGAGTTGGAGGACTTCCAGTATGCGTATCTCTTATATTAATATATTAAGTTATGTGACCAACTATGACCGAATCCATAATTAAGCAAACCATATTCAACTCAAATTTACTACATTATACTAACTTTACAAATCAATCTTAATATACCAATGAATGTTCTTCCTATTATTTATTTACCAGAAAAATAGAAAAATAAATCTGCTTAATCGGTGGTAAAGATGGTAAGATATATAAAGGAAGCATAATGGCCCGAATATCAACATAGGGGTGAGCGGTTCCAGGTTCCGGTTCGGTTCCGTCTGGAACCTGGAACCTACCCTCAGGTACAAGTTCCTCAAAATGAGGAACCTGGAACCTACCCGTTAGAACCGAGAACCTGGAACCTACCCTGTCACAGATTCCACGATTGGTTCCAGGTTCCAACAATTTTTTTTTTTTTTCATATTTGAACTATAACGTATGCGCACGTTACCAAAAAAAAAATAATAATAATAACGTACACTCACGTTAGCAAAAAAAAACTATAACGTACGTGCACGTTACCAAAAAAAACTATAACGTACGCGCACGTTACCAAAAAAAAAAATATAATGTACGCGCACGTTACCAAATATATATATATATATAACGTACACGCGCACGTTACCCAAAAAAACTATAACGTACGCGCACATTACCAAAAAAAAACTATAACGTACGCGCACGTTACAAAAAAAAACTATAACATACGGGGAGGGCGTCCCAGGTCGAGACTCGGGAGTCGGGACTCAAGAGTCAAGAGCAGAGCAATAGATGTGAGGTGAGCAGGGGAGGGGGTTCCTTTTGGAACCCTAAGCGGTTCCGCGACTGGCGTCCGGTGGCGGTGGCCTTCAGGGCGAGCGGCGTCCGGCGAGAGTTTCAGAGGGTCGGGACTCGGGAGTGGGGACTCAAGAGTCAAGAGCAAAGCAATAGATGTGAGGTGAGCAGGGGAGGGGGTTCCAAAACCGGTTCCGAAACCGGTTCTGCGACCGGTTCCGCGACCGGTTCCGGTTCCGGTTCCGCGACCGGTTCCGGTTCCCGGAAAAATGGAACCGGGAACCGCGCTCACCCCTATATCAACATATGTTATTGTACAAATTTCTCCAAGTTTTGCCGCTAAACTTGCCAGCTAGGATGTGCCTCCTAGAAAATTATGAATGTTACTATTAAACGGTGTTCCAAATTGACGATCTCGAGTGAACTTGTCAATTTGGATAGATGAATGACTCAATGTTCAGTATTTTGTCCGTCCAGTAAAAGTCCATGTATGTTAGAGGTAAGCATGATCCGAGTTGGATCGGTCTAGTACCTAATCAAACCAACTTACACAGCGTTGGTCTTCAATTTTTTAGACCGAAGACCGATTCTATTGAGCTTGGGACCAAGATCCAAATTAACCTATGGGTCCAGTCCAATTTCAAGGTCAACCCGCGACCAACCTATTATTTTTTTGTTTCATTTTATTGTATTCTTTGAAAGAATGAACATACTCTTTCAAATTATATATCCATCAATAATGTGACATTGACTAACCAGATTATGAATACCGCTACATATCGAACATAAATTTAAAATAAGGTAACAATAAAAATCTCCATTTGGGATTATTGAGCTACGTTTATGAGGCGGGCCAAAAGAGGCAATCGATTTCATCAATTGAGCTATGCTCATGAGGTGAGCAAAGAGGGTTTCTATATTTTTTTTTTGGTCGAATTTGGGCTAGGTTTTTCTGATTTACAAAACAGAACCGCACAAGAAAGAATAGAAGTGGAGGCATAAGGATTAAGAGCAGACAAAAATATGCAATCATAATGTATGTTATGTACAATATATACAAGATTGATCCAGGTTGAACCAATCCTAAAGTCTCAAGACCTAAAACCAACTCACATAGTACAAGGTTTAAGAATCCCAAGATAAAGAATCGGCCCAATACCCTTGGGAATCAAACTAAGACCAAACCCGGCCGCTCCAAGATCGGTTAAGAGTTGACCCTAAATTGATACTCACCCTTGCATATCATATTTTTTTTAAGCCTTTAATAAGTGAGAAAATATTTACTTAGCGGATACAAGATTATGCTCATTTTACGATTTGGCACGTCTCATATCATCAGTTTTCTTTTTAATGAAGGTAGTAATTATTCATAGAATCATCATCAATGTTTCTTTTTATGAAGGTAGTTCTTAGTTATTACTCACAGAATCACTTAGCTGTCTGTGGTACAAGCGTACTAGCTACGCGCTTGATCCCTTATTATGTTCATATAATATGTATTCGTAGTAAAATTAGTATTTGTAGCAAATTTTCACACACACACACACACACATATATATATATATATGTACGTCAATGTGTATTCTTTTTCAATAACAGAGTATGAATGTCTTTGATCATGTAAACACATTGGGAAGGTGTCCCCCACATACAGACATTTTTGTTCCTCCAGTTAATAAGTGAACAATCTATACAATTTCATAATTTTATTACTTTTTAATTTCAATTTAGTGTCGGATACATTAATAGATGGATGAGAGGTATAGGAAACTTTGGAACAATCATCTGAAATACGCTGATGCCTGTAAATTCCAGGTCTTAATGTCATATCAAACTATTTGTAAATTGACAACTTGTTCTATACCCTAATTAGTTGTCTAAATAGATTTTCGGCTTTTACATAGAGATTATTAACATAAATGGAAGAGTATGTCATTATTATATACAAATCTTTCAAAATGAGGAAATAGCAACCTTAATTCATTCGACAAATTTTACATCATCTCTCAGTTTTGCTCAGAATCCACTAAATGCGAAGCTCCTTTAGTTTATGCCAAAGTGGTGTCCTTCCTTCATATAGATTTCCATGAGGAAACATGTTTTTGCCGGTTCCGAAGCAGC
Source organism: Eucalyptus pauciflora (assembly GCA_007663325.1). Classification (NCBI taxonomy): domain Eukaryota; kingdom Viridiplantae; phylum Streptophyta; class Magnoliopsida; order Myrtales; family Myrtaceae; genus Eucalyptus; species Eucalyptus pauciflora. The sequence continues at coordinate 5,853,183 of VMYD01000386.1, forward strand.
GACAAGGATCGCCTTTGCAAAGACAGAAGCAGCCTGACGACTTGCTTATACCTTATGCTTCAATGCATAGAGGCTACAAAAGTAGCAGAAAGTGAAGATTACCAAAGAAAAAAGAACTGGAGATCCAATGAATTGAATGGCATTCCTTTTTCAGGACACAACTCTGTAATAACTGCTCTTGCTTATACTTCATAATGGATCATTACAGCAACGTAACTACGTAGGGCAACCAGAAGTAATCAACGCTTAGACTTGATGAATCTCCCAGACTCGTCAGATAAAATTGTGAACACAACATGAATTACTAAGCTACTGCCAAACAGACTCCGCTCAGCTCTAAAAATATGCGAAATACACAGAATGACATGTACAGCCCAACAAAACAATGCTAATTACCGCAGACAAAAAACGGTCACCTTACCCCTGTTTATCCACGATACAGAGGAGTAAGGGATCTCAAAGAATATTAGACTATAAGACGCAACTGCAGCACAAATATCAATAAACGAAATTATTCTGCTTCATCCCTTTACCGTGGTTCCATCCATACCTTATTTGCTTGTCATTCCGGCCAAATCCTGCGCGCTTGTGTCTTGGGATATATTGTCTATCAGGTTGGAGTTCTCTATTCATCTTATCCCAATCCCAGGTATCCCAATTGTCACTGGCTATATATTGCCTGTTCTCTGAAGTATTAACCCACTGATTCCACTGCTGAGATGGGGTCTGCTTTGAAGCCAAAATAGGGTCACCATCAGCTGCGATTCGCTCCACAGGACTAGATCCATATGTTTTTCCGCCCGATTTGTGTTTGAGTTCTCTATTCATGTTGTTCCAATCCCATGTGTCCCCGTTGTTGCCAGTTCCATCATGGCCGTTCTCCAACTTACTATGATTCTTTACATCAGAATCCTGTTGAGCACTGACCTCCTGAGTCCACCCCTGAGAACATTCTCGCTTCAAACCCCAAAAAGGGTCACAAGCAGCTGCATCTCGATCCACAGAATCAACTCCGAGTGTATTTCCGCACCCCGCAGGTTCGAGTTCTCTATTCATCTTATCCCAATCCCAGTTGTCCCAATTGTCAACGGTCTTGTCTTTGTCATTCTCTAAATCCTCTTGTCTGCCAACCCACTGATTCTGGCCCTGAAAATGGCCCTGCTTCGAGCCCCGAAGAGCATCAGCATCAGCTGTGACTTGCTCCGCGGGATCAGCTCCACAAACATTTTCGCCACCCACACAATCATCAATGACCTTCGGAGATGTCTGATCCTTCGGCCATTCCTCTTCAACATCTCCCCATCCATCACATGCAAAGGATAGATTAGATAAGACATTGCCAAAGATAACCGTTTGACCGCTATTACTGCAATAGAAAGCCTCAGGTCCTCGCTCCAAGTCCAGAAGCAGTTCAGGGTCCATTTTGGATTCCCAATCTACTTTGTCTATATGGATATCTGGATCAGGCAGAGAGATACGACATGGAAGCCCATTGATCTCTGCCCAATAACGTTCCTTTGCGTTGTGAAACGCTTCCTCAACAGCTGAGTCATTCCATTTAACTACCTTGTCATGTATGTGCAAGTACTTCTTTGCATCCAAGAGCCTGCCCCAGGGAACTGAGCCAACCGATTTGCAGAATTCCTTCTCCCATGTTGGCACGGCCGGCTGCCAACAGCCTGTAAATGAAAAAAACCGTCATTATAGTTCATCAACTCAAGACGCAACTTCCAAACAAAAGCCAGGGGAAAAATAAAAGTGACTGATTTATGCAAATCTAGTACCAACAGTGACCCAATCTAGCAAGATATAATATCATCCACACTGGAAAAGTTACAACTCTACCACACCATCAGATGATAAAAACTCAGTGCCAATTCACCTCTTTCCCTATATGACAATGCTAAATTCGTAACAAACGGCCCAAATCATCCCAAGTAAGAGACACGGCGGCAAGGCAGTATAACAATCAAACAACACCCAATGCCAAACTCCACACAATGAAACTACCCAACAACCAATCTCAAGCCGCTCGTGACATCCAGTCCACAATCGGCTCAGTCATACAGCTCTCTCAACTTCAAACTCCAACACACTGAAATTACTCTCTCGTTCACCAGAAAAAAGACTCCCAACCACCGTAAAAACACGATCCCCTTTGCAAATAGAAGCCATTCAACTGCCACCAGACCGTATATCTCTAAAGTACGATCAAGATTAATACAGGGGAGAAAAAAAAGAAAAAGAAAACAGCCTTTCCAAGTACGAACCCGACATTAACAGGGGAAGCGAGCAAACATTATTGCAGACAAAGAATCGAAAGAAAAAAGAAAAAGATAAACCAACGAACCACGAAGACAGACAGAGATAATCAATCACAGATTCACAGGGAAAGGAAAAAAAGAAAGAGAAAAAGGAACAGAGAAATAAAATATTACCGAGCGGCGGCTTTCTTGCCAGCGATCTGGTCCCCTGACCACCTTGATGACGAGAAGAACCCCTCTGTCCCCTCCAACTGCCCATCCTCGCCCCGACAAGACTCCCCCGGAAAAAAAGAAAACCGGGTGTACAAAAACCCCAGAAAAATTATCTGCCGGTTGCAGCAGAGCAAGAACAAGAAGAAGGGCAACCCACCCGTCGGAGAGGGAACTCCTCGAGCGAACGATCCCCGGCCTCGTTGGCGCCAAAGGAAACGAGGGTCGTCCAAGAACGGAGCGATCGGCTGCCGAATTGCGATCACCACGAGGAGAGAGAGAGAGAGAGCGACAGGGTCGCAGAGGTTTTAGGCTTTGGGAGCAACGTTTAAAGGGGGTGCTTCGGAAGTTATGAAACACGAGGTGAAGTTTAAAGAAAAGCTCGCACAGTAATAAGGGGGAGGGTTTCGCCTGGCGTTTTATTTATACAAGGCCCCCCTCCCCTTCTCTAATGGCGGTTTCTCTCTTGTTTCTCTCTCTTCAGAAAAAAAGAAAAAAAAAAAAGAAACAACATTAATTTTTCCGAAATGAAAAAATTCCTAATCGATTCCGTCATAAAGGTACTGATTTTCATGCACGTATTACAGGCGCGACCAGATAGTTTGCACTCCTTGGGCAATTATCATTAGAATTGACAATAAATTATTTTCATGTTTTCCCATTGCACAAGTTATTCTTCCGAAAGAAAATACTATTGAGGAATATTAAAGATTTTGAAGGAAGATAAGAGAGGCGCGCAAGGGTGAAGTTGATTATTCAGTAAAGACAATTAAGTGATTTACCGAGTTCACTTTTTAGTAGTGGTGGGGTCGCCGGTTTCTTGGTTTTTGTACTTTTCTTTGGTCAATTTTATATTTTGTTCTCCCCGCTTTGCGATCGAGGGAAAAAAAAAAGTTTATAAGGAATAAATGAGAGATAATGAGGTGAGACAAAATGATTTTCTAGGTTAATATATAGATATAGAAGATATGCACGTTATATTATTGCTTGCTAGAGTGCTCCATGAGTAAGATTATAAATTTACCAAGTCAATATAGATTAGCACGCTCTCAAGAACGCCACTTTGGGAAAAAGAAATCGTGGGTATAATTAATTCATGAGTATCTTGCCATAAAAGTGAATGATTTGAAATGATCATTATTGCTCGCTTCTAATTATAGTTTCCCTTGCAGTTGATCTTCATTCATAATTGCTACATAGAATCCGTACACAAAAATCATCACTCAATATCAAATTTAATGTAGATGTTTTTTTTTCTTTCCTTATAGAGATATCAAGGGGTTAATTTCCTAAAAAATCTCAATATCAGGAGGTTGAACAAAGATGATGGCATTGATGTTTCAAATTAATGGCAATTTTTCATATGTGCAGGCATACTTGGGGTAATAGTGAAAGTCTGAGATTTTTTTTCAATAAAAAAAAGAGAGTTCAAAATAGAATTGAGATCCGACGTATAATCAATGCATTTTATCAAAGTCGGGACTGTATATTATATTATGCTCGTTCCTGAGTCTTCTCAACCAATTTTAATATAAAAAAGAAAATTCATTTTTTTTTATTGCGAAAAATTCAAAGTATAATTGTTGTGTTGTCGATACTCTACGTGGTAACTTCCTAGACGCGGTCAGAGACGCGTGCGAGATCTTGACTTTCTTTCTTTTTTTTAATTGGGTGCGTGATGGCGACCCGCGTGAACAGTTTTGCACTTGGGAAAGATCTAGAGCGACAGGGCGGTACAATTTGGTCCTAGGTTGTCCCCTTTGTAAAAGTCATGATTTTTAATAATTGGAGTGGCTAATCCGGGGCTTAACTTCTAGCCATTATCGTACAGGATCTTCTAGACAATTTCTGCGCAACACCAATCTTTTTTTCTTTTTTCTTTTTCACGAAAAATGTTTGGTTTTTATTATTTAATTTTTGAAAGTGTTGATTGTGCATATTGCAGGGATAATCAATTCAATAAAAAAAAAAGATACAGTAGTTCATTATTCGGTAGCTTAATAAAAGCTCGTGAAGCTTCGAAGGAACAAGGCCAAGTTGCGCGGGTCGGGCCTACAAGGGCTTTTGGCACCTTTGGTTCCTCTTGGATGTGTTCAGCATCGCTTTTCTTGACCCGATCTCTTTGTCCGACCTAAAAAGGAAAAAAGTCGGGACCAAATATGTCTGGTACAATCTAGGTTGTCAAATTTATAGTTGGATGGTTAATTTTATCTTTGTCACTTTATTGAGGTTTCTGAATAGTATATGACTAACCTTTGAGTTCTTAATTTTATAATTATCTAGCATTAGATTTGTTTTTTTTTTTTTTTTTGCAAGACAATTCTGGCATGAACATGTTAGACCCTATAATTGTAAAAAATTAAAATAATAATTACTTGTTCCATTGTAAATAATTTAAATTATGATTGTTCTATGGTCCGCACTCTAGAAGATAACTTCTCGGAGGCGGTCCCTTGAATTCCTTTTCATTTTGCTCGTGATGGGGACGCATGTGGACGGTGCACTTCCAAGGACCTGTAGTGACAAAGCGATACAACGTGTCCTATAAAAAGTCATATTTTTAATAATTAGAGCGCGTAATCCTTGATTAACTTCTTAGCATAATCATAAAGGGTCTTCATGCCACAAGGCACTTGTTAAGCATTCTTCATAAGCAAATATTCGGTTTTCAATAATTTTATTTTCGAAGTGTTAATTATACATATATAGAGAACAATTGGTGCTTTAAAAGATATAATAGTTTTCTATTTGATTGCTCAAAAAATGACTGAAGCTACAATAAGTTGGACAAGTTGAGCTTGGAAGGAATTTTTGCCTAACTTTTCTTGATCCAGTCTATTGACTCGACTCAAGAAAAGAAAAAATTTCAAGACTGAATATACTTAGTACAGCTAGGGCCAATTCAGGTTGTAGGCTGAATTTTTTTTTGTCCCAAATATACTCAATAGAGCTCGGGCCAGTCCGAGTTGTAGATCGAAAAATCTTCTGTTTTTAATTTTTTTTTCCAATAACATTATACATTGTCAAATTCAAAACAATTCCATAGGTCTAGATTTTAAACATATAAAGTGCACATTTTTTGTTGTAAAAAGAATAAGTCGGTCTTCATTTGTTGTAACGCAAGGGAGTTGCATTCACTCGAGTTAGGTCTACTGACCCAATCCGATCCATAACAATATGTTTAACTATTGTTCATGAATAACAAACAAAAACTGTTCAATGTAAGAGAAGATCAATGTCATGTAGGTATCGGGTAGCATTATTTAACGTGCCAGGCTAAATTACCGAATAAATGAGAAAAAAAAAATTTACTCGTGAAACATAGCACGGATAGAATAAGTGCTTATAGGGAAGAGAAAGGGTTTGTGTAATTAAAACATGAAAATTTAATTTGATTGGAAAGAATTTCAAAACATGAGATATGAACAACCTTATCAAGAGACCCATCCATGGGTAGTTGCGTTGGTTGAGAGCCCCTCCCTCATTGTCAAGGTCGAGAGTTCGAAACCCGCAATTGATAGCGATTTAAATTAGGAGCTCTGACAGTGGGTTGATGGGCTAGTCTTCCTCAAGGTATAAGAGCCCGACCATCAGGAGCCTTTCGGGCACGGGGAGCCCGTGGTGGAGTCCTCGGTTATCAAAAAAAAAACAACCTTATCGAGAGATACTATACAAATTTATAAGTAACCTAGATAGTTTGGCTTTTGGGGCTTTCTAGATCGAGAACTAAAGGTCACATATGACTGGATTTGACCTGTTTATGGAGCTTTACCGGTGTTTCGTGGATTTCCAGGTAAGCGAGCTTTATTCGACGGTTTAAGCGAGTTGTACCCGCAAGCACAAGGTGATTGACTTTTTTAAAGCTCTTGAGGGAGATTGTCTTTGGAGCAATCATGGGAGATCTCGAAGGAGATTTCAGCGCATCATTAGGTGATGTACCACAGCTGCAGTCGCTCTCTTGAACCAAGGACACATGAAAGAAGCCAAGGGTACACACTAATGCATGTTGTAATGTCCCCCGAGAATATGCTCTCACATGCTTCCCTGTGTACCTCAACGTGCATTTTGGTTTGATTGAACGATTGATATTTTGGTACCAATTATAGAGAACAGAATTATCTGAAAAAATCTATTACGCTTTTACCGATTTAAATGTTTCACTAATTGAGTTCACTAGGTCAATTTTAATAAAAAAAAATCGTTGACATGATGTCGATTGTCCTATATGACGCGATCATCATTAATGTAAATATTTTTTTAAAAAAATTTCAATATTTTTGTTCATTCTAATTATTCTTTTCTTTTCTTTTCCCTTTTTTTTGTCTTCTTCTCTTTTCCCTCTTTTAATATTTTTCTTTTACAGTGGCCAGTAAGGGTCATCATGCCCTCAGTGGCTATTAGAGGTGTGCAAAATGGACTGTTTGAATTGGGAACCATTTAGATTGGACCGAACCCGCTAGTTGGTCAAATTCCTAGGAGTATTGATCCGATTCCCAATTTCTAAAAGTGGAAGCGGTATTCGGGTGGTCCGGTTTCCCATTCCAAGAGGGTAACTGATTGGACCGAACCAACTATATATACATTATTACATAAATTAATTGATATGATATTACATAAAGGGGAGATAACATATCTATAGCAGTTAGCACTAGGTCTTTAGGGAGTTGGTTGCGTGAATTGGGATTATTTAATGAATGAAGCAATGCTGTAGCAGCAGACAAAGACCATTTCTCTAGCTCGGTGTTTTTAACTCATATGCATATGGTATAAAATAAAACATATATGCACTTTTGGGAATCTTTATGCAATCACTCTAAAGGGATAGGGAAATTATTTATACATACCAAATGGGGTGTGATCAACAATGTCCATATCCAATGAATCTTTCAACGTGATTTTCAATATTTTAAATGTCGAATCTACCAAAAAACAAAAAATGACCAATGTCATTGTACCGGACCAATAAGGTGGTCCAGTCCCCGGTTCCCTATATGGTTCCCAATTTTGGGAATAGGGAACCAACCACTCCTATTGGCCATTAGCGAGGTTGGCGTTGCTTACAACCATGATGACTTCACCCAGATTTGGGTGAGAGCAATCACAACCCTCGCCCATGGTCCCTTGCTGGCCATGGTAAAAAATAAGTAAAGAAGGAAAATAGAGAAAAAGAAAAGAAATAATAGAAAAGTTTAAAATAATTAAAAAATTTCTATGTCAACCCTAGCTGCCATGCCTTATAACTAGATTGACTCAATTTGATAAATATGAAAAAATTTATGACTCAATTGATATAATTAAAATATTTATGATTGAATTAAGAAAAATACAATAAGTTCAAAAAATTCATGACAATTTTCCCACTACAAAGGACTCAATTGTACTGCTCACACACAGTATCCCGATGTCGCCTCCAGTCCAGAAAAAAAAAAAAATCTAAGCTTCCTTTATTAACTGCCCTCCTTTGGTACAGCTACAGCTACCGAAGTTTTAAGGTGATGGAGAGAGCAGCCCTCCGTCGTACACGTGAGGAGTCATCGATGAGAAGGTACTATGTCTTATTGGAGCAATAATGATGTGAATTGAATGCGTTTGGTACTTTCCATGCTCATGTCCCCCACTGCTCAACATATTCACAATCTCCACCCTCGGAATTTCCCCGTAAATAAAGAATACGAGTAGGAAATAGACAATCGACGGTGGAATTGAGATTTGGATTTGGAGGAGGGAGTAGGAGGAGGTCGGAAATTAAAATTATTAAAAGTTCAAGTGCATGGAGTTTAATTTCTCTTATGCAATACTTATTAAAATCTTGGTAACTACGATAGAGTTGAAAGCAACGCATATTATCTCACAAAATCACATGAGTTGAACCCAATTTGCTAGCTCAAAGCCAATGGTGGGTTTGCACCATCTTCTTTTCTTTGTTCTTTTGGGACTTGCTGAAAGTGGATTCAATCAATGTTATGGGTTCGAACCATCTTCTTCTTTCTCTTTTTACTTTTGACTTTTTGAAAGTGGGTTCAAACCATGTTATGCTCAAGACAAACGACACCGGGGAAAAGTGCCCAAAAAGTCCTAAATCAATTGCATTTATATCAATTTAATCATAATCTTTTAATAGTACTAATATAGTCCTAACCCTTTTGAATTAGTACCAATTAAGTTCTTCGAACTAATTTTGATCAAATGTTGTCGATGTGGATATTGACAAGCCTATATGGAAGATTTTTTTTTTTTTTTATGATATTTTGATATTTTTTAATTTCTTATTATTTTCTGATTTTTTCTTCTTTCTTTAATTCTTTTGCCTTTTTTTTTTAAAACCTTTTGTCGGCGATCGGTCATCGACCACAAGCGATGGCTGAGCAGGCTAGCCTCTAGGTGAGGGTCACTATTGCCAACCACAAGAGAGGCTTGCTCGAGCGAGGCCACCTTGGCTTGAGCAAGGGCTAGCCTTGCCATATTTGGCAAGGGGAGCCCTTGCTAGCCTTGGCCAATGGCAAACAATAGTGACCCTTGCCTAGGTGAGGCTAGCTTGCCTAGCTATGGTCAATGGTTGGTCACCAGCAAAAGAAAGAAGAAAGACAAAAATATATATATAAAAAGAAAAAAAAAATCGATAACATCAAAATTTGTTAATGTCAACGTTAATGTGTCACGTAGGCTAGGCAATGTTTATGTCAATAATATCTAGTCAAAATCAATTGTAAATCAATGCACGACGAAAAGTTTTATTATTAAATTGATATAAATGCAATAAATTTAGAACTTTTTTCAGCACTTTTTTTAATGGCATAGGGTTCAATTTCACCCGACCTCACTTAAATCAGATAATAAAGTTTATTTTACCACGATAGAGAAATCGTCCATATTTTCATTAAAAGAGCTTAAATATATTATCTTATTTTATTTTATCTAACAGCACCACCGTGATTATGGTAGCAAAAAGACAGAATGAAAACAGAGGAAAAGATTCGCTTGCCATGTCGAGAGCCTGCACAAGGACAGCAATTCAATTGAGTCACGTCAAGTTCTTCATGTTCACACGAGGCTGTGCAGTAACCAAGCGTTGGGATGTGTCTCTGATGTTACACGAAGCGAGTCAGCCAGAGAGTCTCAGACCGGATTCTGTCGGATGATCCGATTCCAAATCTGGTTCCGGACAAACTCATCTTTTTTGGGCTGGGACTAGAGGGCATTTTTCTCAAATCGAGCCCCATCCTTCTGACTTTCGGGCTAGAAAGCAATGCCATTTGCGAGTTATAAACCGGAAAGTTCCAAAAGCCCATAACTCTTTTCAGGATGACCTTATGAACGCTAGCCGAAGCACTCTTTCTTCTTTCGCCATAGCTGCGACGGGGGTGGGAAAGAGCTTTCGGCAGCAAGTCCGTTTAGAGATCTTAAAATGAATGTGACCGATGTTTATATTCGCAACCAATCGACCGAGAGCTGGGTGAGGAGGAGGAAAGCGTGGCCTTTTTTTTTTTTCCTAATTATATTACCTTAGACAGAGAAGATATGTCATAGTAGCTATGACATGTTGCCCGGAATTTGAGTTTAATTATTTAAATAAAATTGAGGATGAATGACGCATGCATCAAAACAGGACACACAGATTGCCAACCCTTTCGAGAATGGATAATTTTGAATGATCAATGTCCGTTTGCAAAGAGAAGACTACTTCGTCATTGTACTTGCATTAACATTTCTTGATGCCTTACGCTGCTAACCGACATGGATCAAAATAACCATGGATATCAAGATTGGTATACATACAAAACTGGTTTCCCAGTGAACTATCGAATTCTTGTTGATATATGATTATAATTCACTTCCTCACATGCCTTTGTGCACGGATTATGCTATCCTACTATTGCTAGATAAGAATGTATGTCAAAGTATCTAAACTAAAAGAAGCTAAAGGATCATGAACGGGACACATACCGTATACTCTCTCGTCTCTAAGAGTTTTCCTCTACCCCTTTTTGTAGCTATCCCTCTCAAAACCCTAAATCTCCAGTAGATTTTTGACACCCAAAAACACATTTATTCCCCTTCTGATCAATGAAACCCATCACGTAAAACCCAGAAACCCCCCACCCTACTGCTTCTCTGTAAAAATGAGAAGTCTCGAGCAATGGAACAGTCCTGTTATCTCTCTTCAGACGGATTCAATCAATGCTGGATGAATCGGAGCTTTGGCCTCGCAAAAGGTTCGATACCGTCACTCTCCCATGGATCTCTTTTGGGCTTTCTGATTTTTGATGTAGTGGAATGGGTTTTGACGCTACCAACTAGCTTGGAAAAATAACAAGATAGATGTAGTCTGTTATGCTGTTAGAAGAATGGATCTTGCCTTTTACAATATGATCGGTAGAAAGCACTGAGTGAATGGAAACTTTTGATCTGTGTTGGTCTCTTTATTTGCCCCAAGTTCAGCTCTTGTAAAGCACTACTTGTTCACTGATGAGACAAGTGAACGAACTTGGGGAAGTGGATAATCGACTGGCTGTTTTGTCTTCCCCACTGTTTTAGCCCACCAATCTATTAAAGCAACCTTGTGACCCTGCCATTTCCATCATAGAGCCTGGGCCACTTGTGGTATGAGAATGATGTTGTAGAAGTGATCAAAGAAATCCCCCCAGAAAAAAAAGAGAGGGAAGAATGCAACCATACCCTATTTGGGAAGCTATTTTCCAAACCTAATGTCAACTTTCAAGCTTTTCTTAACACAATGAAGAAAGCATGGAAAACAGAATCGGTGGTTTGCTCCCAAAAGGAACTAGATTTTTTCTCATTCGTTTTCCAATTGGAGGAGGAAAAAGAGAGAGTTATGAAATCTGGACCCTGGTCTTTTGCCAGTAACCTACTAGTTCTTAAACAATGTGAACCTGAAATCTCGGAGCACTGTTATGATTATTCTCGATGCGCTTTTTGGGTGCATATTGGAGGGATACCCCCTGGGTGGAGACTAGAAGAAGTGTTCAATGACCTGGCAAAAAAAGTAGGCAAAGTACTGGAAATTCAGATGGATTCAAAAGGAAATGGATCATAGAAAGGTGGAAAAGTGAGAGTGGAAGTGGATTTGTTAGCTCCATTAAAATCAGGTGCTATACTAGATATAGGAAACAAGAAGTTATGGGTGGAATTTAAATATGAACGTCTACCGCACTATTGCTATTCGTGTGGAAAAATTGGTCATTATGCTATTAACTGTGAAGAAATCCCATATGAGCAAACAACATGGGCTGAAAACAAGCCAGGAAAATATGGCCCATGGCTCAAGGCGGAAGTGCGAGATCATAGCCCCCACCGGGAAGCGTTCTATGGCAAAATAAAAGAAGAAATTATTGTGGAAGATACAGCACCAGAAATTCCTACTCTAGCTTATGAAATGGACATAGTGGCCAGAGAAGAAATGGATAATAGGGTAGTCCCAAATCACAACAAGAAAAGGGCAGAAAGTTCAAATGAGCAGGAGGCACCAGAAGAATCAACAGATCTCACTATGAAAAATACAGATCATGGCAAACGGATTATGTGCTTCGAAGCTACTAGGCCGATCCTATCGAAGGTTGGGAAATGCAGCAAGAAAAGTATGAAGGTGCAAAGGGCGAAAAAACAGAAATGCATAGCAGAACAAGTTCCCCTTATAATCGATGATACGAAGCTTTTGGAGACCCCAATTCAGTTGATCAAAGATGGTAATGAGTGGGCTTTGGTGGCTAGCTCTAATAAACCACCGGTAACGATATGAAAATTATAAGCTGGAATTGTTAGGGGCCGGGCAATCCTCTAACATTCTAGGAGCTAAGAGCTCTAGTAGCTCTTGAAAGGCCTAATATGGTTTTCTTGATGGAAACAAAGAACAAAGCAACGATGGTGGAGGGGGAAAAAAGGAGACTTAAGTTCCAAAATCTGTTCATAGAAAACTCGGAAGGAATTGTGGGAGGCTTAGCAATTTTGTGGAGTGAGGAAGTGGCTTTAAAGGTGAATGCTAGCTCTAAAGAGTTTATTGACTTGGAGTGCAAAGATCCAGACAGTGGCTATCAAATGAGGATAACTTTCTTCCATGCATCGACGAACTTCGGGGAAAGACTAAAGCTATGGCAAAAGCTGAAGGATTTCCAATCAACAAACCATCTATCATGGATTTGCATGGGAGATTTTAATGAAATTTTATATGTGTGGGAGAAGGTGGGGAAAAGAGAAGTTGATAATCACAGAATAGTAGCGTTCCGAGAACTTTTAAACGAGTGTTCCCTAATGGATATGGACAACAAAGGTTGTGCCTACACTTGGGCGAACAACCGGGAAGGGGAGGCCCTTGTCAAAAAAAGACTAGACAGAGTTTTATGCACAATGGACTGGAGAATTACCTTTCCTAATGCTGAAGTACAAGCTCTACCAGCAATTGGCTCGGACCATAGCCCTCTTCTCCTTGTGTTGCATCCTGAAAGTAAGAAAAGGAAGAGAGAATTTAAGTTTGAAGCATACTGGTCAGAAAACCAAGAGTATGGAGAGATTATCAAGAGAACATGGAACAAAATGCCACTAAGCCAGAAAAGTTTCTCAATGAAAGTCAATGATATTTCTAACGAGCTTGCAAAGTGGAGCAAAGAGAAGTTCGCCAATGCACCATGTCGTATTAGGGAGCTCAACAGGGCATTAATAGAGCTAACTAACAAGAATTCCGAAAATTCTAGCAGGAAGGAAGCCCAGAACATTATCGACTAGATAGACCAACTGTGGAAACAAGAGGAAAAATTTTGGGGGATGAGATCACGTATTAAATGGCTGCAATGGGGAGATAGGAATACTAAGTTCTTCCATGCAACTATAGTGCAGAGAAGACAGAGGAATATGATTACAATGCTGCAAATGGAATATCAAAGTTAGTGTAGGGATCCATCAGCACTTAAAGAACACATAGGATCCTTTTATCGGAACCTATACAAATCGGAGGGTCCCAAGAACTATCGGCCAATCCTAAATCATGTCCCAGCCTAGTCAGAGAGGAAATAAATGAACATTTGATGGCCAACATTACCATGGAAGAGGTAAAAGAAGCGGTTTTCCAACTGGGCTCATTAAAGGCCCCAGGACCTGATGGACTAAATGGCCTTTTTTATCAACAGCCATGGGAGGACATAAAGCTGGATTTGTTCCAGCTAGTGCAGAACTTTTTCGAAATAGGTACCATCGACCCCCTCCTCAACAAAACACACTTATCCTTGATACCAAAAGTAAAAAATCCAGAAAATATAAGCCAATTCAGATCCATCAGTCTGTGCAATTTCAGCTACAAAATCATTTCAAAAGTCATGGCTAATAGACTAAAGATTTGGCTTCCAGAGATTATAGAGCCTGAACAGAGTGCCTTTGTACAAGGTAGGCAAATCCAGGATAATATATTAATAGTTTAGGAAGTCCTACATCAGTTGAGAATAACAAAAAGGAAGAAAAAGTTTCAAGCGATCTTGAAACTGGATATGCAGAAAGCCTATGACAGAATTGAATGGGATTTTTTGAGAGATTGTATGCTGAAAATGGGTTACTGTGAGAGGTGGGTATCTTTAATCATGCAATGTATTTCGACGGTGTCCCTAAGTGTGAAGATAAATGGGGAACCAACTCAATACTTCACCCCTTCAAGAGGAATTAGACAAGGCGACCCTCTTTCCCCATACTTATTCATCTTAACAGCAAATGTTTTGACCTGGTTGATGAACAAAGCCATTGAAGATGGAAGTCTCAAGGGTATAACATTAAACAGATTCTGCCCTACACTGTCTCATTTACTCTTTGTTGATGATGCCATATTTTTTTTTTTTTTTTCTGAATGGGACTATTGTAGAATGCCAAAACTTAGCAACTATTCTCAACCAGTACTGCTATGCAACGGGCCAAGCCATAAATTTAAATAAATCAGGTGTATTTTTCAACAGCAATTGTCCTGTCTCTCTGAAAAGAAACTTAGCACAAGAGCTCAAAGTCCCAATAATAGACAAAACATGGAAATATCTCAGCATTCCAACAGAATGGGGTCACTCAAAGAAAGAGATGCTTGCTTGGATTCTAGCAAGAGTAAACTCGAAGCTAGAGGGATGGAAATAAAAGTTATTGTCCAAAGCAGGTAAAGAAATTTTGATAAAGAGCGTTGTACAAGCCCTCCCTCATTATGAGATATCAATCTTTAAACTGCCTATCTCTATATGCAAAGCCATAGAAAAAAATAATTGCTTCATTTTGGTGGCAGAAAAGTGATTCAAAAAGAGGCTTGCATTGGAAAAAAAATGGGAAGTATTAAAAACCAGAAAAGATGAGGGAGGTTTGGGGTTCAAAGATTTGATTAACTTTAACAGAGCAATGCTTGGCAAGCAAGCTTGGCGATTATCCAACTCTCCTTCAGCGTTGTGGAGTAGAATATTGAAAGGCATCTACTTTCCAAATGGAGACTTGTGGAAGACAAGAAAAGGGCAGCGACCATCTTGGGGATGGCAAAGCATTTTAACAGGAAGATAAGCCATAGAATAAGAGGTTAAATGGTCAGTGGGGGATGGCAAATCCATCAACATACGAGAAGACAAATGGCTAAAGTCTGGAGTGATTGGAGGCCCAGCCAACCAAAATGAACCAGTTATGGTGATAGAGCTTATTAATGAAGACTCGTGGGCATGGAAGGAAAGTTTGATTCTTAACCTTTTTGAAGAACAAGTAGCTAATGAGATACTTGCAATAACTATTAGCCCGAACCCAAAGAAGGATTGTCTAGTTTGGACAGGTAACAAATCAGGGATATATACGGTGAAGAGCGGGTACAATATGGCCTATTCTAACACCACAAGAATAGAACCAAACAGGGCTTCATGTTCTTTCAAGCCTCCAAGAACCCTTTGGACTAGAATATGGAGTCTAGCTATCCCCCCGAAAGTGAGAACTTTCCTATGGAGTCTGTCAAAATGCCATACCAACGAGGGAAAATTTGCATAAAAGAAAAATGCTACTCGACCCTTTCTGTCCGTTTTGCTCTACACATATGGAAACAACAGAACACTTATTTCTACTTTGCAAGTAGACGAAAAAAATATGGGTAGACCCACGCATCAATCTCATCAGCAACCCAAGCAACATAACGAGGTTTGATCAGTGGCTAACGGAGATCTTCGAAGGAAGGGAAGGTTTACCTAAAAAAGAACTAGTCGCTGCTGTGCTGTGGAACATTTGGAAGACCCGCAACAACCTTATTTTCCGAGCAAAGCCTCCAAAACCGATTGATCTTGTAGATCTTGCACAAGCACAACAAAAGAATTTCAGCAGATGGCAGAATCCTAAAGGGCCAAAACCCACAAATCGAAGCTTACCGATTCAGTGGACGCCGCCAGACAGAGACGAGATGAAGCTAAACGTAGATGCGTCATGGATTCCGGGCGAATTCCTTTGTTCAACTGCTGGTATTTTGCAAGATCCGTCGGGGCTGGTTGTCGAGGGTTTCGCCATAGAAGCTCGAGCGTCTTCCTCTCAGCAAGCATAAGCCCTCTCTTTGCTGCACGGGCTGTTATACTTGAGGAAAAAAGAAGCAAGGCATGTGGGAACAGAGACAGGTCAAAGTGGATGTTGGGTGTGCGAAAGTGACAGTTTAAGTTTGGTTGACATCGTAATGGGCCGGGCCGAATCACCATGGGACTTGAAGGAGATAATGGAAAAGTGTAAAGAAGAGTTAGCCGTTTTCAAATCAGCAAGGGTAGTATATTGTCCACGAGAGGCAAACCGAGTGGCGGATTGGCTAGCTAGAACACACCGAGCCAAAAAACTTCCTACAAATTGGGTGACTTTTCCTCCTCTCTCCCTTTTGGAAATTCTATGTTCGGAATTTTATCTATTGTTGCCTTGTAAGGCTCATTTATTTTCATGAATGAATGCAATATCTACTTTCGACAAAAAAAAAAAAAAAAGAAGCTAAAGATTTTCAATTCTCGTCATTCAATCCCATTTGGGCTTCTTTTTTCCTTTTCTATCGTTTGATCAATTTCAAGACAAAAGGGAAATTTGATCAATTTCAAGACAAAAGGGAAAATTGTCTTTTTTTTTTTTTAAATCTATTACATTTTTACTAATTCAGTCTTAAACTTTTCAATTTTACCAATTAAATCCTTAACATTTTCATGCTTAGCCATTCAATTCATTTAGCCAATTTTGGCTGGAAATTGCTAATATGAATGACGGCCGTCCTACATAACACAACTGACACTAATGTGGATAATTTTTAATAATATCTTACTAAATTTTCATTTTTTTTTCATTTTTCCTTTCTTTTTATTTCCCCCCCATCGGACGTCAATGATGGCCGGTGAAGGTTGCCAACCTTAGGTAAGGGCTGCTCTCATTGGCCTCAAGCAAGAGACACTTGGGCTTAGGGTGGCAAGGGCCGCCCTCGCCCGGCAAGGGTTGCCCTCACTTGGGCAAGTGTGAGCAACCCTCCCTTGATTTGGTGAGGGCGGCCCATCGCCAACCCCACTTGGTGGCCCTTGCTTGAGGCTAGCAAAAGGAAAAGAAGATAAAATTGAAAATAATAAAAAAGAAAAGAAGGAAAAGAGAAGAAAATAAACAAATTCGAATAAATATTAAAATATTATTAAGTTCACATCAGCGTCGGTTTTGCCATTTAGAATGGGCAATGTCTATGTTAGTGATGCCAAAATTAGCCAGATGGACCAAATTGATAACATGTGAAAATATTTATGGTTCAATTGACAAAATTCATAAATTTATGGTGGAATTGATAAAAATATAATAGATTTAAATCTTATTGAACAATTTTTCCGACAAAATGGAGCCAAGTTCACAAAACGGGAGAAGTCAATTCATCATCAGATCACATCCAATCCCATAGTCAGGAGCCTTGCAACGAAAATAGAACTGTCAATTCACAAACCCAAATGGCCATTTTTGTGATCAAAGCCACTTTTCTTTTGCTGGGGAGGCTTTGTGGACCAGTCAAGCCCTTTATCCGCCGCTCTCCAGCACATGGGATTTGATCCAAAAGAAATGTGAGAGGAAAGCATTTTCTAACCGAGCTTTAAACTAATACGACAATGATGCGACTTTCGCTTTTTCAGCTTGCTCAGCATGCATCAGAGGCGCTGTTCGGCAATGGGGAGAAGAAGTGTGTGTGATTATTGTGACAGAGATGGTGATGTGTATCATACACACTCGATTCGGCTCATGAGACCTTTGCCCAAGCATTTGACAAGTTTCGATCTCTGCCCATCTTTCCTTTTCTTTAGTGAAGCTAATCTACTTTCGTGATTGAACCGGTCAAAAGTGGGTTCACTTAAAGCCACAATGATTAAGCCGTCCACGCTTTGAACTTAAGCAACTTTCATTGCGAATTGCAGTCATGCTGTGGTATTAAATTTTGGAACTTTGTATTCTATATCTTACCTTCTATCTGATTGGCTCATTTTTTTTTATACTCATTCATGATGATTTGGCTATGTAATTTTGCCTCAAGTGTAACCAATCACGATTGATATGGCGCTAGACAGTTTCAATCGGAGAGAAAATTTCTTATATATAGTTTATGTAAAATGTGATAGACCAAATAAATCATCATGCAGAAATAATGGGAAAATGTGTTTTTGGATAGATTTAGTTAAATATGTGGACACAATGCTTGCTAGCATTGGTCAAACAAAAGTTAATTCTAAACAATAAATGCCTGATGAAGATCATGTGGCACAATAATAGCTTAGCCTGTCGCTTTCTCCATTTAACATGCAACAACTTCTCTTTAATTAAACAAATTACTCCTTTTCTGACCCCCAAAAGAAAAATTTTGCCTTTTTCTGGCGACTCCCAAAAATATAATATCAAAAAAATTTACTGAACCCTTTCTTTAACCATGTGCCAAAATTAGAATGCAAATGATTGTTAGCAAAAAAGAATGACCGAACCTAAATCCTTCTGCCAGAAATTTTCTATTTTCAGCATTTTACGGAAAAGAGTAAAAGTAGGGGTGGAAAAAGTGAGGACTTCCTCATGATTTGCTGAAAATCTTGGGCTTATTAGAAAAAGGAAATTTCTCGTATATTTTTTCTCATTCTTATGACTCCTTTGTTGAGCTAAAAAAAATATGGTTATAATAAGCAAAAAAGGCATAGTCCCCCCACCACATTGATGGCACATATTGGGGACTATTTACAGCTCAAAAGAGGTTTGGCCCTCTTTCCTTGCTCCACGCCAAAATAAAGATAAGGACCAAGATTCATGTAGTCCCGCTCCCTAATTACCTAACTTAGGTACATTAATCTTCCCCATTTACCATGTACGATTTTCCATCGAAGTCAGTGCGTTGATGCAATAATACCCGGATGACAAATTTCATGATAGATTCGATTTCTTTTTCAAAATAGAAAAGGAGGGAAGCATCATTCAATCGTTTTACAATTTACATATTCGAATTGAGGTTTTCATCATATAGATAAAAAAAAGGGCAAAGGAGATAGGTTGTCAACTAGGTTGGGTCTAGTATATAGACATTAGTTAAGGTCAAGAAATGTATGGTCCAAAAATAAAGCTAGGGTCAAGAAACGTGTTCTTGTTCACATGGTGTCCTTGATTGTAGGGTCGATTATATTCTCATGAAGGGACTTTGGATGGGCCATGCTGAAGAAAAGAAAATTGGGGGCACTAACATTTTTGTCAATCTATTCCGCCTACTTGGAAAAATGCCTAGTGAATAGCTGACCGAGTCCTAGGATGTAGTAGGTGGTCTTGAAATGCAACTGGACATACGGCGGTTCTAATTCCATTTTCGCGGGTTAATTTCGAAGTTTGAATGCTAATGGAGGAAAGATCTTATGAAGTGTTGTTGGAATAAACCCTCTCCGAAGATAGGACATGTCGATATCATACGTGGGGGGAGTTCTCCAAGAAAAAAGTAGCCCTCAACAGCTAATTCGCCTTCCATCACATCACCATCGACCAATTTTATATTAAGGTGAAATGAGATTTAGGTGTTGTGCTCAGGAATAATCCATGGAGTGCAACTTAGGAAAGTAACCATAGCATCGAACCTAGATTTAATAAAAAGGTCCCGCTAATTAGCGCATTCGGATGCTTAATAAGCACAATTATTTTGGAGTTATTTGATTTTCAAAATACTGATTTGGCATGTCAAGATAGGAAGATACACCTTGAGATCTACGGAGTTCTGAACTGATACGGATCGGGGGAGTACCGAATAGAGGCCCTTGAGAACAACTGGTCAGATGGCAGTTGTGAAAGTGACTGTTCTGGGGGGAAGAGATTGAAAAAAAGAAGTAAAAAAGGGGTCCCCCACGATGAAGTTCGAAAGAGACCCCTCTTTGATTTCTAGTCATCACCTTCTCTCCGCGTCATCACTCTGAATTCTTGCATCACCAACTATAAAACGCTTGAAGCAGACACAGTGAACAGGTACACACACCTCTCTCTCTCTCTGCGCTTGCTAATGGGAAACTGAGCAGGGTTTGGCTTGACGATTTCTTGCCAAATTTCTTCAAGAAATGCCCGTACATTTGGTGCTGATGTCCTTTGAGTTCTTCCTGGTATTGAACAGCGCGCTATGTTTAATAAGAATGAATGTTGGGTTCCTTCTTTTCTTTTCTGGGGTTGGTTAGGACTGTAAGCATTCATGCCATTCAATTAAGGTCAAGTTTGTGTACTTTTCTTCTTTGTTTTTGTTTTGGGTTTATGTGGTTGATGGCATGCTATATAAGAGGCAAGTCTCCTCAGTAACGCATATCGCTGCCCAGTCTTTTTCTGGCATAGATGCCGTGGGAGCGTTAACCACTTGTGCGGTTCTTTGATGAAGCTCTTAATACGCGAACAATTCAATTGGGTCCTGGAATCACTATCGTCTGACATTTTCTGTACGTTTCGTGAATATTGGTATTATAAATTTCTTTTGAGTTGCCTAGGCAGGGCTTTGATGGCCGAAAGAGATGCCTTTCTTTTGTGGCCTAAAATTTTTGTATGCGGGGGCTTTCATATTCCATCTCAGAATCGTGATCATTCTTTGTGGGAAGGCGAGGACTTTTGCTCCTTTGGAAGGCTTCTTGATCGTCAAGAGCGTTTCGTGAAGTTGGGATAGATTATTGCTGATTGTTATATGGGGAAGAAGATGTGCTGGTTCAGCTGGATAAAGAGGCTCTTTGTCCCTGATTCAAAAGGAAAAGCAGAAAAGGTTGTCCTAAAGCCCCTAATCTTTCCTGTTCTATAGATTCTAGCTTTTGTGAGGAGATACATCATTTTGGGTTTTGAATGCAGAAACCAAGAAAGTATGAGTGGTTGTTTGGAGGGCTTAAGCTTAACCAATGCCCTCAACTTGCACCACCACATGCGAAATTGAGTCGAGCGATAGAGGAACAGAGGAAGCATGCTCTGACAGTTGCCATGGCCACGGCGGCTGCTGCCGAGGCGGCGGTTGCAGCCGCCCATGCCGCGGCAGAGGTGGTCCGGTTGACCGGCGCTTCTCGATCGCAGCATCGCAGTTACAGAGGAGATCCACACTTGGCTGCTATCAAAATTCAAAGCGCTTTCCGGGCATATCTTGTGAGTGTTGTTGTTACTCTGGCACTCAGATTATAAATTTCAGAACTTATTCATAACAGTAATGTTTCAATTACATCACTTGGGACATTTGGTGTGAGATGTTTTCAGTCACAATTCTGCTGAGTCTGAATCTCATGTGGGAAGAGCTACTTTACCAATTGCAGAACATTATTAGCATGGAGAGTGGAATAATGGATGAGATAGAAGTTATTACTCAGCAATTTCTCAATCGCTGTGTAATCACCTCATTGCGGCAGTTACTCATGCACATGTAGTTTCTTTTATAGTTTCTTAGTACTCCATGAAATGCTCTTGAGAATTATTATGATTCTTTATGTTGTCGGTACTTCTGTTCCTCAATTCTGCGTAGAGACACCAACGTAGAAATCGAAACAATCGAACATTCGTTCGTTTGAAGTCTTTGAACCTTGTTTCCTGCCATTTGGCCATATATAATGAACTTACCATATTTTGGCAGCCATCTGTTATTATCTAATGATTCAAATGGAGAGTATAGAAGCATTGTGGAATTTCCTAGGACGAGTTCCATAAGACATGAAAGGCATAATTCGGGGCATTGCTTGTTATTTCTTTTGAAATGAACACGACTCTGTTATTATCCTGACAATCTTGCTCGTCGAGAGTTCAAACAGGCGAGGAAGGCATTCCGCGCACTGAAAGGACTGGTGAGGCTACAAGCTATTGCCCGTGGCAGAGCTGTCAGACGGCAAAGAGTCGCCACATTGACGTGTTTGCAACCATCTGCCCTGCAAAGGAGCGCATCTAGAAATGGAGGCTGCGAAGTTTGCGAAAAGAAAGATCTCTGCAAGTCCAGAAGAGATCAGGCGGAAATGGAAATGAAGGTAGATGAGATTTGTTGCATCCAAATTTCCTTTTCCACACTGCTTTTTATTACAGGAATCGTCATTTGTAATTTGTCCCATAAACTGCAGATTGATGTCCGGTAGTTAGTTAACAGTACCTCTAATTTTATAATGCTAATCCTACTGGAGAAATTGTCCTTGCATTTGAGCAGCTCGATTGCCCCAGCCAGAGGGGTTGGAACTGCAGCACATACTCAAAGGCAGACCTTGAAGCCAATCTGCTAAGGAAGCAAGACGCGAGAAGTAAAAGAGAGCGAATGAAGAAATTTTCATACTCCCACCGGGTATTTCCATGCAGTCACAACTATTATTCTTATGGACAAAGGCATCTGTATTAGCTCAAATCCTGATGACCTGAATATATTTCTCAGGAAGGACGAAGTTCTCAAGTTCCAGAAGAATTTCAATGGACCAAGGACTATGGGAGGTGGAGCTGCCGCCTAGAGCCGTGGCCCGACTCAGATGCTTACACAGATGAGAGACCACTGACTTCAATGCCCATCACGCATTCGGATGCAAATAGTGGCGAAAGACTCGAAATTAGACGAGAGAAGATGGGAACCGCTCGAGACAGGGATTTGAGCGAAGTGCTGAACATTCCTTCTCTACCAAGGAGATCGTTTGGCCACGCGAAACAGATGTCGATCACGGACGATGGCACCGTTCCTAGTTCGCCAGTTTTTCCTACTTACATGGCAATCACCGAATCCGCAAAGGCAAAAGCCAGGTCCCTGAGCACGCCGAAGCAGCGAGTTGGATACTTCGATACCGCGCTTGATCAGAGTTTGCTCTGCAATAACGGACTGTCTCTTTCGTACTCTTTCAATAATGGGGACTACGGGAGCACGAGTAGGAGCATCGCAACTTCTCGAAGAGTATCAGAAGGCACAAGCCGTCGATACTGACCTGTCGGAAGCCTAAACCCAACCTGTCACCGAGGCCATACGAGATCGAAGCTAATTTACTCGGTGTCTTATCTTGCCACGGATGCGGGGAATATTTTTTGAGTACATAATCCATCGGTAGGTAATAGCCAATGCTTTTTGTCTATGTTTGTGGTGGTTTTTTGAAGGGTGCTTGTGGTTGTCATTGCAGCTGTTTGAGCTTTGCCTTTTTTCTTTTTTCTTTTTTTCCTTTTTTGGCTTTTTTGGAAGAGCATTCCCTGCAACAAGGAGTGGGTTTGTGTTGGATAGTTCCCTTTTACGATACCGGTTATGTAATTTTAGTTTCTTCCTTTGCTCTGTTACGAAATCTTCCGTCTTGATCGAATGGACATTGTACTGTTTTTTTATTGGCGAAAGTCGAATCGAGTCTTGAACTTTTATAACTTTCCAAATCATACCATCGGCACCAAATTCGATAAATTGGAGCTGCATGTTCACCGGACTTGGCAAGAGCCTGACATGGAAAGAACTTCCTTGTCATCGTGGACTATCGGCTTATGCGCAGCTCGAAGATGATGAGCACATCCGGACCTTGAGCAATGAAGTTTCTCAACACAACCACTGCCAAATTGAGTTCTGTCAAGCTTCTTGTGTTCGGTTTCTTTCTGAATCTCATCCAACATTTGAAAGACGTTCTTATATAAACAGGCCCTTCAAGGTCCTATGGAGTTCCTCCACTTCGCATCCTCGACTGCATTCGGGTCTGTAAGTTTTGCACTGTAGATGGACGGCCTTCCACCAACCAAAGGCCGTGGACACTTCTGGTGACCGACCATTCGTGGCGAGCCCACCATCAGCCTTTTCTTGAGTGGATATAGGATCTGTGAACAGAGCAAGCCCAAGAAGCAATGTGTTTGACAGAGGGTTGCAGCCACCTTCGAGAATCGGTAACGAGAAATGACTAGACGACGGTCTTTAATCTACTATAAAGATAACAATATATTTTAGATCACAAAAACTACATAACAAGCAATTATAAATTGTTGTGAGGTCCACTTCACTCCTTCAAGAATTTATAGTTCACAACAATTTATAGTTCACAACAGACTATTATTCTAATAGTAGTTCAATGTTAGAAAGTCCAACTCAAAAGTTTAAACTAATAAATAGAGGAGACTATAAGAATTTATAAAAAAAGCAAATTTATATGGAATTTCAACCATCCATATTCGCGAAAGGAATAACACTGGCTTTGATATTGTGTTAAAAAATCCAACCCAAAAGTTTAATTTAATAGGTAGAGGAGACTACATGAATATAAAACTATATAGAACCTGTTATGAATTGATATAAGATAATATTTCAATACCCAAAAATTGTTATGCTAGCAAAATTCTTATTATGAAAGTGTTGCAGTTGCTGCAGTTCGAGCCACAGAAACTATCTTGAAGGGCGAGTTGCTGCTAATGCCATTCTAATGGAATAATATGCGACAAGTTGATAAAATGCTATTAATATCGGGAGTTCCGACATATATTGACCTAGTTTCGGAGACAATCAGACTTCGACGAGACAGGAAGACTCGTGGATAGTGTCATGAGCCATAAGTGGCTGTCTTTCTAGGCCAAATGTTCATTGAAATGCTTCCAAAGATTCGGATACTCATTTCAAACCTTCGTGATTTTCTAACGTGGCTTGGCATCGCCTAAGACCGCCACTACTAGAATGGACCTAAGATCCCCTGTTTTGGTCTGCTCTTCAACTCCGTGTCCCCCGCAGGATACCCAAGCCATGACGTGGTAGTCCTACATCCTTATTTCCGGTAACAGTCACACAAACGGTGGCGACCCCTCAGAATCGTCAAGTCGATCTGGAACAATCTCCACCTTGCAATGCTCTGTTTTATGTGGTGGTGGGTGAGTCGTGAATGTGAACAGAGTGGATACAGGTAGAAGAAGAAGAGGGAGAGAGATGATGGGAAGAGAGGGCAAAAGTTAGCAGGGATAGCACAGGTAGAAAAATTGTTATGCTCGCAAAATTCTTATTATAAAAATGTTGCAGCTGCTGTAGTTCGAGTCATAGAAATTACCTAGAAGGGCGAGTTGCTGCAAATGCCATTTCTAATGGAATAATATGCGACAAGTTGATAAAATGCTATATCCATCGTGTCAATACATGATGTATTTAAATGAAATCATTTACAGTGAAAATATTGTACAATAACTTGTGATTTTGAGCGGAACTCAATTGGATCCACGGATTTATGAGGAAAGGTAAGTTGTTACCGGAAGAGCATCTCATCACGAGACTACGATGAATGTATTTCGAAATCTTTTAGGACCCACATAGTGAGAATTAGAATTTTGGGACTCAATTGTTAATTGATCGAAATGAGCATTGCTACTAGAACAAACTCTAAAAATTCCTGTTGCTGCCCCTTCCGTATTTCCACATAGGCATAAATTCATCTCGATGACATGACGAAACTATCGAAATTGACCGGATACAAAGTTAAAGGTGAACTTGGTCTGATGCACGAAAATTGAATCAGATACTACCGACAACAGTAAATGATCAAAATGAGGAAAGTAATCAGCATTGAAACAGAAATTTAATTCCTTCACCATATGTAAATAGATTCGACTAGTGATGCTCCTTTTATTTTTTTGGGGTTATAACATGCTCTCACTGCACACCCCACGGCATCATAATAGGACATGACAAGATCCTCTCCTAATTCAGATCGATCGAGTACTTAGGCTGCTTGTTCGGAAGGAAAAGCCCCCAGTACTTCTCAGACTCGGGGCTCTTCTGGTTCTCGTCGAACATGGCGAAAACGTACGTCTCGATCGGGCCACGGGGCCTCCTCGGCGTCCCTCCCTTGACATGCTTGGCCAGATTGGTGTTGTAAGTCCTCGCGTTGTCGAGCGTTGTCGCCTCCCCTCCTCCTGCCGAAGGCCACCCGGTCTCCGACACGACGATCTTCAGCGAGCCGCCATCGGCCTTCTCGAGCGCAGAGTAGACCGCATCCAGTGAAGCGTCGAAGAGGTTCTGGTAACCCAATGCCCCGTCCATGACCACCACCGAGGGCGCCGTGAATAGCGCGTAGTCCAATCTAATGCCCTGAGGGTCGCCGACGTAGCTGAAGTAAGGGTACACGTTCACTAGCAAGGGGGCTTGGGACTCGACCAAGAACCCGATGATGGGGCCGAGGAGAGGCATGTAATCGGACTTGAACACGCCTCTGGAGGGAGGAAAGGACTCGCTGAGCACGCCTGTGTCGACCGATGTGGAGACCTTGATCTGCTCGAGGCCGGCGCCGGCGAGTGCCGTCCGGATGTTGCGCATGGCGGGGATGAGGAATTGGGCGAATGAGTCGGAGGGCTTGACCTCGTTGCCGACCGCGACGTACTTGAACCGGACGTTGCCGTGGTTCTTGATGTTGGTCTGGACCCATGTGCTGGCGTTGGCCTGGCTGGAGGCGATGCTTTGGAGGTCCGGGTTCGCGAGGCCTAGCATGAGCTCGACGTCAGACCCGCCGAGGGCTTGAAGAGTCTGCGGATTTGGGGCGTAGATTCGCATGGTGGGGATGTTGTTCTGCTTGTAAAGGGCGACGACTTCTTGCGCCGATGGCAGATTGTTGCCAAGCATCCCATAACAAACGCCCGTCTGGGCAGCTGGACTTTGGTATGATCAAGATCGTTAGTGATTGCTGATGTTCTATTACGAGACGTGTTATTACCTATTATACGATAGAGATTGCATAAAAAGAATTTGTTGTCAATGACAATTTTTCGATGTTCTTTGTAAGGGACCAATGCACGTGCATATGCATGGTCATCACACGCGTGCTCGGCAAACAAGTAAGCCCAATCAATTTGGATTGAAAAGGTCCACTATAGTCACAACAATATAACTAGAGCTTTCTCGATACTGCTCTTCTAAAGCAATTACTGCGGTGAAATGGGCGTTGCGGTTTTTATAAGGCCGTCAACACCCTTATAGTTGTAATAGTTTATAGGGGGCATTTAATCAATACTCCACAAATGTATTCAATGGTGCACATGCACATGCATATGCATGGTCATCATCTATGTGCTAGGCATACAAGTAAACCCAAGTGATTTGGATTGAAACGGCCAACTAAAGTCACATCAATATGTTTAGAGGTTTCTTGATACAGCTCTTCTAAAGCACTTACCGTGGCGAAATGGGCAGTGCAGTTTTTATAGGGTGACTGAAAATTTGTCACATATACAACACCCTCATAATCGTAATAGATTATAGATAAAATTTATCACTTACCTATAAGATATAATAACTTCGAGATATGTATTATCGAATACAATAGCTATAGCATTTCACAGTAGTGCTACGGTAACAAAAACTGCGGTACAACCACGATTTTAAATATATAATTTTGTCATGGATCTAATTTAACATCTCCCATTATTGTGTTTATAATCATACTATAACATTTAGAACATCTTAGCATGATTTAGAAGCAAGAAAAATGATTGTGTCAAACTAACAAACCCACCAAAAAAAAATCATATGGACAGGTAAGGAAATTATCCTATCTAACAATTGGCAACATGAAAGTTTATGTCATGAAGAACATATAGAAGCATCAAGTTGACACCGAAGCTATCCAAAGGAACATCAATCCCAGCCTTTTATTTGAAAATTAGCATTGAGGAAACCATCGCATGTACAAAACAGCAATTCACCTGTCCTGTGCAGGATTGTAAACATCACGAGAGCAAGGAGCAGCATTGAAGGAATCGAGAGAGAGTTTGCAGCAAAGGGAGAAGATTTTGCCACTGGGCGAAGAAAATGATAAGATAGCACGAATAATAAGAGGTGGAGTTCTGCCATCACTTTGAGAGTTGGCCGTGGATTTATAGGCCCCGGGGGCTCGGTTGGCTTTTCCGCGCCACCGCCGGGGGCGGTTGACCGGGGGGGCAGCGCCGACGTGCTTTTGAAATTTGAAGTCCATTGCAATAAAGTCAATTTTGTCTATTACTCGACGGCCTTCCTAGTCAAGTGGTGCCACCTTTAATCCAATCAAACGTTGTTTCAACAGTATTGTCGGTTTTGAATCACGAAATTGGAATAAGACAGGTTTTGAAAAGTCTCTCTGCTCTTTTTTCCTCCCGTGTAGATGATCAAATCCGGAACCGATTAAGCCAAGCAATCACGACTGGCATGTGTGATGAGATTGCCGATTGGACGCGAGGATGGCTCACTGATGAGGGTGATCGAAATTTTGGGCCTTCTTTATTGGCCCAGGCCCAACATGGGTTTACGGCCGAACCTTCCATGAGGTTGTGAACCTGAAAAAAGTGGAATCTTCAAATGGGCCGTTCTAGACTGAGTTGGAATAAGTCCAACGTTGTTATACTATATTGTGTTGAGATGCACAAATGAAATGTTAGCCGACAGAAGTCTCACATAGCTGATGTTGTAACATGGAGTAATTAATATATATAATTGCCCCATTATTTATTGACTTAGGATTTAAAGTGAACGTGAGTTCAATTGGATATATTAATGGACTTGGACTTGGACTTAGACTCAAACTCTCTCTTTGCAATCTCCCCTTGAGTTTCTGATGCGTCGATCCGATTAGTGGTATTAGAGCAAATGATTGATTGATGGTCATTCCCAATGTATATTGGTGTCCGAGTCTCGGATGTAACTCCATAATCGAGATGGCTAATGGTGTCTCTAATTTCTTGCCAAGCTTAGCTAGGCCAAGCTTAGCACCGAGACCTGGGAATCAATGTTGAGGATTTCGTGCCTAAGCGTAAAGTTTCGAATCCAAGCGCCAATACCTAATCATATTTTCGAAAACATTTTCCGGTTCTTTTATAAAGGAAATTATTTTTCCAAATTTGAGTTTTGGTAAAAAAACATTCTTCGTTGACTCATTTTTCCAAAAGAATTAAAAGCCAGAAAATGAGCAAAGTATTTTCCGCAAACGAATGAACCCGTAATTTCTGCACAAAACTAATCGACTCAAAATGCCATTGGACTGCAGTACGAAGGTAAATAAAGACAATGACCTAACAAAGAAAGAAAAGAAAAACATGAAGGTACGAAGTCCTTCACGAGTGCATTGACTTACGTAAGTAGATAGGGAGTAATTACAAAAGTAACTTCCCCTTTTGCTTTCGTATACGGAAGCTAAACATGTCTTATGTCGGGGTTCACCCCCTTATTACAACAAGATCGTCTTAATTGAGAGTGATCGGATACTTGGGCTGCTTGTCCGGATAGAAGAGCCCCCAAAATTTCTCGGAATCCGGGGTCTTCTGATTCTCATCGAACATGGCAAAGATGTACGTCTCGATCGGCTGGCCGGGCCTCTTCGGGGTCCCTCCCTTCACGTGACTGACCAGATTCGTGTTGTAAGTCCCCGCGTTGTCCACCGAAGTCGCCGGCCCTCCGTCGGAGGGCCACCCGGTCTCCGAGACCACGACTCTCACCGACCCGCCGTCGGCCTTCTCAAGCGCGGAATAGACTGCATCCAACATCGCCTCAAATAGATTCTGGTAACCCAATGACCCGTCCTGTACCACGACCGAGGGGGACCTGAATAGGGCATAGTCAAGCGGCACGCTTTGCGGGTCGGAGACGTGGCTAAAATAAGGGTACATGTTAAGTAGCAGAGGGGCTTGGGTCTCTACTAGGAAGCTGATGATCGGGCCGAGAAGCCACATGCGGTCCGACTTGAACGTGCCGCCCGACGGAGGATAGGACGCATCGATCACGTTGTAGTCGACCGGTGTGGAGACCTTGATCTGGTCCCCGAGGCCAGCGTTGGTTATTGCGGTCCAGATGTTCCGCATGGCGGCGACGAGGGAATTCACGGCTGGGTCGGACGGCTGGATCTCATTGCCGACTGCGATGTACTTGAACTTGACGTTGCCATGGCTCAGTATGTTGTCTTGGACCCACCCATTCGCACTGTCCTGGCTCGAGCCGATTCCTTGTAGGTCCTCGTTCGCGACGCCGACGAGGACCTCAATGTTGGATCCTCCTAGGGCTTGGAGAGCCGATGGATTCTGATTGTAGATCCGCATGCTCGGAATGTTGTTCTGAGTTAAAAGGTCTATGACTTCTTGAGAGGACGGTAAATTGTCACCGAGAGTTCCATAGCACACTCCTGTTCCCGCGGCTGTGATTTGATTAGATCAAGAAGATGTTAGTAAAAAGCCAAAATCAATCGACAAATTACGATAATCTGGGGCTTGGTACATGAAATTTCCTTTAGGTTCTAACTGAAATGTCGAAATAAAATCCACATAATTAGATATATTAGAGACATTATTTTCTATGAGCTAGTTTCATTAATAGATTAATATAGTTAATATCCTAGGATAGCTAATTTCCTTGCTGACGTAAATTATCGCCGTCCCTATCTCTATACGTATCAATAATTCATTATAAATAAATGAGTCACGTCGAATAAATTGTCCTGTAGAAATCGACAGCTAAACGGCAAAAAAAAGAACATGCTGGCTTTATTTTTCAAGATGATGATGTTTATACTAGCCAAAATGTGTATCGTTGAAATATATGCATGTGTATTGCATATACACATGCATATTTATTTTTGGGTGGCTGTGTAAATTTTACAAAACCCATCTCTTCTATCAAACTCGAAAGCATGTGGAAGTGTTTGGAATTGATGACTGAAAATCAGAACAGGAAAAAAGGAAAAGAAAATTTCATTTTTTTTTTCTCTTTTTTAGAAAAAGGGAGATGCACCTGCGACGACGAAGCTGGCCAACGTAAGAGCGAGGAGGAGCATCGAAGGGATGAAAATAGAGTTTTTCGTAATTTCCATGGAGGAAATAAGTGCGGTGTCCCCAGAAAGAGATGTATGAAAAATAGCATATAGCAAAGATGAATTTACATCGCATTAAGCTGTGTATTTATGGGGGTGCTCTTGACCAATTCCTACACTTCCAACCGTGGCCGTTGGATCGGTCCTGGCGCATGGGCAGGGTCAACACGATCAACGGACCTCATGAGGACATTCAGCAATTGTTTGACCAATAAATTCACATGTCACTTTCGTTGGACCAGCTCTTTGATTAGTTCGTATATAAAACCTTGTGTGTAAGACGAGAGGCAATTTCCATCTATAATGGTCCCCTAGTTAGAGAATGACATGATACATTCACAGCTCACTATTGTTGACAATATTAAAAAGCGTGTTGATTATAGCATTACAGACCAACTTAGATGTCGAGTTGAGTCGGTAATCACGATGTTTATATTAATATCACACCAATCACGCGTAGCCTTCATTGTGTCCTCAATTGAAATCAGTAATCATGATGTGTATATCGACATCACACCAATCACGCTTAGCCTTCATTGAGTCCTCAATTGAAATCAATACATCTCATATTAAGAGTATATACTTTGTCTCTCGACTCTTGATATAATCTATCTCTTTAAATGAAAAAAGAACTAGGGTTTTTCTTTTCTAACTACTCTAAACTCACTTAACCGTCCAATCGAGTTGGTAATCACGATGTGTACGCAGACATCATACCGATTGTGTTTAGTTGTCATTGAGCCCTCCATTGAAATTAGTATTGTCTCATTTCAAGACCATGTGCTATGTCTATTGACTCTTGATATAATCTATCTCTTTAAATAAAATAAAAAAAAAACTACGGTTTTTTTGTTTTCTAACTACTCTAGAATCACCCCGTTGGCAATATACCACTTCAAGAAGAGAGACGTCGGTCGGAATATGAGAATTGGGTGATGATTTAGTCCGCGCTGACCCATGTGGGATTTCATGGCCAAAACAGTCTAATGCCAGAAATTTTCCAAGGGTTTGACAAGTAAAAGTCCTCGTCGGTTTCGATCCGAACATCAAGAAGAGACGAATATCTTTCGTTTTGGAATCCGAAATTAGATAATATCGATTGCCGTGTTGTGTGGGAAAGTTGTGCCGTGAAGAAAGGTCGAGACGACTCTCGTGCTATGCACCTGCTGGAATCAATTTGGGACATTCGCATGATGAATAATGCCAACTGCAAATCATGTTCGACTTCTACGTCATTGTAGAAAATTTTCATGTAATGGGATATGTGGAGTTTTCTAACAAGTCTGCTGAGGATGCTGGCGGCCATACAGCAATTAAATATGTCGAACGTGAAGGACTGGGCAGAATTTGGTTAAAAATCAATTTCAGTGTCCGCTTTGAAAGAATGGGGCAAAGGAAATCAGAAAGTTTCGAGACAATTGAACGGCGAACGGTTTGATTCTACAACTTTATGATCTGATGCTTTTAAATTTGCCAATTCTTTTTTTTTTTGGTCGAAATAGCAAGATCATTTCATAAACTTAGAGGACAAAAAACCTCAGAAACATCAGCACATAATAAGTCAAGTAAGGCAATTGGAGGGTTCGAAACCCAGTCGTTTGGAAGGAGATTTAATCTTCGAGTTCTTGCTGCCCAGTCCGCGGGCCTGTTGGCCTCCCTTCTGCAGTGAGTTAAAATTAGGCCCGGAAACTGTTTTAACTTCTCTCGGATCCGGCCCACCAAGCCAGCGACTTCCCAGTTTGGTTCAAAGACTTTGTTAACTGCTTGCACGAGCAACAGGCAGTCAGAGTTCACTTGCAACGATCTGTTCACTTCGGGGGACAGGAAATTTAGGGTTTCTAAAAAGGGCTAGAGCTTCGGCATGTTCAGCTGATGAAGCGTCAACTGGTTTGGAAACTCCATCTACCAGCCGGCCTTGAAAGTCTCGACAGATGCAAGCAAAGGCTCCTCGGTGCGCGACCTCTGTTGCAGCTTCCGTATGAACGGTATGGTCTCTGATCTCCGCCCGATTTGAAGCAAATCTGTCATAAAAAGTTTCTCTTTCGCTGAAATCCTCCCTTTCTGTTGCATATCCTTCACTCCTGAGGGGTGAGGTTTCCATGAAGCGTCTGTTAGCAGCACCCCTTCTATCTGCGCCCCTATTCGGAGCCTCTCTGTTTCTGCCTTTGATGCCTCTCTGTATACCCCAAGGTGTATTTGTGCTCGGAGATCTGGAGGCGCTCGGAGATCTGAAGGCTGTTGCTCTATTCTCCTCCGGCTCTTGCGCTAAACCGACTGTCCCGACCTCGCAACCGGCAGCCTCTCCCCCGTTTTCCCCGTACCCAGCAGTCTGTCCTTTGTCCTCGTCCAGATCAGGTAACTCTCGATAAACAGCATCGTGTCCATTTAACGCCTGATCTGTTATTGGGTCAATTTCCGGAACGAAGGATGCGTCGATATTTATACTTAGTGTGCCCTATTTTGGTGGTTGCCATCGTTGTGTGTGGTAATCTGCATTCTTCGAATTGGTGTCTTTTTTATTGCAGACTGAGTAGTTCTCATGGAGGGCTATGGCTTTTGACAGGGTTAATTTCGGATACAGGGGAATTTTCTCAAAAATGAATCGGTTCCGGTCTTTCCAGATGCACCAAATAGTAGTGATAATCAGGTCAAACTTTTGGGTATTTGCTGGATTGACTCTTTGGGAATATATCCACTGATCGAGTCTGGTTAACCCGAGTCTGGAAATGTTGATGTGCAGGGGGCTCTCTCGCCATACCTTAATTGTCCAAGGGCAGAGCAGTAAGGCATGTTCAGTCGTTTCAGCTTCTGTTTGGCAAATGGGGCATAGCGGATCAGGTGCAATTCTTCTCCTATGCAGGTTTTCAACAGTAGATAATGCGTTATGGCAAGCAGACCAGATGAACTGTTTTGCCCTAGGTATACTTTTAGCATTCCAAATAAACTCCCAGAGTTTTGGGTTAACTTGGTATGAGGAAGATGCTGATGTGATTGCCTAATTTGCTGCTTGATTTCTGATGTTTAGATATCCACTTTTTACAGAGTAGCTCCCTGTTTTATTATTTGTCCACACCAATTTATCTACTGCATCAGGTAGCCCTATAGGGGTTTGAAGGATTTCCTGAACAATTTGCCCATCAAACAGCCGTCTTAGCAATTCCCCATTCCATTTTCCCTCCCTTTGGTCAATGTATGCACCCACTTTCTCCGACTCGTTTCTTGTGGCTGGTCCGCCAATTGGGCCGCTTTTTAACCATTTGTCTTCTCTCATCGAAATGAGTTGGCCGTTGCCAATAGACCATATAAGTTGAGGGGATATCAGATCTTTCCCCATAACAATGCTTCTCCATCCCCATGAAGGTCTAGACCCTGTACCAGCCCTCCAGAAATCGCCGTTTGGATGATACAATCCCTTCATTATTCTGCTTAGTAGAGAGGTAGGTTGCTGATGTATTCTCCATGCTTGCTTGCTTAGCATAGCTTTGTTGAAATCTAGGAGATCCTTAAAGCCAAGTCCTCCTTCCTTCTTTCTAAGTTTTAAGAGCTCCCATTTTTTCCAATGAATACCAGCTGCTTTTTGCCCATTCCGCCACCAGAAATTGGCAATCTGTCTTTCAATAGCTTTGCATATTGACACAGGGATTTTGAAAATAGACATGGCATATTGTGGAATAGATTGAACCACTGATTTAATCAAGATTTCTTTTCCTGGTTTGGACAGCAGATTATCCTTCCAACTTTCTAACTTTTTGTTTACTCTGGCTAGAATCCATGAAAATATATCTTTTTTTGATCCTCCCCAATCTGAGGGAATACCTAAGTACTTCCCAGTTTTATCTATTTCTGGGACTCTAAGCTCATCAGCCATATTTCTTCTCAGACCCATTGGACAGCCCTTACTGAAATAAATTCCTGATTTGTTAAGATTAATAGCTTGTCCTGATGCAAAGCAGTATTGATGAAGAATAGATGCCACATTATGACTTTCTAAAATAGTGCCATGTAGAAAAAAGATTGAATCATCCGCAAAGAGTAAGTGTGAGAGAATAGGACAGCTTCCGTTTAGTTGAATACCATGGAGAGTACCATCCATAACAGCTTGTTTAATCAGATAAGATAGTACATTGGCAACTATGATGAAGAGATAGGGGGATAGTTGGTCACCTTGACGGATTCCTCTAGAAGGTTTGAAATAAGGTAGAGGATTTCCGTTGAAGTTAATGCTGAATGAGACCGTTGACACACATTGCATCACCCAATGCACCCATTGATTGCAAAATCCCATTTTAGTCAAGCATGCTTGTAGGAAGTCCCATTCAATTCTATCATATGCTTTCTGCATATCAAGCTTTAGGACAGCTTGAAACTTGCTCTTTCTTTCCCTTATACGCAACCTGTGTAATACCTCTTGAACAACCAATATGTTATCTTGAATTTGCCGCTCCCCAACAAAGGCACTTTGTTCTTCCGAGATGAGGTTTGGTAGCAATGGTTTTAGTCTATTGGTCATTACTTTGGATATGATTTTATAAACAAAATTGCATAGGCTGATGGGGCGGAATTGTTCAAGCTTTTCTGGGTTTGGGATTTTGAGAATGAGGGTGATTTGCGTTCTGTTTATGTCAGGGTTCAAGTAGCCAGTTTCAAAAAAGTGTTGTACCTCGTTAAATATGGTCTGGCTTATATTAGACCAATGATTGCGGTAAAAGGTCCCATTGAGCCCATCTGGTCCTGGAGCTTTATTACCTCCTAGTTGATGCATGACTTCAGTTACCTCTTCCATAGTTACTGATTTTACCAATTGCTGATTCATCATATCATCCACTGAGGTTGGTATTTGTTGAATGACAGGTTGGAAGTTTCGGGCCCCCACTGACACATAAAGGTTTCGGAAGAAGTTTGATGTCATGTCCTGTAGAGGCTGCTCCTCTTTAACCCATTCATCTGCCTCATTCTTCAGCAAGGTAATTCTGTTTCTAATTCTTCTCTGGATTGTAGAAGCATGGAAGAATTTGGTATTTCTGTCTCCCCATTTTAACCACTGAATTCTTGAACGCATTCCCCAATACATTTCCTCATGTTGCCACAGTTTTTCTATTTCCTGCTTAATCTTTGTAGCTGTCTCCCTCTCTTGATATATTTCCACTCTATTAGTCAGCTGTTGCAACTCATTAGTCAGCTCATTAATTCTCTTCTTCGCATTATGAAATCTGTTCTTACTCCACTGGTCTAGCTGTTGAGCCACCCTCTTTAACTTTTCTGCTATATTGTACTGATGTGAACCAAAATCAGCCCAAACATGCTTTACTAGCTTCATACACTCCTCATCATTAGACCAGAATGCTTCATACCGAAATCTCCTTTCCTGTCTTGCTCTCCGAGGGTATAAAGATACTATAATAGGGTTGTGGTCTGACCCTATTGCTGGTAGTGCTATGCATTGAGCATTAGGAAAAGTTAGTCTCCAATCTAGATTGCATAGACCCCTATCTAGCTTCTCTTTCACAAATTGATCCCCTTCTCTATTATTTTTCCAGGTGAAGGCACATCCCTTGGATTCCAAATCCATTAGTGCACACTTGCTAAGGAAATCCCTGAAGGCTGTTAAACGGTAAGTTTCAGCTCGTTTTTTGCCTACTTTTTCCCATTGATTCAATATTTCATTGAAATCTCCCAAGCAAAGCCAAGGTAGGTGGTAGTTTCTGCTCTCTCGATGTATGTCCTCCCATAGTTGCACTCTCTTGTGAAAAGTATTAGGAGCATGAACAAAAGTGATATACATCTGCTGTCTGGAAGCTTTTAGTTGACACTGCACATTTATATAATTCCCTGAGAAAGAGCCAATTACTATCTCTACTTCGTCATCCCAGAAAATGGCCAGTCCCCCTGCTAATCCTTCTGGATTCACCAAAAAACTATTCTGAAATTTTAAACTCCTCCTTATCCGATGCACTTTCTGTTCCTGATTTTTTGTCTCCATTAAAAATATAATACCAGGCCGTTCCTGAGTCACAAGGACTCTTAATGCTTGAATTGTCAGGGGTGTGCCCAACCCCTGACAATTCCAACTCAGTAGTTTCATGGTTTGTTTGGTGGCTTATTAGGGCTAGCCACCAGAGCCCATTGACATGACTTTTCCACCACCGTGATTGGGGTGTCCACCAGCTGAATACTGTCAATTTCTGTTATTTTTTAGCTTTGTGCACCATATGGACAGAAACGCTTGCCTTTTTTTGCTGTGGGATATTTGATGCCTTTTGATTTCTGCTTCATCAGCCCTTTCCATTTGTCTGTGATCTCTATCATTTCTGCTTCCACTTCCTTTTGTTGCTCCTCATATATCACCATAACTGATTCTTCATCAATGCAGCAACTCCCTCTCTTTTGTGGGCTTTTTTCTCCTATAAGTTGTAACTGTGATTGTTGTGGGATCAGACTGCTCTCCTGTTGAGTAGGGTTGTCAGCTAGCATCTGTTCCCAAGTGTTATGCACATTCTGAGGTTGCTGTTGATTTCCGCTTTCAGGAGCTGTATGCGTGGGGGTTTCTGGCACAATCTCGGTCTCTTCAGGGGGAATCTCCTGCTTGCCATAGAAAATTTTGCCATATGGGTTGAGTTCATGCACTTCCGCACGAAGCCAATTCCCAAATTTGCCCGGTAAGTCTTCAGCCAAACCAGACTTCTCATAAGGTATATCCTTACAAAAAGTAGCATAGTGTCCAATTTTCCCGCATGAGTAGCAATAATGTGGGAGTCGCTCATATTTAAACTCAATCCATAACTTCTTTTTCTCCAGATTAACAATAATCCCTATTTTGAGAGGGTTTTCTAGATTCAATTTCACCTTGGCCTTACCAATCTTGTAGTGACTGTTGCCTTTTGCTTCTAATTTCACTTCAAGAACCTCTCCTAGTTTAGCAGCCATATCTCGGATAACTTCTTGAGTAACCCTCCCAAATGGAAGGCCATAGAAATTAACCCAGAAAGCACAATGACTAAATTCATAGCACATCTCAGGAGTATCAGGTTCACATTGCTGAAGAATTAACAGATTGCTTGAGAAACACCATGGTTCGGAATTTAATACCCTCTGTTTTTCTGCCTCAGATTGGAAAGCAAAAGAGAAATACCCCGATTCGAGCTGAGTGCAAGTAACATTTTCAACCCTCCAGACTCTTTTCATAGTATTCACAAAGGCTGTAAAATTCACATTTGGCCTAGAATATAACTTTCCGAATACTGTTTTACTGCATTCTAACAGTTTTTCTTCAGATACAGCACTTCTAATATCAACCACATCAACCTCAGCCCATAACTCTCCGAGACTCCTACACAGGGCTGCCATGCGCATTTCCTCCTCAAACTTACTGGCCATTTTTCGTTTTTTGACAGGATCAGCAACTGAAGTCCAGATCACTAGCTGGTGAAGACAGTTTGGAATCAGCCTATAGGAGATCTGATTGAAGGGAGCTCCAGGACAGGATACGAGATTGGCAAAAAGAGGGTGAGAATGAAGAAGAAGAGGCGAATCGCTTGGGGAATCTGTGTATTAGGGTTTTGGGTCGGGAATTTTGGGACTGGCCATATGGGTATTGGGTGGATGTGTTTAGGGTTTTGTATAATTTTGCGAGATGGTTCAAATCTGGAAAGTGTGAGAAGCTACACAAATGGTAGAGATGTAATCAACATTTTTCAGTAGAAAGATAAATCTTACCTTGAAGATGGGAAAACTACCCAGGAGGTAGAGAGGATCTCCTCATATCGGGAGAGGTTCACTCATAAACTTTTACGCGAAATTCTAATATAATATTTTCCATCAATTTTCTCCGGGAATTGCTGACGCAACGGTACTCTTACATAGGATGGTTAGAGATGATTGATCCACTATGTCGGCAGTGAATTGGCAAAAGTGCAAGCAATTGATATATAACTTTTTGGACAAATCTCCCCGCCATCAGTTGGCTCCAAATCTAAGGTTTTCTTTATTTCGCGGGAGAAAGCTCACTCAGTACACGGAGGCATTCATAATACGTCATATGAGCATTGGAAAAAAGCAATTGTGTCCCCTATGAAGCTGAAGAAGATCGAAATGAACTTGAATTGTTGAGATGAAACTTCCGTGCCGCCATTAAAGCGCTCTGGATTATTAGGTATGATGAGAGTACTTCGTTACAATGCAGAGACAGCGTTTTGGGCTGATGGATAATATGGAAATCTCAATGTTTGTGTTGCAATGCAGCTGAAGAGTTTCTGTTTGATAGATAACATGAAACCCTGGAACGATCGTCAAGGTTCTAGGCCCATTGGGCTCCCATTTCGCCTATTGCATCAATGCGAGCACGATTTTTCCGGAGGAGGAATCAACGACAAGTTCCCAAGGATTC
Organism: Eucalyptus pauciflora; assembly: GCA_007663325.1. Classification (NCBI taxonomy): domain Eukaryota; kingdom Viridiplantae; phylum Streptophyta; class Magnoliopsida; order Myrtales; family Myrtaceae; genus Eucalyptus; species Eucalyptus pauciflora. The sequence continues at coordinate 5,892,260 of VMYD01000386.1, forward strand.
TTCTCCAACCCTGACTTGATTGTCGTCGTCCTTTTCGTCGCAAATCTCACCGCAGGTGAGAGATATTGCCAACGATAATGCTAATGTCATATGATGTGATCGATGCTACTTTAAATCAAAGCATGAAGATTTAAGGATCGATAAGGAGATCGCATGAAACTACATAAAATCTCGACAATATTTCTGCACCCTCAACCATACTTTCCATCTCCTAGGATATCGATTGTCTCCATCGAATTTGCAGTCGGGTCACTCCTTTTCAATGACATAGTCATCAATGACAATAATCGAACAATCAATATTTCATATAGATAATTGGGTGCAATCAATGTCAAGTCCACGGATTATAGATTTTTAGATAAGTTCTAGAAATATTTAGGATGCTTCCTCTATTTTTCTCTATCTATTTTGATAATGTACTCTAATTTGATTTCTTTAAATAGTAACAAAGCCTATAAATAAGCTCTTTATGTACTCTCTCTCTCTTTTTAATATCGAAATATATAGAAATTTTGCAATTCTCACTTCGCTTTATCATTCTTAACTCCATGTATGATCAAATATTGCTTCCTACTTAGTCCAACTTCATAAGATCTTCCCCAAACAAGTCGAATTGTTTGTGGATCTTCTAATTTAACTCGATATGTATGAAAAGAACTGGTCTAACACGCCAATTAATCACCATCCACCATTTGGTTTGGGTGGACTGGGATTCACACAACTTGGACGTGGCTGTTGCTTTTATGATAATGATGCACTTCTCCTTTTTCCTCAAAGCTCATCGTGCTGTGCTTCTAATTATTAGCGATAAGCAGCACTTCCATCATGTAATTGGAGGGTCGCGAACGTTGATAAGACAGAATTCAACAGACATGATCCCACTATGGGTCATGTGTGTCGCACCTAGTTGCTATGAAGTTACGATTACGTGGCGAATTCCTAACTACACGGGTGGGGGTTAGTTTCCCGAGTCTCTTAGACGTTTAATTTGTCTTGTCATGTCGATAGAGCCTTATGTTTTGAAAACGACTAAACAACGCATCGGTCATCGCATGAATGCAAAGTTATCTCAAGTATCCCGTAACTCATGCTTCATCAATTGGCAACCAACTTTCGGAAAAATTACAAAAGAAATTATAAACTTATTTTCAATTATAAACCTCTTAATTTGGACAGTTTATTCTAAACATATTGTATTTATGCCAATACAGTCTTCAACATTCAATTATGTCGATTTAATCCTAAACCTTTTAATAATTTGCCAATTTAGTTATTTCTGTTAATTTTAACCGAAAATTGCTGATGTAACAGTCTAGTCAACCTTGACTATCCTATATGGCATAATCGGCGCTGAGGTGAACAATTTTTTAAATTGAATTGAATTTTTCATTCTTTATTCTTTATTCTTCTTTTCCTTTTTTTTCCCCAACCCTAGGCTGGCGACCTCACTAGTTGATCCTCCTTGGCCCAGGGTTGGAAAAAAAGGAAAGAATAAATAACCATAAATTTTTTTAAAAAAAATTGGCAAATTGTCAAAAAATTTAGGGCTAAACAAGCGAATCGTTAAAAGATTTAGAATTGAATTAGCACAATTGAAATATTTATGACTAAATTGGCACAAGTGTAACAGATTTAATACTAAATTGGCCAAATTAATAAGTCTATAACTGAATTGGCGTAAGTATAATAGATTTAGGGCTTTTTCAGTAATTTTTCCACTATTCAAATCTACATCAAAGATTGATTACCCTTTATAACAGAGGGTCTTTACATCGAAAATGTTTGATCTGTTTTATCACATTAACGGTATAACAAGTACATAGAATAGGGGATCGATTTGTGATGGTTCTGCAAGCTAATGTGGAGATAGCCCATTTTTCCTCCCTCGCCAATCATCTCACCTTTAGAAGGCCTTCATTGGGATCTCTCTTTTTGGCCCCCCCGAAAGATTCTCAATATCTTTACTCAATCTAGATGGTGTTAGTTATCTTTGGGAAGCGATTGTGGTTACAACATCAGATTTCCATGATGTCCTTTTCTTTCTAGTTTTAGCAAAGTCTTGTCCAGTGTTGTCCACTTGTAGTGGGAGTATCCTCGCATTGATCGCTCGTCACCCATGTTTAAAGTCTAGTCTATCATTACAAGTTTGTGCAGCAAGAGAGGTAATGTGGGTGAGCGCATTAGAAGGCATCATCCCCGCGTCTGTAACATTTAGAGAAGCATTTTTGACTTCTCCAAATAAAAAATAAAAATAAAAATTTGACATATGTGTACATATTCGAATACGTATTATATCAAAGTACATATTATTATAGAAATTTGATGTTCAAACATCCGGTCTCAAAGTATAATTTAGGAGATCAATAAGTGATAAGCGATGTGCAATATTTCAATATTATTTTCACAAGCAACCTACACGAAGAATTACCTAAGTAAAAATGGGAGGGGGTGTTTGTGATTTTTCTCTATGTAGATATCTATTTTATTTTTAGATAATGTCTTAGAATATTAGTTGATTTTGTAATGTTAGTTACATATCCGATTAGATTTTACATAATATTCTTTGAGATCTTCTTTAATTTCTTTTATAGTTTTGCAGTTATGGTTTATAAGGATTCTCTTAGGGTTTTAGCCTTATAAGGCAAACATGTGTGTATGTGTCGTGTTGGTATTATTCTTTTTTGTAAGATAACTTATCTCTGAATCAGAATAATATTGAAATTTTTCTATGTTGCACTTCGTGCATGTTGCGATGCTTACCCATGCTAGTATTATTCGTGTTGTAGGACAAGTTATTTCTTTGATTAAAAATAAAAATGTGGATCTTTTACTTCTATTGCGATTCCTACATGTGTGTGCAAGTGTGCATGTTGCAAGTGTTTACTCATGTTTGCGAATTGTGATCGGCGATAGCTGGAGAAAAAAGCGATTTATGGTCAAGACGGCAATGCAAGCAACCGTTCCACTGATGAAAACAGGGGGCGCTAGCGTTGTGGGCGACCTTTCATTGTCTCGAGGTATCTTATCGGATCATGGAGCAAGATTAGCTCAGTCTGGGGGAAACCCAAATAGGGCTACTGAAGCAATGCCGTGGCCGAATAATGCTCGCTGCCAACCGTTCAAAGTACCCCTTCCAGTGGCTAGAAACAATATCGACCCGTCCGTGTAGACGAATCTGATTTGAATGGAGATAGATGGGGAGATGATTTTGGCAGTTGGTATGGAAGTCACAGCACAGCCACAATAAAGAGAGAGAAAGTCGGTGAAGAAGAGAGGGAGTTGAGGTGTCACGGGAGGATGGCGAGACTCTTCGGCATGACGGGGCGGTCTGATGCCACGGGCCGCGACCGATGGTGGGGGAGGGCGGTGATAGGTGGTAGGTCAGGGTTTTGCGTTTCTGTGTGGCCATTGAAAGGGCCACTTTTTCGACCAAAAAAAAGGGCCACTTTAGTTATTCTAACAGAGGTGCGGAACGTAATTTGTACTTTATGAAACAGAGGCATGTGGATGGCACCTAGGTAGAGATTCATGTGTGTTTTTGGTATTTTTCATAAATGGCTATTATAGCTAGATAGCATATGTATCTTAGTGCAGGATGAGTTGTCAACAAAAGTTACCCAAGATAGAATTTGAAATTTTTTGTCTCATGAGGTGGTCTACGTCGCTACTTTCACATGGTTTATCTTCAATTGTTGGCGCTTAGTAAACTAAATTAGGGCTTTTACATGCAAATTGCTATTGATACACATAATATAAAAGTTGTGTAAGCAAATATATCTTATGATTATATTGACATATAAATGATGTAACATATGTCATTGGCTCATTGTCCAAAACCTTTGTAAAGAATTTATGTCTAATAAGTTAAGAGTGTGAATCCTAATGCCCCATCCTATCTCTATCTTGCATGTTATTCTCGTTGCTTACCTGTTTTACTCAACAAGGCGACATATCACACCTCAGTAAATGGAATTTGGGTTAAAAGTAGATAGCCTCCAATAGTTATTTTGTATCTCTTCTAATCATTTTAGTCGTGACATTCCTAATTCTTATCGTTTCTTTGTTGTGGTTATGCTTGAACTTTTGTATTTATTCATAAAATCCTAATTTGGAGATGAAGATGATAGTAGAATGACCACAAAACACTGCTGGTTAGCCTCTGAATCTAGTATTCAAATGACCACAAAGGTGATTCACACTATTCACACTTATAACTTACATTTATTACAGTACCCTGACCTACCAACATGAGTCATCCCAAATATTTATTAAAACATGACTCGTCAACATGATTTGTCCCTAACACTATTATGACACTCCAATGATAAACTTCATAATATAACATGTATTATCCTCAGTTAGATTGTTTTTAGCAAATCCCTTGCCGCACCGATGTGGCTGGTCAAATTGAGTAAGGATTAATCCAATGTGATTTGGACTCCTTTGATCAAGAGTTCGAATCTCCCTATCGCTCTTCCGCCTGAAAACTTTTCCATTCGCGATAGTGCTCAAAATGAGCGGTACATTTAGCTCGACCTAAATAGATTGACTTAGGGATAAAGTTGCGGTCTTGTCACATCCGGCTTTCCACATGATCTTTTCCTCTGGGTGAAGATTCGATCGAGCCTGCCTCGAAGTCGTTAGGGAGGAGCCAAAGCATGCCGACCCTCGTTTTCCATATGTCGAGAGATCATTAGGAAGGGGCTCTCGCATTCCCGTCATCCATCAAGACGAGGTGATTGGCGATGTTGCTTTCCGGAGTGGTCAGGGACATTTGTCAATCCCCCTAATGCCTAGCCAAAGTTGTGCCACATGAACCCTCGTGACCAGAAGGCGACGTTCCACCATTATTCACCTACTTCTTGATATTGATTGAAAGAGGCAGCGAGTATCTTTCTTGACAACTAGTAATGTCCTAAAGCTAGTAGGGATCACTGGGTGTGGAGATGTGAACAAAATGGCAAGTTTTCTTGAAAGTAAACAAGCAAATATATGCCTTGAAAAAAGTAAAAGACATGCTCCAAATGAAAATTAGAAAAATAGCCCTTATCATGCATGGGACAAATCCACCGCTTTATGAGTCTCGCGATAACATTTTTTTGTGAAGAAATTTTGACTGATAAAAATTATGATGAAAATGTTAACCTAGTGTAATATGGTTGTAATTTAAAATAACTCCTCAAAGTCGTTAAATAAGTGCCAACCTTATAAAAGATAGCCAAAAGAAAGGACATTGATTCTTGGTTAGGCCACTTGACAATGGTGGTTGAGTTGGATAAGAAAATCCACAAGTACTCTTGGATCTCAACTCATCACATTACTTTCTCGACATACTCATGCCAATCAAAATTGTATCTTCATGATTGAAATGATGATGCGGGAACATTGAAGGGCCAATATCACACCCAAAAATAAAAAATAAAAATAAATCCAAACTACGCATTTACCTCAAATTTATTTTTATGTCACAAAAACTTTTAAACTAGTATATCTGTGCCAGTGCCACATTTACCCCCAAGGATAAATGTGGCATGAGTTGTATCGATTTGAGATTTTTTATGATATAAAAATTCAATTTTGGGTAAATATTGCATGGATGTATAAGTTCGGGAGTTTTTATGATGCAACAATTAATTATGTGTAAATGCGAGACATGTGTATCAATTTGGCATAACACCTACATATACCAGTTTGAAATTTTGGTGATATTAACCTTTCATATAATGATATTATAAAAGTCATATAAAAAGTAAGTAACTAAATAAAGTATGAAGTATTATCGATGCTGCAAAAAAAAAAAAAAATCTCGGTGCAATATTCTTGGTAGATAAGAAATCATCATTTACTAATTTAAAATCATTTTTGTATAGTTTTGTTTGAAAAATATGAATCATTCGTAGAGTAACACGTCATCGATTGAACCCCATTGGCATCCTTTTGGGCTTTTTGTACCCATCTTTTCGCTACAACATATATCAATATTCAAAATAAGTTCATCCTAGTACACATAGATCAATCATATAGTAATTTTCATTGTAGTAATTTTAAGAATTTACTTAAGTAATGAGTGTGATTCATAAAAAATTTAAAACCGTAGAATCAAAAGAAAACAAATCACGTCACCTCTTCACTCGCTACACTTTGCTCCATATATAATATTTTACTATATTTTAGATACTTATTCAAAGACAATAGCAATTAGGTGTTAGGTGAAAAGTAGTAGTTGAGGTAAATAAAAAAAAATCAGAATTCATCAAAAATCCCTCAAGAAGTCACATCACCCTATCACTATTGCAAATTTCTGGTTAAGGATCAAAGAATTTCGCCCCTGTTCCTCAATTTGGGGTTAGGGTTTGAAGAATTACGCCCCAAATTATTAATTTAGGACAAACATATTGGCTAAATGATGTTGTTTAAGCCACTATTTTTAGACTTTATGTCGCTGGCGATGCATTTCTCTACGATTTAAATTAAATTAATGTCACGTCTAATTTTTTAGCCACACAAATTGTCAATGATGTTTAAGTGAACGATTTTTTTAACCTAATAAAAAACTCAAGCGAGTACCAATAAACTTATAATATTTGTGGTGTCCTGTTCCCTACTGTCAATAGTATGAGAAATGTTGGTTGGCCCTATATCCAATTTTAAGAAACCCAAATTTCCATTTCCCTATGTAAAGAGACTTGCTTAAGTTACCCCTCTTGCACCTAAATATACGAGGAATCATAAATTTCTTGTAGAGTTCAAGGAGGATGGGTAATATTGAAATTTTGGGGTAAAATATGTACCATGTCTGAAGTTCAAGAGGTTTTGTGTGATTCATCCTTTTTAATATACAAGTGACAATTTTTTTTTTAATGATTTTACCACTTAAAAAGTCTCGTGCATCACACGTGTCAATTGAAAAATTGACAAAGGGTTAATGTCTTGAGAAAAATTAGAATTTCAAAGAGTGTTATGTAAAGTTTGAAAGTTAGAGTAAATAAATGTTGCCTCCAAAATACAGGAGGCATTTCCGTAATATTGCCCAAACTTCTATTAAAGTGCAAAATAATAATAATATATATATTTTTTTCTAACTAATGACTCAAAAATCATATCATTAGAACTTATATTAATTGTGAGGACTATCATTTCTTACATGATGGTTATAAAAGCTAGAATAATTACCGCCAAGTTTAAAAAAGTGAAATATGTACCTTATTTGTAGCATGTATGCCCATCCCCTCATAAATTACTTGGGCTCTGGTTAGACATTCTTTCTTCTTTTTTCTTTCTTACTTATGAACCCTTGGGCTCTGGCCAGACATTCTTTCTTCTTCCGCTTTTTCTTACTTATGAACCCTACCTAAATTCAGTTTTCGCTGTTTTATTTCTTTTGAGGCGTACACGTGTCACATAAACCAAACTCCAAACTTCTGGCCCCTATCTTAAAGTATATAACAGCTCAACGTAAGGAAAATAAGGATTAATGTCACGAAACACCTCAAAATTAATATACTGGTGATAAATTTACCTTAAACAAACCCTAAACTAGTACATTTGTTACAAATTTATCCTTCATTAGTTTATGTTAAATTTAATCGTTAAATGATTGAGTTGAATAACATGTGGTAGTTAAAGCATGTAGTATTTTAGGGTTTTACTCTATCTTTATCACACATGTAATCAGTTTATGATTTTTCGTGGTATCGATTTAATTTAATGGAAACTAACTGAATGTAACAAATATATTAGTTTGAAACTTTTTTAGTTTTGAGTAAATTTGTCATAGGTATATCAATTTGTGGCTTTTTATGGTGAAAAATTAATTTTTGGTAAATCTATCACAGGTAAATCTGTTTTGAATTTTTGGTGATATATACTTGAAAAATAATAAATTGTTTATTCAAATAATGTAATGTACTATGTCCATTAAATTGTTTATTATGACAACTTTTGCTTTAAAGATCCCATCGTAGTTACCTTGTTTTTCTTTTAGATAATACCATAAAAAATTCCCAAACCAAACAATAAATTTTGTTGCACCAAAAATCTGAAACTATTACATCTGTAATAAACCTACCCTCAATTAGCGTATGTTCAATATCTCATATTAAAGTATTGATGTGGAAATATATATGGTAAGTGACTTGTCCAATATTCCCGTTAAATTGATTGTAACGAGCGACTCGTCTAAATTTCTTCATCGAATCCACGTTAGACAATTCGCTCAATATGTGTGTTCCCACCTCGGCAAGATATTGAATATAAGTAAACTGATTATCCTATTTGAATTATTTTAGAATTTTTTGTAATATAGAAATTAATTAGGGATAGATGTAAGATATACGCTGAGATTTTTTTGCGTCTCTTTTTTATTTTAAGGAATGAGTATGCCAGTGGCCTAGTTAAAAGAGGGACAATTCTACCAAAAACAAATTCTTCTTCCTATTTTTTTTTTTTTTGGAAACTGATGTCTCCATCAAAAGTCATATCCAATTTAACTCAAAAGAGAAAAAGAAGAGAAAGCAACGTAGGATGAAGGCGTGCGAAGAGATGAGCCGGCAGAAGGGACAGTCCTGTGAGCGTGCTCGTGAAAGCACTTAGAGCTTAGACTAGGAACCGCATCGTTCAGAATCCATGTACCTAAGGCTAAAGACCATGCCCCTCATCTTAAAGTTGTAGGAAAACGACATTGTCCTCTTCTTACTCGCCCACTCGTGCAGGTTAATGCTCAAACCGCACATGCATTGTCGCTGACTCGGGCACTCGCACATCCTGTCGACATGGAAAGACTGCAACTACGATGATGGGAAGGTGGAGATGAAAAGACTCAAATATGCTACTTAATCAAAATCGTACATATTTCACATGTTATTCCGAGGATAAATAAGCTCTACTTGTTTTGCAAAAAAAAAAAAAAAAAATTATATTTATTTTTGCAAAGTAATTACTTGAAATCATATTTCAAGGTAAAATATTTTCATTATCAACAATAATTTTCATCAAAATAATTTTGTGGACAACAAAAATATTTTTTCGTTTTTTATTAAAAATTGATACATCGGCATACTCTTATTTATTTATTTATTATGATTGAGATTTTCTTAATTTCATTTTCGTTACTATCCTGCCAAATTAGCACAGATATCCTTTTACCTAGCCATTCTGAACGCCACCACTGCTAGTCTATCATCATCGCCTCCTTCAATCATCATAGCCTTCATTAGTGCAACCCCCCTTGGATTCCCGGTTTCGTGACTAGTTAGTCTAGTTCCCGATTCCTAGATGGAACCGTAATGAACTAGGAACCAATTACCTCTAGGTTGGCCAACATAGGACGTCGCCGCCGCCTCTTAGCAACCACGAGTAGCAGTGAGTTTTCAGATGTTGCATATGTTCCACTTGGAACTTGAAACTTATTTGTTGAAATAGATTCCTTATTTTTTGGAAACTGAAATTTACCATGTATATCTTGGAAGCTGGAATCTACCTTATCATAAGTTTCATGATTGGTTCTAAGGTCTACCCAAGTTTGACATTTATTATTAATTGAATGATTGCAATGAATTATCACTTTTAATAACTATCATTAACTTCTATGACTTACAGATCTTAACTTATATTTAGACATACGAAAAATATGAAATATTAATAAAGTAAAAGTTTTATTCATAGAATGGAAGTTTGGACTAGTAGTTCCAAATTATACACTCATAATCAAAGCCATAAAATATCACATGATCGCGCAAATATATAGACCAAGAAAAATATAAAAACTTCTTCCAGATTTAGATTCTAAGTTCCAAGTTCTACCAACCTACAACTCCTTGCATATCTTTGAAACTTGAAATTGAATAAGTTCCCATCGGTCTGGTTTTCAAGTTCTAAATTCTATCTTAGAACCATATTTACCCTTAACTATCAAGGTCCGACCACCCTCACCAAAGCTCAGGTGATGGTAGGGATCGCCCTTATTATCACACACTTACACAACAATCCAAGTGAGAAGCGAAGTCGTTTCCCTTGCCGATGTCGCCATTGGATTGGTGATGATCGGGACCCTCCTTGCTTATTTGGGTGTGGGTCGCGACCTTCACGTCAAACTAGCAGCCAATGAGAACCTTGATCATAAAGCCCACGCGAGGATCTACAATGAGTGTCATTGGCCTTGCTCATTTGCCTTGTGGGCAATAGCAAGGCCAATGACGACCAAGAACCAATTACCAACAAGGGTCACGAGACTCCGAATGGCAGCCGGGTGGCGCCACCAACACTACTAGCCCCTCTTCTCTCTCTCTCTCTCCCACTGGGGTTCACAAGATCAGCTCTTTCTTTTTTCCTCCCACAAATGATCAGAACCGCGTTTTGGTTCGAATCCTGCTAAAAGGATCACTAAATATTAGAAATAGTTGAAGAAATAACATCTTTTTTTTCTTTCTCTTTCAAGTAATCGGAAAATAAAGAAAGCGTTAAATAATTTTCAAGATAATTATGTATTTACAAAATTCTATTGATTGGTTGCAAAATTCTTGCTTTCTTCAATTGAAGGTTTCGTGATTCTTTTTTATTTTTATTTTTTATTTTGTGTGTGTAAATATGTGAATATCATTAATCATAATAGGTACAAAATGTTAGGGGAATCTCCTAGCATTTTAGAGAGATTAATTATGTGAAAAGATGGAGGAAGGAAGCCTACGTACAGAGCCAATAAAATATTTGCATAGGAAAGCCTACGTTGTTGACAGAGTGACATCCTACCTTTTACAATAACAGTAAATAGAACTCAATCGACTTGTTTTAAAACCGCTTGTGGTTGTGTTTAATCCAAATGCAATATATAGTCGCTAGGAAAGATAGCTTAAGGAGTTTTACCTTTATGTTTTTGCCCTTAGTGGCTCTAATCATCCATTCAAGTTATAAGTTCCAACCTTATACAGAACGCCAAATTTCTTTCTTTTTTTTTATCAAAATACTACTACTTGTCCAGATGTTTTACTCTGCATCCCGAGTTATAAAATTCTCAATGCAGAAAAGGGTGCGTTACCAAACCCTAACGAAGACAATGACAGCACAAGGAACAGTTTTGCAGAGCTTTGCTCTTGGAAACCCCCTAGAGCTTAGACTAGGAAACACGTACTTCAAGATCCCACACGTCGCAAAGCACTCCGACATACCTAAGACGAAGACCACGCCCTCATGTTGATTCATGAGGAACTGACATTTCCTCTTTCACTCACCCTCGTACAGGTTCATGCGCGAATGGCACATGGATTGTCGCTGACTCGGATACTCAACATCCCGTCAATATAGAAAAGACTGCAACTACGATGATTTGAAAGTTGGAGATAATAGAAGAGAAATGCCAAATGTAGGAGAACTTTAAACTGAAAATTAATGGGTTAATCTTAACCGCCCAAAATATGTAATCGAAATTTGGCACGATATTTGTGGAATTGGTCTCTCTTACTTAAAATATCCAACCTCAATAAGATCTTGCCAAAGCATGTCACTACATAATTCTTTTAGATACTGGATTGGATTCTCTAAGTTTATGGGGTAAAATTACATCTTAAATTGGTCCCTATCAGAAATTGGTGCATTAGCATACAGCCTTTTTAATTATGGCTGAGATTTTCCTTTTATATTTTATTTCCTTTTCTTTCCCATCCCGCTGAACCAACACCAAAATAACCTCCTAATTGTCAATTTTTTTTTGTGTGTACAATCTACCTCTTAAACTATCTATTTGATTCTCCCTATTAATTCTTTCCTTAGAAAACCTAACAATTGCTTTGACATGACTGTTAAGAAGCCGTTAAATGCCTCGTTGGCCCCTAACTGGCAATCACACGATGCCTATCTATCTCGTGCAAAACAGGGTTCTATACTTTTTGCGGAAACACATGTAAATAAAAATAAACTGCTTAAGCAAGAATTGGGCCAACAAAGGATACCACTGCCACTTCTTAAGACATAAGGAGCTCACATTGATCTCACATCATCTAACGGTTTATGTGAAATGGTTCTCATCCATTTGAAACAAGCAACAATTCTTCCTTGCAAAAACACACAACGCAGCAAACCAGCAGGAAGCCAAATCCCACACACCTTAAAGATTAATATTTAAATAAGAACTCAGATCCTTGGCCAACTTAAAGAACAATCCTACTCCCATTTTCTAGATCACCCACTCTGACACTTGCAGTTATCAAAGTCTAATTCAAACTTTCTTTACACGGACCAGACTTCAAATACGCTTGAAATCTGCTCCGATTTCATTCATGCTCGAAATCAAAACATACTTTACCGTTTAATGTCTCAATGAGAAAATTTTCCTTCAGAGGTTGCAGAAATTTTCTTGCTTTCTTCAGTTGAAGGTTCGCGATTGCAAATTAAGTTATGAAGTTCTTGATCCAGAAAAGGTGCACTCATTTGTTCTTTTCGCCCTTCATACTTAAGCAAACCCTAACAAAGATACTCCAAATGAATCTTCCTTGTTCCAAAGCTGACGACGAAAAACATATTCTATTACCCTAATCTATTCTCCTGTTCTCTATTTGATAACTTCGTTTCTCCTTCGGTTTTTTTTGGCCAATCTTTAGTCAGTTCATTCCGGAGAAATGCATAGCGAGAAACCCTAGAACTAAGATTCTCATAAAACATTAGTAATCTTTGACGCGCCCGCAAGGGTACACTCAGCGTAAGCCCCACGGAAAAAAAAAGGGGAAATTCAATTGCCATAGCACGTGAAGAAACATCCCTTGGTTTGTGTGCAAATTGCTTCCTCTGGTTTCAAAAAATTCAATAAGCGTTAGGCTTTAAACCGCCCCCGCCCCCCCCCCAAGTCTATATCCACGAAAAATTTCACTTTTGATCTTGCCAACTTGCTTGGTTATGGTAGCAATATTGAAACAAGAGTTTTGACACTTAGAACAAGGTACAAAAAGGAAATAATACGAACATATTCGGAAGTGGGTAATTGTTTTCGTGTCGGTAGTGCAGATGGAAAAGAAACTCTCGAAAATAAAATCACATAACTAAAAAGTATGGACATTATTAAAATAAATATTAACAATATCACGAGTGCATTGAATAAAAAAATTGGATGAGGGGAAAGGGCACATTTCATCCATATTGCGTTGTTTTTAATGTAATTTTTAAATTAGTAATTTGTATAAAAGTCTGAATTTGTAGAGGTTCTCCAAATAGACTCACTCTATGGACAATTTCAGCCGATTGAAGCTGAGGTGTAGATCAGTGTTGACCAAAAGCCTAATGTTGAAGTATTCAGTGTTATCGTGACATAAAAGTTATCGATAACCTACAAGTATTTGGTAAATTAATTAGGGAAACGTGGGTAAGTCCTAGAAATAAAAGTTGGTATACTTTTAAGAGGCTTGGTAAAAAAGTTGCTGTGTTAAGGGAAATAGATGGCCACGAGAAAAAATTGCCACATCACCTAGGGATGAGCATGGTTTTGGAGTAGAATCAAGAATCGAAGAAAATGACTAATGAGAACTTATCCGATTTCAAGTTCCAAAGTATATAAGGTAGATTCCAAGTTCCAAAATTTAAGGAACTTGTTTCAACAAGCAAGTTTTAGGTTCTAAATAGGTGGAAATTGGAATCTAGATTCTAGAACTTGACACAAATTTTTGTGTTTTTTTGGATGTACGTTTTTGCATGCTCTTGCGTTAGTCCATGGCATTTGATAATTAGTGTATAATTTAGAACCACTAATCTAAACTTTCATTTTATGACTGACACTTTTACTTTGTTAAATATTTCATATTTTTCGCGTGTCTAAATATAAATTATGGTAAATGGATTGTAGCAACAAGTGATGGTTATTGAATGTAATGATTTACTACAATTGTTCAATTAATAATACAAATGGAACCTTAGTAGAATCTGGAACCGACCTTGAAACCTGTGATATAATAAGTTCCAAGTTTTAGGGTACGCAGGGTAGGTTCCAAGTTCCAAAAAATAATAAACCTCCATGCTCCAAATGGAACCTGTATGGAATCTGATAAGAACTTGAAACCACTCACCCCTAATGCCATCATCGAGCATGCCGTGTAGGGTGAGGCATGGGACACGACATATTTTGTGCGGGGCAATGTTGCCCTGCCCTACCAGAATTGAAAATTCCAGCAATAATTTTTCAAGAAATTGGTTAATATATCCCTGTTTTGACATATATTTACGCAAAATTCACGAAATGAAGACTTGCAAATTTCTAAACCTAACATCAACCACTCATAACATAAAAGTAGCAGAAGATTTTTTTTTATCAGTTCTTACAATTTAGTAGTAGAAGAGATATGGATATGTTAAACGTAGAGATAAATCATTTTAATGCTGGGGTAGTTTGCTTTATTGTAATGAAGCAATGTAAAGTCAAATGGAAATTTATTCAAATAATAAAGCAATGTAGCGAAGGCCAGTTCAATGTATTAAGAGAAAGATTGTTCTCGCAGGTACAGTAAATCTGATAAGCGGCTATTCTTAAACAAAGATGATGGATTATAGGACATAATGTGATACCGCTAATCTAGTAGATTAAGTTAAAAGCCAGCTTGGGTTTAGGCCCAATACAAAGAAGCCATATTTCTCTTCGATGAGACCAACTACTAATTAATCAAGATTAGCTCAACAGCACTGCTAAGCATCATGACAGGAGCTCATGATATATCAGTACCGATTTATATGTCACTTGGACTAAGGTAATCATAAGGCATCGACCCTCGTACTAATGATAGTTAGTGGAGTAAGAATCATTAATTAAGTGCACACCTCTATCCAATTAAGCGCAAAATCTTGATGCATGTATTGCGATTGGCAAGAGTTCAACGAACTTAATCATCAGCACAAAAGTCAAAATTCCAAATAACATCATAGCGATCATTATGGCAAGCACGAGTGGACCGAATTCCTTCCTAGGGAGGAATGAAAATGATGAGAAGATGTTCAATGAATGTGCGTGATGAATCATATGAAACTACTGGTGCGTTTATTTTACAGAAATCCAAAAATTTGATAAATATTTTATTGAGAATGATTGTTTGTATTTATTAGAAATATTAGATGCTAGTGAGGCTCAAGTTTGCCTGCCTTTGATGAGCTCACCTCTTGCCTATGGTCGGGCGCTAGTCATTGGCCTAGGAAGAAGGAAAAAAAAAAAGAAAAAACAATAAAAATAATTAAAATTTTAAAAATTTTAAAATATTTTTATGAGAATGAAAATTTAATTAATCAAGGACTCAAGCCTGAGCACTGACGACCCATGCACGACCTTTGTGGACTAGAGCTCGAGCATTGAGGACCTAAGCTCAGGCACTAGGGAATCTAGCACAAGCACTAGGGGTTCGAGCCCATCCCTAATGGTCCCGAGTGTAGGCGTCGAGGTCCGGGCCCTAACATCATAGCGATCATTATGGCAAGCACGAGTGGACCGAATTCCTTCCTAGGAAGAATGGAAATAATGAGAAGATGTTCAATGAATCTGTGTGATGAATCATATGAAACTACGAGTGCATTTATTTTATGGAAATCCAAAAATCTGATAAATATCTTATTGAGAATGATTGTTTGTATTTTTTAGAGAAATTAGAGGCTAGCGAGGCTTGAGTTTTCCGGCCTATGATGAGCTCACCTCTTGGCTATGGTCAGTCGTTGGCCATTCGTCGAGGAAGAAGGAAAAGGAAAAGGAAAGTAAAAAAAATAATTTTTTTTAATTTTTTTTATAAGAACGAAAATTTAATTAATCAAAGATGCAAGCTCGAGCATTGACAACCTACTTGCACACGGCCTTTGTGGACCAGAGCTCAAGTGTCGAGGACCTGAGATCAGGCGCCAAGGAATCTAGCACGAGCACTAGGGGTTCAGGCCTGGCCTCAATGGTCTCGAGCATAGGCGCCAAGGTTCGGGCCCAGTCGCTGGAGACCTAGCCCTAAACACTAGTGCCCAAGTATGGAGTTTTAGATCCAAGCATCAATATTTAGTCATATTTTAGAAAACATTATGCGACTTTTCAAAGAGGGAATCATTTTCCTAATTTTAAGGGTAGGTTTTTCATTGATTAGGAAAATATTTTCTGTTGACTCATTTTTCTAAGCAAACCAAATGTCAGAAAATGAGAAATTGTTTTCTTGAAAAATTTTTCCACGAAATAAATAGAGCCTTAGTAGGGGTCCATGCCTAAACATTTTCATTGATGATGATAATATATTTTTCACTAGTTAATTTTCATAAGTGAAATGAGTAATCATTTTTTGAAAAATATTTTTATGTACTCTTTTCACTGAATTGAGTCATTGTTTTTCTTAAATGTAAGTAATTAGATACTACGGTTTGTCAGAAACATACAAAAGGCAATTCAATTACATGAGATAAGTGAGCTTTACCAAATAATCCTCATACCTCATCTTCGAGTAATCATATCCACAACCTCATATCGGGGGCTGGCTTTTAGTCGTGAATGAAATCACAGATCAGAAGACATTTGTTAACATAGAGATTCAATTCAGGTCAAGGATCAACCCTCTTCCCGAATCCAAACAAAATCTCGCAGGCCTTTCGCTTCCAACTCCCCGCACATCACAGACAAAGAAATCCCCCGGCATCGATTGTTTGGGGGCCCTCTGTTTGCTTAAGAGCCGGGTAACCCTAAAGCAAGCTTTGATAGAGTAATGGCCAAATGTCATTAACATGCCCTCTCTCGATACATTGTTTCTGTCACAGTCTATAATTACTGAGGTGACCTGGTGTTCCTTTATCTATCAGAGGTGTGGCATCGGGGTGTAGCTTTCTCTCATAATGGGCGTAATTGACTTCAAGCCCCTCACATTATTTCCTGTATTACTTATTAGACAGTCCAACCTAGTCGGATTAAAAGTGACTTGTGAAATTTGATTAACGAAGATGGATAAATATGCGAAAAGGATAACACATGCCTTTGATATCAAGTTAGGAAGTTCAATCCAAAAATTTAAATTATTTAATTGAGAGAGACTACAAAAATTATCGTCAATCGATGTGAGATATTTCCAACACTACTAAAAAGTTGGAGATATGACCATCTAGATCCAAACCATGGATCCAGATCATGTAGCCCTCTACTTGTCTCACAGGTGATTCTTCTCTGGATTACGAGTTGGGTTGTCATTTTATTGTATGCATATCGTCACTCAAGCCCCACTTGTAAAAAATTAACGCTGGTGTATCAAATAATTTTCATTTAATCTTTTAGCAAAGGACATAGAGGAGACATTGTCACTGACTCACTACCGTAGAAAACCATAGAAATGCAATGTAGTTTAGACTAGATGAATGAAAAAATTGTACCCAAAAAGGGTGTAATAAATGGGGCCAAACCCACAAAAAATTACAAGATGATGCATACGTGTCACATCTACCTTAAATTAGTTTCATGTAGCAAAAAATTTAAAATTGGTATACTTGCGCCACATTTGCACCAAATTGATTTTCGTGTCACAAATAGCCAAAATAGGTACACTTGTTTCTCATTAACAAATTATCTTTCGTATCACAAATAAGCCAAACTAGTACACGGAAATTATTTTAGGATATTGGATGGAAGTTAAAAGTTAGATTCCTCATATGTGTACCATTTTGAGATTTTTTTGTGATAAAAATATGGGGTAAATATGGTATACCTTGAGATTTTTTACAACACGAAAATAGGTCAGGATAAACAGGATATGAGTGTGCTACTTTTGAAATTTTTGATAATATTAACCCTAATCAATCAATTAAAACAGGAATAAGTTTTTCGCATAAAAAAAGGACATGAAGAGGAGGATGCCTCTGGAATTTTCAACCACAGAAATGCCGAATCAAGTATAGTAATATCATATATCATATTTGTTTTATTATAATATAAATTTTCAAGCCAAAAAAGTTATTATAATATTATAAAATGTATTCACATAATAAACAATGATATTTAGATACTACGAGTTAGTTTGGTACAAATATAGCTGTGTCGTGGTTATATTGTGCTACGTCGAAGCACATATGTTTGGCGACACTCTTTTTAAAAACATGTGCTGGTTAATGCGTTTGGCAAAAGCTATTACAAAACTATTATGGTTATCAATACAATGAAAAAGACCTATATCATTGTAGTAGAGTTGTCACCAACCCTTATCATTAGAATTTTTGTAATATACTATTTCCACCATATTATGATGATGATGATGATGATGATGATGATGATGATGATGATGATGATGATGATGATGATGATGATGATGATGATTTATTATTATTATTATTATTATGTTGTTGTTGTCGTCGTTGTTGTTGTTTTTATTGTTATTATTTCATGTTTTTGTATTTTTATAGTCATTGCTATTATTAAACTTACATAGTAATGTTATGAGTTTATGTTATATTTGTAGAAAAAAGTTGTAACTTTAATTCTAGGTTAAATAGTGATGATATTGGAAATATCTATAATGTTAATAATAATTATTGTTAAATGTGATTATTAGTAGTTTCATTATTATGATTAATATTTATGCTTTTACTTCTGTTTATGTTCTCATGGAATGTATGGTTGTTTTAGAAGTTATTGCATCTCAAAGATACTATAGGCAACTTTGTGGAAACTATTGCGAAAGTACATCTATTGCCAAAGTATTGCAACCGTATGATTTTACTCGTCTTTATTGACACAAAAAAATGACAGACTTTTAGTTATTATCGACAAATCGACAAATGACAGACTTTTAGTTATTATCGACAAATGACAGACTTAAGTGATGAGAGCGGAGTTTTGATCGTTACAAGAGTCATCAATAAATTGAATAATCAACTACTTGGAGGAAGTCGACAACTCACTAGTAAAGTCATCAACAATAGACATCACAAGTTATCGACAACTCGCTAGTGAAGTCATTGACTGGAACCTTTACTAGTTGACAAGATCATCTACACTGGCATGTAATTGTCAAGGTAATGGAGTCAATGCAACCATCTACTCAATTGTATTTTTAACCATCCCTCGTAGGTAATAAACGCCCAGGTGTACTCTTTGTAAACCCACCCCCAATCAATTACAGAAATCAATGTTCTTCTGCAAATTTATCTTTATCTCCCGCAATTTACATCGTTGGCAACTATTGTTCCTAGTGCCTGGACCTTTAAATACCTCGTCTTTTACTCTCTCATCCAAAACAAAAGACCTTTCACAACCTTCATTAGTTCATATCTATCCATCCATATTTTAAAAGGTGTTCTATCAAGTTTTCGGTGAAATGTCTTTTTAGCACACATTGAGACACATTTCGCTAATTCGAGAAGAGTACGATAACAAGAGCCAGATTTAACAAGAGTTCGATAATGTTGTGGCAACAACAATCCAATGCCACAAATTGGTGACAAGTTGTTGCACAATCTGAATCTTTAGCGGTAGAGAGAGTGGAGAAAGGAAATCGATGCAAAGAACAATCTTTCAAGGCATCAAACTAGAGCAGTTAATGAATATTGCTCCAAATTCCAACATGGTGTTGATCATAAGAAGATTGCTCGAAAAATAGGCAAATAATAGGACTAATTACATCATGAGCCATATGTCAAATGTGATTGAGCCAATAGTCATCAATGATGTAGATGATGCTATGTCAATGCCAAGTTCGTCCAATCAATTACCAGTATTCCAAGTCAATCCAATGTTAGTAGGGTATGCCCCCAATTACTCTACTTTTAATAATGGAAACAATGTTGGTCGAAATAATCAAATTTGTAGTAAAAATTTGGTAAACCAAACTGGTCAACAGATTAGTTATAACGAATATAGAAATCTCAAGGCCAAGCAGTTGTCTTGCCATCACCTATGTAAATATTGTTATTATACCTCATTTCCCCATTAAAGTTAACATAAATAATCTGGAAAGACCAACATCACCATCTAATGTGCAATATGAGCAGCTGTTTTCTCAATTAAACTCAATATAGTCTGCTAAAGAAGGTTGGCAACACTTAAGTTGGGATAGGGGGTGTTATAAGACCTATACACGGGAAACCTTATCACGAATGGATGGATAATCAACAATTTCCAAAGAATTTAGAATCCCCAACTTCGCTATCTTCACTGGCGAAGATGAACAATCAACCAACGAATACATCAGTCGATTTATAGCTTAATGTAGGGAGGCAAGAACAAATGAATTCTTAAAACTTTGGTTGTTTCCTGTGTTTTTATCAAGAATTTCCTTTACATAGTAGCCAACTTACCACCCAATTCAGTATATAATTTGGCATAAGTAGAAAGGCAATATCATTCTCGACTCTATAAAACGATACTTGAAGTATTGCTTATTTGGCCAGATTTCACCAATAAAGTCATGACTTGATTGATCGGTTTGTTGCTCAATTTAAAAATGCTAGAAATAAATGTCTTACTTTACTCTCAGAAAAATAATTCACAAATTTTGTTTTCAATGAATTAAAATTCAATTTGGAAGAAAGATTTGAAGGTCAAGACTTTGTCGATTTATTTCAATTGGTGACAATAAAGTCTAAGTATGGGCAATTACTTATAAACAAAGATAAATGACCACATAAAGACATTACATGAGATGTGGTTTTAATGGAAAAATATGAGTCAAAAGACAAATCTGAAATAAAAAAATTGCAATAGCTATGAAAAAATGGAGGAAAATTACTAAAAAAGTTCTAAACTCATTGCACTTTTACTAATTCAGTCTTAAATCTTTCAATTGTGTAGATCTTAAACATTTTTGTGTTTTGTCAATTAAGTTCATCCGACCTATTTTGGCTGTAAATCACTGACATGAATGTCAATTGTCTTACGTGACATGATTGGTTACGTGACATGATTGGCTCTGATGCGAATTTTTTTTAATTATATTTAAAAATTTACAAAATCTTTATTATTTTTTCTTTTCTTTTTCTTATTTACTTTTACTTTTTATTGTGATCGTCGGTGAGGGTCATCGAGCCCTCACCAGCCACAAGCGAAGGTCGGGGTGAGGGCCACCCTCGCCCAGCCTAGCTCAAATCTAGGTAGGGTAATCATGGCCGTGAGCCTTGCCTAGATATGGGCAACATAGCCTTCACTCATGGTTGGCAAGGTTGGCCTTGCCCATAGCCACAATGGTCTTACCTAGATCTGAGGAAGGGTTGCAATGCCTTAACGGGCCACAGTAAAAAGAAGAAAAAAGAGAAGAAAAGAAAAGATAATAATAATAAAATTCAAAAGAATATATATATTTTTAAATTTAACTTCAGCATTAATTATGCCACGTAAGATAGCTAGCGTCCACATAAGATAGCTAGATGAACTCATGCGGCAAAACATGAAAATGTTTAATACTCCATTGACATAATTAAAAGGTTTATGATAAAATTAATATAAGTGCAGTAAGTTTATGACTATTTGGTCATCTTTCCCAAAAACAGTGCTTTACAAGCCTTATATGTTGATGATTCAAAATGATGTAATTTATAAAAATTGAGTAGTTGATGAATTATTCAATTCTTTTAAAGGGGACATATGTTGACACCAAAAGATGACCAACTTTTAGTTATTTTTAATTAGTGACAAATTTAATCAATGAGAGCATAGTTAGGTCATTATAGGAGTCATCAATAAACAAGACAGTAGACAACTCGAAAGGAGTTGGCATTTCAGTGAGCTCATTGACAACAAACATCACAAATTATCAATGAAAGCCTTCACCTAGATCATCTTCACCACCATGTAACTGTCAAGGTAGTGGAGTCGACGCAACTAACAAGGTAGTGGAGTTGTAACCATCAGGGTGGTGCCGTCAAGGCAGTGGAGTCGATATAACCATTTATGTAATCATCAAGGAAGTGGAGTCGATGCAATTGTTTGTGTGATTGTTACTTTTGGGTTATAAATACCCTAATATTGTGATTTACCAAACAATGGATATGATATAAAAAATATCCTAGGATTTCATATCCTATCCTATCCATTCCTATCTCGATTAGAAATCCGAACGATCAAACGTAGCCTAAGTTTACTCTTTGTCAACTCACCCTCAATCAATTTCAGAACTTAACTTCTTTTGCAAATTTATCGTTAATTATATTTTCTTGGAAGTTACAACACTAGCAATGACTATTTCTAGTGCTCGTATTTTTAAATATCGAGTTAATACCACAAAAAATCTCAAATTGATACACATATGACAAATTTACTCAAAATTATTTTTTTATCATCAAAAGACCCAAATTGATATATTTGTAACAAATTTTTCTTCTGTTAGTGCTATTAAATTAGATTAATACCATGAAAAATCACAAACTTGTACATCTATGACAAATGAAAGGAAAAATCTCAAAATGGTACACCCATTAATTATCACATGTTATTTAACTCAATAATTTGATGGTAAAATTTAACGAAAATTAATGAAAGATAAATTTGTCATAGTTAACCGTAATTTGATTGGGGCAAATTTGTCACAGGTGTACTAATTAGAGTCTTTCACTTTATCAACCCTTAAATACCCCTGCACCTACTTTCCCATCCAAAATCAATAAATGGCCTTTACAACCTTTATTGATTTACAGCAATCCATCCACAAAACTACTTCATCGACTTTTGAGCGAAACAGTCTCGAAAGCCAAATATTTCACAGCTGTAGCACCAGCGGAAAAACCGTTCGAACGCACCCTACATCTCAAAATCATGCTAGTACCATTTTTTGGCCTACCAAAAAGATAAGGAGATGCAGTATTACGAGGATATCCAGATGACTTACCGAAAGCTTAGTAAGCCATGCACTGTAAATTTTCTCGAAAGCATATCTCCCAACACACATGATTGCTTACATGCCAGCTCTTAGTCTTAACATATTCTCATTTGATTATGCTTTTAAGCAAAAAGCAAAATCAAATGTATATTGAAAACAAGCGAAGAAAAACAAATCCTACAAAAGAAAGGTGAGAAACAAGTGGACATGATAAGAGTGGAATGTTAGTGGAAAGTGAAACATGCTAAGGATAATGGGAATTTTTATTATTATGTCTAAGGTTTTAGAACCTTAAGAATCATCCGTATCACCTTTACACTAACTTTTAAAAATATGTTTTTGTTTGCGACACCATGACTACGATCATGGCGCACGTGACGTGGCAGCTAAGTAGTCTCCAATGCCCCATTTTGTATTATTTAATCAATAACCAATTAATCTAATTAACCAATCAGAAGAGCTATGGAAATTTGGTCCCTTTCAACAGAGCAAAAGAGATCAGCAAAATCTCGACAATGTCTCAACTTTGCTTTCGAGGAGAGCCCTTTTGGTCGTATTCTCATTCGATCGCTCCAAAATTGTCAATCAAAAGCTGCACGAGATATGCTCTTTGTACTAACATTAATGATGTAATCACGTTTTGGCCTAACTTTGGTCTTTGTTTTCCACTGGTTTGTCTCCTTCGATATAACATTTAGCTGATTTTTTAGAATTTTTACAAGATGGGTGTTGGGTTCCCACTTGATTTTTTAATTTTTAATTCTTGAAAACTTTATAAGCTGGATGCAATATGTGTTAGACCAAACCAAATCATTTCTCTAGGAAGGAGCTGAAGGGTCTTCACCCCGAGAGGGCAGCAAGAAATGCATTTGATATGATCGTGTTATTGGAAAGGTTGTGAATTGCAATACTTATTGGGGTACACATTTTGACAAAGAATTCTTGGTAATGTTTCATTTGTCCTTGGACTCATTTCGGACGAAATAAGATAGACGTAGTTGTCTCTCAACCACAAGTGAAAGCTTAATATTTCAGGAAAAGGAAAAAAAAAAAGAATTAAGTCAATATGCCACTTTATAATTGCTAACGAGATGATATTGAATTTCTACGATGAAAAATTTTGAGGCAATTGTCAACTATCCAAAAAGCTTAGTCTTAGATGAATATGAGGTTTAATGATTAATTATTTTCATATTCATTGTGCGCGTAGGCCAAATTTTGGCCCAAGACTAAATGGGAATTATATAATAAGAGAGGCGACAAGATATCTGTGATGTAGTATTTATGCATTATAAGGTTCTGATTTCTTCTTAGGATGTCCAATGCAAAAGTCCAAACCAATAGATGAGTGCAAATACACACACACACACACACACACACACACACACACACACACACACACACACACATATATATAAATGCGATGTGGGATATTCTAACAAAAATAATCAAGAACCAGCAGAATTAAAATGCGAACTGACATAATACATTTGGATATAGAAAAGCTCGGGAGGATAAATCTCACTTCTTCTTTTTTGTTGGAAAAGGAGGCCCAAGCAAGGTCGATTGCCTTCATACAATTAAAATGTCTGCAAATCAAAAATTAT
Source organism: Eucalyptus pauciflora (assembly GCA_007663325.1). Taxonomy (NCBI): domain Eukaryota; kingdom Viridiplantae; phylum Streptophyta; class Magnoliopsida; order Myrtales; family Myrtaceae; genus Eucalyptus; species Eucalyptus pauciflora. Next base: position 5,916,633 of record VMYD01000386.1, read on the forward strand.
TTTTTGAACATTAGGAATTGCACATACAACACTTATATATCAATAATAGACTGCAGTCTAACTAATATCTTGTAATTAATATCTTTTGACTTTGAAGATCCTAATGTAATGGTCATGGTCGTATTGGGTTTCTTATTCCACAATCCATCATATCAGATGATTTTTTTTATCGCCCAATATTGCTCAGTTCAAAAACTATTTTCATCTTTTAGTGGGAGGTTGATTAAGAGATTCGACCAATGGATTTCGATTTTTATGGGATAGATTTAGCGAATTTGAAAATATTGAATAAGTCTTGTAATTTACTAACCTTTTTCGTTACTCAAATATCCATTTGGGACGAATGATTTTACGTCTCACTATGCATCGATGCAACACATATCGGTCATCCAAATTGACTCAAAAGCGCATTTGACCGCTTAACCAAAAAAAAAAGAAGAAGAAAAAAAAGAGGCACATATTTTACGGCTAATTACAACTTACATGAAAAACTGAGAACCCACGTTACACAAGTGAGGTGGAATAATCCTACACCTACTTTGGCTTTTTAGGTTTGCTTCTTCGTTTGTTTTGCCATGTTGCTCGTCACTTTTTCCCTACTTCCTTCCACTTTACCTTCTTTATTTGTACTAACTAGTCAAATAGATCTTACCAACTAGGGATGAGTAACAGGGCCAATTCACACGGGGATAAAGTATTTTCCGAAGTAAAAAATTGGGGAGCTGGTCATGAAATCTACACGAGAATCGGTTTTGAACGTTTTCAAACTTTTTTTTTTATAATTTTTTTGAAAAAGATAGGGATGTTGGAGATAGATTTGAACCTAGAAAACCCAAGAAATGCATTAATGACTTAAAACACTATACTACAGATTAGTTGCATGATATGTCTTCCTAAAATAAAAATAATTATATTGCTTAAAGTTAGATATGGGTCTAGGGTCGACTTTGTAATTGGCTAGAAATCAATTGAATCAATTTCAAGCTGATTTCTAAGGGAATCGTTTGATTACTAGTTTCTGAAAATTGAAATCGTATTTTGACGGGTTAGGTTCCAAGTTTTTAGTTTGGAACTTACTTATTCTAAATTCAATCACTGCTGCTATTATTAGTCTATAAACAAACGAAGGAAGTAAATAAAATGACTACTTCAATAAACATTGGATTTCACAGCCTCGTTAAAGATACAAGTCAAAAAGCAGTAATCTAATAATCTAATTGTTAATATCTGATGAAGTGCATCATGTGTGAAAAAGCAAATTCTCACTACCCCAGCCATCAGATGCCCAGCAACAAAAGCTAACCACCTGATAATTTGCACAAACTGGGCTGGTTGGCCTGAAAGCCATCATCATCATCATCACAGAATATTTTATTCGATGAAATTATTGTTCCATCTTCTGGTGCTGAGTTAGTGCTGGGATCTAGGGCTCCAAAGGCCACATAGCTAGACAAAATGCATAGGCACACTTTTGGCTAAAAAAGCTTGTGCAAATCACATGGCAATACAATATACAGACCCCATAATTGCTCGATTTGAAATTTGAGAACCGACGACAGAAAAAAAAAGGATGACAAAATCATCTTCTTTATATGAAAAATTTCACTTGCCAATGAAGAAAAAAAGATTTGCAGGCTGACTAGGAATGAAGGCTCTTGGCATAATTGCTCTAGCTGCTTCACCACATAGTATAAAATAATGCATATGGACTGCTAAAGCCAAGAACCCCGGGCACACCATCATTATGTGCGTAGTTTTATTATATTCCAAACAGGACTTAAAGCCGCCATATCCGCTTAAAAATCAGCTTTGTCATTAGAGATTACACCAAATTTTGGGCACTCAACAATTCAATTATGAGGTACTAAACATTAACTTTGTCAAAATGGGTCGTGTTATAGAGGAGAAAATCATCTATGGAATACGCCAGAACCTGGTCTTCCAAACATGTACATATCCTAGAAAAGCTTGAAAGATAAATAAGTTGCAAGATCTATGTGATCTTAGCAGAGAGGATTTGGTTATAAATGGTGGACATACTCATCTGGAAAATGGAGCCTCACTTGATATTCGCCCGAAAAATATCTAAAGCAGATTTTTGCACCTAAGTAGTTAGACCTTATTAACGAGTACACCTGGGTGTGTCAGGCCTACATCGAGCCTAAAGACCTTTGCCCAACCCCACAAGCACAAATAGTTCTAATTTTTTTTAGATTTTTATTAAAAATCGACCGGGTCTAGCCAAGCCATCTCGAGAGGCTAGCAGTGAAACATTTATGCCTTCAGTTTGAAAGGGACCAACTGGCTAAATGACTCTAGATTGAGGGGGCTAACTCACAATGCGATTTGTTTGCACGACACGATACGCAATTAAACAGGTTTGGATTAGACCCATTTGCAACACGATTAAAAACGTGTCTTACACAAATATACTCATTTAGCTTATTTAGACACATGTTAACGGGACATTTGTTTCAACATGTCACTATTGAAGACGCCTGGTGCTAATATTTAAAATGCTTTCTATCCGTAAAAGTTTATAAAACTAACACACATGTTAAACATAAACATGGTTAGGAAATAGGTCGTCAAAAATAAGGAAAAACTAGCTCAATAATACATTTTGATTTAATGCATAGTTAAATTGCTCATTGTTTGTAGATGTATTATCATGTCAACACAAATTATCATGTAGGAATTTGTTTTACGTATTTATTTTATATGCATTTTAAAGTACATCTATAGACCTCACACTTATAAATCGACCACCCCTTCCACAATCAATGTATGACAGCCTCAACAATTCACATATCAAGCCTAAGTTGGAATAGGAACAACCCGTAACTCTCCCATATAGTTGCTAGGTCTTGATTTGTTGGCAATTGGACCTTGAAACATTGATCTTGGGCCTCTCTCGCTTTAAAAGCTAACTCAAAATGCAAGACTTTTATTCACATTTATAAACAAAATCAACCCCTTTCACAACTAATATAAGAAGGCTTCAACAAGATGTAAGGTCAATAGTCAACAAAATAACACATTTGGTAATTATTTTACTTGTGACATGTCACATAAGATAACATGCTTTATTAGATGTGTCGTACTAATGTTGAGGCAATTCAACACGTTCATTAAATTTGTCATGTTTAAGTTAAAAGTACCCTTGTTATACCCTTTTTTGGATGCATCACAATTGAGGCGGCACGAATTGCTAACTCAAATTGCATATAGTTAATAAGATTTCAACATTAGATGTCTAGATCTTAAGTTGGAATTCTCTCGGTGCCTTAATCAACTGTAGCAACCCAAATGGGTTGGTAAAGTCAACACTTCAAGTACACTAAATAATCAGTTTGGTCTTGAATATGTCACTGAGTCATGTAGAGCCACGAGATCTCGAGCTTTAGTGAAGGGAATCATGTCTGGAACTCGTCCGAGCTTTTCTCTTCCCTCCATCCCATTATGCCCGCGCATATAAATCACTCAATCTTTTCATCCTAAACACAGTTCACTCCATATTACACTTGGAATTCCACCCCTCAGGCCATCACTCTCGGCGGCGACAAGCTAGGACGGACAAGACCTATACTAATTAGATATTTTGATACCTATACTAATTAGATATTTTGATACGCGTCTCTCCTTCGAAACTTTTATTGGGCAGAAAAGGAAGTCCGTCTGAAAATCTTCTCTGCCAGCTGCATGTACTATACTAATTTTTGTTGTCTCTCCCTACCAAACTTCAGCAGATAATCAAATTAGAACGAACATATGCGGACTTTCAGGAGGACTAGAGCCAAGATAAATCATATTCAAAACCCGATTAGAGTAATTTAAGTACATTTGCCAAACAATTCCAGTAAAATGGGTTACGAGATCTGACAGCTAAACGTTTGTAAAAGTGACAAGTTCGATGGAGCACACATTATGCGGAGAACCAAACATGGGCCAACTACACAAAAGCAATAATGTATGTAGTAAGATGCAAAAGTCAAAATCATTACCATCAAAAGTTGACCCCCACTGCCCTGAAAAAGCACAGCACCCACAAATTCCCACACAGACGCAATAATTGGGGGGGACTGGGGAGCTGAAATCAATGAGAACATTTATATATTAGGAAAAGAAAGAAGCAAAGATGTCTTGTTGAAGTCTACGTATACCTGACAAGAACATAGTTTCACCCCCAACATATGATGTGGATTTCCACAACCAGCCCTCCTTTTCTAATGCTCAAAAAGCTGTGCAGGCATATAATAAACGAATAAAGAAATAACAATGCGGCGTGCTAGATCTTTACGCTCATCTACGGAATTGACGCATTAAGTGACGTGAGAACTCAAAAGAATTCTCAATTAAATAATCAGTTAGCATATTGATATCGTAGATCGATTCAAGCACTACCTAACCGTTTTCGGGAAAAAAAGAAAAAAGAAAATAAGGCCCAGCACAATTTTGGGGGGAGACCCAGTGTTGGAATCTGACTTTCCCAATACAAACCAAATTTGATAGGTCAGAGCTTGTTAGTGTTCCTCCCATTCAAACTGTACTGTCTTTGTCCACCTCCACAGATGTACCCCCAGGCCCCTACAAAGCTCAAACACCATTTAGAAGCTCCTATACATATACATACATATATCTATCTATCTATCTATCTATCTATCTATATATATATATATATATATAATTCCGGTCGTTGACATTATAGACAGAACCACACGAACCATGCACCCCTATGTAACTCGATGTGAGACTGCTAACTCGTAAGCGTTTTGTACTGCCAATAGGGCTTGGGATCTAACTTCTGTGGTATGCATCGCCAACCCAGAGGACAAAACCAAAGCCAAAATCACGTGGGCTTATGTGACTCGGATGCATGCTACACCTGACTTTGACAACACGTTAGAGTGAGCCTATTTTGACCATTTGCTGAGAAGGGTTTCCAGAGATTTGGCGCCCCTACCCAGAACACAAAACGAGCGGTCTTTTGTGCGACGCTGAACATCCTAGTGGTCCATTCTAGCGAAAGCCAGGAACCAATGCCACAGTGAAATCGGTGATCCTTTTCAAAAGTCTTTAAGTTTTAGCTTCGTAGGTTGCCATCAGAGAATTGATTCTCAAAGAAAGTGACAGGTTCCCAAGGAGATATAGGCCCTGCCAAATTGCCATTCAAAGCCAGACCTCGTGACAATCACGTGGACCAGGACCCCACACTGTTCTGTGTTTCCTCTGCTCAGCCAGCAGAGGATGCTCTCTGAACCAAAGATCTTATCAGGGACGAGAATGTTTGGCACAGCATTCCACACATGATGCAACAAGTTCACCTAAACCGACGAAGTTTAGTTTTTTTATAGAATTTAATAATATCCACATGTTTAGTCAAAAGAAGCTTGAAAAAGCAGGAGTTTCGTTACCAAATCCTTTTTGGGTGGAACAAAGAGATATCTTGATGGGTAGAGCTGGGAAATCCCATAGATAGACTGATTTTACAGTAAGGAAAAAAGTGCTAAGATCTATTTTCTAAAATTTGAGGATAGAAACGTTTGGTAAATCATAATTATGGTCCCCACTAAAGCCCCTCATTTTGTAGGTGATTTCCTACATTAAACACACCAAGTAAGCCTCGTGAGAGACCACAAAATGTTCAGCCAAATGGACTCAGATCCTTGTGTGACGATGTAGGTCTGTGTGGTGGTTAGAGTATACATGCGGGGTGTACGATCAACCAGGCAAATAATCTTGTATTTAGGATGCTGTACGCGGAATTTTGGATTGCATCGTCCCTGGCCACGAGATTGATGGGGGTGTTTTCATGGGACAAATTCAGACTTATGAGGAAAAGGGTACTCCACATATATATTGATACATTATTCCTCATCCATCTAAAGATCCTTAAGAGTATCAGGAAAAGAAGCAACCGGAACTTCAGAATGGAACTCCCTTTTGAAAACAACATGACTAATTGGGTCCAATACAACTTTGACTCTACTTCAGAGAACCACAACACAGCACAAGACAATTGCAACACTGAGTTGCTTTGTAGGGGCCAGCCCGCCAATCACTCTCCAACAGAAAACTGGATCCTATGCCCCTTCAATCTGACGACACTTCTCAAGCACTAAGCAAGTTAAAGAGGAAATAAAGGAAAAAAAAGCACGCACGCACAAACACACACAGGTCAAGTACATGTAAAAGTATTGGAATTGAGTTTTTTGCTCCAAGTACGAAGCATCTTCTCATTTGGTAAATTAAGTACTAGTGCAAACTTTCACTTTGTTTCTCTGTCTCTCTTCTCTCTCTTTACGTCAATCTGAGACCAAAAAGAAAGTAAGAGAACCAAAAGAAGAAATTCCCAAGAGTTTGTGTACATAGTGTCCGTGTAGGCTGAGTCTATGGTCCCTATCAAACATCGTGCTTTTGGGTTTTTCAACGTTGGATCGAAAAGCACAAAATCACAACCGTCCAAGTTAAATATGTGACCGACCAAAAAAGAAAGTTAAATATGTGGAACGGCTGAGACCTGTTGCATTTCCATCCAACTGTAAAAGATTGTAAGGCGCATGGTGCCTCTCGAGACCATAGAATCACACCCTCATGTACCAAGTCACAAAGTGAATATACTTATGGACTATTGACCATGCAAGCCTAAAGCCTTCCCTTTATATTCTCCTCACTTCCTTTATCTCCCTGCGCACTTCTCACCCGTTTTCTCAAGCTCCTGCCTCAGACCAAGCAGCTCAACTCTCTCTCTCTCTCTCTCTCTCTCTCTATTATTAGACAAAGATGGCTTCAAACTCTTCAGCCTTCCTGAAAGAGAACTTTATACTTCACAGGATCATTCTAGTCTTGCTCCTAAGTTGCACACCAGATAGCACCAACCTTTCTTATGATTCTTCATCTTCTCAGGATAGTTCTCCTCTCTCGGTTCCTTCAGAACCTTTATCACTGAGAACGCTTCCCCTAGATGGACACTTCAATTTTGAGGACATCCAATACGCAGCAAAGGACTTTGGTGGTAGGTACCACAATCTACCTTTTGCAGTCCTCCATCCGAAATCAGTTTCTGATATCTCGTCGACCATAAAATACGTTTTCAAATTGGGGTCTGCTTCAGGGTTGACCGTTGCTGCTAGAGGCCACGGTCACTCCCTCCAAGGCCAGTCCCAAGCCCCCAATGGGGTGGTCATCCACATGGAATCGCTCCGATTGCCAAAGATGCAAGTTCACAATGGGGGGTCTCCCTATGTGGATGTTTCAGGTGGTGAGCGATGGATAAACATTCTGCACGAGACTCTCAAATATGGTCTCACACCGAAATCATGGACCGATTACCTGCATCTCACCGTGGGAGGCACTTTGACTAATGCCGGAATAGGCGGGCAAGCATTCCGGCACGGGCCTCAAATCGACAACATCTATGAGCTAGAAGTGGTCACAGGTACTTCTAATGAAACCTCTTGACTCCCTCCCCACAATCATGGACATAGCATTGCTCAGCAAATATAGAAAATAGGGAACAAGACATTCATGAAATATTGCAAGGGTGTTGCCCGTTTCACTATTATATAGAAAGGTTTATGATAGAGTCAGAGAGCAAGTATAGCAAGCATAAGACTGCCTGGAAATAGTTGGGGTTAAATTGGAGCGAGTTTTGGATCAAAGTAACAGCATTGATGATTATTGACTGCTGTGGTAACTTTACGCAGGAAAAGGAGAAGTGATTTCCTGTTCGGGGAAGCAAAACTCTGATCTCTTCCATGCCGTTTTAGGAGGTCTAGGACAATTTGGCATCATCACCAGGGCCAAAATATCTCTAGGACCCGCCCCAGAAAGGGTAAGAAATGTGTCTTGTTCCCCTCTTAAGTCTTCAATTATGCGATCCTAATTCAGTAGATGATCTGCCAAATTTTGCAGGTTAAGTGGATTAGAATGCTTTACCATGACTTCTCCATGTTCTCCAGGGATCAAGAGCATCTTATATCTCGCAAGATTACCTTCGACTACATTGAAGGATTTGTCAATATCAACAAAACAGGCATCCTCCATAAATGGAGATCTTCCTTCACACCGAGTGATCCACTTCAAGCCAGCCTGTTCAAATCCGAAGGGAAAGTCCTATATTGTCTTGAGGTGGCACTGTACTTCAATCCCCACGAATTCAATGTAATCAGCAAGGTAGGAACCCACCACAATGCTTGGTATATTACTTGTATGCCAAGCAACTGTTAGTTCCCGGAATGAAATATTCTAATCCTGTCGAATTGTGATGCAGAGAGTTGATGAGCTGCTTTCTGAACTGGGTTATATACGTTCGACGCTTTTCATGTCGGAGGTTTCTCTCGTGGAATTCCTGGACAGAGTGCACCTGTCTGAGATGAAACTCCGAGCAAAAGGATTATGGGATGTTCCACATCCATGGCTCAATCTTCTTGTTCCAAAAAGGAAGATTGGTGACTTTGCTAAAGAAGTCTTCGGCAATATTCTGACAGACAACAGCAATGGCCCTATCCTCATCTACCCAATGAACAAGTCAAAGTAACCATACGAAAATTCCAAACACTGCTACTATTTCTTCTCGAGTATCAAGATCTTAAATCTGCCTCTTTTCTCTGTCTTACAGATGGAACAACAAAACCTTCTTGGTCACCCCAGATGAAGATGTCTTCTACATGGTGGCATTCCTGCCGTCTGCAATGCCATCAGCTTCAGGAACAGAAAGCCTAGAACGCATTTTAGCCCAGAATGAGAGGATCAAAAGTTTCTGCTCCACAAGGCTTCCTGAAGTAAAGCAATACCTTTCCCATTATAGCACCCAAGAAGAATGGCAAACTCACTTCGGCCCTCAGTGGGAAGTGTTTGTCCAGAGGAAATTGGAGTATGACCCTCTGGCTATTCTTGCTCCAGGACAGGGAATCTTCCCAAGGACAAGCACCAAAAGGACAGTGGCCCGTGTACAAGTCACGTAAAGTGAACACCGGGAGCATCTTCCAGACTCGTATTAACAGAATGTAAATTTAGATAAATCAATTTAGCTCACTCGCTCAGGCTCGATGGCAAGTGTAAAATAACTAGCAGACTCAGTTCTTTTTTTTTTTTTTTTCCGGTGGTAAGCAGCAATATCTAAAGATGCTATTGCCATTGTCTTGTTCCCGGAACAATTAATGGTTGGAACAAACGAAAAGGCAGATCAAGACAATGGAATTCCATAACAAGGTGCATTTCAAGTAATCCTTCTTAAGATAACCAAAGTGCCACATGTAAATACAAGAGCTTACTAAAGAAACAAGAAAACATAAGAACAAAATGGGGATCAAAGAAACTTTATCACCAGTTACTTATCACATGCCAGTATAGCTACTCTATTTTTTGAGCTTCTAATGTGTACCTTCGGTCCAGCCCAGACCTAGTCTTGATACATACCCTTGTGGTCCTTCGTAATCTCGGGCCTCGAGTAAGGCTCCTTCAAACTCTGTAGAATCACTTGCTACTGGGAGAAAGCTACTTATGTCGTCTCTTGCTCCAAGACCTCCAGCGCAAGCAACATCATCTGGACTTATCGGTGCTTCCATATTCACGTCCCTGGAAGTTTCAATATCCACTACGCGTGTACCCTGTGTTGCATCTTCCCCTTCTTTCTTATCCTTCGTGTTAAAAAGAATGGAATTTCCTGCAGAGCTATGGACATCGTTAGACACATCCTTCGCATGAAGTTCAGATTGAGTGGAACCGACTGTTTGTTCCATTTGACTGTTATCATTCTTCCCTGTACCAGGAAAAGTTCAATGATTTTCATTCAGTAATAAAGCACTAGATGGAAGTTACCACAGTGATATCCAGGCATAAAGAATAGAAGCAGCATGCAATCCAAGAAAAAGAGAAAAACTCGTAAAGTTTGAAACTCATGAAAGCATACACAATTTCTTTACCATTGATTTAATTCATAATTTCACCCCCAGTTAATTAGGAAACTGTGGCAGTGGTAACATTCATTTCTAAAGCTTGAGAATCTCAAGACAAATTTCTTTCCTTTACCAAGAAGTTGCATGACGCAAGTACGGCAATGTTATTGTAGCACAGCAGAGGGAATTTCTTACAACTAATGTAAAAACCACAAATGCCTTACAGTATACATTCTTCTCATGTATTCACCTTGTAGAAGTAGTTTAAATAGACTAGAATTTCTTCAACACGCTACCTTTAACTCTAAAGAAAATATACTCAACTGATCCTAACCACACATCCCATTACACATAGAGAACTATATGTCCAACTGTGCCACTACATCACCATATTTCTTGCGAAATTAGGTGGCAAACCTTTTCTTTTGTAGTCATGTCCAACCTATTTCCTTTGGAATCTAATCTGCTCGATCTAAGAAGGACACTAGACAAATTAACACGGAGATGAAAAATGCTACCAGGCCAATCCAAGAGAAGCAACGTGAGATAAAACTTGCATAACATGACACAGTTGTCTTTCTCCGTTTCTTCCTCTCCCTTTTTTGTGGTCTCAAGAGGGGCCCTGAAAATTTAACTAAAAGATGTTTTATTGAACCAAATAAAATCTCCCATCAACTAAACCAACTTCCCTATAACATTCAGGCTATATAGCCCATCCCCCCTGTATCCAACACTTCTACCGCTACTGTTTCTGGTTTACTTATGATATGTCATGTAATTCAATATAGTAATGGCTCCTTTTAATCTAGTTCGTAAAAACAAAAAAACAGAGCGAAAAAGAATTAAACCAACTGACAATGAGTGAAGCATGATATAATAAGCACCAAAGAAGAAAATGTCATAGCGCAAGTACTACATGGAGCATAAAGTGTGATTCATGAGTGCTGAAGTAGACAACTCTGAAGATAAAAAATTGAGTACTAATTTCGATAATTGGTCCACATATGTCTGGTCATCTTGTTACTAAGACAGCTTAAGAAAATAGGAGAAGAATAAGATGCATAATCTTACCGTGCAAAACTTCCTCCATGACTTGTAGATATATCGGAGCTAAAAGATCCTTGATGTCTTCCTCTTTCTCTTTGCACTGTTTCCCTCCAACAACTTCTATCCTAAAATGGCCCCAAAAAAAGGTCACCACAATAATTCCATGAATGCAAGAATTCAAGGACTATCCAATACTAGAAAGAAGATTCTGGTGACACATGACAGAAAATAGGCTGAAGGAGGAAGAAACAAATAATTGAAAGGGGCTTTTTGTATTTCTATAACTTGTTTCAATTACATGTACAAAGATCTTTATATAATACAAAGTAAGAATAATAAATAGAAAGAAAATATTCTAGATTGATCTAAAGAATCAATTCTTATTCCAGATTGATTCATTCAATCAACTGTAATCTTGGGCAGATATTGCATATCTTCCAACAACATAGAACTAGCCAGCAACTTGGGGAGGAACTTTCTTCTTCTCACTTTTTGCTCCTGAGTGTTTGTTGCTGCTCATATTTTACTATAAATCCTTACTTATAAATTGAACATGCCAGAGCTTGTCAATAATGCATTTGGGTTTGGATTTACAAATCCCTTCTTTCTAGGTGAAGACTTTCTAAAGCCTCGCCTCATGAGGCACCAAATAGTGATGAAAATTAAACACACAGAGAAGTATATAAAGAATACTGCTATTCCTTTTCTATACTTTTAGCTCTGAAGTGAGAATGTTCCTCTTTGATAGCTTACAATTGGGGCTCATGCTTTTCAGTGAATATCTTGGTAGAGGTCATATAATTTTCCATTGGCTTTTAACAAAGGGGAAAAGGCCAGGAACAGGCTCTAGACCTTTGTAAAGACACATTAATGAGATACCTAATCTGAATATATTAAAAAAAAATACAATCAAGAGCATCCAAGTGATCCATGTTGTCTATCACAGCAGCCCAAACAAAAGGACCCTGCAGTTTTCTCTCACAGAATCGGAATTTTTAACTATTCATAATTCCATTGTAAACAATGTTGGGAATACGGGAAAATCTACAAAAACCATCAGCTTTTTCCCGCCGCGACACTTTCCATACTCTAGTTTCAAAAACAAGCACTTTGCACCCTATCCTACACTCGCATCATCATATTTCAATAAAAGACTACAATTTGTACGCTGTTTTATAGAGTTTTGTCGTCCTTGGCTGCAGTCCTCTCGAAAACCTCCCATGTCTTGCCCTTTGTCTCATTTCTACCTCGTTCCTTTCTCCCAATTTGTTAATCTCTATTGTAGCTCGAGCACGAATGAGTCCCATTTCTGAGGACCAAAATGGAAAGACCGACCCGCTAACACAGGATCCAACAACAAAGCCTCCCTAATCATCCAGTTGCCGGAGGCTCAAGAGTACAGTAAGCTTCAAGCGTTCGATAATTATGCATAATGCACGAGAGAGGGACTAAAAGCGGTGGATGAAAATCCCACTAAACCATTCAAACTCAAAGGAAAGGAATGAATGTACAGGGGACGACCAAAACAAAACACAAACAATCGACCAAGTACATTGAACAAAACCCCAACTCCGCCATCACTCATAGAGTGTATGGGCCCGTGAATGATTTTTGCTATGGGAATCTCCCCAACTCCCGTGATCCGTAGCTCTCTCCTTTGGCTTTGACATTTCCAAGACGGCGCACACGTTAAGTTTGCCACCTTGTTAACAGAACAACTACACCGACCATCATCCCTTGCAGAGAAAGAACACGACGGAAGCGGAGCACACGCTCGAACAGCACGACTGAGGAAGAAAAGGAAGAGAGGACTGAACCATTGCTCGTTACCTGGGTGTTAGGAAGCAACTGGGAAGAGGAAGCGGAAGGCGCTGCGTTGCCGCTCGCCACCTTTCGGAGATGATGAGGTGGCTTCGTTGCACCTCGTGAAGGGGTCTTGTCTTCGTGCGAGATTTTGGGTCGATGGAGAAGAGAAAGATTAAAGAATGGAGGCGCGCGCGTGGCTCGTGCTCGTTCCGGCCACTTGTCCCCGGGCATTGACAAGGACAAGACCTGCGTCCGTTGCTACGCTGGTGCGCAATGATTGGGACGGGTGTCTTTCGGAAATGTTTGCCTGAAACCGTTCACATCTTTTACGACTAGGCGTGGTTCATAAAAATCAATGCGTGCGCGATTCAAAGTTCCCAATGTCTTCGCTAAGCCGCAGCTTTTCGAGGGTCGGCATCCCATGCCATTTGAGTTAGGAGTGATCGGGTCCAAGGTGGGTAGAGTCTAGATCCGGACCATTACTCGACTTTGTTTGTATTGGATCTTGTACCCGACCCATCATTTTTTCCAGTTCGGTTCCAGGGTTAACTCTGTTTCTACTGTAACTTGTCTTGTAATCTCCCGATATCACTTTGAATTTTATATTAATACGCGAAAAAAAAAAACGTAATCCTCATAATTTGTATCGAAACATTAAGAACTTGTAATAAATAAATACATGAACTTTTTGACTAAACGAAAAATTAAGGATCCACATGGTTAATTATAATAAATAAAATCATAAGGTAAAGAATTAGCAACAAACATGGGTCTAATATTAATCTTATTCTCACAACTACCACATGAAATTACTCATTTATGTAAGCATAACTCCTACAAAAGAAAAATTATGCGAGCCAATTCACGTGATACACAAGAATTTGGCGGTGACAAACATCGTTTGTCCGTCGAACAGTGCGAGAGGGAGCCGATGAGGGAGGGAAGTAAGTGAGGAAGAGGAACGACGAAGGAGGAGTGCCGTGTGTGTTTGAGAGAGCCAAGAGGAAAAACGACATGTGATTGCGGGAGTAAGAATAGAAATAAGGGGAAAAAAATAAGGTTTTAGATCTATACTTTTAAAATCGGTTCCCAAATAGTTCGGGAACCGATTCTTAGGGGGTAATCAATTGGACCCAGTTCCCGAACCGGTTTAAACCGGTTTCGAATTTTGGGAACCGGTTCTCGGACCGGTTTCAACGGGAACTGGTTTCTGACCCTGTTTTCCGGGTGGTCCGGTCCGGTTCCCGGGTATACCCGACCCTATAATGCATTTGAATTGACAAAAATTAATATCATCTATGAACTATTTAAGAAAAAAAATTAAGATACCTTAATGTGCATAATGTTTTTAGTGTACTAAATATTCCCCTACGTTTTATAATAAATGAAGAGATTTGATATATATTTTAGACTAATGAACTTAATAAATAGGTCACCAAGAAAGTGAGCTTTTGAAATAAGAGGGATAAAAATAGATAAGTTGTTATAAGATCGATGATGAAAAAGAGACTTTTTAGTTTTATACTATATCAGAGAATGTCATTTTTTCTTATTATAAGTAAGATAATTTTACACGAAACACATAAAACATTATAAGAATATTTGAGAATGCACTTTTCTTTAATACACTAAAAAAAAAAAACATGTGAAATGTTTGAATATGGTAACTTTCTAAATAGAAAAAGGAAAAATAGAAAATAATTGAGTGGGACAATCACATTAAAAGTTTGAGGGCATTTTTATCTTTTTAGTGTAAATAGGAGTGGATTTAGCCATTTATGGGTGAAAATAGTGGCGCCCTTATTCAAAATTTTGATAAAGTAATCAGAGGTTTTGAGAAAGAGTGACGATACACTCCCTAAAAAGGAAGATATATAATTGTCAATGATTTGATACAAATTCTATTATTCTTTACAAAAGACAAATTTCATACACTAAGTGCTTATTTGGTAGGGGTGCGCAAACCACTCGACCAAACCGCCTAAGAACTTATGGTTCCTAAGAGAACCAGTCTGGTTCTCGTTCCAATTTATTGGAATTAGTGGGTACCGGTCTAGTTCTCGGTTTTAAGTGTGGAACCAACCACCTGGATCGGATCAATAATATATAATATATATTTACTTTTTAATTTAAAAATGAAAAATCCTAAATCTCTAAGCTACTTACTAATATCTATGTTAGATAATTGTCTACTTTTGCCATGGCATTTTTCATAATATTTCTAGTTTTGAAGTTGAATATTTAGTGTAGAAAGTGGGAGAATTTCCATACCATGATTGAATCTTCCGAAATTTCTATATTCTCCATTGTAAATGCTCCTGTTTCTCTTAGTCCTCCTCTTGAACTCTGCACTTCCAATGTCTCTAAAATTGACTATCTTTATGAGGTTTCCTACCTTAATGAAGATAGCAAAATCTCCAAGACTCATCTTCCACTTATAAATCAATATTATGCTTTTGCTACACCATCCTCTTCTTTCTCTTTTATCTGTTCTATTAAGCAACTTATTAAGCATACTCCTAAGGAAGTTAGAGAGTATGTTTAGTCCTCGAAGTTCGACCAGCATCCTATTCTAGCTACTCAGCAGGAACATTTTGTCACCCTTTAGATCCCTTCTAATTTTCCATGCTAGTGGATACAACAAGGTTATACGCGCCTTCACTTTGGTGCCATTATACTTGCTTTATCCTTTCACGAAAGAAAGGGATTACCCATGGTCGTTCGAATGGCTCTCTTAGACACCCGTTTTTTGGACTACCGGCATCTTGCATTAGTACTATCTAAACCAACTTTAATGTAGGAACAATGTTTGTTACACTATTTCCAAATTTCAACATGGCTCTCTCGAATCCACGACTTCTCTCAGCCCTTAAGGTTTAGCTACAAATTACTGGAGAAGCTCAAACTCTACATTCTATTGTCGCTACCTTATATTACCATATGGTTTATTGGGTCCAGAATCATGCCATTGATCTCAACTTCCCTGGTTCAAAAGATGCCTTGTTCATCTAAGTGGATAATGACCAAACCTTTTATATCGATGTTCTTAGACAAATCCCTCAAGATCAGTTAGTTAAGTTACTCCTAGACACATGAGTAACTAACTATAAAAAAAATCCACCAAAACTCCAGGCTTATCCAATCCACAAAATCCCAATTTACCTAAAAGAAAGATGGCACGATTGTCATCAAATTTAGTAAGGAACAAGAAGAAACCATTTCTTCTATTTTTCAAACTATTTTTATGATATAACCCTATGTAGCTCATGTCCCAGCTGACGATAACCATTATTACAAAGATCCCCATATATGACATTGTTTTTGGGATCTCGATTGCCAGTGCTCGCTTTGCACAAATCCTCTAGATGAAGAAGAAGATGACAGACCATCCATAAGAAAGAAACGGTCAAAAGATAAATTTTGCTAGAGGTACCTTGACGGAGACCTCACTGTCGGACCTCTTAGTGAAGATAGAGGAAAATATCAACCCATGGTCTCATATGGACCACCTCGATCACACCCTCCTCCAAAAATCCCTAAACCATGTGAACCTCCTCCACCTCCTCAGTCGCCACCCATAAAGAAACCCTCGCCCCAAAAGCCAATTGTCTCACCATTCTATAAACCCATTTACAAATGGGTTAAAAAGAGTTAATTTCCTCTCCAAGACACCTCAGTCCTCATGTTCCTCAAAACTAGAACCACCACCGGTCCTTCCATCTATATGTATGTTCCAGTCTTCAAACTTTCCACCTTTGGAAAAATCTAATTCCAATGCCCCATTCCTAGCACTAGAAGAATTTACAGATATTCATAATCGATTTTGTCATATCCCTAAGGTCTTGAATCCTATAGATATTGAGGACCATGGTAGGCAAAAGAAAGTTACATCTTCTAAAGTTGCCCTATATTGGTAGTAAAAAAATGCATTGGCCAAGAATGATGTTCTCAAGACAATTGACACCAAGCTTTCAATTGTCCAAACTCATTTTGATCATGTTGACGAGAAGATTAATCAAACGGCTTTGGTCACAAATAAATTGCTTGAGACATTCTAGAAAAAACTTCAGCATATGGAATTTGAAAGATATGTCACTCATCATTATTTGGAAGATCAAATGGCTGACATGGAAAAAATTGAGAAGACAAATCAAGCTTCTATAGGATAGAAAATTTATTCCTTCTCGAGATCCATTTTCCTAGCCTTAGCATATGATTCTAAAGGTTGTGGGATATTGTTACCCTTTGACATCATATCAGAGAAATGGAAAAGCAAAGAAAGATTAGTGAAGAAAAGAAGCCAGTCCCTGAACCTTTCTCGGAATGTCCCTCTACTCATATGGTCTCAAATCCACTTGAGACTTTCCTGCGAGACTAAGGCAGATAAAGTATACCAAATATTGCTTCGTTTGATTCTGCCAAGCAAAATACCTCTAAATCAACCTCAGAATCGGATTCCCTCTCCTTTGAAACTACCTCAACCTTTGAGCAATAAACACCAAAATTCCATGTACCTGCTATTTTTATGGCCGACCCCCTTGAAGCAGAGATGGAATCAAATTTATCTGAGCCAGAAGTAGTACACCTCAATGACTCAAATCTGGAGCAAAAGTCTTCAACTTTAAAATACTACTTCATACTCAATGACATTCCATATTCTAAATGACCAGATAGATTGCAGGAATTGCATGCTTGGCTCAACACCAAAGCACTTTCTGTTAAACACTGATATGACATACTAACCGAGTTCGTAAGCAAATTTACTAGAAGCCTCAAAGATTGGTGGAGATCTATTTCTAAACACGATTAAATGACATTTTTGCTCTAAATAGATTTTCATCATGTGATCGGAGTTATTCACCAATTCTTTATTGGTAAATCAAAAGAGCTCCTTGAACTTAGAAGAGAGAATTTTTTGAAAGAAAGTGCCGCTACAAAGAAAGCATCTCAGTAGGCATTTCCAAGAAATGCTTAAATTATTCTACACTCTTGGAGCTAATCTCAACCTGAAGCAAGTATTTTTGGCCTCCATTCCAAAGGAGATTAGCCAAATGGTGGATAGAAAACTGTCGTCGATGTTCCCCTCGAAGAACTCCAGCAAGAGATACATCTTGCCCTTGATGATCTTTGCTTTCGAAGAAAGGCTTTCGGAAATTATTTCAAGATAAATAAGGAACTTGTCAAGGCTTGTCAAAATCCTGAGTTTAAGAATCAAGTGTTCAAAGAAAGACTCCTGTCATGATCTTTCTTG
Source organism: Eucalyptus pauciflora (assembly GCA_007663325.1). Classification (NCBI taxonomy): domain Eukaryota; kingdom Viridiplantae; phylum Streptophyta; class Magnoliopsida; order Myrtales; family Myrtaceae; genus Eucalyptus; species Eucalyptus pauciflora. The sequence goes on from VMYD01000386.1 coordinate 5,934,636, forward strand.
TGAAGATCAATGCAAAAAACAAAGAAAAGATGCAGATGGTGATTTTTGCGAAAAAAACTCTCTAAATGAATCTCTTCTAGAAGATGTAGAAAATCCGACAAGTGTTATATTTGCAACAAGAAATGACATTTTGCTAAGAATTGTCCAAAGGCTAAGAGAACAAATTTTCATTTAATCCAAAAGATAGAGAAGTAAACTAGAGTATCACTCCAGGATGATGATGTTGAATCGGTCTTCTCCTTGGAAGATAAACCAACCAAATATACAGTGTGTGATATCTGGATATGGTCATAGACTAGTGACATTGAAAGCTTGTTAGAAGAACTAGAAGAAGATGTATTCTTTTTCTCTGAACCTCTTATAATCCAAGATCTTTGTGCATACACTCCTTATATCCTCTCGTGTTTCTCTGTAAAGATATACCCATCTAAGTATAACAAGCCTATTTCTCTTATTACCCTAGTCGATACTGGAGCCAGTGCCTCTATTCTTAATACAAAAATACTTCTAGAAAAATACTAGATACCATACACCCGGTATTTTAACTATGCTTTTGGAGATACCTTTGCTATAAGAATATGAAGCAAACTAATCACCATGCAGCTCTTTTACTAGTGTTTAGTCACCACTAAAATCCTTGGCTTGAGCTCCCCAAATAAAAATATCCTTATTAGTTGGAATATCCTCACACAAATTCCAAAACTCATAATTGTGCCTAATGGACTATGTTTCAAAGGGCAGTTCTAGGAATTTGTAGACATCCAAAGATTCTTCACTATTCAAATGAGCATTTTAGATCAAATTTTGCAAGCCCTTCTCGGGGCATGTGTAGACTCTCACTTAGACTTTGTCCAAAAATACTCAAACCCTTTGTGGAAAAATCATGATTTCTTCATTAATATTTCTTTTAATAAAAATGAGGATGTCAATCTCACCAAACCCAATCATTTTGGAATGAAGCCCAAAAGAAATGTTGAAATTTGCTTAATCAAGGATTAATTGAGCCCTCAAAATCTCAATGGGCTTGCGAAGCATTTTATGTCAATAAACGAGTGGAACAGAGCAGAGGAAAGATGAGGCTGGTTATCAATTATTAGCCTTTCAATCAATTCCTCTAGGATGATAAATTTCCTTTGCCACATCGGGAATTCTTTATTTTTCAACCTCACCCAAGCTAAAGTATATTCCAAGTTTGATCTTAAAGCTAGATTTTGGCAATTGAGAATTCACCCTAAAGATAGATACAAAACTAGATTTTGTATCTCGAATCAACATTTTCAATGGACAATGCTCCATTTTCGCCTCAAAATAGCTCCCTTATTGTTTTAAAAAGTTGTGTAGAATTATTCAGCCCATCTTGACCAATGCTCAGATTTACATTGACAATATCCTCCTCTACAGCCTATATGAGGATTTTCATTGTAAAATATTAGCCTAATTTGTAGACTTAGTGTGAAAACATGGCATCATGCTATCCTAGAAAAAGATGATTATTGCCCAAAAGGAAATTGAATTTCTTGAGATTCATCTCAAAGATGGAACTTATTATCTTGGTCCTCATATTGCTGAGGAATTGCAAAAATTTCTCGATGAAAATCTCTCCCATAAGCATGTCCAACAATTCCTTGAGATTGTAAATTATCTTCAGGATTTTGTTCCAAAAATCACAGAGTTTGTAAGTCCACTACAACAAATGCTTCTCCATGGGGACCACATCACACTAAGTCTATACGTAGACTTAAGGAAATTTTGCAACATTTCCCTCCTTTGCAAATCTCATTCACAGGAAAAAAGAATATTGCAAACAAACGGTAGTGATGAGTATTGGGCTGCTGTTTCTTTTTTCTTTCTTTTTTTTTTTTTGTTGGAGAAATTGATGGAAAGTGACAAGTCTATGGGCATAAGAGTGGGAAATTCACGTAAGCAGAAATGCATTATTACTCTATATTCAAAGAAATTTTGGCAGCAAAATATGGCATCAAGAAATTTGAATTCCCTCTTTGAGGACATCGTCTTGTGGAGATGGATGTGTCATCATTCTCTCAAATGTTGAAGTTCAAGTAGAAGCAAATTCTGCATCCACAGTTTCTCAGATGACCAAAATGCTTTTCAAAGTATTCTTTGGAGACCAAACATATTATTGTAAAAAAGAATGTAGTTGTTGATTTTCTGTACAAACCAAAAGAATTTATAGCTATCACGTCCATAAATATGTATGTGGTAAGAAATTCAAAAGGCGGTTTCAAGGCCCAAGAAATCAAGCCCAAATTGCCTTCATATTCATACTTGCCAGAAATCCCTAGGCTTATCCAAAATAATATTCTTGTTAAAAATCTTGGGATACTTATATGGCAATATCATTTCCATATTTTTAGTGAATATGGTGGTCTTCTTCTCAGGCCAGATGGATTGCATCTAAAATATCTTTCTATTCATCCTTTCACTTTCTTCCCAGATGAAGAATTTCTAGGGGTGATCGGTTCCCAGTTCGGTTCGGTTTCACCCAAGAACCCGGAACCGGACCGGGAGGACCAATTCCCACTTTTTGGGACTGTGGACCGAACCGGCTGGTCTTGGAATCGAGAACCGGACTGGACCAACCAGTCCCGTCCGGTTCCAATTAACCATCACTTGTTTTCATTTCATTTAACAAATATATATAGTAATGACCAGTAAAGTAACGCACGAGATTCTGGTCCAGTCAAGTTTTCTTATTCACTTTGTGACCAGCAAAGTGGCGCCTTGTTAAATTATACACATCCACTTTGTGGAGACAAAAATTAAAATCCCACATATACCCTATGTCCTTGCATTGTTATGAAACAAAAAAACAAGCCAAAGATCTACACAAATTTGAATTATCATAGAAGTTTTTCTTTCCAAACATACTTCACACACTCACCTTCATTCTCATGAACATAAATGTTATTAGAGAGGCAAAAAAAAAAAAAAAAACAGAATCCGAACTCAACAAAAATTCAACACATAGTTCGGCCATTGTTCAATACCATCCATTAGCAGTCATAACTAATCTAGAACAAACGCTCCATGGAATAAAAAACAAAATCAAATTCCAAAATTAGCACAAGAGAAAGACATTCAACATTAAACTACCAAACTCCATACATCTCGCCGAATCACTCATTGTTGCATGGCCCAAGGGGAATATATTCTTTGTTCAAGCAAGCAAAATATTATCAAAGCCGAGAGCTCAAAACTTGCTAATAGTCTTGCAATAAGTATATATGATAACTCAACATTAGTTTTAAAGTAGAATTACTTTTGATTGAACTCAAATAATTAATGAATAATCTCACCACATATATTTCTTTCACTTGAAATTGCAAACTCTATTTATCGGTAAACTCCGAATGAACATCATTTATATCTAACAAAAACAAAATATTAAATAAATCATTCACTTATTAGATATACAAAAGAATTACAAGATAAAAAGATACATCGATAACTTACCCCATTCAAATCTTTCCGCATTCTCATTGCGCTCTTCAACATTAATCGGCATGGTAATCTCTCTTAACCAATCTTGAGTGCAAATCAAAGCTTCCACCACTGTAGGAGTTAAATAACTTTGAAAGCCATCAAGCACACGATCGGATGTACTGAAAGTCGACTCTGAAGCAACGGTTGTTACAGGAATAGATAAAATATCTCGAGCCATCAAAGAAAGGATTTCAAACTTTTGGCCAGTAGTTTTCCACCACATCAATAGGTCAAGATCACGACTTTTTTCACGTTCGGCTTTAAGATACTTATCGAGCCCAGATAGCTTACCTACGGACATTTTTTTCTCCTCGCAAAGAAAGATATCAAATGGCTTGTCTGAATTGAAATCCTCAACCAAATCAAGATCATCATTCTTACCCTCCTCATGGTTATCAGGATCCCAACTACTATCAATATTAATAAAAAATTGACCACCTAAATTTCTATCACAATAATTAAGATAAAAATTTTCATAAAATGAAACAATCTTTCTAGGGCAATTCTTACCTTATCATACATTTTATCAACTTTCGCACTATCATCATAGATTAGTCTATAACAATACCGCACATAGCTCATTTTTCTTCTTGGATCCAATATTACTGTGATCAACACCATCATATTCACTTTTTCAAAACTCCCATAGTATTTGTCAAATTTCTCCTTCATCTTTGCACCCATAACTTTCAAACTAAGATCCAAAGCCTTCTTCACTTGTTTCAAAGTTTTATATAAAGTTGCTATCTCATTAAAATAATCATTCGCAGTGATATATAGAGTCCTAGACATCTTGTTGGTAGCATCATAAAACTTCTTCAAAAATACTAAAAGAATTCTGGCATATTCCCAATCTTCATGTTTAGGAGTGTCATAGTCAAGCTCAATTAAGAAAGAATGATCATTTTCTTCCATCATTTCAAAAGTTTTTATGAATTTTAAGGCAATATCCAGCATGAGATAAGTAGAGTTTCACCTAGTTGTGACATCAAGATAAACCGAACCCTTATAAGTGATCCTCGCACTTTCAATGCAACCTTGAAATGTTTTAGCTCTCATGGGAGAACTTTGCACATACTTAACCACGTTTCGAATATGTGTAATAGAATCATGTACCTCGGTCAATCCATCCCTCACAATCAAGTTTAAAATATGAGTCGTGCACCTCATGTGTAAAACATCACATTCTAAGATCAATAACCTATCTCTTGATAATTTTTCTTTTAAAAAACCAATGGCAACATCATTAGAACTAGCATTATCCATAGTGATTGTGGACACTTTTTCCTCTATTCCCTACTCATAGATGCATTTCTCAATCATTTTCCCGATATCCTTGCCCTTATGACTAGGCATCACCACAAAATTGATTATTCTTTTTTACAATTTCCAGTCATCATCAATAAAATATGTGGTGAGACATAAATAATTCAAATTCTAGATGGAACTCCATGTATCAGTCGTGAGTGCAACCTTAGACTTAAGCTTGTGAAAGTAAGTCTTCAAACTTGTTTTCTCATAAAGATATAACTTCATCCAATCTCTAACTACTGTAAATCGTGAGATGTGATGAAAGAGGTTGTGACATCCTGAATTTCAGGTTTTGTTTTCGATTGGATAAGTTGGGCTTTTCATCAACGCGCCTATAGTTCTTTTCTTTGAGTTGGCTACTCATAAGATAACTAGCCTATCAGGTGGAGCCGTTAAGGGATTTTAACACAATAGACTTGAGAATTCGACTAGGAATCGACTGCTTGACCGTGCTACTCTGCAAGAGTCACTACTGCACAGTTAAAAATCGATCAGAGACCTGAGATAGGTTGATTCGACTGAGATATGTGATCAAAGTGTGGGTGATTCCACTTGATTGAAAAATTCTCGTCGATCGGCACTAGACCAATTTTTCTGTCGTTTTGGTACCCTGTGTCCGTATTTGAAATCTCGAGATTTTCACGACAACCGAGAGTCGTCAATGTGTCGAAGATGTACAATGTGGCTTGAAAATAATCGACCACAAGTCAATTGCACTAAAAATTCCTAAAAGTTACCCGGTAGGTTAGGTTACGCTAAAATCGCGTCAGATTGAAATTAACTGTGAATTTAAATCCGATTTCAGAAATTGAAAGTTCTGTCATGTCACGATTTATTTTAGGAACGTCGACTCATCCTCCGAAGAATTTTCGACAAACCCGAGATTTTTTCGGAAAATCGTTTCGGATGATTCGGAAAATAACATAAATTCGGATGGGCTAAATCGAAGGGATTTTTGGCCTCCTTACGGAGCTACTTGGTGATGGGAACTTGTGGAAATGGTGTGGGCTTTTTCCTTGGCAAAATTGGACACCAAATTGGGGAATTTGGTGAGGAAATTAAGGTCCAAATTTGAAGAAATTCGGATCTAGGCTTGGGGCTGGAATTTTGGCACCAAATTGAGCTATTTGTGGATTTAATTTCAAGAAAGTAATTGGGAGGGGGACAAGTAATTAATTATATGGATATGTGTGTTAAATTTCTTTCCCTCCCCCTAGCTTCTCAAGCACGCCTCATCTAATCCTCCTCCTTCTTCGTGCATTTCTTTCCCTCGACCCCTCATGCTTCTGTCTTCGTTTCTTCTCCTTCACGGCGCCATCTCCTTCGTAGCTGTTTCCCCACCACCAAGACAGATCCACCGAAGCAGCCCAGCCCACGAAAATCCATCTGTTTCTGCCTTTGACTCAACTGTAACACCTCAACCTCACCGTTCACCCCCTCTACATGCATCTCCACTGAAGACCCTTAGCTGCCATGCTCCAGTCAACCCTGCTATCTCCACCATCTTGTGTCTTTGTTGGTTTTTTCCATGCTGCCACGTCCGTGACAGCCCCATCTTCGACTAAAACCTGCTGCCACACGTCCGAGTCAATGACCCAGCGAAGCTCCCCCGAAATTGACTCCTTCACTTGTCTTAGCTCACCAATTCCTGTCGCGCATCCTCCACCGAAGTTGTTGCTCGATCGCTTCAGCTCATCTCCACGCGTGGTCATCACCAGTCGCTCCTTCAGGTTTTCTTGTCGGCCAACAGTTACGGATTCGGCCCGTCTTCAGTCCATCACCAGCAACGACACACCACGTCGTCCTATGCTCCAGTAATTCGGCCCAACCCAGCTTCACATGGCTTTGTCTTGTCGAGTCCAACGCTTATAGCAGCCCAGCCCAGTTCAATATTCCCCACTGAGCAGCCCATTATCAACTGTGAGCTTCAGCCCATCGAAGTCAGCTTGCAAACCCGGCTGTAGTTCAGCCCTACCAAGCCCAGCAGTTCGTTGTGGGCTTTGTGGCTGTTTTTGGCCCGGTTCAAGCCCACGTTGACGCTGCCAAAAGTTCAAATTTCAGCCGCCGTCGCGCCGCTATCGTGGTGAACCGGTTTTCGCGCTAAACTGGAGAGTTTATGCACTAAACTCTACTTAGTAGGCTAATGACGTTTAATGGGTGTTTAGTTTAAGTTAATTAGGAATTAGGTGGTTAGTTAAATTAGATTAGTGATTTAATTAGTTAATTATGCATGTTAGGTGGTCAGATTAAATTAATTAAGGCCTAGATAGGATGTGCTATTTATCTAGATAGGTTTGGGAATTTTCCCCGCCCATTTAGGCAGTTAATTTAGCAATTTCAGCCTAGGTTAGTATTTATGGTAATTAATTGTAATTATTTAATTAATTTTGGTAATTAATTAATTATTAAATATTTTTCGGAAATTAGACCGAGATAGCCAGTGATCGGAATTTCGTGCTGATTACAATGGTGTGTTCAGTTTATGCAATTGGATGTTAATTTGTGCAAATTGAGTGCTGATTGGAATTTTGAGTATTTAATTCCAAAATTTGTGAATTTCAATATTTATTTAGAAAATCTCGGGTGTCGGATTTTAACACCGAAAATGGTTTTATATACTATATAAAATAGTGAGATTTTAAATTGGAATATATCAATTTTTCGGGTGTGAATTGACCGTGTACCCACACATGACTATTTTACCGTGTATTTCTAATATGAATAAAATAGGCTAGGTTCATCATTTTAATGGAGGTACTTGAGTGCAATGCATGGTGTCTTGGGCCGAGATTGAATGGTCGTGTGTTGGCTAAGAGAGATTGTCCCGAGCTGTTAAGCCGAACGTTACCCTATATGGGATACCCACTTGGTGGGACTCAGGTCGCTGTATATTCTGGACCTACACTCCTTTGGGAAAGCCGTCTATTAAGAGACGTCGCCATGCTCAATGGTGGTGAGACGAAGCCTGACAACGCCAAAATATTGCCGAACTGAGAGTAAGCCGTGCTATAAGCCGAGATAAAAAACTAGGAACGCATGATTAATTGAGTTGAATGTGTCAGATTATGGGACAAAATTGTGCGGCACGGTATGGGACATATCATAACGATTTGGCCCTATAATCAGGACCTCGGTGCTTGTTTGAAATTTGAGTATGGCGTTCCAGTTAATTGAGCTTGGTTGTTGCTCATGCTTTCGTGCTATCTATGATATGAATTGTGCTGACCTGTAGGGTGGATCTGAGACAAGGTAAGTCTTTGTGGTTGTATGATTGTGTGGTTAGGACACCTCTTGGCGTATTGCCCTCCTAATCGGGGTTTAGAGTGTAAACTTACTGAGATTTATATCTCACCTCGTCATGGGCTAAATTTTTAGGGCCATAGAGCGGAGGACCCGGAGCCGAACTAAGGGGATTCGAGGAGTAGGTCAGTTAGGATAATTTCTTTTTGAGAGTCAGTCTTTTGAAATATTTTGGGTATAGACTTTTGTACATGACTCAGTATGTTTATAAAAGCATGTTTTGTTTGTGATTTTGTTGTCTTGCTTTTCTATCTCGAGATGGTTACTGTCAGGAGATTTATTATTCGCTTCTGCATGTGCAATAAAATGAAAGGGGTCGGCGACCCCTCTTGGGAAGTCGCAAATTTTATCGACCAAAGAGGGATGGGCATGCGCTCGAGGATCGGGGCGCGATAGAGGTTGTAACTGATTAATAAAATCACGGAATCTAACACGCTCAACCATCGAAAAAGGTAGTTCATCCGTTATGATAATTTGAATAAGCATTTGTCTACAACGATTTTGATCGAATTTACATGCTGATAAGACATTTGCACTACTATCAGTACTAAAATGCCCCATTGTTATCCCCCATGCTCTACGTGGGGTGAATTTTTTTTGCTTTTTATCTAAGTTGCGAGGATGCTTATTGCACATTTTCAAGTGCTTCAACATAGCAAAAGTACCATTATCAACATAGTACGTATACTTGGCCCCACAATAAATTGCAAATCACCATAGTTTTCTCCTTCTCAGTTTTGCCCTTACGAAAATGAAGCCAGACTTTTGATGTTTGTTTACTAGAACTAGGAAGACAAGTATTAGATACCTTGTTTGTGTTGGATGCTACTTCGAGGATTTCAATTTCTTCACCTTTATGTTCTAGTGAGTCCATCATAGGATTCATATCATCATTTGATTGATTCACTTCCATTGACATATAAATAGATCGCCTAAATCAAGCAAAACATTATAATGAGCCATCAAACCATCATATTCATTTACAGCAATAGGGATACTAAAAATATGATTGCAGCCTTACTTCTTAATGTCATGTCCTATTTATCATATAACTATACCTATCAAAATAGATACTAAAAAATTAAGCAGATATTAAGTTGTTGTGACATCCTGAATTGCAGGTTCTGTTTTCGATTGAATAAGTTGAGCTTTTCATCGACGTGCCTATAGTTCTTTTCTCTGAGTTGGCCACTCGTGAGATAACTAGCCCACCAGGTGAAGCCGTTAAGGGATTTTAACACAATAGATTTGAAAATTCGACTAGAAATCGACTACTCGACCGTGATAATCAACAAGGGTCAATACGGCACCGTTATAAGTTATTAGCGATTGGATATAGGTTGATTCGATGGAAGCACGCAATTGAAGTGTGGGTGATTCCATTTGATTGCAAAATTCGGGTCGAACGGCACTAATCCAATTTTCTGTCGGTTCGGTACTCGGTGCCCGTATTTGAAACCTTGAGATTTTCATGACAACCGAAAGTTGCCAATGTGTTGAAGAGGTACATTGTGGCTCGAAATAGATCGACCACGGTCAATTGCATCGAAAATTCCTAAAAGCTACCCGGTAGGTTAGGTCACGCTAAAATTGCACCAAATTGAAATTAACCGCGAATTTGAACCTGATTTCAGAAATTGAAAGTTCTGTCTTGTCACGATTTATTTTAGGATCGTCAACTCATTCTTTGAATATTTTTCTGCAAATCGAGATTTTTGGCGAAAATTCAAAATATGGCCGTTTTCAACCGGAAAATTCAGAAGACCGTTTTTATAGCGTTTTTGGGATGCAAGTTGATTCTATTGGCAAAGAAAAATGTTAAATTGGTCGAGGACACCTTGGTGGGATTTGTGGACTCCAATTTGGGCTTAATTGGAAAGGAACTTGGCTCAATTTGGGGGAAATTATGTGCAAATTCGTAGCCCCATGGTGTGCAACCTTTTGGACCCATTGGCAAGTGTGTTGGGGAAGCTTTGAAGTGGATAGGGGCTGCTGACCATGGCTGGAGTGGTGGGGCTTGTTGGATGAGCTCAAAGGAGACAACTTTGGCTTCTAAAAGGCTTTGTGGCCCCCTCCAAGCCTTCAGTTGTCCCCCTTCTTCCTCCTTAGCTTGCTTTCTCCATTTTCAGAGTGTTTGAGCTTCCAAAGTTGCAGTAAACTGAGCCAGCCACCACCCCTGCCCGTCACACGCTTGTCCGACTGCTGCCAAGCCCACTGCTCGCCCGCCGATGCTGCTTGTTCGCGCGCCCGAGTCTGCGAGTCCCCTACTTGTGTTCGCGCCCTGCTCACCGTTGTCTAGCGTCATCTAGCCATCGTGGTCGCCTGAGCCACCGTCCGCCTCCGCTTAGTCTTGCAGCAGCTTCACCGTTTAGTTGTGTCTTTTTCCTTGCTGTTTCAGTCGTTGGTTCCATCTCCTTCGGCCCCAAGCAAAGCCAGAAGCCCTCAGCCGGTCGTGGGCCTTGAGGCCCATTTCGGACCCCTTCCGGGCCTCGTAGGGTGTCACCACTTCGGAGTTTGTCACTTGTCTCCGCATTGCCGTCATCGTGGACTCACCGAATCGCAAAACCGGTGAGTTTACTCATTAAACTCTGCTTAGGGAGTTAATGATGCTTAAGGGTTGATTAGTTTAGGCTAAGTATGGTTTAGGTTGTTAGTTAGAACGGATTAACGATTTAATTACTCGTTATTGCATGTTAGGTTGTTAGATCGACTTAATTAAGGACTCGATAGGTTGTGTTATTTATCTTGATAGGTTTGGAAATTTTCCGGGCCTGTTTTGGTATTTAATTAGGCTTTTCCGGCCTAATTCTCTATTATGGCATTTAATTGTATTTATTTAATGATTTTTGGTATTTATTTAATTATTTATTATTTTCCGGAAATTATACCGGGGTAGTTGGTGACCGAAATTTTGTGGTGATTGCAATGGTATACTTGGTTTATTTAATGGAATGTTATTTGGTGCAATTTGAGTGGAAGTTGTAATTTTGGGTATTTATCCCAAAATTGAGTAATTTCGATATTTAATTAGAAAATACCGGGCGTCGGTTTACAACACCAAAAATGTGTTTATGGACTATATTAAATAGTGGGATTCCTGAAAAGAAAGATAATGAAATTTTGGCTTAGGCCGATCGTGTACCCACACACGATTATTTTTATCGGGTTTTTTTTTTAACATGGTGAATTATTAGCTTGTGAGAGCATATTTGCATGTCAGCTTGTGCGAGCATATTTATCGTCAGCTTTTGGGACCCTTTGCACGTTAGCTTGTGAGAGCAATATACTGTATCAGCATATGTGCTTTGATACGTCAGCTTGTGAGAGCAGTATACATTTTTTTTGGCTTTTGGGACCCTTTGCACGTAAGCTTGTGAGAGCAGTATACTGTATTAGCCTATGTGATTTGATACGTCAGCTTGTGAGAGCAGTATACATTTTATCGGCTTTTAGGACCCTTTGCACATCATCTTGTAAGAGCAGTATACTGTATCAACCTATGTGCTTTGATACGTCAGCTTGTGAGAGCAGTATACATTTTATCGGCTTTTGGGACCCTTTGCACGTCATCTTATGAGAGCAATATACTGTATCAGCCTATGTGCTTTGATACGTTAGCTTGTGAGAGCAGTATACCTTATTAACTTGTGTGAGCTAAGATTGTTTTATCAGCTTGTGGGAGCACAATCTATATTTATTAGCTTGTGCGAGCTACTATCTATCTATATCAACTTGTGAGAGCTATGACCATATATTGCAACTTGTGAGAGTATTGACCGTTTATTTCAGTTTGTGCGAGCAGTGGTCATATCGAATTGATAGATAGTACTGTTGGTATTGATTTGAGTGGATCGATTGATCATTGGTTGAATTGACTGAGTTGATCAGTGAATTGAATTGAATTGATTGATTGAGAATATGAATTGTACTGACTTACAAGAAGCAACTGAGGCAAAGGTAAGTCCTCTGTCTTGTGTGTGCATAGACGGCCTTTAGGTGTATTTCCTTCCTAGTCGGAGTTTAGGGGGTGAACTTGCTGAGACATTGTCTCACCCCGTCATGGGCTAACATTTGCAGGTCCTTAGATGGCAAATCCTCCTGAGCGTTTTGGCCGGCTGATGAGGGTTACCGAGTGGGTTTCTAGTTACCCCAATCCCGGAAGTCACTGGGTCTATGAACTGGTAGTGACCATTGTCTGGGTCGAAGAGGATCCACCTCATAGGATACATCATCGATTCAAAGCGTGGTTCCGCTATGGACCTAATGGTTTCAGGGTGGGTCCCCTTAGGACTTTTGATATCCCCGCTGCGGTAGTTGATGCTACTCTAGACGAGGATGCAGCTGACCCTCCCAATGGTGTGGTAGAGGACCCGATGTCTCACCCAGCGCCTGTGGAGACTGAAGAATCGGCGAACGAGTCCAACTAGCTGGTCATAGGATAGCCTTGTTTTGAGGACCGAACTTTTGTAGACTTATGAATATAGACTAGTTTGTAAATGATCTAGTCTGCTATGTATAAAGGTGTTTTGTGGTTTTCAAAATTGTGGCCCTACTTTTCTATCCCATCTTTGTGCTGTTTGGGGATTTATTTATTCGCTTCCGCATGCGCATTAAAATCAATGGGTCGGTGACGCGTCCTGGGACGTCGCAATTTAATCGACCACCGAGGGATGAGCATGTGCTCGATGATCGGGGCATGACAATTGCAACTCGAGCAAGAGCAAATTTCCAATAGCCAAAATGATACTTTTTCCTCCAAAATGGACCATAGATATACCAAAAACATAATTTTATATATTTAAACCGATCGAATAGAGAATGCTAATGAAAAAGGGCTAAATGAACAGTCCAAAACTACAACTCCTCCAACACAAACTTGCTTGAAAAATGATAATTGAAGACTTCCACTAATTCATAACCAATCAAAGCATACAAGCGATTCTAATCAAAATCCTCGAATCAAAATACCATCCGCAATTTGCATCAATAGACCAAAGAGATCAGACATGACAACATGAACCTCAGTGCCCCTGAACCAAACTTATTCCTGACCATCATAGGATTGGTCAGAACCTCAGTGCCCCTGAACCAAACTCATTCCTAACTATCATAGGATTTCCCCTAAATCAATCAATTAATTGGCAATTTAAATTTTCACAACTTGTGGAGAAAGAGAAAATGTACCAATTTTGACAACAGAAAAGCATTTGAGCGTCAAGCAAGGCCGGAGGCAAGGTTGTGAAAGGGGAAGGTGTTGACGTCGAAGCTTAAGCAACTCGATCAGAGCTAGGCATGAGGCGAGGCTACGACTATGGGAGGCTGCGACTTACCACTACATGCTTCGCACGACCCATCAGTAGACACATTTAAAGACTAAAGAACCAAGCAAACTCCAATGAGACTGCCGCACCTATATCAAGTGAGATCATACTGAAACAAATGCTACAGAAAGACCAATCTAAAACCGACGGAAGTGAAGCTGAGAAACACACCTGTGTCAGTCAAGAAGCAAACGTCACTCCAAAGAGTAGGAATGCGCAGATCTCGGGCAAAGCGTAAGAGGAAGAGAGCTGAACCAAAATGCACAGATCTCAAGCAAAGTGGAGGAGGAAGAGAGCCGAGCGTCAAAGTGAGCGAGGCGTCAAAGCGAGGCGCTCGCCAAGCGTTAAAGTGAGCGAGGCATCAAGGTGAGGAGCTTGGAGGAGGGAGAGAGTTGAGCGTCCAAGCAAGCGTGGCATGAGGCAAGACCTCGCAGATAGGCACTTGGAGGAGGAAGAGAGCCGAGCGTCAGAGAAAGCGAGGCGTGAGGTGAGACATCGGGGCGAGGCGCTCGGAGAAGGAAGAAAGCCGAGCATCCGAGGGAGCGAGGTGTGAGGCGAGACGTTGTGGCGAGGCACTCGGAGGAGGAAGAGAGCTGAGTGTCGGAGTGAGCGAAGCGTGAGGGGAGGCATTAGAGGCAAGGCGTCGAGCGAGCAAGAGGGGAGGGGTTAGGGTTACGAAAGGGAAAGTGAAAGTGAGAATTGGGTTGTAAAATTTGGGAAAGGGAACTTGATGTGATGGGTACTGTAGATTAGCTCAAAAACTAAAAAAGGGGGGGGGTTAGGGTTACAAGAGGGAAAGGGAAAGTGAGAAACCGAGAATTGGATTGCAAAATTTGGGAAAGGAAACCTAATGTGATGGGTACTGTAGATTAGTTTAGAAACTAAAAAAAAAAAAATGGGAGTGGTTAGCTTAGGGTTACGAGAGGGAAAGAGAACTTGATGGTGATGGGTACTATAGATTAGTTCAGAAATTAAAAATATATATAAATGGTCAGTCTGGTCCGGTCAATCCGGTTCCGACCTCGAAATCGGGAACTGAACCGACCAGTCACTGATTCCAAAAATAGGAACCTGAGACCGGACCGAGACCCTTTAGAACTGCCTGGAATCGACCGATCCGATCGATTCCTAGTTCTGGCATTTTCTGTTGCACACCCCTAAGAATTTTCAGAAAAATTCAAATGATTTTATTTGTATTTATTTAATCTTTATACCATTGCCATTGAGTTTCCAACAGCTAAAATGCCTCTTATTATTAGTAGATTTATAAAAGGAGAAGCCAAGCATAAATATCTTGGGGACATGCTTAGTTGGTTTAAACCATTGGGTGCATGGAAAAATATTTTTCAATCCTAACTCAGAGTATGCAGGCTTGATGTAGAACTTTATACAATCGCTTTATTTTTTAGGCCATGGGTATTTGTTTGACCCAATGGAAATATGTGTAAAAAACTCTAGCAGTTGTTGGACTATCCACATATATGCCCCAACCTGTTCAAAATGATATCTTTGCAACACTCCCCTGTAAAATCTCAGCTTATCCTTGATAGTATCGGGAATTACAGAGAATACTTGCCAACACAATCAACTTATTCTGCTAGAAGCTTGGCCAATAGAAGATAATCTTGTTTCTTAGGATCACAGTGATGACTATCACATTACTCGTCTAGCAATCGATGCTTGTTTGATGAAATACTACAAAATGGATGTACCGGATACTCCTAAATCACCAACAAAATCACAAGATCTAGCATCATCACAATATCCATGGGGAGGATCACTATCACAAGAACCTTTTGATCATAGTGAATTATAACTTGCACTCAGTCTAGGTCTTGACAGAGAAAGTCTATCACTCCAACCTGGTATTCCAGCAAGTTCCGTTGATGCCTCTACAAGTTCTCACTAGACATCCAAAAGACCACGGCTGACTGAAGTAATTGAAGAAATAAAAAAAAAAAAAAAACTCCTTGAAATGCTCAAGCAACATCATCTAGAAAAAAAATACTCATAATCCTCCTGACATTCCATCTAGCTCATACTAGCTTCTAGATGATACATGTACCAAACATCTTGAAGCTTTGGAAATCAAAAGAATGCTCAAAGAATATCGAAGGTAGAAGTATGGAGAAGACTCGGACGAAAGCACTAAAGAGCTTATCCATAGGCATAATACGTGAAGAGAAAAAAGACTCTACTAGAGACTTATTTAAGACAAAGCAGAAGAGACGGAGGAATCACGTGAAAGAAACAAAAAATTTGATCCAAAGTACTATAGTGCATTGTTCATGTATTGTTTAGCACTATTCGATACCGTAGTATTGTAGCAGAAGTGAAAAAAAAATGGAATAATGAGTTTAGAAGTCAGTCCATCAGTAGAAAGGCTTAGAATGTGCAAATAATTGGCTTTTGTCAACCAAACAAGGTCTGTAAAGTTCTAGTGTGTTGTTTTATGCTTATATAAGGCAGCGTACGTAACTATTAATGGGCATAATGCACCTTCTCTAGAAATAGAATCGTGTGGTTTGCTATAAATCCCTAAACCTTTCCTCCCTCTTCCTTTATGCCTGGTATGATTATTTAAAACTAGAAATGTTCATATCAATCCTGGTAGTATGCTCTATACTTGCCACAATGTGGAACCTGTACATTAGAATTCTACTACTCTAAAATTTTCTATGATATGAGAAAAAAAAAACAAAGAAGAATTTGGTGGCTAACAAACAATCCCTATTCCAAGGCCGAGGAAGGACCGTGTGTGTGAGATAGCATACTTACCACAAATTCTGTTTTCGTTTTCCTTGACTTGTATCATAGGCAAATTTTCTTGGTGAGTGTGCTCTCTTGCTTAGACACTTCCTAACATATTGGCTTTAATTGGGAGTATCTTTGATGAGGTGATTTCGTTGTGTAATTCTTTGTTGCATATTACAGTACTAAAGCGTGAAGCTTGGTGGGATCGGTTCTATGGATTCACTCGGGAATCGGACCAGATTGACGGTTTGGTTCTCAAGTGAATCCATGGAATCAATGGCAATTCTTAGTTCCAATTTCTAAATAGGTCTTTAGTGGGTAGTTCCCAGATTGAGGGTGGGATCACCTACCTAGATCATGATCACCCTTATTATTTGTTAACGATTCTATTCTCTATATTTCTTCTATTCTTTTGTTATCTAGAATAAAAAAAGAACAAAAATCTATTTGCGTACATCAATTAATTTTTTATTCCCCGGAAGGATCAGTAACCAGAGAATAAATGTGGAACAAAAACAAAAAGTAAAAAGAATCTACTTTTTTGTTCTCAGGAACAAAAAGAGAAATAAGATCATTTTAGAAAAACAAAGTCAATATAATTTAATACTTGTCTTTACACAATCGACACGAAGTCTACGTGACACTCACATTCAGACTGGGTCTACTAACCCAATTTGAGTCCCCATTTTTTGTAAAATAAAATAAAATAAGAATAAGTAATAAAAAATAAAAAAAATTCAGAAATTTAGAAAAAATTAGAAATTATATTTTGAGTAATTTTATTAGATTTTTTTTTATTAACTTGAGTTTAAAATTAGTTGAGCATAAAAAAAAATGTAAACTTTTTTTTTATAAAAATTGAATTCAAAATTGAATAACCTCTTAAGAGGGCTTTACCACATGGACTTTTTGTTGTCTTTTTTTTCAGAGACAATGCCAAGTTGCAACAATTTAGTGACTTTACTGAGAGAAGATGTTTTCTTCACAAGCAAAGCATGGGCGTGACTGAGATTAACACTCTTCTTCACCATCCGAAGTTGCTAGCAAATACCACTTAGAGAAGGGTGAATACGTGATTATATAAAATCTTGACAAATAAAGTGGAATAAAAAGAGTCAAGATCAAAGTTTAAACAAGGATAAGATTTTGGAACAAAATTTAGAATAAGTGGTATAGTGGAACAGACTTGAGAAGCACCTTGTGAGTGTACAATAGACTATAACAATAAACAATAAGAGTTTAAGGATATGAGAAATTGCATATGAGGTTTATGGTGGTTCGATTTATATCAAGCCTACATCCATTCTTTCACGCTAACAACCTACTAAATAGATTCCACTAGATGATCAACAAGAGAATATTGAGTATTAATACTCACCGATAGATCACACTATCTCCCTCAGTCACTCTTTCTATACTTCTCTCACGATCTCAAAATTGAAGCTTACAAAAGACAAATGTATGGTCAAAATACACTTAGACTTTGGAATTCTAGATTCTTAGTCTTGTCTCTTGCTTGTTCCTTGGCACCTCTCAAGATTGATTTTTCAATTGAATAAGATTGAGTCAATCAAATCTTTTTAGGTGTGAAATCTAAACGAAATCACTAACCGTTATACATTTTGGACCAATCACGTTTTGGACTTGCCTCGTTCTTAACTTATTATGTTATGAATTTGCTACGTTCTGAACTTACTATGTTATGAATTTGCTATGTTTAGAACTTGAGTCGAGATGGGAATAAATGTAATTCTCTTAGTCTGAAATTCCTTATCTTTAGTATAAGGTCAAAACTTAAGTTTGAGTATGTTCCGTTTGAAGTAAACTTTACAGTCTATACTAACTAGATCGAGATGACTTCACTCCAAGAGTATTTTCCTAGATCAACATACTTCAAGACAATTATCAGACTTACTAAATTCTCATGGACGGCTTTTTCAACTTCAAAATCTACTAGACACCAACATCATATGCATTCTGTTTTAATAGAAAATTAGATAGCTCTAAACAAGTCTTTTGCATTACCACTTTTCTTGTGTTAATAGTAGTCAAATAAGTCCATGCTCCATGGATTTCTAATGTCATTTACTTGACATTTAACGAGTTTGTGCAAATAAGCGCTAGCAACTCCATCCTCAGTTGTTTCGTTGTTGTACATTCCAAGAACTTTTCCTAAATGTTCAATGTAACTTTAAACTTTTACTTTGTTCAACTCAATCTCTCAACTTTCCATGACAAGTTAAATCAGTACGTTGGTACCCATTCACAAGTTTTCATACTTACATTATTGTCATTTTCCTAAAACAACAAGGAAAAAGTGAATTTTTTTATTACCTTTTTACCTTTTGGGTCTTTATAAATATTACATAGTTCCATTTATGTAAATTTTAGCTTACCATCGCTATGATAGTAGAAGTAGAAACTCAGTTAGAGTTGTATTGGATTGACATTCCTCCCATTTTAAT
This sequence comes from Eucalyptus pauciflora, assembly GCA_007663325.1. Classification (NCBI taxonomy): domain Eukaryota; kingdom Viridiplantae; phylum Streptophyta; class Magnoliopsida; order Myrtales; family Myrtaceae; genus Eucalyptus; species Eucalyptus pauciflora. Next base: position 5,953,291 of record VMYD01000386.1, read on the forward strand.
CTTAGGCATTTTCTAGAAAAAATGACAATATTTTCTGGTATTTAGTTGGAAATTGTTGACATTGACGCTAGTTGTCCTACGTGATACGACCATGCTAATGCGAACAATTTTTGTAATTTTTTCAAAAATCAATTTTCAAATGTATATTTATTCTTTTCTTTTTTTTTTTCTTTTTCCTGCTTCCTCCACCGATTGCTCGGTCTTAGTGATGGCCAGTTATAGGCCATAAGTGAGGGCCAACCTCGCTAGGCTCGGGGGAGGTCATGCCTTGTCGGGATATGATGAGATCAAGCTTGTTGAAGCTTGAGCTTGCTAGCTTGCGCTTGTGGCCAATTGTCGTTAGGGGTGTGCAAAAGAACTGGGACCTGCCCAAACTGCCCAAAACTTGATCGGAACTGCCCGAAACTAGTGGTTCTTGAGGGAACCGGTCCGGTTCCCGGTTCCATGGGCAGATCCGCCCACTCGGACCGGACTGATTATATTATAATAATATATTAATTTTAAATATTAAAATAAATTTCAAAATTTCTAATTAGAAAACCTAAATTTTAGGGCTTCATCTGCTCTCACGATTTTCATGTTTATATAAGAATTTAATAAAGTGTGTAAGCTGCCTTTCAGCAACTCAACAAATGGCTCCTTCAAATGATACTTCCGAGACTCACATAAGACACTGTGTTTAAGAGTATGTGGAGTACCGGTGGAATTGTTTCTACATAAAGAATTTAGTAAAGCAAATGTTGTAAGAAATTGAGCACTATTAGGGGATAAAGGAAAAGACGATTTACATATGACAATCATCCAGAACCTTGAACTTAAAGAATATTTTAGATTTCAATTGAAATGATTCGAAAATAGGAAAAAAAACGTATTTCTCTTCTTTGGTAGTGTTTTCCAATAAAATAAAATGGTATCCTTAATTAAGCCGATTCGATTTAAAGAAAAAATATTACAGCCGATTCGATTTAAAGAAAAATATTATTCGATATGAAGAGTACTCATGGCGGGATTTGAAAAATGATATTATTATTGGTGAGACCAGTTTTATGGATCCACCCGGGAACCAGACCGGACCGGTGGTCCGGTTCTCGGGTGGATTCATGCAACTAACGGGTGGTTCTCGGTTCCAATTTTTCGGAACTGGTCCTTAGCGAGTGAAAGTGCTAGTATGTGTTGGATGAAATCCCTTAAGGTATTTTGAAGTTGACAAAACAGGTTTACCAGTCTAGTCTGAAGACTTACAGACTCTTTTGACAAAGTCTGAAGAACAAAGTCTGAAGATCAAAGTCTGAAGATTAAAGTCTGAAGCTAGCAAGACTCAAGACTTATATTTCAAAATCTACTCACATGGACAGTTTTCAGGACGACGTTTATTCTGATCTTATACGATCTTTATTCTAACGACTAATGGATATCTTTCTACTGGATTCAGCACTAAACGATCTAAGTTTTATATGGAATATGTTTAGATTCTTTGACGACTTCGCAACTTATATTTGGAAGGGTTTACTTATGGAAACCGAGATCCTGATTGTATGGGCGAGCAGGATTGATGGGCTATCAACACTTACCTTAAAGAGCTCGAGATCTCTCTAATTGATTCTGTCCAACGGGTTGATTGGAAGAACTTCTTTGGAAGGTGCCAACGGTATTGAAGGCATGAAGAAGTATATAAGAGAGATGCTCTAGTTGTTGAAGGGTGCGGATAGAAGAATTCCAAAGTCTGAAATCTCCTTTACTATTTTGCGATATCATTCTTTGAGCGTTACATGTAATCAAAAGAGAGATCATATTGTAGACCTTGAGGAAGTGTAGTAGAGTAATCTACACTGTGGACTCAAGAGCGTGAGACTGTAATCACTCTTATTGATTCTTAGTGAAATCCAGCCAGAAGGGCTGTCCGTGCGGGAGAGTGGACGTAGGCTTGATCTAAGCCGAACCACTATAAATCTGGAGTCTTGATTCTCTATCCCTAATCCTTTAAATTGTTAACTGCTTTCATTTGCTGCAATCGTTGATTTTAAACTATTTATATCTCAATTGATTTGAATTGTTAAAATCGCTTTAAATACCTATTCACCCCCCTCTAGGTGCTAATACTAGTTCTAACAATTGGTATCAGAGCTTGTGTACTTGTTTATAAGAAGTGTCTTTACTTCTAAGTAAAAGATCTATGGCTAGTATGCTGCCTACAGGGTTGGTTGAAGGTCAAAGCAATACCAGACCTCCATACTTTGATGGAAAGGATTACAGCATATGGAAAAATAAGATGAAGGCATTCCTAAGATCGAAAGATCCTTTGGAATGGGAAGTGGTTGATAAATGAATCATTCCTGTTGCTGCATCAGACTCAGAGAGAGGAAAAGAACCTGCTGTTCCTACTCTTTTGACTCAAGAAGAAATCACCAAGAGACAGACTCTCGACGCCAAAGCTATTTACTCTTTATATTGTGCTTTATCCCCTACTGAATATAATAGAATATCTTCTTGTGATACAACAAAAGAAGTATGGGACAGGCTTCACATTACCTATGAAGGAACTGATCGTGTGAAAGAAACAAGGATCAACATTCTCTTGGGACAATATGAAGTCTTTAAGATGAGATCAGGAGAATCAATTACTGACATGTTTAGTCGCTTTACTGAAATTGTGAATGGTCTTGAATATCAGGGACATCCAATCTCAGGACATATGAAAGTCAACAAACTTCTTCGTGGACTCTCAAAAGATTGGAATTATATAAAAACCTCAATAAGAGAGACACAGAGGATTGCTCCACTTTCTGTAGATGAATTGATTGGAACTCTTCAATCCTATGAAGTAGAACAGACCAACGAAGAGGAAGACTCAAAAGGTAAGAAATCTATTGCCTTAAAGTCTAATGACTATTCTGATGTTACAGACTCTGAAGAAGACCTAGATGATGAAGAACTGGCACTAATGATAAAGAGATTCAGAAAGCTGAACAGAAAAGGAAGGAAATTCAATTGGAAGAAACAAAATTCTCAAAGGTTTCAAAACAGGTCAACAGAGGAAGATGATACGAATAAAGAAGTGACTTGCTTTGAATGCAAGAAAAAGGGACACATCAGACCTAACTGTCCTCTGTTAAAGAAGAGAAAAGGGAAGACTGAGAAAAACAGGAAGGCACTCAAGGCAGAGACTTGGAGTGATACTGAATGTGAAGATAGTGACAATGATTATGCCAATATTTGTTTAATGGCAAAATCAGACTCAGACTCAGACCTTGATTCAGACACAGACTCAGACAGCGAACTCGAGATTACTATCAAAAAGAAGATAAAATGGTATCTTGATAGTGGCTGCTCAAGACATATGACATGAGACTCAAGCTGCTTCATAAAACTTATCCAGATAGACGGAGGAAAAGTTTCCTTTGGTGGTAACAACAGAGGGAAGATTACTGGTCGAGGAACAGTGAAGATTGGAAGTTTGTCTATCAATAATGTTTCATTAGTTGAAGGATTAAATTACAACTTGCTTAGCATAAGTCAGTTGTGTGATTCTGGTTTCAAGATCAACTTTCAGGAAGAAACGTGCTCTGGAATCAGTAAAGACCTTACTCAATCCTTTACTGGTCGAAGACATGGAAATATCTATCTTCTGGATGTGAATCAAGAAAGATCACAGTGCTTAATATCAGTACAAGATGAAGCAAATCTGTGGCACAAAAAGCTAGGCCATATCAACATGAAGCAGATCAACAAGATCTCAACAAAGAAACTTGTTCGAGGATTGCCTAATCTGAATTATTCAAAGTCTGATCTATGTACACCATGCGTACTGGGTAAACAGGTTAGAAATTCTTACAGATCAATAAATAGAGTTTCCACTAATCATGTATTGCAGCTTTTGCACATGGATTTGTTTGGACCTACCAGAACGAAAAGCATTGGTGGTAAAAGGTTCTGTCTGGTAATAGTGGATGACTATTCACGATTTACTTGGGTCTACTTTCTTACAAGTAAGTCAGAGACTTTCTCTCTCTTTTCAAAATTTGCTAAAAGGGTGCAGAATGAGAAATGTCACACTATTACAAGCATTCGTACAGACCATGGAGGTGAGTTTGAAAATCAAGACTTTGCTAATTTATGTGATGAATTTGGTTTTCAACATAAATTTTCTTCTCCATATACACTAGAACATAATGGGGTTGTGGAAAGGAAGAATAGATCTTTACAAGAAATGGCAAGAACACTTTTAATTGGAAATCAAGTTTCTTCAAGGTTTTGGGCAGAAGCTGTTTCAACTGCTTGCTATATTATAAACCGAGTGTTTTTAAGACCAATTCTTGAGAAAACTCCTTATGAAATTTTTAAAGGGAAGAAACCAATAGTTTCTTATTTTCAAATATTTGGTTGCAAATGTTTCATTCTAAAGAATGCAAATGATCGTGTTGGTAAGTTTGAAGAAAAATCAGATGAAGGATTCTTTCTTGGATACTCTACAACAAGCAAAGCCTTTAGAGTGTTCAACAAAAAGACTCAGACTGTGGAAGAATCAATGAATGTCAAATTTCAAGACTCTCCACAAGTTCAGCAGATACAGACTGAAGACTCAGAATCTGCTCCAGACACTGCTAAAGCTAACTCCACTGAAGCAGTTGCTAATTCAAAATCAGTACAACAAGCTACTGATGAAGAATCTACTCAAGAAGAAGATCAACAATCTATCAGACTGAACAGTAACTGGAAGCACAAGTCCAGTCATCCTGAAGAACTCATTATTGGAAACATTAATGAGGGAATTCGAACAAGATCCAAAAGGCGAGAAGAGTCTAGTGCTGTTGCTCTTATTTCTGAAATAGAACCCAAAAATATCGAAGAAGCTTTAGCTGATGAAAGCTGGATTGAAGCAATGCAAGAAGAGCTCAGACAATTCAGTATTAACGACGTATGGGAATTAACTCCCAAACCAAAAGGTAAATCAGTTGTTGGAGCTAAATGGGTTTTCAGGAACAAAGTTGATGAAAAGGCAAAGTAACGAGAAACAAAGCAAGACTCGTAGCTAAAGGATACACGCAAGAAGAAGGGATAGACTACGATGAGACTTACGCTCCAGTAGCAAGGTTAGAAGCAATCAGATTATTACTTGCTTTTGCTTGCTATAAGAATTTCAGGTTGTTTCAAATGGATGTCAAAAGTGCATTCCTGAATGGATTTATTCAAGAAGAAGTCTACGTAGAACAACCTCCTGGTTTTGAAGATTCGAAGAAACCAGACTCTGTATTCAGACTGAAGAAAGCTTTATATGGACTGAAACAAGCTCCTCGAGCTTGGTATGAAAGGCTAAGTAATTTCTTAATTCATAGTGGCTTTTCTAAAGGAAAGGTTGACACTACTTTATTCATTAAAAGGAAGGTAAAAGCTTTCTACTTGTTCAGATTTATGTTGATGACATCATATTTGGATCATCTAACGAGACTTTGTGCAAGAAATTTTCTAAGTCTATGCAGGATGAATTCGAGATGAGCATGATGGGTGAACTATCCTTTTTCCTTGGTCTACAAGTCAAACAACTAAAGGAGGGAATATTCATTCATCAAGAGAAATATGCAAAAGAACTTGTTAAAAAGTTCGGTCTGGAGAATTGCAAAAAGACTGACATACCAATGTCAAGCTCTTTGAAGATAGACAAAGATGAAGCAGGGAAGAAAATTGACCAAAAATTATACAGGAGTATCATTGGCTCACTTCTTTATCTTACTGCATCCAGACCTGACATATTATTTAGTGTTTGCATATGTGCTAGGTTTCAATCTGACCCTAGAGAATCTCACTTAAGCGCTGTTAAACGTATTATTAAATATGTTGCTACTACTGCTAAGATCGGTCTTTGGTATCCCAAAGAATGAGACTTTACACTTCTTGGCTATTCAGACGCAGATCTTGCAGGTTGTAGAGTTGAAAGAAAAAGCACTTCAGGTACTTGTCAATTGCTTGGAAACAGGGCAGTATCCTGGTTTTCAAGAAAACAAAGTACTGTGGCTCTTTCAACAGCTGAAGCAGAATACGTTGCTCTTGGAAGTTGCTGTTCTCAAATATTGTGGATAAAACAACAACTGCAAGACTTTGGCATTGAAGACTCTTGCACAGAAATTAGATGTGACAACACCAGTGCAATCAATCTTACAAAGAATCCTATCCTACATTCAAGAGCAAAACATATTGAGATTCGACATCACTTTATAAGAGATCATGTTCAGAACAAAGAAGTCTTGATACGATTCATAAACTCAAAGAATCAACTGGCAGACATCTTCACAAAGCCTCTTGAGAAAAGCTTGTTTGAGTCTATTCGCTCAAGACTCAATATATTATCTCTTGAAGAATGTTGAAGTTCAACTCAGTAACTAAAGTCTGACAGAGCATCAGACTCAAAGGTTAAAAGACTGAGAATACGAATCGACACGACTGTAAGTTTCCTTACTTAAACTGTCTTATTGATAAGGTAATATTATCTGTCTATTTTAAGTCGGTTATTATTTTTAAAAGAAGTGGTTATCGTTTTATTAAGGCAATTATTTTTCAAAAAGGAAAATTCAAGATTTCCAAAATATACGACGCTTGGTTATTCCCCGTACCTGTTATCTTTTATACATCTCTTCTCCTTCGTTTTCACTTTACTCAGAAACCCTAGATCAAAAGCTTTTCACTGCTCTGCATTTTTCTCTCCAAAACTTCTTCGTTTCAAAGTTCTCAACTTTCTTGCGACACAAGTGAGAAAGTCTCTCCAAAGAAAAGCACAATGTCGTATCAGAGGAAGTCTTCCATAATAGCAAACAGGGGACCACAAAGTTTTGGTGAGGGGCCTACGCATTTTGATCTCACTGAGGAAAGCGACATTCCTACTGAGCAATCTCAACAGCGGTCATCCCCAACTAGACCTCAAGAACAGGGCCCTCAAGATGAAACGATTTATGAAGATATTGAACCCGTAAGAACTCTAAAGCCTGCCTTTGTTTACAAGCTTTACTCTGCGTTAAAGGAAGGTTCTGCTATGACTTTTGTGGATGAGTTTCTGAAAGAGAAGGGTTATAGAAACGAGACGCACTTTCTTACTGTTATGGAAAGGTCTAGAATTGTGCCTGAAGGAACGGCTGCAAGAGCATTTGCAAATTTCCCGAGTGACCCTAGGTTTAGTAGTATGAATCAGCCTGAGGGAAAGGACGATGATGAAAAGATGTTCATACACTTCAAACCATGGATGGGTGTGGCTGCGAGACTAAGAGGGAAGAATGATGAATTGTTCCGCTCAGACGGTCACAGGAAGAGATATGAAAAATTGCTGAAGCGTGGGGTGATGAACCCACGAACTGTGGATTTCGATTTTCTGGACTTGTTGAGCATACATCTGCGAGAGAAATTCGAAAAGCTCCAACTTTATCAGTTCTGCACAGACTGTGACACGGCACATTCTGAATTGACAGCCTATTTCTACTCCAATATCAGTTTCATTGATGCAAACAGCTTTACCTTCAGTGTGAGAGATAAGGAGTATGTCATTGATAATGACATTTTGGCTGATGTGCTTGGTGTGGAAAGAGGGGCTTTCCAACCAATCGGTGTGTCTGTAAGTCATGCTACGCTTGAACTAGCAAAGGACAGAATTGCAGAAGGAAGACTATCTTATTCCAGAATGAATGCAACAAATACTTTGCTGCATAAAATTGTAATCAACTGTCTAAGACCCAAATCGACATCTAAGACAGATGTATCAATTTCTGAAGCTAAGTTGATGTTTGCCATCAAGATAGGTGTGAACTTCTCTTTGCCACATACCATCATCTTTCACATGTATAGATGCATGGTTAAGGATAAAGGAAAGCTTCCTTATGCTGCTCTCATTACTCGTCTCCTCAAACATCTCAACATTCAACCGCCTCATATTCTCACAGTGAAGACTATTGATAAAATGGTCATCGGACTGAGGATGATTACCAAGATGCGTTTAAAAGAGCTTAGCAAGAAGTTGGAGCAATTCAAGGAAAAGACTCCTATCAAACTCAGACCAGACTCATCAGCAGCAAAAAGGAAAGGGAAAGAACCTGTGGTTAGTTCTACCAAGAAGAGAAGGGCAGTCATCCTGGAAGATGAAGATGATGAGGATGCAATACCCATCTCTACTCTTATTTCTCAAATTGCTGCATCTATTCCAATTGTTTCAGAACATCAAGTTGCAGAGAAAGAGAAAGAGGAAGAGAAGGAAGAAGAGAAAGAGAAAGAAAGAGAGGAAGAAAGAGAGGAAGAGGAAGAAGGAAAAGAAGAACAAGCAGATGAACCAGAAAGAACAGATTCTCCAGCAGAAAAGGAGGATTTACAACACCCTGTTACTGAGGAAACGCCTCAGAAAGATGAATTCTTTTCTCCACCAGAAGACATGGAGACAGGGGGAGATAAAGAAAGAGAACACACACCTCTTCAGCTGACTTTCAGAGAAGAGGATGCTCAAACAGGTGTTAGTCGATCACCTCCTGATGCTGAGGATATTCATGCTGCACAGTTTCCTGAAGGAGAGGCATCATCTCCACACACTGAACCTCCTGCTGACATTCATACTGGCTTGACTCCACCTTCAGACCGAGCTGAAACAAGCACTCAGACTGACAACTCTGGAAATTTTCAAAGGCTGCTTGAGATCATCTTGGAACTTAAAGGTCAAATTTATGCCATGGGTTATGAATTTCAGACCTTGCAGAATGAAAATCATGCAATGTTCATCACTTTGCATGATCAGCTTAAAGATGTTCAGCGTCAGATTCAGGATACTGCAAAGGGGACCACTCTCACCCAAGTACAGGAAGATTTGAGGAAGTTGGAAGACACTGTCAAGTCTATGGGAGACTTTCAACTTGTTCGCATTCCTCGAGCTCCTTGATTTTTTTATGCTGACAAAAAGGGGGAGAAGACTTTGCAGATTTTTGAACTTTTTCAAACCAAACCAAATCCTATCTTTTTATCTTTTGATTGCTTGACTTTGACTTGACTTGAGTTTTTAAACGTATGCAGTTTTTGAAATGTGTGCTCTCTATGGCAATACCTTAAGCTTTATAAATTAGATAGTACTGTCTGTTTATGACTAATGAGGTTTCGGTGAATGCAGATCTGTGTACAGGGAAAGTCTGTGTACAGGATATCTGTGTACAGGATAACTTCTACTATCTTATTTAATCTTTTATATGCTTGCTTAAAAGTTGTATTGCAGGGCGATAATATTCAAATCTGCAGGAAAGTTTTGTCACCATCAAAAATGGGGAGATTGTTGGATGAAATCCCTTAAGGTATTTTGAAGTTGACAAAACAGGTTTACCAGTCTAGTCTGAAGACTTACAGACTCTTTTGACAAAGTCTGAAGAACAAAGTCTGAAGATTAAAGTCTGAAGCTAGCAAGACTCAAGACTTATATTTCAAAATCTACTCACATGGACAGTTTCCAGGACGACGTTTATTCTGATCTTATACGATCTTTATTCTAACGACTAATGGATATCTTTCTACTGGATTCAGCACTAAACGATCTAAGTTTTATATGGAATATGTTTAGATTCTTTGACGACTTCGCAACTTATATTTGGAAGGATCTACTTATGGAAACCGAGATCCTGATTGTATGGGCGAGCAGGATTGATGGGCTATCAACACTTACCTTAAAGAGCTCGAGATCTCTCTAATTGATTCTGTCCAACGGGTTGATTGGAAGAACTTCTTTGGAAGGTGCCAACGGTATTGAAGGCATGAAGAAGTATATAAGAGAGATGCTTTAGTTGTTGAAGGGTGCGTATAGAAGAATTCCAAAGTCTGAAATCTCCTTTACTATTTTGCGATATCATTCTTTGAGCGTTACATGTAATCGAAAGAGAGATCATATTGTAGACCTTGAGGAAGTGTAGTAGAGTAATCTACACTGTGGACTCAAGAGCGTGAGACTGTAATCACTCTTATTGATTCTTAGTGAAATCCAGCCAGAAGGGCTGTCCGTGCGGGAGAGTGGACGTAGGCTTGATCTAAGCCGAACCACTATAAATCTGGAGTCTTGATTCTCTATCCCTAATCCTTTAAATTGTTAACTGCTTTCATTTGCTGCAATCGTTGATTTTAAACTATTTATATCTCAATTGATTTGAATTGTTAAAATCGCTTTAAATACCTATTCACCCCCCTCTAGGTGCTAATACTAGTTCTAACAGTATGAACACCCAAAGGTGGGTGAATAGGTGTTTAAAAGAAATCTTGACATATAAATGCGGAATAAAATAAGTTGCAAGCAAAGTCTAAATAAAGATCAAAGTCTGATAAATGAGCCACCAGACTTCTGGTAGATGTTCAGAATCTATTATGCGATGGAACAGACTTTTGAAATAACATGTAAGTATGCAACAGACTTAAATAAGAATAGTTAAGGAAAGATAATGTTGCAAATGAAATTTATAGTGGTTCGGTTTAAATTAAGCATACGTCCACTCTCCCACGCTAACAGCCTTCTGGTTAGATTCCACTATGCGATCAATAAGAGATTACAACTTTGAGTGCAAACACTTAATGGTAGATCACACTATCTCACTAAATCACTCTTTTGGTATTTTTCTCACGATTACAAACGTTTAAGCTCATCAAAGAAAAGTGTATGATCAAAGTTCGCTCAAACTTTGGAATTATAAATTCTACGCTCCGTCTCTTACTTGCTATTCAATCCTTGGTGTCGCGACCAATTTTTTTCGAGGTGTGAACCACCTAGGGTTTGGCTAATGGATTGTTAAGCCTAAACTTAACTCGGGCTCTCCCAAGCCCATACCAATTCGCGACTTAGGTTCAAGTTCTTAACATGCAAATGATTTTCAAACAGGAGGTTTACTTTACTCCTACGAACCAAAGACTATGGGTACGGGGACTTGGTTACACTAGATTTCTCTAATGCCCTTTCGGTACCATTCTTTATTTAAAAAAATGTTTGGCAAGCAGCTTGGATTGATTTTAAATCTATTTCCCTAATATGTGAGGCGATCCACAAATTTAACACCCAGATAAATAATGAATAAATTGCAAAACTTATCTCAAAGCAACGAAAGCATCTGTAATGTTAAATTAAAATCCACATCAACAACCCTAGATATGGTTTCTAATTAACACGCAATTTTTGTTTTGTTTTCACTTAATTAATGAAAATCATGCAATATGCAATGCAATATTAACTAAATGACCTAATTCTAATGACATTTAATTTCTAATTAAATGGGCTTAACAAAAATACTAAATGACATGCATCTCAATGAATCTACCCTAATGACGTGCATATGACAATTCTTCTTTTTCCTAAAAGGATGAATTCTACCCTAAATAATGAAACTAATTTAGCCTAAGGCACTTTTGTATTTTTTTATGAAATTCGGAATTAAAAAAAATGTGAAAATTATCTAGCTAGATTAAGATCCTATTCAATTTATATTAGGAATTAGGTTAAACTAAATCCTAATTTAAACTAAAATATTATCTTAACCCAAATTATCCTAAAATGCAATTTATTTAAGAAAATGCCTAAACTTATAATAAATTAAAAAAAAATATTATCTAAAATTAAACTAGGTGCAATTTAACCCTAATATGCAATGACGTGCAAAATATGCCCCCTAATTCTACATGGCATATGCATGATGATTTTTTGCTTTTTTTTTATTAATTTCGAAATGCAAATCAAACAATAATAAAACTAACATTCTATATGCTTTCTTTTTCTTTTTTTCTTTTTTATGATTCAAAATAAAATTCCTATTCTAAATATGCATGATAATAAAAAAACAAACCTAATCCTAATTCGAACATTTTTTTGATTTTTTTTTATTTCGAAATTAACAATTGCCAAATAATTAAACATGCAATTCAAGTTTTTTTTTAAAAAAAACTAGCAACCTAAGTTAATTGATTTGATTTGATTTTTTTTGAAAATTCATGATAAATAGAATGTTTTGCCTAACTATGCAAATAACCCTAAAACATGCAATATCCTAATTCGGGCATATCTCAAGACAAATAAAAACAATCAAGTTCATTTAAAATTACCCCAAAAAGGATATCACACATCATTCAAATCAAGGGATAATATTTCGCTAGTAAAATCAATAAATTGATCTTAAGCCTTAAAGATCAAAATATCAATTTTATTCCCACTTGATTAATTATTTCATCTAAAGCCTTATAGATGAAATAAAAAACCTTGGCGCGGTTGCGAATTAGGTAATACATTGAGATTTTCAATTATGCATGGATAGACATTCCAACCAAAGAAAACTAACATAGAAAGAAATAATAAACAAATAAAAAAATAAAAAATAAAAACTAAACTTGCCTAAAAAAAGTAAAGTAAAAATACCTAATTTAACTTTTCCTTTAAAAAAAAAAAAAAGAAATCTTGGCCGGTTCGGAGGTCCGGCGAGGGAGAGCTCGTCGGCTAGGGTACCAGCGAGGGAGGCAGTGGCGTGACGGCGGCACGGCAGCGGGGCTTCGGAGATTGGCGAGAGGAGACGTCAGATCTGGGGGGCGAGCGTCGCGGGCGGGGCGGCGAGACTGGCGGGCGGCGTCACGGCAGATCTGACTGTAGGACGCGGGCGGCTACGGCGTCAGGGGGACGGTTGATGGCGGGCGAAGCTGAGCAAATTTGGGCAGAGGAGAGGCGCCGGTTTCGGGTTGCAGATCAACGAGCGAAGGCGATGGGGCGTCGGGGTAGCGCGCGGGTCGTCAGGGCTCGCAGACGGAGCAGGGAGCGCAGCGGCGGCGTGTCAGGGCTGTCGAGGGCGCTGGGACCTACCTGGAATAACCTACCTTTAAGGATGATAGAGTAATTCAAGATATTTGGTGTTACATGTTTAGGACCCGTACCATTCTACGGTCGCCTAAAATAGTAACATGACTTTATGAAGAGACTGCTTTCTCGGGACCCGTACCATTCTACGATCACCCGATATGGCAGAAAGGAGCTGCTTTCTCAGGACCCGTACCATTCTATGGTTGCCCAGTATGTCAGAAAGGTTTTGTAAGGAATTGCTTTCCTAAGACCCGTACCATTCTACGGTCGCCTAAACGGGGATTCATTTTCCAGGACTTGTACCATTCTACGGTCACCTGAATAAGGAATAGGTGTTGTCGAGGACCCGCACCATTCTACAGTTGCCTTGACTGAAAATTGATTTTTCATGACCCGTACCATTCTACGGTCGCCTAAATGGAGATTTTGCTTGGCTAGGACCCGAACCATTCTTCGGTCGCCCAGCGTTGCAACCTGGAGAAAAATCTTTGGGGACAACTCAATCGAGTGTTAGTGTATTCGAAAAGGGAATACCTGTGCAATGACAAGTATTTAAGGTATGAATAGAGATATGTTTACCCGGTGGCATCTCTGTTCCTTGGGGACATGTCTCTTGCAAAACATGATCGTAGGAGAGATAACATGCATTTGTAATCACAGACATGCATTAATTCAAGTAAGGTTCATGCGTAATAAATTCTATCAACCACGCATCATCCTAATTTCAATAGGAATGATGATTCCAATCTGAACGCATGAGTGTTATGGATGTGTCAAATGAGAGATCTTTTAGTCTGAAAGGACTTTTCACTCATCCTCTTTAAAAGGGACTATTTTATCCTGACCTTTGATGCAGGATCGTGACAATCATTCTATCTCACCATCGTCATGCCAGACAAGGGTTTGAGCGATCTCGCAAGTAGTACAACCTCACCAATCTAGGGGGTCTTTAACAGGGACCGTACTGTCGACTTGGTCAATGGCTTAACAAATGGGACTCTTTGAGTCGAAGCTATTAAAAGATGACATTTCGCAACTATCTTGGGACTTACAAGTCAAGAAACACACGAAATGAGGCAGAAATCATCTTACTCACACTTCTTCAAGCGATGCTTTCAAGCATGTAAACTCTTACGTTAATTCAAGTGCCCTAATCTGAAGAGACTTTACAAGGGACGTAACGTAGGTTCGGTTGATGGGCTGTGAAATGAAAGGATCATTAGGCTCAAAAAGTGTTTAGAGGGTCAAAAATTGGTGATCATCTTGACATTTCTACCACTTTCCTTCTCCACCGTCGAAGATTTTTTTTTTCCTCATCAAATCTTCATTGATTGCAATAGCATTTGAGTTTTGGTACTACCTTGTTGGGGATATGACTCATTATATCAAGAGTTTGATTTTTTCTTTTCTGGGCATTGGCTTTGCTTTTACCAGGCACGTTGCTTTTTCATGCCTCATTTTGCACTTTTTTTTTAAACAAAGTCTCCATTTGTCAGCATTCTAGTTCATGCCACTTGGATATTTTTGTCTTGCCCTAGTGTGGGGGATGATCACCAATTGGGTTTAATATGAAATAAATTCATAAGCTCAAGTGGGCTATGCAATGGATAAAAGTGTATAGGATAGAGGAATAACTGCTCTTCATCATCCTATGGCACTTTAAACTATCGTATGAGCTACAACGCGAAAGCAACACTCGAAGATCGATGCAAGTGTGAGTAAGAAAATTCCTATTATTCATCTCAAATTTTGTCCCAATGTAGGATGATCCTTGACAGGGATGATTTAAAAACTCTTCACGTGTGTGGGCTCAAAGGGCTAAACGATGGATATACCTGTAGTGTTTTAGGTAGAGGAAAAAAATTGCCTCTCATCACCTTGGATGGCGTACCCTTTGCGAGATCACCCTTTTCCTTGCAGACATGGAATTTTCCACACAGCTCACTAGGGATTTGTGTATGAAAAGTGTATGGAACAAGGCTTTCCTTTCATCATTCCAAGATATTCCATTTGTCACATTCAATTTATCTCACACAATTCATCAAGGAAGAAAAATGCAAGATTTATGACAAATTTGAATAATTCAACTCATTGAGGCATTTTATTCATCATAGAAATACTTGCAGTTCATGATATGACATGGCAAATTCTATCATGGGTAATACTTTCTGACAACATCCGAATTAACTGGAGTGGAAAACTCACGACCATCCATTTCTGCCAAAATCAGGGCACCTCCAGGAAGTACCTTTTTCACCACATATGGGCCGCCATAGTTTGGAGAAAACTTTCCCCCAGGATCTGGAAAAATCGGCAACAGCTTCCTCAGAACAAGATCATTTGTCTCAAAATGTCTCGGTCGTACCTTTCGGTTGAAGGATCTGGCAACTCTTCGCTGATAAGTTTGGCCATGACAAAGAGCCTTTAGTCTTTTCTCCTCTATCAAGTTTAACTGCTCAAGTCTTTGCTGCATCCATTCAGCCTCAGACAAGTTCACTTGGGATAAAACTCTTAGAGAAGGAATCTCCACCTCCACGGGCAGAACTGCTTCCATGCCGTATACCAAAGCAAAAGGGGTTGCCCCAATAGAAGTGCGGATCGATGTCCGGTATGCCATTAGTGCAAAAGGTAACCGGTCATGCCAATCTTGATAATTCTTGGCTGTCTTAGCCAAGATCTTCTTAATGTTCTTATTAGCTACTCCAACAGCCCCATTCATTTGAGGGCGGTAAGGTGACGAATTCAAATGCTTGATCTTGAACTCGCTGAACAACTCGTCAACAAGTTTATTGTTCAAGTTCGTTCCATTATCGGTGACAATTGCTTCAGGGACGCCATAGCGAGCAATTATGTCACGTTTGATGAACTTTACAACATTGCGGGCGGTGACATTCACAAAGGATGTAGCTTCGATCCATTTGGAGAAATAGTCTATCGCCACCAAAATGAATCGATGCCCATTTGAAGCCTTATGATTGATTGGGCCAATAACATCAATCCCCCATATCGAGAAAGGCCATGGCTCAGAAAACTGGTGCAATTCAGTTGGAGGAACATTTATTTTATCACCATGAATCTGGCAGCGGTGACAACTTCGTACATGCTTGATGCAGTCACTTTCTAATGTGAGCCAGTAGTAGCCTAATCTCATAATCTTCTTAGCCATCATGTGCCCATTCATGTGAGGGCCACATATCCCTTCGTGTACTTCTTGCATGATTTGAGTAGCTTATGTTGTCCCCACACATCGCAACAAGACTGAATCATAGGATCTCTTGTAGAGATTCTCGCCACTGACGAAGAATTTTGAGGCCATCTTCGTGATGTACTTCCTATCAGCGAGAGTGCTTCTTTCAGGAAATTCCTGTCTTTTAATGTAGTTCGCGATATCGTGATACCATGGTTTTCCATCGGGTTCTTCAGTTATGATCATACAATAAGCCGACTTTGGCAAAACTTCTATTTTCAATGGCTCGACTTCTAATCCGTCAGCAGCTTGCAACATAGATGACAAAGTTGCGAGTGCATCAGCAAATTGATTGTGAGACCTTAGTAAGTATTCAAATGAAATTTCTTTGAATTGCTTCACGAGGCCTTCTAGATACCGGTGGTATGGGAGCAATTTGGCATCATTGGTCTTCCACTCACCTACAGTCTATAGTATGATTAGTGTTAAATCTCCGAATACCATTAACTTGGCCACACCCATCTCGATTGCGGCCTAAAGTCCGAGGATGCAAGCTTCATACTCAGCCACATTGTTGGTGCATGGGAATGTCAATTTTGCAGCTACCGGATAGTGCTGTCCATCTGGGGATATCAGAACTGCCCCAGTACCAGAACCAGACAAGTTTACGGCTCCATCGAAGAACATCTTCCATGAGTCTTCATTTACACTCAACACACGGTCATCAAGGAAATTGTCATCGTTGTTAGAGACGCCTGAATTCTTGGCCAATAGATCAGCGATCGCTCGACCCTTAACCGACTTTTGTGGCATGAATTGCACATCAAATTCGGAAATCAAAATTTTCCATTTGGCCAACTTACCCACCAAAGCTGGCCGATTAAGTAAATACTTGACGGGGTCGTTCTCTGTCACGAAAAATGTCTGGTAATGCAATGTGTATTGTCGCAATCTATGCAATACCCATACTAAAGCAGCATAAGTCTTCTCAACATCAGAATACTTCAACTCTGATATGGTGAACTTCTTACTTAGATAGTAAATGGCTCATTCTTTTTTATCAACAGGACTTTCTTGAGCCAACATTGCACCCAATGATTCACTATGAATGGTGAGGTAGAGAATCAAGAGATGCCCTGGTGATGGTGGGACAAGAACTGGTGGATTCATCAAGTACTGCTTCAATTTGTCGAACACCTCTCGACACTCGTCATCCCAGTTGATTTGTGCATTCTTCTTTAGCTTTTTGAAGAATGGCTTGGCCATTTTAGATAGTTGAGAAATGAACCGGGCTATGTAATTCAGTCTTCCCAAAAGACTCCGCACTTCTTTCACCGTTGATGGAGGTTGCAGCTCACATATGGCCTTAGCCTTAGATGGGTCGATCTCAATCCCCTTACTGCTTACAATGAATCCAAGTAATTTACCAAATGTTGCCCCAAACACGCATTTAGCGGGATTTAGCCGAAGCTTGAATTCACGAAGTCGGTCAAATAATTTCTTCAAGGTTTCTGTATGGCTTTTTCCAGGTTGGGTCTTTGCAATCATATCGTCAACATAGACTTCAATCTCCCGATGCATCATATCATGGAATAGTGTTACCATGGCTCGCTGGTAAGTTGCCCATGCGTTCTTGAGTTCGAAGGGCATGACCTTGTAATGAAAGGTCCCCCACGAGGTGATAAATGCAATCTTCTCCTTGTCTTCCTCTTTCATCCTTATTTGATTGTATCCGGAAAATCCATCCATAAACGAGAATAGTTCGAACCCGGCGGTACTATCCATGAGGACATCAATGTGAGGGAGTGGGAAGTCATCCTTTGGACTCGCCTTGTTCAGATCTCGATAGTCAATACAAACTCGAACTCGACCATCCTTCTTCATTACCGGCACAATGTTAGCCACCCATTCAGGGTATTGTGAGACTTCAATGAATCCCACATTTAGAAGCTTCATCACCTCCTCCTCTATCTTCTTTGAGAGCTCGGGCTTAGTTCTCCGAAATCTCTGCTTTTTAGGTGGCACATCCGGATTAGTAGGCAAGCAATGCTCGACAATCGATGGGTCTAAACTAGGCATGTCAGCATAAGTCCATGCAAAGATATCCTGATATTCCTTCAGTAGTTGAATTAGGTGCTTGGCTTCGTCTTTAGGGAGATTTGCCCCAATTTTAACTTCTTTAGCTTCTTGAGCGTCACTTAAATTAATAGTGACAGTCTGCTCGGATGTGAGAGCCTTGGCTTTTTCATGTTGTTCCCAACTTCGCTGCACCTCAATGGAATCTTCAATCAAGTCCTTGAGATCATCTATATCAGCGTTTGTTGCATTGGATTGGACCATTTCCATGCCTTTGTATGCCACAAGACTGTTCCTGAAACATGAAGTGAATAAATTAGAAAGACAAATAGAGTAATCTATATTTTTCCTTTTTTTTTTTGTGTTAAGAAAAACCTTGGCACAAACATTTTTTGAAATATTTTGACACGAGAAAGCATGATGAAGCCCATGCCTCAGAATTCTCCTTGGATTTTCTTTTTCTTTTATCGGCTGGATATCATCACTGGGCTAGTTTGGTGTACCTCATCATGCCCTCAAAATAAAACTTGTAATTTTATTGATATTCATCAATCAATTACATTTATTGAATGGAAATGCAATTTTCAAGCCCTAAAAAGAAAGCGAAAAAGAAGAAATAAAAAAAAAGCCCTAGAAAGCGATAAATATTCCCGCGCGGGGGAATGTGAGAAAGCAGTAAATGAGTTACTCTCGTGGGCCATAGCCCATCTCCTCCGGAGGTCCTTCCTCAATGGTCCCTATGAAGACGTCATCGAAGAGACTAGTGATTCCTTCCAATGCATCTCCAGGCTTTTCTGTCTCCGAGGGTGTCAGATTATCCATGCCATCCTATCCATCTAGGACTATCTCACGAGGATCAATGCAGTAGCTGGGAGGGGTCGAATACTTCACCAGGTAATCAAATTTGCCACTAGGCTGCCCTAAGGTATCTGCTTCATCCTGCATCAATATGGGAGGACCGGGGAAAGTCTCATGAATGCTCGGGGGTAGCGGGTTTTGCCTCCCTCGCCCTTGACCAAGTGGCCGGTTCTACCTTCCTTGTCTTTGTGCTCTTGAACTTCCTCCACCTCTTCCATGGTACTCTAAACCAGCAGAACGGGACCTCTGAGGGGCTTCGAATGCCTCGACCATTCCTTCCAAGACCATTGCCAGGAACAAAACCATTTCTGACCATTACTCTTCCTACCATGAGGGTGGCATCTGAAACCTCAGGAATGGGCGATGATGAACCTCGAGAAGTATGTATGGTGGATACCAACTCAAATGAGTGATAACTTGATTTGAGCTTAGAATCCGGCTCTACATAGGGGATAGCCGTCTCATGATAGATCTGGTGGTCTTCCTCACCATACACGGTAACCAGCTTCCTTTCGATCACAAATTTCACAGCTTGATGTAGACTTGAAGGCACTGCTCCAGCAGTGTCTATCCAGGGACAACCCAACAGGAAATTGAATGCGATAAGGATGTCCAACACTTGAAAGGGAATGTTGAAGACGACTGGTCCTATCTATACGTCGAGATGGATTTCTCCGAGTACCTCCTTCTTTGTGCCATCAAAAGCTCATACTGAGGTCATCGCAGCATGTATCCTTGACGGGTCTATCTTAAGGCGGTGCAGAGTGGCTAATGGACATATGTTCATAGCGGACCCATTATCAAGGAGCACTCGAGACACATGAGAAGACTTGTGTTTAACGAATATGTAGAGTGCTTTGTTATGTCCCCAGCCTTCAAGAGGGAATTCTTCATCAGAAAAGGCAATCAAATCCTTGAGAATGACCGATCCCACAAATTCTTCCAACTTGTTCGCATCAACTGTCTCTAGCACATGAATTTCACTCAACACTTTCATTAGTGACTTTTGATGCACAGAGGATGTTTGGAGAAGCTCGAGCAAAGAGATTTGAGCAGGCATTTTTCGCAATTGATCGACCACATTATACTTACTTGCTTTAATCACAGCCAGAAATTCCTTAGCCTCTTCATCGGTGACTAGCTTTGCAGTTTGAGCACTAGCTTGACCATAGGTTTGACCAGACCTTGTAACAAGGTCGACATCTAAGTCATAAGACCAATGCACTACTTTGTTGTTGACATACTCATATGGTTGAGGTATCTCGATCACAATCTCCTCATCAAATGCATCTTCTAGCGGCGGCATACCCGCGAGCGAAGGATCAACTTCTTCCTTATCAGCATTGAGCGCAGCCTACTCCTCCTCCCAATCGATGATGATGTGGGAAATAGTGGAAACTACGCGGTTACGATTAGCATATACGATAATGCCGTCATCCACCATTTGGGCAATTCTTTCCTTCATTAGCGATAGGGGAACATTTTCTTGACCTGGATAATATCCATCTCTCACCAGTCCGTTGTAAGCATTTGCCACGTGCACCTTCGAGTCCTTGATTCGACCGACTTCAGGTTCCAGGATAGCGTTCACCGTACCCTCATGCTCGGGTAGCGGATTCTTCTGGACATTCGGCCGAGTAGTTTGGAACGAAAACATTTTCGTGTCTAAGAGGTTTTGGATCTTGTGCTTGAGGGTGAAACACTCATCAGTTGAATGCCCCAATTCACCGTTATGGTAGTCACATTTCTTCGTTGGGTCGTAACTGCGATTGCTTTCACGGTTAGGACGCTTTGGTTCACTAGTAAGCAAACCTTTCTTTCGGAGGATTGTCAGCACTTGGGATGGAGACCCAGGGAGATGAGAGAATTGCCTTCTATTAAATGGTTGACAGCCAGCAGTTTATGGCTGTCTCGGATTCATTTGGATAGCCGGGGCACGTTTGACATTTTCTTGGCTATAAGCCACATTCACATCCATAGCCGCTTCCTTCTCCTTTTTGGCAGTGAATCTTTTACTAGATGGCTCAGTAAACCATTCTTCCCTTATCCCCGTCTTGAGTTGTTCTCCCACGAGAATAAGCTGATTGAAGTTTTCAACGTACGTGCTGGCCATCCGATTACGGAACTCAAACGGGAGGGTTTTGATAAACAACTTTATCAACTCCTTATCAATAGGCTCGGGAGTGATTTGAGCTGCTAGATTTCGCCATCTCACGGCATACTCTTTGAACGACTCGTTCCTCTTTTTCTCCATCCTCTCAAGATCCTCTCAAGAAGGTGCAATATCCATGTTGAACTTGTATTGCTTGAGAAAAGCGTCAGCCACTTCATTCCAAGTGTCAAGAAGGTTCACATTCTTTATAACATACCAGTTTAATGCAGGTCCAGTCAAACTCGCATGGAACGATTGGATCATGAGGGGCTCGTTCTTGACATATTGGGCCATACGCACGTGGTACATCTGCAAATGAGCTTTTGGGCAGGAAGTACCATCGTACTTCTCAAAATCTGGCATTTTGAACTTCTTTGGCATGTTGACTTTCTCGTACACAGACAGGTCAAACGGGAGTGAATTCTGCGACTCTTGCAGTTGTTTCAATTTTTCCTCCAGCTTTGTGAAGCGTTCATCATGATCTGTCTTTGGACCGCTGTCATGCTTGGTCTTTCCAACAAGGACCGAGTCATCGTCCAACCTGGACATGTCATCATCAATCTTTTGAACCTTGTTTGTTTGCTTCAGGATAATTATTTCAGGAAGAGCAGGTGCAATTGTTGGATTTACTTAGAGGAATTGGAGTTGATCCGTCACAAGCTGTATAGAGGCGAGCACTTGTTGGAGTTGAGTCTCCACGGCGGACATACGATCACGCATTTCTGATTGGTCGGCCATTCTAGCTTTTAATCGCGTAATAATGGGCAAGCGTGGAGGATCCGTTATCACCTAAAATATGAATACACATAAGCACTTTATATAAAATAATGCCGGTCCATGACGAAAGTCTAACTGCTTTTATTCATTAATGAAATTGTTTGACATTAACAATGTAAAGAAACTTGCAAAGCCCTAGACAAATAAATTAATGAAGTAAATGACTCAACTCGCTAAACATTAAGCTAAAAATCAAATAGGTTCAAGCCATTTTATTTGGCCCGATCTATAAACACATGGGAAGTCAACGCTCGACGCAATTGCCTCTTCTCCTTAGCATCCTTCTTGGCTTGCTTCTCAAGTTCTTCAATCTTCCTCTTGTGACGATTAAGCTCCGCTTGTCGAGTGGGTTTTTCGGTCACATCTGGCACCTTTGGGAGATACTCAGTCGAGATCTTGTGCTGACGGATGTATCGAGCCGTGGCATAGTAAGTCTTTTCTTTCCCTCCAAGCTCATATTCAAGCAAGCTCAACTTTTGATTGCGACATACAAGCCAAGCTCGTTCGATACAACGAAGCTCCCTTTTGTGATCACCATCATTGGCAGTGAATCGAACTTGGAACAAACCCAACTTGAGAGGGGCTGGTAGGTCTTGAACAACTTGATATTGACAGGTCACGCGGAGTGGGTAGTATGAAGTGGCACCAGTGATCCCCAATAGCGGGATCGGTTCGTTATCGCCATGAGAGAGACGTGCCTCGTAGACTTGGAACCATTTAGCATGCCATAGGAAAATCTTGATATTTGGATTTTTCAACAATTTGATCCATTTTGAGTAAGAAAGATTTGGAGTTCGGTCTTGATGATTTTTAAATACCTCAATAGGGTGATGAGAATTAGTGACATTAATAATATTCATGCGAATATCAATCTTACTCATATGAGAAAAGAACCAGATTTGTAAAAGTTCAATTGGTGCACGAAAGGTTTTATCTTCATCTTCCTTAAATCGGGTGAGTGACAAAAATGTTTCAGCTAGAATAGTGTTGACAAAACTAATCCTAGCACACACTTGTTTGACCACCCATGCAACAGAAGGATTAATAGCACCTTTACGAAGAGGAAAAACAATAAACCCGAAGAAAGCTAGGAGGAAGATCCTACTTTTTAAGAGAGTGTTAGCACTAGCAAAACTCTGATCTATAAAAGAAAAAGAACATGCAAGACAATTATCTTTCAGCACTATTTTTATCATATTTTTATCCATTCTAAGAAAATCAGACAAAATCGATTATGGTTCTAATCCAAGGGGTGGATTTATTAATTGCAATTCCAAGGGTTTTCCTATGGCAATGCTGTATTCTTCCAAGGTCGGAGTCAGCTCGTGCTTACCAAAGATGAACGTTGATGTTTGGGGGCTCCAGAAATGAGGAAGTGCTTGCATGACGCCACTCTAGACATCGATGTCGAGGAGGGGAACAAGCCGACCAAGTCTATCTTCCACATAGCTTTGACCATCGTGGCCTAGACGATCCCACCATGATTTGAGTTCAACCTTTGGTGCAGACACGAATCGAATGTCGGATCTTCCCATTGTTTATAGACCAAGACTCGACCAACTAATGTCATGGACCGACCAAAGACATAATAAAGTAAGTAAATTGCAAGAGTAAAGAGTAGGGAGCTTACTTTACCAGACGATTAAAGCAACCACATAGACAAGCGCATGAAATGTGGGGTTCAATTTCTAACTAGGAAGGCTAAGCAAAATGGAGCTAAAAGGGTGGGATGACTTAGTTGCAGCCTCGCATACTAAGTCAAGTTCTCCTAACTCCGGCTCAATCAAGAATGATACCCCAATGCGACGCAGCCTCGCGGGCAAAGGTAAACATTATTGACACCAAGAAAGAAACTTTCGGGATTGAGTTGGGCAACCTCTACTACGGGGCCTCGCGGTCGAAGTCGTATCCAACTCAATACCATCCTAAGTATCCTAGTGCGGCCCAAGTCCAGCGGTAGGTTGTGTGTGCAAAAGTGTAGTGCAAATGCAAGGCATGCACAACAGTTTATATCAAGCAACACTTCAACATGAAAATAAACCATTCATTCCTTCACCTCCCTACAAAACAGAGGTTAGTAAACACTTCCCATTATACCTCCCAATCTACAAAAACATTTAACACCTAAGTGTTAGGGACATACCTGGAATCCTCGCTGCCAAACAAAAACATTAAAAAAAGAAAAAGAAAATTGGCTTAAGTCCACTAAGTGTTTTAACTCAAGTCCCCAGCGGAGTCGCCAAGCTGTTGCGACCAATTTTTTTCGGTGTATGAACCACCTAGGGTTTGGCTAATGGATTGTTAAGCCTAGACTTAACTCGAGCTCTCCCAAGCCCATACCAATTCGCGACTTAGGTTCAAGTTCTTAACATGCAAATGATTTTCAATTAGGAGTCGCCACTAATCTATTTTTGGTGGGTTGATTAGAAACCCAAGTAAAGCAACGGGAGGTTTACTTTACTCCTACGCACCAAAGACTATGGGTACAGGGACTTGGTTACACTAGATTTCTCTAATGCCCTTTCGGTACCATTCTTTATTTAAAAAAAATGTTTAGCAAGCAGCTTGGATTGATTTTAAATCTATTTCCCTAACATGTGAGGCGATCATGCGGGTGCGCAATCCACCAATTTAACACCCAGATAAATAATGAATAAATTGCAAAACTTACCTCAAAGCAACGAAAGCATCTGCAATGTTAAATTAAAATCCACATCAACAACCCTAGATATGGTTTCTAATTAACACGTAATTTTTGTTTTGTTTTCACTTAATTAATGAAAATCATGCAATATGCAATGCAATATTAACTAAATGACCTAATTCTAATGACATGTAATTTCTAATTAAATGGGCTTAACAAAAATACTAAATGACATGCATCTCAATGAATCTACCCTAATGACGTGCATATGACAATTCTTCTTTTTCCTAAAAGGATGCATTCTACCCTAAATAATGAAACTAATTTAGCCTAAGGCACTTTTGTATTTTTTTATGAAATTCGGAATTAAAAAAAATGTGAAAATTATCTAGCTAGATTAAGATCCTATTCAATTTATATTAGGAATTAGGTTAAACTAAATCCTAATTTAAACTAAAATATTATCTTAACTCAAATTATCCTAAAATGCAATTTATTTAATAAAATGCCTAAACTTATAATAAATTAAAAATATATATATTATCTAAAATTAAACTAGGTGCAATTTAACCCTAATATGCAATGACGTGCAAAATATGCCCCCTAATTCTACATGACATATGCATGATGATTTTTTGCTTTTTTTTTTATTAATTTCGAAATGCAAATCAAACTAAAACTAACATTCTATATGCTTTCTTTTTCTTCTTTTTTTTTATGATTCAAAATAAAATTCCTATTCTAAATATGCATGATAATAAAAAAACAAACCTAATCCTAATTCGAACATTTTTTTGATTTTTTTTTTATTTCGAAATTAACAATTGCCAAATAATTAGACATGCAATTCAAGTTTTTTAAAAAAAAAAACTATCAACCTAAGTTAATTGATTTGATTTTTTTTTTAAATTCATGATAAATAGAATGTTTTGCCTAACTATGCAAATAACCCTAAAACATGCAATATCCTAATTCAGGCATATCTCAAGACAAATAAAAACAATCAAGTTCATTCAAAATTACCCCAAAAAGGATATCACACATCATTCAAATCAAGGGATAATATTTCGCTAGTAAAATCAATAAATTGATCTTAAGCCTTAAATATCAAAATATCAATTTTATTCCCACTTGATTAATTATTTCATCTAAAGCCTTATAGATGAAATAAAAAACCTTGGTGCGGTTGTGAATTAGGTAATACATTGAGATTTTCAATTATGCATGGATAGACATTCCAACCAAATAAAACTAACATAGAAAGAAATAATAAACAAATAAATAGAAACAAAAAACTAAACTTGCCTAAAAAAAAGTAAAGTAAAAATACCTAATTTAACTTTTCCTTTAAAAAAGAAAAAGAAATCTTGGCCGGTTCGGAGGTCTGGCGAGGGAGAGCTCGTCGGCTAGGGTTCCAGTGAGGGAGGCAGCGGCGTGACGGCAGCACGGCAGCGGGGCTTTGGAGATCGGCGAGAGGAGACGTCAGATCTGGGGGGCGAGCGTCGCCCTGTGGGGCGACGAGACCGGCGAGCAGCGTCACGGCAAATCTGACTGTAGGACGCGGGCGGCTACAGCGTCAGGGGGATGGTCGGCGACGGGCGAAGTTGAGCAGATCTAAGCGGAGGAGAGGCGCCGATTTCAGGTTGCAGATCAACGAGCGAAGGCGACGGGGCATCGGGGCAGCGCGCGGGTCGTCGGGGCTCGCGGACGGAGCAGGGAGCGCGGCGACGGTGCGTCGGGGCTGTCGAGGGCGCTAGGACCTCGGCTGCAAATCAGCGACGGGGAATCGGCACGGCGGCAATGGACGAGCGGCGGTGCTACTCGCGGGGGCGGATGGAGAGGCGCCGGCGGGGCGTCAAGGCAGCGGGGGCTTCGGGCGCCAGCAGGAGGCTTCTCGGAGAAGATGAACAGTAGCTAGGGTTTCGATTTTTTTTTTCTTAGAAAAATCTCTCCCCTCACCCTTTTTTCGAAATTTTACTCAAAAAGAAAAAACTTTCACCTATTGCTCTAAAAAAAAATCTCTCAAAATTTTTCCGACCCATTTTCTATAGCCCATCACACTTTATATAGGGCAAAAAATTGAATCCTTATTGCATATTTCGTTTCCAATTTTGCTCGTGTAAAATTCCATTGAATATATCATTTCACCCCGCGCAAATTTTTTTTGCATATTCGATCAAAAAAAATCCCTTTTTGTGCAAAAATGCATCTCTCAGTGTATATTACCTAAATCTATGAAAAATCTTAACAAAATATAACAAAAAATAAAATTTTCCTAAACTAATGCCATGTGATTTTTATTTTTTATTTAGCAAAATCAACCTAAAAAATTTAGGTGTCAACACTTGGTCTTCTTAAATACTCCTCCACTTCCAAACTAGCCATTGGATAGTATCTAGAGGACCATCTTCCAATCTACCCATTAGACAGATTTGTATCTATAAGATTTGGTAGCTGTTGAGTGACAGAAGTAGAATTCCAAATAGATTCCGATTGCCCATACAAACAGAATCTTGGTTTCCATAAGTGGAGCTTCTCCGTTTAGAAAGTTCTTATCTTCAAGGTCCAATTGTCAATCAATTAGATTGAGTCAATCAAATATATCTTGATGTAGAATCCAAACCAGATCACTAGCCATTACATGTTTAGGGCTTGTGTTACGTTATGTCAAGTTGTCTCGTTCTGAACATGCTTCGTTCTGAAACTACTATGTTCTAAACTTGTGTCTTGTTCTGGACCTTGTCAGGTTTTGGACTTGTGTCTTGTTCTGTATGTAAAGTCTGAGAGTGTTCTGTCGGAAGTAAAGTCTGAGTGTCTTCCGTTTGAAGTATAGTCTGAGTGTCTTCCGTCTGAAGTAGAGTCTGAGTGTCTTCCGTCTGAAATAGACTTTACAATCTGGACTTAAATCTGAACATATTATGCTTTTGAACAAATTTAGCCTTAAGGTCTGCATACAGTCTGAATAAGTTCAACTTCAGCATAGAGTCTATCTTTTGGTTCTTTCAAGCATTGACTTCGATAATATCCTTTATATGTTCTATCATCTGCAAAGTCTATTACTCGACCATTAAACATATTAGTAGCCTTTAATTTATTTTGTCATCTTCAAAACATCATAAGAGATTTTCCTAACAATCTCCCCATTTTTTTTATGATGACAAAACAATCTCTGAATATGCAAATGTGTAATCACACTTTCTAAAAATATTAATAAATTAGAGTAATGTAATTCAAATCAAAAGATAGCTGAAGATAACAAATCGATTGAGCATAACAATATATAGAAAAATAATCGCAGCTCAAACACATATGCATATTTATATTCTCTCCCCCTTTTTGTCATAATCAAAAAGCGATAACAATGGAAAAAGTATCACGTAGAGAATATAAAATGATAAAAAAACATCTTGCATGAAACACAATTTCCAAAAAATCAGCTTTTACAAAGTAAGTCGAATATCAAAGATATATAATAAAGCTCACTTCGATCATAAATATCAGCAAATATCCAATAAAAATCACGGATGCATTATTCACTTACCCTTTTTGTCATAATAAAATGATAATAAAAGATGCAATAACCAGATTTTGTAGAACTTAACAAGTTCTGACACATTTACCTTTTCCAAGATCACAATCAATTCAAAAAGATTTTTCCATAATTGATCGATGCTCCCTCTCAATTTGTTGCCTTTTTTAGGTGATCACGATTTTTTCCCTTTCTTTTGGATTCACGTTCTCCCATTGTCATCATGATAATATTTGCACCAAAATTTGCATAGATTCACAACCATTCTTCCTCCATAGAATTTCCTGCAATGAACTCATTTCCTTTTTGGTATCCATCAATTTGGATCCGTTCATTTCGTTAGAGCAAAATATAAAATCTCCATAGATAATCAAATATTCTTTCTTAACCCATCATAACATATTATTTAAGGAAATAATTTATGCACAATAATATATTGAAAAAGAAATTCTCACTTAGTCAAAGCATGATAAAATCAGAGAGAATAAAATCCTTAAGTATCTAAGAAAGAATATATTGCATAATAAATTAATATCACGTAAAACATATTTTCACTTTGCAAAATATGACAAAATTAAAGAACATAAAATTAGACAAAATAAATTTCATTATCTCTAAGAAAGATATCAAATCAATCACAAATATTAGATTAAATCGCAACTCACGAATCACAAAAACAAATCACACGATTCTTTCTTCAATAAAACAAATTATAGAATACGGTCATAATAAAATCCGAATCTACTGAGGCACAAAGAGAATATAAGTATAATGAGAATTTTAAAATTTTGTACTCAAACCAAATTGAGAAAAAATATATATACCTTCCTTACCTTACCAATTTTCTTTATTCTTTTCCTTTATTTCCTGCAAAAACAACTCATCTTTTCTTTTGTTACCCATATTTTCTTGGGTCCATGAGAGTTAGTAGAGTATGTTGTTTTTACCTAATCGTTAGGACAATCCTTCTCAAAGTGTTCCGAGTCTCCACAATTTGAACATTTGAGGGCTTTTCGACCAACAAGTTTTGTAAAGATTCTTTGAAAATGCTTCTTGTACGCAAGTCTAGGAGGTCTTTGCTTAAGTCTCTCATTGACTTTAGGAAAATCTATTAGAGAATCACTTTCCTTATTGAAACCAAGTCCCAACTTATTATAGTAAGGAACTTGTATGGAAATGATATGCTCTAATGTTTTTGAACCCTTTGAAAATTTTGTTGAAATATTTGAAAATTCTTTCTTTAAAAAATCGTTTTCTTTGACAAGTAAATCTCGACTTTCTTTTGTTTGTAGAAAATCTTTTTACAAAATTTCAGACTTTTCTTTTTGAGAAAGATCATGTTGCCTAAGCCATGAATTCTCCTTTTTTAGTTCGGATATCCTTTTAAGAGAAGATTTGAGATTTAACCAAAGCTCGTTTATATACTTTGAAACTTTAATTGGAATTCCTGAATGTCTTACCTCGATTTCCTTGTCAGATTCTGAGTCTGTGTCTAAGTCAGACTCTGATTCTGAGTCTAATTCTGAATTTGAGTATGAGTCTGAATGTGCCATCAAGCATATATTTCCTTGCTCGTCATCTTCTTTCATGATTCTTTTATGCCAATTCTACTTGTATTGTCTTATTCCACCGAATTCCTTTCCTTTTCTACTCAGTTTTTTGAATTTCTTGATCATAAAAGCAAGTTCTTCGTCGTCCATGTCATTTTCTGAATCTGTATCATCAGAATTAGCGTTAGATTTTAAAGCGATGGACTTCTTACCTTCGGGATCGTCAACGATTTGTTCCACTTCGTAGGATTAAAGAGTGCCAATCAATTCATCAACGGAGAGTGACATAATCTTTTGAGTCTCTCGGATTGAGGTCTTAACATGGTTCCAATCTTTTGAGAGACCTCACAAAAGTTTGTTGACCTTCATTGGGGAAGAAATTGGATGACCTTGATACGCCAAACCATTTACAATTTTTGTAAAGACATTCTAATATACGGGTAACAACGTAATTATGAAAACTTGTGAATATATACTAAATTATTGATTTGACCTTGTTGGAAAGTCGGTGGATTAGATATGAGTAAATCGAATGTTGAGAGACTACTTTGAATACTTAATAATAGTTTAAGGACCACATCAAACGAATAGAAAACCGAAGGGTAAGATTGCATATTAGATCAAAGCTCAAATATTGTTAGGATTATTCTCCCTCTCGGAGCATATTATTTCCGCGATGTAAATTTTGGTGAGTTTGAGAGCGCATTAGATTCAAAGATGCATTTCTTTTTATTCAGATAAATGCGTGCATATTACAGATAATGTGTTTCAGTGCTCATTTATCTGAGAAAATTTCCAGATCGCCGTTGGGGTTGAGGGGCACGCGCAAAGAGCACCGAAATTCAATTCAAACAAGACTCCTCCGCCTCCTCCGCCTCCTCCTAGGCTCGACGAGCAGGGAGGAGCGCCAAGAGCCTTATAAAAACCCTCCCTCTCTCTCTCTCTCTCTCTCTCTCTCTCTTTCCCGGCCTGTTCTGTCTCTGTCAGTTGTCACTCTCTTTCTCTCTCTTTCGCTTTCTCCCTTGCTTCGTAACGAAGCCAATCCGTGCCCTACCAGAAGAAGACGAAGAAGAAGAAGAAGAAGGAGGAGGACGATCGGCGACCGAAGTCCCGAGACTTTCCCCTCTACCGTTTGGGTGCTCCTCGGTCGTTTGCTCGATCGCGATCCGAGCCCCGCCGTAGCGATCGGTCATGCCGCCGCCGCCGCCGGCGATTGACCTCCGGTCAGTGCCGAACCCTCAGCCCGAGCGCCCGCCGTCCGCCCCCCGGCCGCCGCCGTCCGGCCCCGCGGCGGCGGCGGCGGCGGACGGTCCTGTGAGCTTCGGAGGCGGCGAGGGATTTGGGCCGCGGAGAGGGCCGGGGCGGCAGAGGCTGAGGCTCGTGAAGGTGAGGAGGCGCTCGGAGGGGAGGCCGGCGGCCGTGTCGGGGGATGAGGTTGGTTCTGTTCGTAATCCTTTTCGTTCGGAGTCTGATGTCGAGTGCCGAGTGAAGTACGGTAGCGTTGAGGATACGTGTTCGGAGAGTACTGGGTTTAGAAATGGGGATGATGCGACTGGGCAGGAGGGTAAGTGCTCCTTCGAGGATGTTGGTTGTGTAGTTGGTGCTCCTCGGAGAAACTCCCTGCTCGATGTGGACATTTCAGCGAATGGCACCACTGAATATGTCGGTGAACCGGCTTCAGATGATAATGATGCAAAGGGCGGTAGGAAGTTTGAGACCGTGGGCTTTGTGTTTGGTGCCCAGCAGAGAGATTTGGAATCGAACTTGGGGTGGGAAAATGGAAATTCTGGCAGAGATACTCGAAAGTCGGTTTCTGGAAATGGAGCCGAAGGGAGAGCAGATTCTGCGTGGTTGTCTGGAAATGCAGGCTTTTCTTCTGTTGATAATGAATGCGACCTTGAATCAGTTTCTGAAAGGGAACAATCCTCTGACAATGTAAGACAAGCTAATTGTGCTGATGGAAAAGCCTCCAGGAGTAATGATAATGCATTTTTTGTGTTTGGCACTGATCCTGGCCAATCAACATCATTGCCGAGGTTGGAGAAGGGAAACACGAGGAAAGAGCCTGAGCTTCGGGAAAATGGGGACCCAGGCTTTGTTTTTGGCGCCAGTTGGTTTGGTCTGGGATTGAACCTGAATACCAAAACAAACGAATCCAGGGAAAATCTTGAAAATCTGGAACTCAATGATAATGGTCGTTTTGAATTAGGGACTGAAGTAGAGCCCCAGAGGATGGAACCCACTGAAGCTCTATCCAATGAGGGTCACGGGAATGGCTTCTTTGTATTCAAAGGTAATACTGAAAAAATTTCTAGTGAATGTAAAAGACAGGAAAAGAGTAGCAGTACAGACATGAAAATGAATGGTGACAATTTAGGAAATAGGAGCAGTGATCCAGATGAACAAATTGTCAACTTGGGCTCCAATAACATGGATAATAACCAGTCGCCATCTACTTGTGGTGCTGGTGCAGCTGGTGGGAGTAGTACATCAGATCTCCAGCAAAGTATGCAGAATTTAAGCATTGATGATGGACGACATATAGGTGGTGCTAATGATGGGAATAATAGCACTGATTCTGAAACTGCATTTGTTTTCAGAAGTGGTCCATGTGTTTCTAACTCTTTCCATGGCAATTTGTCAACTCTCATGGGTCAGACCAAAAATCCAAATTTTCATGGGTTTTCTGATCCTGCAGAGAGTGGGAGTAGTTTCACGAAGTTCGAAGAGGATCGGTTCATATTTAAAAAAAATACAAATATTGCTAGTGAGTCTACTGGAATTTCTAGCCACAAGCCATATATATTTCAAGCCGATAATATTGAGAGTTCTGAAATGGCTCAGTGCTCTGCTAATCCAGTGAATGATACTGCCCTTCCGGAGACTTTAGACGATAAAGAAAGGTTTAGCTTCATGAACACTTTGGATGGTTCAGGGTCTTCTAATGGAGATTTTAGGGTTCCTGAGTGGGATCCTTCATCCTTCAAAGCAAATATGTGTCAAGATTTGAAAATTGAATTCAATGAAAAGAGTAGATCAACAAAGTATAAGAAGTATAAGAAGAATGCAAAATTGAGGCAACCTTCTAAAGGAAACCTAACTACTGAAGAGCATCATGGGCTGGCTGAAAGCAATTACCAAGAAATGACGCAAACTTCTGATTGCTATTCGCCCATGGATTTTTCCCCTTATCAAGAAGCTGTAGCAAATGATCAGTGTTCCAGGCAGAGTTCTTCGGTGACATTGGATGAGTCTGTTGCCTTCAGTAAAGAAAAAGCAACATTGGGATCAAGCTCAACAATGCCCACTACCGATGGACATATGGGTAGTTCAATGGAAAGATTGGTGAGTGATGAAGGTAATACGAAGTCTGGCGAGACTGTTTCAGGAGCTGAAGCTACTCACTTCAAGTCCAGCACTGATCATCCATGTAGCACCTTTGGAGCTGCTGTTGCTTCAGCAGAAGATGGAAGTGTTTTCTTCAAAGCAGAGAATCAGGCTACTGATTATTTGAAGCAGTCTGTGTTTGCTTCTAATGTGGATGAAGTAGATCATAAAAAATTTGCCTTCTCTGCATCATCCTCTGCTCAGACTGGTTTACTGGGCAAAAAGCAGTTGCACAAAAAGAAAAGTAGAGCAAAAAGTGAGAATTGTCCTTTTGTTATACCTCCATGTCCAGGTGCCGGGGATGGATCCTTCTCTTTTCAGCTTCCAAACTCTTCTGGTACTTCTTTCCCTACAGACACAAAGCAAGGGCAGGAAGGAGGAAATACACTGTTTCAAGAGAAAGAGCAGAATGTATCGAATTCAAACGAAAATGTTATACATGGTGAGACCAATTTATCCTCATCTGTTATAATCCAAGAAGCCTGTGAAAAGTGGCGAATCAGGTACCTTTGATCTTATGTGGTCTTACACTTAAAATGGTCATCTCTGATATGCTGGATTATTCATGTAAGTTACCGTGGTGAAGGGTGTCCATTGACAGGGTTATTTATTCTGTGTTACAGGGGAAATCAAGCTTATAAAAATGGGAAATTTTCTAGAGCAGAAGAGTATTACACGAAAGGTGTAAACTCAGTTCCTTCTGGTGAAGAATCAGGATGCTGCCTTAAGCCTCTTTTATTGTGCTACAGCAACCGTGCAGCTACTCGGATGTCTCTTGGAAGAATTAGGGAAGCTATTGGAGATTGCATCGCTGCTGCTACAATAGATCCTAACTTCCTCAAAGTTCAAATAAGAGCTGCAAAGTAAGGCTCATTCATAGATACTCTTTGGAATTAGAATATGATTGATTCTTGCTGGCTCTTAACTAGCTATAGATATTCTTGAATATTAATTTAACTATCTTTGAATTAAGTAGGTTCTTATCTTGTTTTGCTTTTCTGAGTTAACACCGTTATTGTTTTCCCTTGTTGCAATAATTTCTCTGCAGAATAGGCTGGAAGGGAAAAACTGTATCTATACTTCTTCATTTTTCTTCCATAGTAGTTGACATTTTAAATAGCAATAAAAGCAAGAGATGCGTGGATAGACTAATTAATTACCAAATGTCTTGTTTGCAAGCAGTCTCATTTGTTATCACCTGTCTTGTGAAATTGTACTCGCATATATTGTGTCTTTAATGGCTGGAGATCTGAGAGAAATATCTTTTTACATCCTTGCAGCTGTCATCTAATGCTAGGGGAAGTAGAAAATGCCTTGAATTATTTTAATAAGTGCTTGGCAACCGGGGCTGACATATGTTTGGATCGAAGGCTTGTGATAGAAGCTGCAGATGGCCTACAGAAGGCGCAGGTGATGCTTGCCTACATCTTCTTGTGTGGGCTTTTCCATTTCTAGTCTTTCATAGTTATCAATACTTTGGCTCATCAGTATTTGTTTTCTGGCAATTGAATTTCAGTGATCTTCTGCTAATTTGTGATTTCGTTTTCCATGTGTGTCATGACATGTTGGTTAGGAGGACATAATAATAGACTATACCTCAAAATTGTATAGCAACTAATGAGTTGGGCCTTGCATTGTGTTTCTCCATGCACACCCTTCTTTAAGGCATTGTCCACCCTCAACTGACCTTGTTTAGTGTCACACTTTGAAATATCACATGGACTATTTTTGTTAGATATGATTGAACAGTTGCAGCTCATACCCAGGTATGAGCTGGGGGTGGTGATTGAAGGCTTTGAGATTCTTGTATGTGGTTGAGATTCATTTCTGAAGTCTCTTTTTGAGGTTTTCTCATCCTTTTGGAATTCAATATATGCTCATTGCCACTTGCAATGATTGGAGTATTGTTTGGACTATTGAAGGAGGATGAGTAATTTTTTTCTTTTTTAATGGTTGTCTTCTTGATGCTTGGTTTTAATCAATATGAGAATTGTGGGTAGTAATGAGATACTGTGGAAGTGTTGTTCTACGAGATTGATTAGGTCGAGGACAATAACTTTCAGTTTGAAGTTTTGTATTGGTCTAATAGAACTTGTTGAGGTGGAGTCATTCTATGCAGTGCACTTCAAAGAATGAAAGCCCATGTGTTGCCATCTTTCTGATGGAGAGAATTGGTCTAAGGACATGGAACATTCAATCCTTGAGTTTCTGTTTAATTGGAGAATT
Source organism: Eucalyptus pauciflora (assembly GCA_007663325.1). Lineage (NCBI taxonomy): Eukaryota > Viridiplantae > Streptophyta > Magnoliopsida > Myrtales > Myrtaceae > Eucalyptus > Eucalyptus pauciflora. The sequence goes on from VMYD01000386.1 coordinate 5,988,494, forward strand.
ATGTGATATTTTTAAGCTCAAATTACTCTCTCTATCTCTCTCTTCGCGTGTGCACTGTTAAGGGATGATAGTGCTTTGTTTGCTTTGCATTGTTTCCTGGGTCTTATCATTTAGGAGCTCACTTTGATGGTATTCTTGCTAGCAGAAAGTGGCTGAATGTATAAGTCATTCTACTAAAATTTTGGAAGAGAAGACATCTGATGCAGCAGCAAGAGCTCTAGAAATGCTTTCAGAGGCATTATCAGTCAGTAAATTCTCAGAGAGACTGCTGGAAATGAAAGCAGAAGCATTGCATATGGTATGTACTGTCTTAACGACTTAACCTACTGTATTTTCTTGTAGTCCCGATTTCTTCAAGCTAACTAAGATCTTGAACCATCTGCCTAAGTATTTAAAGCATGAAAGAAGTTTCTGGCTGACTAATGACTTTATTTTTGGTTAAATGCAGCTTCGGAAGTATGATGATGTCGTGACGTTGTGTGAGCAGTCTTTAAAGTTTGCGGAAAAGAACTTCGGTGCATTAGGTGGGAACCTTTTGTCGGATATGGTTGATTCCGACTGTGGAGGAAACTCAGCTGTTAGGCTTTGGAGGTTTTTCATGATGGCTAAGTCTCACTTTTGCCTGGGAAGGCTTGAGGAGGCTCTTGAGTTACTTGAGAAGATTGAGCAAACTGAATGTTATGGTGACAGGTAATGCATTGCTTGTCTTGTTTTTTCGTTCCTTTTAGACTTATATAGGTTAAGGTGCTCTATGCTGGCTGTTCTAGGCACAACTTAGCAAGTTCATTGTATTTTCTTCCATTCATAGGAACCAGGATAAGATTCTGAAATCATCAGCTTCACTATCTTCCACAATTCGTAGGCTGCTAAAGTGCAAGGTATGCATGAAAAGGTTTATTTCTTTCGGATTGTTGATTTTCATTTTTGGAGTTGATTGTGGGACTTTGGTTTAATGTAGTCCCAGTGGTTTGTGGTCCTCCAACATGCATTTATACACAACATTAATCATGTAAATTGATGCAGCATCCTTCTTCAAGCGTAAAATTAGCAGCACTTTCGTAGGAATCAGATACAAGGGGTGCATTTGGTAAATAGATAATAACTTCTTTCATTTTCACTAAAAAGAAAAAACGATAACATTTTTATGTTCATTTTTCAATTTTGAAGACGTTTTCTCGTGAAAATTGCAAAAGTATGTTGCGCTTCTATGATTAACCCAGTTGCATAAAATTCAGTTTTCAGTTCAGTGTCAAATTTTATTTTATGCTATTATTAAACATAGTTATTTTAAAAGATTTAGTTTGTGATGAGATGTGTAAATAAGATGATAGCATTACCTTCTACATTATCAATTATGTTTCCCAGAAAACCTTTAGTCAGAAAAGACCTGTTAATACATATGAATGGGGTTGAACCCCTTTGACATGTCTCCCCTCCCCTCCCCTCCCCTCATCCTCCTTATCTTTGGTGAAGATTCATTGAGAATTTCCCTTTAGCTTTGTTTTGTTTACTTTTTGAGAAGCTCTTCATTCAGTTGAGAGATTGAGCTTTCTAAGAAGCTTTTTATTTAACCAAGTCGTTACAAAGTTGAGGGATAGGTTACAACATACTTTCTAAAAAATGTAAGTGTATCTCATCCTGGTAGCATGTATGTTCGTCTGAAAATATGCCCAAGTTGGCACCTTAGCTTCTAAACTAGACTAGATGCAAAATGTCATTAAGAAATTCAATCATGACTCAAGATTCTAGCCAGTGAAGTAAAATGCTTAGAATATGTGGGAGTTTTTGTTTCATAGCTAAAATACCTTTTCTATATTCCCCCATAGAATGCAGGAAACGAAGCCTTTCGATCAAGAAGGTATGCAGAGGCAATAGAGCATTACTCTATTGCTCTGTCAAGCAATATTGAATCACGACCTTTTGCAGCAATCTGCTTTTGCAACCGAGCTGCCGCACATCAAGCTATGGGCCAAATTGCTGATGCCATTGCAGATTGCAGTCTAGCCATTGCTCTCGATGGACAGTATGCAAAGGTTTCTTTCAAACTTGCATGTTTAGCTATACTGTAGCATAGATCTGTATCATCCACAATCCGTCCTTTTAGATGACAATGGATCTTGGGAGACTCCGCTGTGTAATAAACAAGGCTGATTTGTTGCTAGTTGCACTTGGTTGCTCATCTGATTATCATTTCTGGCTGTACCTGCATTCTGATTTCCCGTGGCAAATTACACATTTTGTATTTGAAAGTTCTTTTTATTTCACAGTGCCAACAGAAATGCTGGTCAACTATAACTAGGTGTTAGGTGGCTGATTTACTCATATATGCGAAGTAAAAGTTTCTTGCTGATGTAAATCATCTTTATATTTGAGCAAGGCATTCTGTCTTTGGTTTGTCTATCATTTCATGTGGTCGCTGGATTCCCTTGAGTCCACGTATCAAGACTGACTTTTGTGCATCTGATGCACAAAATACTTGGAGTCACCACTCTATGCTGAGGCACTTGTTTCAGCAAGAAACTAGACACAGATATGGGTACAGTCACTATTTAATGTTGAACTTGTGATCATAGGCCACTAGGTTAGGCTTCTGTTTTGCCGGCCTTCATTGTCATTATAGGTTAGGTTTTGCTTCCTTTTTTTCCTTATACTTTTATGTTCTGGCTTTGTCAATTAAAGTACAAATGCAGAAATCATCTTCATTTCTGCTGATAGTAATCTCTGACCTGCTTTTTTGGAGAACAAGATAACCAGATATATAAATCCTGTGGATGTGGTTCTGGTCAGATTCACATTTTTTTGGGGTCATGACATGCTTTCATATAGACAGGCTATCTTTTAAAAGGCTTCGACCCAAAAGCAGGACCTTTCACTTCAGGACCTCCAGTATACAAGGCCTCATAACATCGACTTCCATTGAATCTTAAAGTGTGAAAACCACCTCTGAACATCTCAATTAGATTTGGGCACGTAAATTCACCAAATGATGAAGACAAACCTCAATTGTCTCTTCATGTTAATTCAGATTATGAACTACTTATCTTGATAAACTACGACACAGGAGGACTTAATAACAAAAGCCTGTAAAATTTCCAAAGTTGTCTGATTTATATGGATATGTAACTGTAGCCATGTTTTAATTTTGAATATTCTTACTTGTGCTCTATATTTTGTTCCCCCACAGGAGAGTTCTTCCAGCAGTTAGCTCTAACCTTACCATAGATGTTCAGTACAACTGTACTCTAACCTTACCATAGATGTTCAGTACAACTGTACCTAACTGGTCAATACTTCTGCAGGCAGTTTCTAGAAGAGCAACCTTACATGAATTGATCAGAGACTATAAACAAGCAGCTAGTGATGTCCAGAGGTTTATATCCATTGTTGAAAATCAATCTTATCAAAAGACTAAAGCTTCTGGCTCAGTGGGGGAGCCTGATAGCAGAAACAATGAATTGAGGAAAGCAAAGAAACGCTGGTCCTTAATAGAAGAGGAAGCGAAGAAAGGACCGCCATTGGATGTTTACCTCATTTTGTAAGTGTTTCATTCACTCAGATAGTGGAATTTGTACTGCTTTGCCACATTGTATGAAGACAATATACTTTTCACTCTCTCATAGATGGTTTGCATCGCATGAATTAATTTTCCGAACCTTGCTGCACGGCATTTTTTTTTTTTTTTAACATGCACAAATTTTTTAGACATCAGCCAACTTTGCTGACAACCCAATGCCCAAAGCTCTCTTAAGGTCAATCCATAATCACCATTTAAAGAATTGTGCTTTGTGTAATCTTGAAGTTTGAAAAGTTCGATGGCATGGAGTTGGAGTGTGAAGGCCTATTCAAGGCTGCTCTACAGTGTGTAGATATACTGTTTAGACAGCAATGGATATAGACATTTATCAGTGTGGACAAAAAATTGAACAGTTAGTAGTTTAATAATTAGTACATTGATCCAACACCTAAAACTACTATAAGGTTTTATATTATATAGGTTTTGTTTGTCTACAACAACTAAGTTTTCAGGTATTGAATTGTTTTCATCAATTTGTGGGGGCAAATTAAATTGAAAATATCTACTTTTGACTTAGTTGTACAGTTTGGAGAAATTCAATGGGGCAAGAGTTTTTTCGAGTTGACCTATTCCCAAGTTTTGGAAAATGAGCAAGAGCTCCCACTACTCAAAAGCTAAATCTATCCATAATTTTGGGTTTGACTGAGTAAGACTGCAGTATCAATAAATGTGATCTCAATGAGTTGGAGTAGACACAAAGATCATGTTATATTTTACTTGCCGATTATTCTTCTATCACTTATTTTAGTGCTGCCTCGTATTGTGCTTTGATGATGAGAGTTGTGAATTTTGGTGCTGCTTTATTTAAGTTGTGATTGATAAACGTTAATGCTACCTGTGAAAAGCCTTTATATGGCTTTTAAACTGTGTCCAAATCATTCGGCAGGGGAGTTAAACAATCCGAAACAGCAGCTGATATCAAGAAAGCATATCATAAAGCAGCCCTAAGGCATCATCCAGACAAGGTTTTTAGTTCATAATGCCAATTCAATATATGACTACATTTCTTTCCTCTAAAGTTGAGACCTTACTGGCAGAGTTCTATGTCTATTCTTTTCCTTATTTCAATCTAGGCTGGTCAGTTTTTTGCAAGAAGTGAGAGTGGCAATGAGGGGCTGCTCTGGAAAGAAATTGCAACAGAGGTTCAGGAGAGTGCAGATCGTCTTTTCAAAATAATTGGAGAAGCATATGCAGTACTATCAGACCCCTCAAAGGTTTGTTTTCACCTATTTTGAGGAGTCTAACTGGAAAGCATGTGGATGATCAGCATTCTGTTAGCAGTGTTAAAGTGATTGAAGTCTTCTGCATTTACATTAGCTAGGTGCTTATTCCATGCATTAATGTCGTTTCTTGGTGGAAACCGCACTAGCTCTGTCGCCTATAGGGAGAATTTTCCGTTTGACCTTTTGAGTTTCCCTTTATACCCTGACCAGAGTACTTGAAAAAGGAGAAGAGAATGGTTTGTATTTGAGCAAACAATTAGATGCCCATATCAGACTGATCAGGGATCAACCTGTATGTCTTCATTTGGTATGATCAACTTGCAAACATGAATCCCTGATCCGTATGAGATCGTTTTGAAGTGACAACCTTTTTTGGCTGAATGAGTGATTGACCTTTTGCTGAAGGGAAAATCCAACAAGAGATGTCCGATGCTGCAGTTTATGGAGGGCTTTAACTGATTTTGAAATTATTTCATTCTTCTGTTACAAAATCAGTTAATATTATGGTCTTTTTAAAGTGGCCCGTTTCTAATGAGCTATTTTAGTAAATGTCTAACTGTTGCTACTTTTTGAAATGACACTGTAAGTACAGCAGTTTTATTCCAATTAATAAGGCCAAATTCAGCTTTTTGGTATTTGAATGCCGTGCTACATTGTTTCTAATCTTTAACAGTACTTTGTTAAAGTCCTCCAATCTGGGGACATCGGCAGGCATTTGACGGCATATCTGAACATTTTTTGTAACTTAAAATATTTTCTTTTCATTTTTATAGCGAGCAGAATATGATCTTGAAGAGGATATAAGAAAAGCCCACAAAGAGAGCAGCGTATACGGGGATTACAGGAGCCCCTCACATTTCCAAAGCTCTCCCTTTGAGAGAAGCTCCAGCAGGCGAAATTGGCAGGAGAATTGGAGGACACATGGTTATTCACGCCCCCGATGGTAAGAAGCATTTACTGTTGCTTTGGAAACTGGGCAGGATATCCTTGAGAGCAGCCAGCAAGAGTAATCACACTCGAAGTTCCACCAATGGTTGTTGGAGAGATGGTGGAGGTGGTTGGGTCTGGAAACGATTGAGCTATGACTAGAGATAAATTTATAGCAGAGATGGAACTTGCCAGTCTAAGATTGCCTGTCGTCTCTGCAGATGTGGGAGATGTCCACCGTAAGGTACACAGGGCACTGAAAGCCCGAAAGTAGCCACTTGTCTTATGCCCCAGCAAATTATACATGTCCAATCTTGATTCTTTTCCTTATATAATCAAAAGGTTGCTGCAGGAACTGAAGTACTCTGCAGTTGTCATACTTGCTTGGATGGCCAAGCTAATGCAGGGTCCGGTAATTTTTTGGCTTCCGACCTGCATCATCTTCTTGTTTAGGCAAGAAGACCTGGTTTTGTAGTTTAGGAGTCCCGTGTTGGGGGCATCTATTGATTATTTGTACGCATCTTCACCTTCATGACCTACTTTCCTTATTGATAATTGAAAAGTCGTTTGTCTTACCGGATTCTCCAAGTATGCATTGTTCCTTTCTTCAGCGTCTTCGAACTTAGCCTCGATGAAATTCGTCTCCCCTTTCTTGTGGTTTTGATAAACGGCCTTCTTTGTCTATAGTTTCGTTGGTATTTACACGGCCTTGGTTCAGATGTTTCCATAAGAGGATTATTGCTCAGTACAACCTCTTGGTGAATGAGCATTTCTACTAGTAAACACGTTGGCGATGGTCTCTGTTTCGCTATTCTCATTTGCTCTGCCATCATTGATCCGCTCACCTCCAAATTCGAAGTTTATCAAGAAATCGACATTCGCAGATCATTATGTCTGTTTTCCCTTCTTTTGGCAACGAAGGGATTAGTAAATTGGACTTTTTTTCATCTATCTGGATGAAATGACCTCGCTTGTATGTCCTTTTTGAAAGTATAGTTCTCTAAAGCGGGTCTGCAATCATGAGGGATGAAACTCTCTAGAATAGACTTGTCTATTATAAGGTTAATATCATGAAAGACTTCAAAATTGATACGTTTGTGATAAATTTATTTTAAATTAAATTTGTGAATATCAAAAATTCTAAATTGGTACATCTTTGATAAATTTATTATTTGTTAATTTTCATTAAATTTTACTGTGAAATTACTGAGTTAGATGATGTGATGGCTATTAATTTGGGATTTTACTTTTTATTTGTCACAATTGTATCAATTTTGTGGTTTTTCTTTATGGTATTAATTCAATTTAATAAAGAGTATATTTATCATAAATCTATCGATTAAAAAATTTAGTATGGGGTAACTTTATAACAAGCGTAAATGTTTAAAACTTTTTGGGATCATTTAGGGTAAATTTGTCATGACATATCAGTTTGAGATTTTTTATGATAAAAAAATTAGTTTGTGATAAATTTATTATAAATATATTAACTTGAGATTTTTCGTGATATTAATCATTTACTATATTAGAAGTTGGAGGAGGTATTTTTCTTTATGATAGCAACCGCATAAGTACATTTAATTTATTATATGGATGGCAACCTTATTTATAGATATTCAATCCAATCGACTATTTAATGACTCAACATCCCATGTGAGTTTTTGGAGGCCCATTTGTGATTTTTCAATCGAATGACAAGAATTTACGCAAGTCAATTTGTCTGAGAAATAGTCCTAACATAATAGAATATATAATTACCAATATCTCTAAATCGTGTGATTGATTATTTAATAAAGTTTTTCATAGGATGATTAAATAAGGAATTGGATTAATATGAATATCAAGACTAATTGTGTAATTTTATCATAGCCTTCGCAAAATAGAAAAAGGAAAGAAAGGAGCGTAAGGACTTGGAGTACACTGCCAACAAAAAAATGATAGCACTCCATTTGGGTGAAGGTGGTGATGAACTAGGAAGCACCGACACTCTCTAGGAGCATTCGTGTCGTGTTAGATATTTCGATATATGTCTGATACTCTTCGACACTCTCGGACACTCTCTCAAATACTTTCGGACACTCGATCAACATGTGCTAGAAAATCCGACAACTAGTCAATTTTTTCAACACTCAAGTCAGAATTCCGACATATGAGATTAATTTTAAAAAATTTCAATAAATGAATGATCAAAATATATATATGTGAAAAAATAAAAATCAATAATAAAAATAACAAATTAGGAAAGAAGAACAATCTAATATTTTCTTTTCTTTTCTTTTGACTCTCACTTTCCATTATACACAATTTGCCCTCAAGTTTTTTCTTTTTTCTTTCAACACGTCTGATACGTAAGTCTAGAATGTGAATTGTTTTTTTTTTCTTTCCAAGTTTCATGGATTTATTGAAATGGAATTGAATTTGTTAAATTGAAACAACGAAGGATATTAATAAATGGTGAATTAATGTTTTTAGTATAAATTTATCATGAAATTTTATTATTATTTATTTATTTGTGAATTTGAATCAGATTAATTGATTGAAATAATCATAAAATAATAATTTATTATTTTATATAAAATATACATATAATATATAACGTGTTCCAACGTGTTAAAATTCTCTATTTTTTTTAGAAATAATGTGTCGGCATGTCGTAACGTATTGTATCGTGTGTCGCATGTCGGTGTTGATGCTACTTAGGTGATGAACATGCAAGTTTTGATGCAGAACCTTTCAGTCAGTTTAATGTTAATAATTTTGAAAGAAAAAATCAATAGAGATTTTTGGATAGAGGATTAACAGAGGGATAAGCAATCTTTTTCAAACAAAACAAAATTCATGATCAAATTGAAATTAAATTTGAAGTGGGAATTTTTTAGGAAATTAGACTGGCTGGTCAAACCACTGGGGTTTACTCCAGTGGCCACTCTTCCAACTTGGAAGGGGGAGGTGGGGGGTTGGAATCCCCGTCTTTTCAAGGGGGTTGGGGTGGGGACGAATTAGTTTCAGGAGTGGGTTTCGACTCCCACGCCCTGTAAGGAGACAGAGCAAAAGTCTAAGAGTGAGAGTTAGAATAGAAGTAGAGTAGAACAAAAAAAAAAAAAAAAGACTGGCTGGTCAAGGTCAATGGGTTTCTTTTTCCAAAAGAAAAAGAAAAGAAAGAAACAAGTCAGGCCCACCTCACCCTACTCATCTCCACTAAAAATGGGGACAATGATTAATCACTTTTCACTGTAGCCAGCAGACAATTCACTTTTATAGTACCATGCGTGTACGGATTGTCTTCCACATAAAAAGTATAATAATTTGATCATTTTGGCATTGTTATGGCATATACAACAGAGAAAAGGTGAAAATTATTTCAAATATTGCAAAAAAAAAAGAAAAAATAGAGATGACAAATCTCCAAACTTATTGTGACTTCTAATTTTCAGTTAACTTTATCATGGTAGATTATTGACTTAGTTGTCCATCCATCTATCTAATTATCATTATTATTATTTCAATTTTGTGTCTATTGTGTATTTAAAAAAAAAATTGAAGCTCACTATCTAACTTGCCAAAATACACGTAAAGATTTGAAATATTTCTCTACATATTATAATTAGATCCTTCCTCACTTAAGTATCAGCAAATGAAACTATTTATCACCTACGTGTCAAATTGAAAAAGAAAATAAAGAAAGGGAAAAACAATCCACAATGCTATGAAGACCACATCATCAAAAGGCCAATGCTTCATAGTGACTGGAACGCGAATTTATACATAGAGATTTGCTACTTTTTGCACATTTAAATATTTTTAATTTGATAAAAAGTGACATTAAAATAAATTTAATAAAGAGTGAGCTTTAAAGCAAACATGTTAGCAAATATTCGAGAAGACAGACAATCTCTTTGTAATTATAATTATTTTTACGTAAGAAAAATTTATAAATATTTTTTCAAATAATTGTATCTGGTTAGATAAATAGCAGGAATAGTGATAGAATGAAGTATGGGAGTAGAACACAAAAATCTAAAATCATGGAAAAATCACCGAAGAGACCATATAACCCTTTCATTATTCTTAACCCATTCATTTCAATATATAGAATTAGGAAAATTCCATGCCAATTAAATGATTAATTAATATATAAAAAATAGTTTAACGTCCTTGTTGTCTTGTTGTAATTCAAAAGAGAAATCGTAAAAATTATATTAAAAGAACAGAAAAAAAAAAAAGATGACAAATCACCAAAATGATCACTTTCCATTGTTTTTTATAACTTTATCATGGTTTACCAAAATAAGAATAATAGCTTGTTGTAAGCTACATATTCTTAAAAAAAAATAGGTCCCACAATAACTATTTGTTATTTTTTAATATTGTATTGGCGTCAATTCAATCGAAAACCTTTCAATTGGACCAATTGAATTCTAAATATTTTCACATTTTATTAATTGAGTCCATTTGCTTAATTTTGATTGGAAGTTATTACTGTGGATGCCGGCCATACTACATGGCATGACCGGCGTTGACATAAACGATTTTTTATAATTTTTTTTTAAAATGAATTTTGAATTATTTTATTTCTTTTATTTTTTTCCCTTCATTTTGGTTAGGACAGGGTGCCGCCCTAACCTAGGCCCTTGCCAAATTTGGATGAGGGTTGCCTCACCTATGACCAATGAGGCCACAATGGCCTCGCTGGTTGCGAGCAAGGCCACGAAGGCCCTCACCTAGGGCCTTTGCAGCCCTGCTGGCTTTGGGTGAGATGGCTCTCACCAGTGGCCAGTGAGGGCTTGTTGGCTGTTGCCTAGTGGCTAACGAGGCCACGGGCCAAAATGAAAGGAAAAGAGGAAAAGAAAAACGAAAAGTTATTGTTTAAGCAAGAAGACCTGGTTTTGTAGTTTAGCAATCCCGTTTCGGGGGGCATCCATTGATAATTTGTATGCATCATCACCTTCGTGATATACTTTTCTTATTTTTAATCGAAAGTCGTTAGACTTACAGGATTCTCTAGCATGCGTTGTCCTTTCTTCAGTGTCGTCGAACCTTGCCTCGATGGAAATTCTTCTCTCTTTTTTTGCTTCGGATGTTTTGGTAAGATGACTATTGCTTGGTACATTCTCTAGGTGAATGAGCATGTCCACTAGTAACGCCACGGTGTGATCTCTGTTTCGCTATTCTCATTTGCTCTGCCATCATGGATTGGCTCATTTTGCATCAACCTCCAAATTTGAAGTTCATCAAGAAATCGATCGACATGAATATTGCCGCATTTTCGTGAACAAATCGTTTGCAATTCATCATGCTCTATTTTGCCCTTCTTTTGGCAATGAACATACTAGTAGATTAGACTTCTCCCGTCTATGTGGATGAAATCACTTCACTAGATTTTAGCCCCGATGTATTAAAGACACAGTAAAATTCATCTTATCATCTCTAAAGTATGTTCTAGAGCATGCACATAATCATGAGATATGAAAATTCCTAAACTAGACTCGTTTATTATATTAGAAATCAGATGAGCTGTTTTTAGTTAAGTTAGAGACGACAGTAACTGCACAAATACTTCAAAGTTACTATATGAATGGCATGCTTTTATATATACATAGACATTCAATCGAATTAACTATTCCATGTGAGTTTTTGGATACCCATTTATGATTTTTTTTTCAAATGACATGAATTCATGCAGGTGAACTTGTCCAAGAGATAGCCTATCCATCTTAGAAAATATAATTACCAATTTCTTAGATGGACTGATTAATTTTCTATTTAAGTATTTAATAGGATGTTTAAATTAGAAAATGGATTTTTGAATAAAGATATCAAGAATAATTGTGTAATTTTACCGTAGGCTTCGATAACATAAAAGAAAAGAAAAGAAGTGCAAGCATCTGGAATAAAACGACAAAAAAAAAAAATGATAACACTCGATCTAGCTAAGCCTAATTTCATAAAAAGAAACCTAACTTTTGATTCAATGCCATATCTACTTTGAATTATTTTTTTATTATCTAACAAACTAACGTACTTTCACTCTAGTCTTCAAATATCACACCTCTAAATATCACAATTAGTGAAATTATCAATATCAGAAAATCATTGTTGTTTCATGCAAAAGTGAAGACGTTGATAAAGATGTAGGTTTCGATAATAAACTTTTAAGTGACCTTGATCTTAATAATTTTGAAAAAATGCATGATAATAGACAGAAGGTTGGTGCCCTTTTGCTAATAACATTAATTTAACTGTCATGATCGAATTGGAATTTAACTTAAAGTTGAGATATTTGATGGAATTGGACCCTCTGAGTAGTCGAGATCAACGGGTTTCTTTTTCCCGAACAAAAAGAAAAGAAAGAAACAAATCGCCAAAGGCCCACCTCTCCCTTATCTCCACTGAAAAAGAGGACGATGATTAACCACTTTTGACTGTGGCCAGAAGACAATTCACTTCAATAGTAGCATGCGATGTGCGGATTGTTTGACCACGTAAAAAGTACAATGATTTGATCGTTTTTGCACATACAAAAGAGAAATTGTAAAAATCATTTCAAAAATTGAAAATAAAAAATAGATGACAAACCACCAAACTTATTGCGACTTTTATTTTTTTAGTCGATAGTATGTCAATTTGGGGTTTTATTATTCATTTATCATAAATCGGTACAACAAACTTCAAATCGATATATTTATGATAAATTTATCCTTCGTTAACTCTTCACATGATAGTGAACAGTATGTCAATTTGAAGTTTTACCCTCCGTTTATCAGAAATGTATAACTTTGTAATTTTTATTGTATTAATTCAATTTAGCAGAAATTAACAAATGATAAATTTATCATAAAAATACCGGTTTGGGTGTTTTTTGAAGATTAAGGTTTTTTGTGATCAAAAAAATAATTTAGAATTAATTTATCACAAATACACCGATTTTCAATTGTTTTGATATTAATCATTTAGTTAACTTTATCACGGTAAATTATTTACTAATTTATCCATCCATCTATTCTTTTAATTGTCATTATTATTACAATTTAAAACTTGTGTGTCTATCATGTGTTTAGAAAACATTGCCACGATACACATAAAAAATTGAGATATTTCTCTACATATTATAATTATTTCCTCCCTCAGAAAAGTACAATCATAGCGAATGATCCTACGCATCATCAACGTATCAAATTGAAAGGAAAAGGAAAAACAGTTCACAAAGATATGAAGACCAAATCATCAAAATGCCGAAACTTCACATTGATCATAACTCAAAGGAAAAATTCTACATAAGGACCCGAAGTGCTATTATTTGCTCAAATAAGAGCTTGGAATAAATCTTGTTTTAAATAAAAGCTTAAAGTGGTCATATTTATTTATTTTTTAAAAAGCCTAAAATGGTTATGACTATTTCAAATAAGGGTTTAGTCTCGCTAGCTCACTGAAACAAAATATTCTGGTCAACCAAGAATATTTTTGGCAAAACACAAGTTTATTTTAAATTAAACCACAAGCATCACAAAATTTTCAAGAAGAAGTATAACTTCTTTGTTATCGAAACTTATTTGTGTAAAATATACTAACTTTGTTTAAATATGTATGTTTTTTTTTTTTTTCAAATGATGATAACATAATTAAGTGCTGAAAATTAGAAGTTCAAAACTCATTCGTGAATTTTTGAGGATCTATTTGGGAGGACCACATTGAATAAGCTAAACTTATGTCGGTCAATGTGTCACAAAAATAATCCTATCCTTCTTAATAAACATAATTACCGATATCTTAAATCGAGCAATTAATTTTCCAGTAAAATAATTAATAGGATGGTTAAACAAAAAATTTGGAATTCTATCAAGTCTCCTTGAGCAATTTTACCATCGGCTTCACAAAACAAAACAAAAATAAAATAAAATAAAATAAAAAAGAAACAATTTGGAAAAAATTGAGAGAGGACGCCCAGCCTTAGTAAGAGATTGGTCCCCGAAGCTAAAGAGGGTCTGAACAAGGAGTAGGAATAAATTTATGGAGGCGTCTTTTTGAAAGTTTAGCGAGTCTAAGCTAGAGCACTATTAAGATAGGTGACCTCTTGGGAAAGTGTTCGCCTATATACCAAATGTTAAAATCATAAGATTTGGAATGGGACGGAACAAAGCAGACACTACCTTGAGTAAGCTAATCCGAAAATGCCACATGAGAGGTGATGTCGCAATGGTACGGAAAGACGTGGAAGCACTCACGACTAGTTCCTTCATTTGGAACAAGCCCAAGCCCCCCACTACTGAAGCTCTGAGAGCCAAATGGAGATGATGAACACCTTGAAAATGGGAGTCGCCCACTAATGACTAGTTTCTAAAAATTGGAACCAGGAATCGCCCGTTGGTTCTATGGATCCACTTGGAAATTTGACTACTAGTTCGGCCCAGTTCTCGAGTATACTACGTTCCACAAACTTAGCACAATAATTTCTAGCAAGTCAAAGTAAGAAAAAAAAAACTTCCAATTACAAGATTAGTAAAAGATTTTATTCATATTGAAAGTTGAGAGTTGAAGCCGTGAGTCAATGGGCGTTGAGCTTGAGAGTCAAATTTATAAATGAGAGATAGAGAGATGACTCAGATGAAGCGAGAATGAGATGGGACAAGCACTCAATCAATGGATGTTGGGTTTCAAATTAGAGATTTTAGGATTAATTTTTCTTAATTTTTTTTTTTGGTCATAAATTTCTTTTAAAATATAATATATACCAATTTGGTTTGGATGAGCAGTTCCACAATTGGAATTGAGAATTGGACTGATACCCACCGGTTCCCTTTGGAACCACCTAGTTCCTTTTGTACCTAGGAAGTATGAACATTTTCCGGGAGTCTTCATAACACATCTGACATTTCGACATGTGTCTGACATGTTCCGATATGTAATCAACAGGTGTCGAAAAATCCAACAAGTGATCAACTCTCCCGATACGCAATTCCGACATTCATGTGGTCAATTTTATAATTTTTTAATAAATGATAAGTTACAATGTAAAGATATAAAAAAATAAAAATAAAAATAAAGAGAGAAAGGAGAAAAATCTAGTTTTCTTTTCTTTCACGACTCTCACTTCTTGTAACTCATGATTTTTACTAGAAATTTGTTCTATGCTATTATTATTTATTTATTTGTGAATTTAAATCAAATAAGTTTGATTTTTTTGTTGAAAAAATTAATTTATGAAAATGATAATTATATATATATATATTTTAGTATATGGGTTTTAACGTGTTGAAATTTTTTTATTTTTTGAGAATTGACATATCGATGTGTCGTCTCGCGTGTCATGTATTAGTGTTAGTATTATTTAGCTTTGCACACTCTTAATGAACAGTATCTTAATTCTGCGTCAGCAAATGACGTGAATTTGTTTTGTCGCTGACGCATTGGACGACTTGGGATGACTTTGGATGAATCGAGGATTCACGAGGACGGAATTGAGGAATTTTCTGGAGACAAGAAAGGATAGAAATGGGACTACACTTATAAAGTAAAGGTGAGGGCTTTATAAGTGATTAGGCCAAATGTTTAACGCAGTTCTTCTAAGGAAACATATGGCAACGACGGACACTTGTTCCTCAGTGATGTCATTGATCCCCTGCGTTCGTCTCGTGTCCGTGACAGAAGCAAAGCACAGGGAAATGGGCATCCTTCGCAGCAGCTTCGTCTTCTTCGCTCTGGGTCTCCTCCTCACTCTCTCCTCTGCTTCTGAGTCAGAAGTTGGTATGCTCTCTCTCTCTCTGTGTTTAATGTCAGACTCTCGCGGCGTCTTGGGTCAAGATCATATGAAACAAGTTTCCAAAATTTTTGAGGTGAAAAGCTACTGCATGGAGGGTGTGCGAGCGTCGTGCTTTGTCATTTGCAGCTGCTTCTTTGATCAGGCGCACGCACTGTACAGGACGCGCTCTGTTGTGTCATTGCTGCTGGTTTACAGCGTACAAATCTCCATTCTTTTCTCCGTCTCAAGCTCTTGCTCCCTGTGTGACTTTGCTTCTGTTCAGTGTTGAACGGTTTACCGTACCCATCATGAATCTCTTCCCAAACCTCCAGTAAAAAATGAAAATGGAAATGCGCAGAAAAAAATTGCATCTTGAGATCGATGAGAAGAAGATCGAGATCTGCACGAAAAATCTTCATTAATGTGTTGGCCTGTCATATACATTTCCAGATAAGTACAAAAAACTTAAGACCCAAAAAAAAAAAATTTTGAGTTAAAAAAATCTATAAATATAAAGATTTGAAAAATGACAGCTCCACCTTCCTCTTTTTTATTTATTTATTATTTATTTATTATGCCATTTTCTCTGTTGTCCCTGGTCTGCGACTGTCCTTGATATTCGTGATTCAAAATCTTTGTGTACGCTGACATCTCTGACACTTACTTTGAAACTGGTTCGAACGATGAGCAGCTCTCGTTCAGCTTCATACGAACAGCCATAAAATATTGACTTCGAGACTGTCAACCACGTGCTTTAACAGTTGATATAGCAAAATCAGCATTTCATATCTGGTTCTGTGTAGTATTACTAGGAATAGAGAAAAGTTCAAGGTTCTTTTCTTGGAGACGTTGTAATCTGGGACATCATGCTTGGATTGACATCTTAGCATGCGCATCTTGCGGAGTTGTCTGCTTCAAAAGTAAATCTTGCTTTCCCCTCTTCCTGTCCGTGCTCTTTGAGCATGTTGTTCTGTTCCCAGATCCAATTTCAGCCAAAATGTTACCCCTGTAAGATTGAGAACAAGAAAAGAACAGATTATAAACGCAGTGATGCCTTATTAGTAGAGAGACTCGACAAACTCAGCCTCGAGAAGCATGGCTCCGTGCGCGAGGTCTCGACAGAGGCAAATCTCTTGCCCCGACAATATCCGCCGACAGTGGACCAGAGAGACCGCCATGACCCAATGCAATCAGACGTGATTAGTCAAGCTCAACATGTGAGGAGTTCCTTATCCCATGTAACTTGGGGTCTTTACGAGATCCAAGCACCCATTATCATACACAAAAAAGGAATAGGAAAAGAACAAATTCTCTTGTCTCTGTCTCTCTGTTTCTCTCTAAATGACTTATGTAGGCACATGCCTGTTCTCCTTCATGCAGGAGTGAAGTAATTGGATCAAGCTTCATCACAGAAAATTGAGGCATTTTTTGTTCTTGGATTATATGAATGGGATCCTTTGTTAGATGTTAGCAGTCTGCGAAATTGATTTGCCTGACTCTCCTGTTCTGTGCACGCAATAAACACATGTTGGGAAATTACGTTTATGTGGTGCCTCTGACTATGTGAGTTGCATTTCAGAGACGATAGACAAAAACTATCAGATAATGGAGTCAGCTGTCATGCTTTATGAGCAGTGTTACACAATTTCTGAGTTGTGCTTCTGTCAACTTCTTCGCTAATATCTCTTCTTTTCCTTTGCTCTGCTTTTTTTGGGGGATTGGGGCTGGCCCCGGACAGATGATGAGACTCCATTCACTTATATTGAAGGAACTGGAAAAGGGCCGAAAGAATGGGGCCGGATCAACCCACATTGGCAAGCATGTGGCATGGGGAAATTGCAATCTCCTATTGATCTGCTCAATGAGAGAGTGCAAGTCTTTCCAAATTTGGGGAAGTTGAAAAGAGACTATAAACCGGCTCCTGCCATTGTGTGGAACAGGGGACATGATATCACAGTAAGAGCTACCTTGTTGCCCTTCTTTAAAGTGGTGTCATGCCTGGCTAAACTTGAAACAACCCACTTTTTAGTGACGGTGCAACTGTTTGCTCGTGTAACCAAGCCGGGTTGCCGGGTTGCCTAGTTGCCGTGGTGAAGGAAGTGCTGATGATTCGAGAAATTCCTTTTTTCAGTGGAAGCACTAACCACAAAGATATTTGAATCTTTAAGGCTAATTTTACAGATTATTATCCATGAGCAATTCATATTCACTGATATTCGATAGTGGCATCTGCCTTTCCATCTTATAACCTCTTCCAAAGAAAAGAATTCTCGACTAACTATGTACTCGACCTTTTTCAATAATGAACTCATCTACCATGTGTTTTTACTAATGACTTTTCAACCAGGTAACGTGGAAAGGAGATGCAGGGAAGATCAACATAAACGGGACTTACTACAAACTTCTACAGTGTCATTGGCATTCCCCCTCCGAGCACACATTTAACGGATCAAGGTACAGAGGCTTTGTCTTTGTTGTTTGTACATGGTATGTCTTCCTCGTGAAGTAATGCACGGCGACGGCGTGCACTTTCACTAGATTTTTTTTTCTGCAGTATGCACAAATTTCACTGAACAAGATAGTTTTTTTCCCCCTTAGTCCTGGTAAGTGATGTTAAAGTTCATTCTGCAGATATGACTTGGAGCTTCACATGGTCCATTTAAGCTCTCACGGAGAAATAGCCGTGATCGGGATTGTCTACAAGTATGGCCGACCCGACCCTTTCCTCACAAAGGTGCAAAGGATGCTTTATCTTACTCTCCATTCCGCCACGTGCATTTATATGTGAAGCCGCTATATTGTTATCATACTTGCTCATAGGTTATGTGTATGCTTTGAACTCAGCCATCATGAGCAAAGTTGAGCTCGTACACGTGGATGTTTATGCATCACTGATGCAATGCATTATCCGTCTGATTATTTTTTGCAATTTGCTTCACCTACTTTGCTCATATGGAATGTGAAGATCCAGTCTAATAGAATGGATTATGTGGTCTCTGCCTTATGTCCTTCTGATTAAGTTTTGCCATTTTAATCTCTCGGCAGCTGCTCGAACACATAAAAGTAGTCGGGAACGAAGACAGAGACTTGGGGGTCATAAATCCAGGGATCATCAAATTCGGCAGCAGGAAATACTTCAGATACATCGGTTCTCTCACTGTCCCTCCATGCACCGAGGGTGTCGTGTGGACAATAGTCAGGAAGGTAATAGACTAGATTTCAATGACGATTCTTAAATATGAACCTACATTCTCAAGACACGCCTTATTGCAAACTTTTGACTAGGTGAGGACAGTCTCGAGGAAGCAAGTAGAAGCACTGAGAGAAGCCGTTCATGATGTAAGTGCTCTCTAAAAGGGTGTTGCGTTTTGATTTCCTTGCCACTTAACTGGGGGGACCTTTTACAGAAAAGAAACGTGAGCTATACGGGCATTTAGGTCCTCTATAAAGACTTGGTGGTTTGTTTATTTGATAACAAGTGATACTTATTCTCTTCATATGCACAAACATGTACACGACATAAAGACCCATGTTCAAAAACAGTCTTCCCTCGTGTGACCGGATTCATCTTTCATCTTTCTTGCCTTATTTGATTCTTGTCCATTTGGACAGGGATATGAAGCCAATGCAAGGCCGACTCAGCGACTAGATGGAAGAGCCGTCTGGCTATACACTCCAGGAGACAATGGAGGTGCTGCTTAGGTTAAAGCCAGAATTTGACCCATTATATATTTTCTCAGCTTCAAGACTGTCTTTTATTACCTTACCACTTGAAACATTTGCAATTCAGACATACCGTTTCATTCTGATAAGTAGATACAGAGACCAGGTTGGGGTGAAAATAACAAGCTGTGCTCTCAGCAAAGAAAAGAAACGAAAAGTGAAAAGTGCGATCTATCCGAGCTTTTGACATCTAAAATCAACTCCCACACTAGGCGACGGAGAAAGGAAGAACTGCCAACAGAAAGGCCTCATAAGTGAAGGTTGCTAAGCCGAAGTATGCAGTATCCTTCTCAAATTTCCATTCAATTCCTGCAATACGAAATACCGATTCAGGCAGGAATTCCAGTGGACTGAGTACATAAATATAAGATTTGAGTACAAGATTTCACCTCGAGGGCAAGGCAGCGTGTGCAACAAATAAGAACGGAAGGGTAATGTAAGAGACCTTCATGAGTCATAAGAAAGCATCGAAAACTTTCAACGATGTATTCGATGGCTTTGTTCTTCCTGCCAGTTTTGTCAAACTTAGACACGAGCACATCCAAAACCTCCGGCGACAAAGCAAAAATCTTAGACTGAGCAGTGCATCCCTCAGACTCATTGGCAACAATCTTGCCCCCACTGTCCCGGTTGAACCTCTCGAATATCGCCCGAAGAAATTTCCAAAAAGTGCGAATCACCATTGATTGACATTTGGTTGTAAAAGGAATGTTCTCTGGGATAACATTAGGTTCTAGTTTCCACTTATCTGTCAGCTCTGAAGGTTGTAAAACACCTGAACAAAGAAATTACGCAAACTGACGTGCACAATCTGTTTACAACATCTCACCTTGCGTATTAAGAGGAAAGCTCATGGCACAAGTTTGAAAGGATTCAAAAGCAGAACGAGGTTTGAAGTTCAAGACACTCGTCCCTACAATTGTAAACCGATATTAGAGACTTTGTCATTACAGATCTTATACAATCTTGCTTGACCTCGGAAGAGTATGCACAACAATTTCGCCTAATTGCTGCATGTTCCCCGATGGTGTCAGAAGCGATCACGAGATTTAGAAGGTGCGGTACCGATCTAAAGAGTTCAGATATATTATCCAAAAGAAATAGTGTATTGTGCAAAGTGAACCCAATGTCAAACACATAATTGAGAAAATGCATGGAATTGAAACTCAAACAGTAAAAGGTTTTCAGAGAAATCAAAATTGGAAAATTCCTTTTCAAATGAGCGATCAAGATCTATTTCATTTTTCTTCTTATCATGATTCAATCATCACTAGTCCCCAAATATTAAAACCCTTGAGAATTTGGAAATCGCCTCTTGATCGAACCCTCTGGCCTGATCAAGATCGTTTTCTAGTCAGCAAAATTGAGAAGTATGATCACGAGGTTGAGAGAATTCAAGGGATTCAGCTCTTAGGTCCATGGTCTAGCAATCTAGAGGGGAAGTGGTATCTAAGCTAGGTAAACCCATTCCGCGTGGTGTGTTCATTCCAAAAGAACTATGGAGTTCGGGTTCCACCTGACATCAACTCGTATAGGAGTAGGGATGAATTAAATAGAGAATCGGGTCAAGGAACTCACTTTTTTCGCCTATCCTTCGTAGAATGGCTCCATTTAGATATAGTAGAATAATAAACTAAGTAGATTTGTTTTACCTAAAGATAAGATGGTAAATAGATTAGGAAATTCCGCTATTTTGTTCTTGCACACGTTATAATATGAAATTCATATCTAGTGATTATGGTAAAATTGGATGCTCCAACATATTTATTTGATTGATTTAGTGCATTTAATTTTCAAATTTTGCTTTTAAGATTTTTAGTTTTGATTTATTATCAATTCTATTTTGATCGGAGCTCTTGAAGAGTCGTGGTAGATCATTGCCAACGGCATTCTCAAACAACCTCACTTGGTCATCCAAGTTAAGACATTTGCCTTGAAAAAAACAACTCCCACATGACGCGTCTCAAAAGTTCAATTCAAGCTTGTTACTCAACGATAATTTCTTCTTCTTTTTTTCATGATTTCTATGTGAAATGTCGCGCGCGTTTTATATGGTCAAAGTTCTCAAAACCTGATATCGATTGTCTTCCCCATTTTCGGGTCTTCAAACCAGGCTAACTATACTATAGTTAGGGTCTCCATCTTTTGACTTCGTCTAAGATGCGACCTCAGGTTTGACTGTTCAAGTCCTCCAAGGTTATGTTTTAAACTTGTTAGAGAGCGAAGTTGTTCCTCTTTGGCTAACTCTTCAGTGTGACTAGCCACATAGTCTGCAGCGTCTTCCACCACATCGCATTTGTCGGGGTTGAATCCCCTCTCCTGAGCGATTTCCCTCGCTCGCTGGCAGATCTCTTTGATGCGTGTGTCACGCCTGTTGTTGTCATAAGGCAGGTCGCTGGTGGCTTTGCCGCCCTCCGATAAGTGTTCAGTGGCCGGTAAGGGGAGCTTCACGAAGTTGATGAGAGGGGCGAGGTTTGGAGGGGGTTTTGGGAGGCGATCTATGTTTCTTGGGCCCGATAGGAACGATACCCGGTGATCCTTTCCGGCCATCAACTTGGCTAGTTCCAAGTATGGCGTCATGTGGCCTAAGGCCAACCATGGTAGCATCACTATGCGGAGATTGTCCTGTGTTCCGGCCATTTCGCAATAGACCAAAGTTTATCGGGAGCTCCACAAAAGCTAGAACACTCTAGCGGGTATTTACAAGTTCGTGAGCTTGTAAGACAGTTATATAACATCATTGTATAGTATTGAAAGCAATACGTACATAGTTTTGAAAGGAAAGGAATAAGAATAGATTGGAGAGGTCATCTCTCTACTCTTTTATCGCCTAAATTTCTAAAAACAGTCCGAACCTCTCATTGTCATTTACCTAAATGAAATTTCTTATTTTTTAAACTCAATCTCCGTCATTGTCATGATCATCAAACCAACTTCTTATTACTCTCTTTTCTCTATCAAATACGGATTGAATTTAATAAAGGAAACTCACATTTCCTGAAAATTAAGCTGCTTTATCAGATCTTTATATGTTTCTGCCAGCAAATTGAGCCGCCTGTACTCCATTCATTTTCGGATCACGATTAGCAGAGTCCATTATTATGCTTGAGAAGCACTGATTATTATTGCAAAGGGGAGGGGAGGACTGATTGGAGCGTGCTTCTATTATGCATGCTTTTCTTTGAGTATTGCTTTTGACTTGTTTTGCCACTTTTGGACTGTAAGACGGGATCTTTATCATCCTTTTTAAGCAAATATTCGATGTCTTACGCAGGCTGTCCGCGCATTGCCTGGTTCAAGTTTTGGGAACTGCCCCATAGGGCTCGTTTTATTTTGGCATGATGTTGAATATTGGAAAATGCAAAACACCAATTGGGGGCCAAAATTTTTAATTGAAATGTCTTAAGAAACTTACCATCATGTTTATATTCAGGCTAAGCAAACTTTCCCTGCCAAATTTAAAATATCGTTCATATTTTTAGAAATTACGAGATATCTATATATACTTTTACGTGTTAAAATTCCAGTTACATGAGACTTTCAGGAGTTTTGGATTTGCAAAAAGTCGGAATGCTTGAGACTCAACATTTAGGCTACGTTTGGCAGTCGGGATAAAATTTGGGATAAGATATGATTTATCATATCCTATGTTTGGTGTTCACCCAGGATAGGATAAAGTCGGATATAATGAGGATATAAACAGGATAAAATTATTCCATGAGGGAGGTGGGATAAAGGTGAATAGGATTTCTAATGTCCATAATAGGAAAGTTATTTTTCTTGAATAATAAACTTATTAAATTAACAAAATTGAAATTATATTTCAATATAAATAATATTTGAATTCTAATTAAAGAAATTAAAAATAAAAAAATTATTTTTAATTAATCTTATTTTAATTTATATATTCAACTTTAATTCTATCTTATAATAAACATTCAATCTTTAAATTAAATATTTATATTTATTATATATTTTAGGTATTTTTGTATTTTGTGTATGTTAGTACAATTTACTATTTGATAAAATTTTATTAAAGAATGATAAAAGGGGAAAAAGAAATAATAACGAAAATTATATAAAAAAGCGGAAAAATAAAATAAAAATAAATTAAATTAAATTAAGGGATAGTGTTACGAAAGATTTTCACCATCTCCGTTTGTGAACATTTAGGTTCATTTATAATGATATGCCATTTATATAAATAAAAAAATATATACATGATATGATGTGAACATATCCGACTTTAATACTGCGATTCACCAAATAATGGATAAGAAATAAAAAAAATCATAGGATTTCATATCCTATCATATCCAATCCTATCCCGACTAAACGTAACCTTAGATTAATCAAAAAGCAAAAGGTAAAAGTCACTTGTAACCAGCCCTGAGATTGTGTGAAGAAGTTGTTGGGTTAAAGAGGTCAAATAAAAATTAGTGCAAATATTATCCAAAAGAAATCGTGTCCCAAGGTGCCGAACACATATTTGTGAAAATGTGTGGAACTGAAACTCAAACACCAAAAGATTTTCAGTCAAATGAAAATGGGACCTTTTTATCACAAGTGCACAGTAATGTTAATATTAGCTGCCTATAAGTCTACGTTTAAAGGATCATTCTTAGGAGGTTTTTTTGTTTCATTGTTTTGATTCTTACTTTGGAAGTTAATTTGTGCGTAGTTATGACTTGTTACCATTTATTGTATCAGCCAGCTTTCAATGAGGCCACTACAATTGAAGCATCCGCTATCAGACCTCCTAGATAGGCATCGGCCTGATGCAGATTGCGTCATTGTCCTTTACATGATTGTTGGCACCGTTGTTGGCACCGTCGACGCCATTGTGAGTGAGCTCTCGTAGCCTCTCACGACTCTCAAATTGGACAAAATTCATCTACTCTTTCAGCTCTACCAACCATGACTATGTTGTTAATGAAGTCTCCAAGGTATATGCATGTTGTGTTTAGCTCTTTTCAATAGTGATTGATAGGAAATTAAATCAGATGAATGAACCCAACGTCAATCTGCACTGTAAAGTAAAATACACGAAAGATGCATGTGAGATGCATGGGTTTATTGGTCGGCAAAAATTTGGTCGTTGCCAACGTGTTTAGATCCTTATTTAAGAATAAATTGACAACTTCATACCTTTATTTGAAATAAATTTCATTTTTTGCCATTTTTTTAGAAAACGGCCCTATTTCAAACTCCTTTTTTGGAATTTCCCCCAAAAGAATATATATATAATCGTTAAAATTATTTTGAAGATGAAAAGAAAGGTGATAAATCACCTAAATTTGTTTTCAATTTTAATTTAATTTTATGATGGTAAATCATTTAGTAATTCATCCATTATCCATATATATAACTATCAGAAAAGTCAAATTTGGTGTATATTATGTATTGAGTAATAAGGCTTCAAATGCTAATACTTAAAATGCCAAAGTACCCACAAAGAAAATCGGATGTTTCTTAATAGTTCGTTCCTCACTTAAATGCAGTTGCAATAAATAATAATATTTGTTATCTAAGCATCAACTTGAGAAAAGGAAATCAATGAGAACAATCCACGATGCCACAAGACCATATCATCCAAAGAACAGTGCCTCACATCGCAATACTAATTTATATACATGGATTTTTTTTGCAATATATAGTTAAATAGTAATTTCAGTTTGATAAAAAGTAACGATAAAATAAATTAAGCAAAGAGTGAAACTTAAAACAAAAGTAATTAGATAATTAATGCAATCTTTTTAAGCTAATAATGACAGAGGCCTATCCCTCTCGGCACTTGCTTTGCTCTCCTTGCATGTATTTCGAGTGTGATAGGAGCAGACCATAAATAACAAGAAAATGGGCATCCTCTCAATCCGAAGTAGCTTCTGCTTCTTTGCTCTGGTTTTTTATGCTCACGGTCTTCTTCTCACTCTCTCCACTGCGTCTGAAATCTGAAGTTGGTATGGTCTCTTTCTCTCTCCCTGTGTACAATGTCAGTCTCGTGTCGTCTTGGGTTAAGATTCATACGAAACAAGTTTCCAAATTTTTTTAGGTGAAAATCTACTGCATGGAAGGTGTATGAGCGTCGTGCTTGTCATTTGAAGCTTCTTCTTTGATCTGGTGCACACACTGAACATGGCGCTCTGTTATGTTATCAAATCGGATTGATGAACCCAACATCAATCCGCATTGTAAAGTAAGATACATGAATAAATTGATATGCACGTGATATGCATGGGCCTGTTGATCGGCAAAAATTTGGTCGGCCAATTAGTTCAAGACCTAATTTAAGAATAAATTGACAACTTTAAGGCTTTATTTTACATAAATTCCATTTTGGGCTTCTTTTTGGGAAAACGGTCCTATTTCCAACCCCTTTTTGGAATTTCCGCTAAAAGAACTTATTAAGCTCATTAAAGCTTAGGGTGTGTTTGGTAACGATTCTATTCTCAGAAACAAATTCTAACAAAAAATGATTATTTTTTATTATGTTCCCGGGAACTGATTCTGAGTAAAATAACGCGTTTGGTAACTGTCCAAAATTTCTGATTCTGGAATAGAATTGCGTTTGGTACCGTGCTCATTGATTTTGTTCCAAATCAATTTATTTTAATTTTTAAATAATTTTTTTACTTTTTTCCTTTTTTTTTAAAATTTTTTTTTTCCTTTGTCTCCTATTCTTCTTCTTCTTGTGGCCGGTCGCCGGATCAGTGACCTCACCGGAGCGTCGCCGGCCCTCGGTGAGGACAACCCTCGTCGGCCGAGCCTCGCTAACAGCTGGGCGAGGCTCGCCTAGCCCCGCCGAGGCTCGGCCGACCTCGTCGGGGCTGGGCGAGGCCTGCCTAGCCACCGGTGGGGCCAAGCGAGCCTCGCCGGTGCTGGGTGAGGCCCGCCTGGCTACTAGCGGGGTTGGGCGAGGCCTGCCTGGCCACCAGCGGGGCTGGGTGAGCCTCGCCGGACCTCACCCTTGCTTGGCGAGCTCGCCAGACCAGCGGACGGTGATCGGCGGCAGGCGGTGGCGGACGGCGGTCGCGGGATAGCGGAAGGAAAGAAGAAGACTTTCTAGGTTTTGATTCTCTTTTTGATTCTTAGACTGAGAATCATATATATATATATATACATATATCTCAATTCTTGTCCAAAACTGATTCTGTGAACATTTGTTTCCAGGAACAAAAAGTTTACCAAACGCGATTATGTTCCCAAACTGATTCTGGGAACAAAAAATCAGAATCAAGCACTGTTTGGATGGTTACCAAACAGTACCTTATGGTCTAATTGTTATCATGCAATATAAAAAAAGAAACTGTTAGAATTATTTTGAAGATGAAAAGAAAGTAGATAAATCACCTAAATTTATTTCCATTTTTTATTCAATTTACGATGATAGATCATTTGGTTATTCATCAATTATCCATCTTTCATTATTAATATAACTATCACGACAATCAAATTTGAGGTATAGTATGTATTTAGAAAAGGCTTCGAATTCGAATACTTAAATTGTCAAAGTACCCATAGCGAAAATCGGATATTTCTTAATACTTCGCTCCTCACTTGAACGCAGTTGCAGTAAATAATACTATTTATTATCAAAGCATCAACTTGAGAAAAGGAAATCAATGAGAACAATCCACATTGCCACAAGACCATATCATCCAAAGAACAATGCCTCCTAACTTGATCTCCAAAGAACAGGCAGCATTTGTTAGTGATAAGCAAATACAAGATAACATAATGGTGGTCCAAGAAGTGCTTCACCAGTTTAAAGCGCGAAAGAGCAAGAAAAAGTTCAATCTTCTTTTAAAAACTGATATGCAAAAAGCGTATGACAGGATCGAATGGGATTTCCTCCAAGCTTACATGCTGCAGCTGGGTTTCAATGACAGATGGGTAAAGTTGGTAATTGCTTGCATTACAATGACCTCACTAAGTGTTCGTTTCAATGGGGAACAGCTTGCTTATTTCCAACCATCTCGAGGACTTAGACAAGGTGACCCCCTATCCCCATATATTTTTATTTTACTAGCAAATGTGCTCTCAATTCTCATTACTCAGGCTGTGGATATGGGTCATTTACAAGGAATTAAGTTCAATAGAGCTTGCCCCACTTTGTCCCATCTATTCTTCGATGATTACTCTGTTTTCTTCCTAAAAGCAACAGTCTCTGAATGCCAAAATATTGCAAATATTCTAAACCAGTATTGTTTAGCTACGGGTCAGCTTATAAATAGGAATAAATCTGGTTTGTATTTCAGCAAAAACTTCCCGTTGTCTCTACAACAAAATTTAGCAAGTGAATTTAGAATACCTGTGATGAATCGTTATGGGAAATACCTGGGAATCCCCTTAGACTGGGGGTGATCGAAACAGGAGATGTTTTCCTGGATTTTGGCCAAAGTAAATGCCAAATTAGATGGCTGGAAGGAACAACTGTTATCGAAGAGTGGAAAGGAAATCCTTTTGAAATCAATTATACATGCATTACCTTAGTATGCCATGTCGATCTTCAAGCTCCCCATGTCATTATGCAGATTAATAGAAAAGAAGATATCAGTGTTTTGGTGGAGCAATAATAATGGCAATACAGGCATCCATTGGCGAAATTGGACAGATTTAAAACTCTCAAAACACTTTGGAGGAATGGGATTCAGAGACCTTGTCAGTTTCAACAAAGCAATGCTTGGTAAGCAAGCATGACGTCTGTTTCAACAGCCTAACTCTCTATGGAGTTAGCTTTTCAAGGGCTTGTATTTCAGGAATTCATCCTTTCAGTGTGTGCAAGCAGGAAATCGTCCTTCATGGGGTTGGTAGAGTATTTTAAAAGGAAGAGAAGCCATTCTTCCAAGACTTCACTAGTTAGTTGGGGATGGCTCCCAGATTAATATAAGAGAAGACAATTGGCTACCTAGGGGTAAATTAGGAGGAACAGCTGCTCATGGCAAACCGGTTTTAGTGGTTGATCTTATCGATCACTCTCATAACGCGTGGAATTCAACTCTTATCTCCAATCTATTTGATTCTCAGGTCAGTGAAGAGATTTTAAAAATTCCTATTAACCCTTTACTTCTTACTGACCAATTGGTATGGACCGCTAATTCCTTCGGCGTTTATTCAGTGAAAAGCAGTTACCATCTTTTGTCTTCAAACCTAAATACCCAACTCAGTGTGGCTTCAACTTCTTATCAGAACCCCATTAAGTTATGGCGTAAGATTTGGCATATGAAAACCGCTCCTAAAATTCGAGTGTTTATGTGGTTAGCTTGTCAGAACGCCCTTGCTACTAAAGCGAACCTTTTTCACAGACATATCTCGCCCATTCCTGTCTGTAGCCTATGCACTCAAAACATGCCAGAGACTGTAGAACATCTATTTTTCTTTTGCACGTGGACTAGAGAGATATGGACTCATCCTCAGATCAGGGTTCAGATCTTACCTACCTCGGTGCAGCGTTTTGATGCTTGGGTAGCAGCCAAAGCCACTAATTCGAAGGCCTTCCCTGAATTTGAGATGCTCGTCAATTTGTTGTGGCAGATCTGGCGACAGCGAAACAACTTCATCTTCAGAAACCAGAGTCCAAACCCCATCCAAGCAGTGGAGGATGCCTTTGCACAGAGCCGGATCTATATGGTTGTCGACCCAACTCCTCATCGCTCTCCAATCTCAGCCCTCAACCCAGATCAACGATGGAAACCTCCTGAAAAAGGCAGTTTAAAATGCAATATCGATGGTGCTTTTCAGTCAGAGGGTTTGGAAGGATCAATGGCTTGTATTTGCAAAAATCACAAAGGAATTCTCACTGATATTTTTACCCGAAGCTTTCCAGCTCAATCGGCTTTCCAGGTGGAGATTTATGCTCTCATTCTGTCGATTCAACATCTAATCCAGCAAGGGCTTCACCAGGAATGACTGATAGTGGAATTGGACTGCCTACAGTTGGTTGAGATTATCGCGAAGAAGAAGACGCCGCCGTGGACGGAACAAAACCTTTTTGCTGAAGTCGAAGAGCTGCTATCCCGGTGCCCTAATCTCTCTCTCAAGAACTGTCGCAGACAAGCTAATGCAGCTGCAGATTGGGCCGCAAAAGCCCACCAGAATCAAGGCCCGGTCCGCAATTGGAACATTTACCCTCCTTTTATGTTGCAAGACTGTACGGTGATGCTTTAGCATTTGGATGTTTATCTTCTCTAACATAATATTTCAGCAGTTTCGACCAAAAAAAGAACAATGCCGCACATCGCAATACTAATTTATATATATGTGTGGATTTTTTTTCTTTTTTTTTGCAATGTATAGTTAAATAATAATTTCAGTTTGATAAAAAGTAAAAATAAATAAACTAAGCAAAGAGTGAGACTTAAAACAAAAGTAATTAGATCATTAATGCAATCTTTTAAAGCCATATCTGATGATGACAGACGCCTATCCCTCTCAGCACCTACTTCGCTCTCCTTGCATTTATTTCGTGAGTGATGGGAGAAAAGAATAACGAAAGAGGAAAATGGGGCATCCGCTCACCCCGCAGCAGCTTCTGCATCTTCGCTCTGGTTTTTGTTGCTCACGGTATTCTTCTCACTCTCTACACTCCATCTGAATCTGAAGTCGGTATGGTCTCTCTTTCTCTCTCTCCGTGTGTGCAATGTCAGTCTCGTGTCGTCTTGGTTTGAGATTCATACGGAACAAGTTTCCAAATTTTTCTGGGGATGAAAATCTACTACGCGGAGGGTGTATGAGCATCGTGCTTTGTCATTTGAAGCTTCTTCATTGATTGGTGCACACACTAAACATGACGAGAAAATATTCAGTGGTACGTGCACGCCATGTCATCCGCTGACCTGGTGTGCACATACCACTTAGATATCGACACATGTCATGTGGGACCCGCTGGAAAATGAAAGGACTCGCTCGGCTTGGCTCGGTTCGGCTCGCTGGCAGAAGAAAAGACAGGTCACGCGCGCTCCCGCCCAAAAGACCATTCTCTCTCCTCAATTGAATTTTCTGCAATTTCTCTCTCTCTCTCTCTCTCTCTCTCTCTCTCTCTCTCTCTCTCTCTCTCTCTCTCTCTCTCTCTCCTTGCGGGAGAACAAACACAGAATGATCGAGACCTGCATTTCCTTCTCTGCTTCTACTTCCGCCTTCAGCTCTGGCTCCGCCTCCTCAAAAGCCTCGCCAGTCATCTGCCTCTGGCACATCGGAGCCTCACCAGTTGCAGTCAAGTCTCGACCCCCTCCACCTCCGATTGTTCCCGCGGAGATTGGGTACAAGGTTTGTGTCCGCCTCCGGCTCCAGCTCCGCCTTCCTCCCCCAAAAGCCTCACCAGTCATTTGCTTTTGGCACGTCGGAGCCTCACTAGTCGCAATCGGGTCATGACCCCCTCCACCTCCAATGTTCCCTCCCTCAAAGATCGAGCAGAAGGTTTGTGTCCGCCTCCAGCTCTGGCTCAACCTCCCTCCCCCAAAAGCCTCATCTACCTCTGGCATCCTCTATCTTCGGCATCTGCTTGTCTTCCTCGTCCCGCCGGCCTCTGCCGTGAAGCCATCGGCCTTCAGCAGGAGGGAGGCGGCCTCAGTCTCGTTCCTAAGCGGCACTAGGCTCCCCGCCGCTGACCGAGCGATGTCCCTAATGCTGGCCCCCTCGGTCGCAAGGGAGATATCGGACGGCGCGGAGAAGAAGGAGAGGCGTGGGCTGGAGAAGGATTCCCGTCGGCCTCTGCCACAAAGCCATCGGCCTCCGGCAGGAGGGAGGCGGCCTCGGTCTCGTTCCTGAGTGGCACCAGGCTCCTCGCCGCTGACCGAGCGTTGTCCCTGACACTGGAGGGGGTCATGACCGATTGCAATTGGTGAGGCTCCGACGTGCTAGAGGCAGATAACCGGCAAGGCTTTTGAGGAGGTGGAGCCGAAGCTGAAGGCGGAAGTGAAGCGGAGAGGGAAACACAGGTCTTGATCGTTCTGTGTTTGTTCTCCCGCGAGAAGAGAGAAAGTGAGAGAGAGAAAAAAAATTGCAGAAAATTCAATTGAGGAGAGAAAATGGTCTTTTGGGCAAGAGCGTGCATGACCTGTCTTTTCTTTTGCCAGCGAGCCGAGCCGAGCCGAGCGAGTCCTTTCATTTTCCAGCCGGTCCCACATGACAGGTGTCGATATCTGAGTGGTATGTGCGCACTAGGTCAGCGGATGACACGGCGCGCACATACCACTGAATATTTTCTCGAACATGACACTCTGTCGTGTTATTGCTGCTGGTTACTGTGGACAAACCTCCATACTTTTCCTCGGTCTCAAGCCCTTGCTCTGCATGACTTCATCTCAGTTGTGTTCTTCGTTGAAGCGGATCAACGTTGGACCTCAGCGACCATACCCATCACGAATCTTTTTAAACCCGCAAGAGAATAAAGAAAATGGAAATTCGCAAGAAAATTTTCATCTTGAAATCAATGAGAAGAAGACTGAGATTTCTATGAAGAATCTTCATCATATTGTTCGCCTGTCACAGGTTATGCAGAAATTCCACTGACCAAAAATCTGAAAATGACCATACAGATCTCCAGATAAGTAGGAAAATCATTATGTGAGTGAGTTTTCAAGAACATTCAGTAAAAAATAAAAGCTGCAGACATAAAAATTTGAAAAACAAGCGTCATTACAGGCTCGTGTGCTCCGCCTTCTTCTTCTTTTTTTTTATTTATTTATTATTATGCCATTTTCTCTGTTGTCCATCGGGCTTTTCGTTTTCCTCATGCTCTTCTTCCTTAACACACCCGCGACTGTCTGGGGAGGATTGAGCCAACGTTGTTGTTCTTGGCATTCGTGATTCCAAAACTTTGTTTACGTTGAGATCTCTGACACTTGCTTATAAAAGGTTCGAACGATTAACAGCTTGTTCAGCTTCATACAAATAGCCACAAAAAATTTGTTGGAAAAAAAAAAAAGAACGTTTTTGTTGAAAAAGAACGATGAAGAAGGCCCAGATAATTTTTTTTTTTTTTGGGTAACTCAGGAAACCCCGAAAGCCGACAGCGGGAAGAACCTGGGGCTTACGCAAGCTGGCCACCACACTTATGCCAGCGGTTAAGTCACCAAGTAACGCCGCTGGGATTCGAACTTGCCGCTCACACTTATGCCAGCGGTTAAGTCACCAAGTAACGCCGCTGGGATTCGAACTTGCCGCTGGGATTCGAACTTGGCACCTTTCGTGGGAGGCACAAAGGTCAAGCCAACTATGCCACCGCGATGGGTGGTGCCCAGATAATTTTTTCCACTACTATTTCTGTGAAAATTAAATAGGATAAAATATTGAATGAAAACAATAAAGATTAATAGTAAATAAATTTTAACATGGAAAGCCTCCAAGGTGAAGGGAAAAACCACGGGACTGTCCTCCACTTCAAACTTTCACTATGATAAATAATGGGATACAACTTCACCCAAAGTAGATCTCTCACTTCAATTTGTGGATCTGAACTTAGCTGTTTCTTCCGCTACGTTACTCTGATATTCTTGCTTTTGTATATACTTCTCCGTTGAGGGGACTCCTATTTATAGGAGCAAATTCAATCTCAATTGGAATTGTATGATATAAAAATCACGTAGATTTATCTCCTAATCTCTCGTGATTTTGTAGATCTGAGAATATTATTTTGATTTCTTTCCCAATCTCCCTTGATTTTTTGGATGTGGAAGATCATGTTGATTTATCTTCCGATCTCTTTTGATTTCTTTTTTCTTTTTACATTTACACACTCACTACCATACATATTCTACTACAGATATACATAATTGCGTCGGCCTCTCTAATTGGGAGTGACCTACTCAACAAAATTGACTTCGAGACTCTCAACCAGGTGATTTAACAGTTGACATGGTAGCAATTAGCATTCCATGTTTGCTTGTTTGTAGTAATACTAGGCATAAAGAAAAGTTTTAAGTTCTTTTCTTGGGAGAGGTTGTAATCTGGGACATCATTTTTGCTTGGCTTGACATCTTAGCATGCGCATCTTGCGGAGTTATCTGCTTCAAAAGTAAATCTTGCTTTCCCCTGTTCCTGTCTGTGCTCTTTGAGAATGCTGTTCTGTTCCCAGATCCAATTTCAGCCAAAATTTCCCCTGTAAGATTGAGAACAAGAAAAGAACATATTATAAACGCAGTGATGCCTTGCCAGTAAAGACTCGACATACTCAACCTTGAGAAGCATGGCTCTGTGAGTGAGGCCTCGAGAGAGGCAAATCTCTTGCCCCACAACATCTGCCGGTGGACCTGAGAGACCGCCATGACCCAATGCAATTAGATGTGGTTAGTCGAGCTCATCATGCGTGGACCTCCTCATCCTATGTAACTTGGGATCTTTAAGAGATCCAAGCACCCATTAATGCACAAAAATGAATAGGAAAGGAACAAATTCTGTCTCTGTCTCTCTGTTTCTCTCTGAATGACTTGTGTAGGCACATGCCTGTTCTCCTCCATGTAGGAGTGAAGTAATTGGATCAAGCTTCATCACAGAAAATTAAGGCATTTTTTGTTCTTAGATCATATGAAGGAGATCCTTTATTATTAGATGTTAGCAGTCTGCGAAATTGCTTTGCCTGACTCTCCTATCCTGTGCACGCTATAAACACATGTTGGGAAATTACGTTTATGTGGTGCCTCTGACTATGTGAGTTGCATTTCAGAGACGATAGACGAAAAATATCAGATAAGGGAGTCAGCCGTTATATGCTTTACGAGCAGTGTTACACGATTTCTGAGTTGTGCTTCTGTCAAATTCTTCACTAATATCTTTTCTTTTCCTTTCCTCTGCTTATTTTGGGGGGATTGCGGCTGGTCTGGGACAGATGATGAGACTCCGTTCACTTAAATTGAAGGAACTGGAAAAGGGCCGAAAGAATGGGGCGGATCGACCTGCATTGGTGAACTTGTGGCACAGGGAAATTGCAATCTCCTATTGATCTGCTAAATAAGAGAGTGCAAGTCTTTCCAAATTTGGGGAAGTTGAAAAGAGACTATAGACCAGCTCCTGCAATTGTGAGGAACAGGGGACATGATATCACAGCGAGAGCTACCTTGTTGCCTTTATTATTCTTTAAAGTGGTGTCATGCCCAGCGAAACTTGAAACAACCAAATTTTCAGTGACGGTACGACGGTTTGCTCGTGTAACCAAGCCGGGGCACCTAGTTGCCGTGGTGAAGGAAGTGCCAATGATTCGAGAAATTCCTTTTTTCAGTGGAAGCACTAACCACGAAGATATCTGAATCCTTAAGGCTAATTTACAGATTTTCATCCATAAGCGATTCATATTCACTGATGTCTGACACTGGCATCTGCCTGTCCATCTATTAACCTCCCCCAAAGAAAAGAATTCTCGACCTTTTTCAATAATGAACTCATCTACCATGTGTTTTCACTAATGACTCTTCAACCGGGTGATGTGGAAAGGAGATGCGGGAAAGGTCAACATAAACGGGACTTACTTACCACAAACTTCTACAGTGTCATTGGCGTTACCCCTCCGTGCACACATTTCACGGATCAAGGTACAGAGGCTTTGTCTTTGTCGTTTGTACAGGGTATGTTTTCCTCGTGAAGCAATGGCCGGTGACAACATGCACTTTCACTAGATTTCTTTTTCTGCAGCATGCACAAATTACACTAAAAAAGATAGTTAACCACCCCCACACCCCCCAAGTCCTGGTAAGTGATGTCAAAATTCATTATGCAGATATGACTTGGAGCTTTGCGTGGTCCATTTAAGCTCTCACATAGAAATGAAAAGTGCAATCTATCCAAGCTTTTTGTTATAATATTTAAATAATAAATCATGTCTTCATCTAACAGCTTAAGCTTTTAGAACAGTTGGCAGTGGTCCTTCAAAATCTCACATGGTATCAGAGTTAGGAGGTCCTAAGTTCGAATCTTCCAAGCCCTAACAGCTTAAGTTTTTAGAACAGTTGGCAGTGATTCCACAAAAACGCTTAATACTAGGCAAAATACCAGACTAAGCGTAAGGGGAGTATTAGAATATTTAAATAATAAATCACGCCTTCATCTAACAGCTTAAGCTTTTGGAACAGTTGGCAGTGGTCTCACAAAATCTCACATGACATCTAAACTCGACTCCCAGACTAGGTGATTGGGAAAGGAAGAATTCCCAACATAAAGGCCTCTTAAGTAAAAGTTGCTAAGCCAAAGTACATCGTATCCTTCTTAAAATTTCCATTCAATCCCTACAATAAGAAATACCGATTCAGACATGAATTCCTGTGGACTAATTGAATACATAAATATAAGATTTGAGTACAAGATCTCACCGTGGCGGTGAGGCAGCATCTGCAACAAATAAGTACAAAAGGGTAATGTAATCGTAGTGTTGGCCTGTCACGGGTTATGCAGAAATTCCACGGTACAAAAATCTGAAAATGGCCATATATATCTCCAGATAAGTAGGAAAATCATTATGTGAATGAGTTTTCAAGAACATTCTTAAAAATAAAATCTGCAAACATAAAAACTCGAAAAACAAGCGTCATTCCAGACTCGCGTGCTCCACCTTCTTCTTTTTATTTTTTATTTTTATTTTTATGCCATTTTATCTGTTGTCCATTGGGCTTTTCGTTTTCCTCATGCTCTTCTTCCTTAACACACCCGCGACTGTCTGGGGAGGATTGAGCCAACGTTGTTATTCTTGGCATTCGTGATTCCAAAACTTTGTTCACGTTTAGATCTCTTACACTTGCCTTTAAACTGGTTCAAACGATTAACAGCTTGTTCAGCTTCATACGAATAGCCATAAAAAAATTGACTTCGAGACTCTCAACCAGGTAATTTAACAGTTGATATAGTAGCAATTAGCATTCCATGTTTGCTTCTGTGTAGTATTACTAGGAATAAAGAAAAGTTTAAGTTCTTTTCTTGGGAGAGGTTGTAATCTGGGACATCATTTTCGCTTGGCTCGACATCTTAGCATGGGCATCTTGCGGAGTTGTCTGCTTCAAAAGGAAATTTTTCTTTTCCCTGTACCTGTCTGTGCTCTTTAAGCATGTTTTTTTGTTAGAGATGATTAGGATCTGTAACGGTTCTGTTCCCAGATCCAATTTCAGCCGATATGTTTCCTCTGTAACTCCGAGAACAAGAAAAGAACATATTATAAATGCAAAGTGATGCCTTGCTAGTAAAGACTTGACACCAAACTCAGCCTCAAGAAGCATGGCTCTGCGAGCAAGGTCTCGACAGAGGCAAATATATACATACATACATACATATTTGCGAACTTAATTTATGAAATGGGATGTGAAATGTACTTTGTTTTAAGAAAAAAGTTCTAAAATGATTTGAGA